>CM056719.1:123002535-123622650 GCA_029844215.1 Przewalskia tangutica
ACCGAACGCCCCAAGATCGCGAGGACCACTCTGTACTGGCGGAGGTGCATAACTAACCTGCTGCTGAGGCGGTCCGCCTTGAAAGTTGCCAAAGGACCCTGCTGTTCTGGCCCTCTTCTGCTGATCTCGGTCATTCCGTCGACCCCTCCGCTCCTCACATCCAAGTGCATAAGCCTGCATGCGGGCAATGTCCATGCCCGGCTGAAGAGCTACACCCGAGCAACTCTCTGCTAGATAATCGTCAAGTCCTGTGACATATCGGTGCACTCTATCCTCCATGTCGTTTACTAATGCGGGGACATACCGAGCTAATGAGTCAAACTCCACATTGTACTCCCGAACCGTACGCCCGGTCTGCCTCAACGTCAAGAATCTGTCGGCCCGAGCCCTCCTCATCTGTGGAGGCAAGAAATGCGCAAGAAATGCCCCTGAGAACTCGTCCCATACGGCTGGCAGTGCATACTCTCCCCGGGACAGCTCCCACGAATCAAACCAGTCAACTGCAGTATCACGCAGCTGATGCGAACCTAAGACCACCGACTCGGTCTCTGAAGCCTTGATCACTCTCATGATCCAGAATCGTCGGATGAACTCCTGCGGATCATCCTCGTGCCTCGATCCATAAAACACCGGAGGCTGCTTCGTAAAGTCCCGCGATCTCAAACTATCCGCTCTCGGGTGAACTACGGTACTCTGCGTCAGGAATCGCTGCATCCAGCTTATCCTCGTGCCTTGCCACTATCCTGGCCAATAACTGGGCCATCTTCTTGTAACCCATCTCCTCTGCTCCGGTGTGGGGTGGAGGCTCAGTCTTGTGGTCTCGGCGACCCTTTGCGGCTCTAAACTTCTTTGGGCGGCGTCGCAAACCTCGCCGTCAAGCACTATCTCGGGTAATGGCCGGCTGCGCCTCGTACTCCTCAGATCCTACTAGCGACTCCTCGGCTGCCTTGCCCATCTGGACACAGGTTGCCTTGCGCGGAGGCATAGCGGTAAAACGAAATCGTCGAGAGGGTCGACTTATAACACGACTAAGGCACGATCTCGTAATGAGAAGAATGGAAACCAATCCTAAATGTCCTGCGGCCTCACGATTATAGATGTGGTGCACAACACATCGATAATCAAGACTCTACTGAACCGCGATGTAGACACTTTCCGAGGATTAATCGCTCGATACCACTTTTGTCACGACCCAATCCGGGCGTGGTCGTGCCTTACCCGGGCACCCAGGTAGACATACATCAGAGTAATCAGCGGAATATAAAAACAAGACATGAAACAATTATAGAATAAGAACAATTTATCGAGAGAAGATTGCCTTTCAGCATGCATATATATATAAGCTTAAACAGTTACATCCCTTTTACAACTCTGCCCACAACAGTACTACAGACCTCTAAGATTTTTTTACAACAACTATGACGGGACAGGGCCACGTACCACGAATGTACAAGAACTTACAAACTCGGAAAATATACCAAAAGATAAGCCTCGGAGAAAAGCGGAGCTTCCAATCTGTTGAATCGTGATCCTAAGAGTGAGGATCAACCGATGTACCTCTACCTGCGGCATGAACGCAGCCCCCCGAAGGAGGTCAGTACAACATGTACCAAGTATGTGAAACTGGAAAATACTGTAAATGAAATCATAACAGTTTATATAAAACATGAGACATGTATGATAACAAACTACAATTCACAACATAAAAGCAGTCATGTCAAGTCAGGGACTCACGCCCTCCAGTCATCCCTCATGCCCGTGGAACTCCTTCCTCACTGCCGACAGTCTGGATATAAACGTATAACATGTCTCGGCCCATCCCATAGTAATCGATGTGAAAGCGTGTGGAATACATGTCCCGGCCCATCCCATGGGACTCGGTGAAAGAATCGTATGGAATACATGTCCCGGCCCATCCCATGGGACTCGGTAAAGAATCGTATGGAATACATGTCCCGGCCTATCCCATGGGACTCGGTGAAAGAATCGTATGGAATACATGTCCCGGCCCATCCCATGGGACTCAGTGAAAGCGTGTGGAATACATGTCCCGGCCCATCCCATGGGAATCGGTGAAAGAATCGTATCGAATACATGTCCCGGCCCATCCCATGGGACTCGGTAAAGAATCGTATGAAATACATGTCCCATCCCATCCCATGGGACTTGGTGAAGAATCGTATGAAATACATGTCCCGGCCCATCCCATGGGACTCGGTAAAGAATTGGCCATAACATTTAAACTCTCTTTTTAAGACAGATTAAGATAAGACCATACTTTTCTTTTAAATCACAAACACTTTCCTTTTTTAAAATCAAGTAACAACATTCTTTTCCAAAAGTTCAGGTTGCCTAATTAAAATATACTCCAGTCTTTTACTTCCGAAAGATTTTATAGTTCATAGTCTTAATCAAATAACGAAATCTCTTTTTAAAACAATTGAGTAGCATATACCTTATGTGTGAGTAGTTATTCTTGTTTATAACAATCTTATTAAAGCAGCCATGATCTAGAAAATGTAATACAATTTTGTCTTATCTTTGCTTCTATGCAGATGGAGGTTTCTACTGGTTTTAATATAGTTAATTAGTCAATACATTTTCCTTTATTAACGCTACAGTGGTTTGTTCGATACTTATTCTCATTTCCGAAATCAGTAAAACATTATTCTTTAAAAGCCAAGTACTCATTACTCACGAATGAGGTTTCACAACTTTTTAACAAAATTCATAGTCCTTAACATTTCATAAAACGTCATTTATAAGTTAAGTCTCTTATCTTTTAAGATCAAGTCTCTTAACTTCTAAAATCAATAAACCATTCTCTTACCTACATAAAGTCGTTATAACTAACTTCCCATAAAGCTATTATAACACCTTATGTTTTAAATCAACCAAAACTCATTTAGCACATGTACGTCTACCGTACTACATAGTTTACAAAACATCATGCTAGAAAGGATAGGAAGAGGTTCACATACCTCGCGACGATTATCGACAAATAGCAAAAGCGCTCACCGTGCTATAACCCGCTAGCCTTGTCTACCCTTCAAGTAGAACACGCTACTCGCAGAACTTCAACCTATAATGGCCATATACGTCTATCAACGTCTAGACTACTCTGTAGAACATTCTAAGCAGAATGTTCTCTATTCTATGGAAATTTGGGCAGCATTTCCCTACCCGACAACTACACAAGTCTACTGTAAATACAGCCCTATGTAAGTACATTTCAATTCTCTTCTTTTATATCATCCTTCTATATCTTATACTCATTTCTAAACTACTATATGTAATTTCCGATTACAATAGAAGGACAAAGATATTTACCTCGATAAGCCCAAAATTATCCTAGATTAAAGTCGATCCTGAGCAAGGTTTAGCTCCTAATCTGAACGCTCCAATTCGCTCCAAGAAACCCTTTGAAGTTATATACAACTTCTACTTAATACTTCAACCAACAATGAAGATTTTCCCTAGGGTTTCGTTTTGTGACTAATAGATATAAGAAGGGGAGAGCCTTTCTAAGGGGGTAGTTTGGATGAGAGCTTAAGAGGAGAGGATTTTGAGACTTGGAAAATGTTTAAGGGATGAAGATTTAGTCTTGCACTTGAGGGGTATTTATAGGCCAATCAATGGCCAAGATCAAAGCAAGTGGAGGGTGAAGATTGGATAGCTTGTGTGAGTGGAGTCTTCCACCAAGTGTCCACCACAACCTTGGGACATATGTCCACCACAACATTGGGACATATGTCCCCACAACAAAAGAGCCATGTGGCCTTCCACTTGCACCTAAAATCGTCAAGGCCAACCCCACTTGCCCACAAAAACGCCCAACCTACTCCCACTCACCCAAAGAAAAATATCTTCCAAGACTTTGACCATTTGACCTTGTCCACTTGGCCAACATTTTCGTCCAACCCATGCCAACTAAGGGTGACACATGTCGCCCTCCTATTGGTCCAAAATATTTCGTCTCTCGGAAAAATCCGTAATCGGTTAAAATATTAAAAACGTAGAATTTCCTTCCCAAGGTTCGGAATCTTTTCCATTGAAAGTTCACAATTCCATCCTTAACCTAATTAGGGTTTGTACAAATATACGTACGTCCTCACATACATACTCTGGAAATACGGGGTATAACAAAATGAACCCTTAAGAAGATATTATTAAGGGAATTAATGGAAGACTATGTTAATAGATTGAGCTACGTAGTATGATTAAGAAAATGGTACGGATGAGATCCGTATGGTGTAAGTATGGTTGTTGTGGTCAAGAAAACACGATTATGGTATTACGATAAGTTTTGTACCCGTTTACGGGGGGACTGATAAGGTAGGCATGGAGCATGGAAATTGCGAGCCTAAGAATGTGATAACCACCGAGACCTTAGGTATATAAGGCCTTCTCGGGTAGAAAAAAAAAGTTAAGTCAGACCAAGGGTAAGAGTTAAATATGACGTCGAGTCGGGTTGAGGACCTATTAAGGGTCGCCCCATAGCTTGAAATGGAATGGGATCAGTTGGTAGTTGTCACGACCCGAACCTGGGCCCGTGACTGGTGCCTTACCCCGGGCACCCTAGTGACACAACATCAGAGTAATCAGCGGAACATAAAACCACAACATGAAGTAACAAGAAGCATTACAACGATTATCTTTAGAAAACTTTGCCTTTCGCATATATAAATAACAACTTTACAAATGAACAGTTTAATCCTTTTTACAACCCCGCCCAACGATTACTACGGACCTGCAAGAATGATACGACAACAATGGCGGGGCGGGGCCCAAACCACGAATGTAAACACTTACTCTGACGGGGAACTATACCACCGATAAGCCTCGGAGAAAGCGGAGCTTCCCACGCTGATCGTGATCACGAGAGCTAGGATCAACGGCGGTGTACCTCAACTGCGGCGTGAGCGGCCCCGAAGGAGTCGATCTGGCCAGTGCAGGTATGTGAAACTAAAAATCAGAATTGAAATCAGACTAGGCTATAACGCAGGAGACATGTATGATAACCAAACTACGATTCCAATAAATAAGCGATCGTATCACGTCGGGGACTCACGCCTCAAAGTCATCACTCAAATATAACTATGGGTCTCGGGCCCATAACATCAATCATGCGTGGAATACCTTCCTCACGCTTGGCGATCTATGATAGAAAAGCACCAAGGAATACACATGATCACCAGGTCCCACCTGTGTCCAAATAAAACCGTACAGGGTAAGTACGAAGGCATAGCCGACTACTAACACCCACAGTACCAACAAGGTCATGAACTGTATCATAAGATCTGTCAGGCGTCACACGATCAAAGGCGGCCACTTGCGCGATGATCGATGTCTTGCGTCTAGTCCGGAACTTCCGCACTCCGCATAGGCCAATCTCATCGGCCGCGTGAGGCATTCCCGCGTCGAGGGTAGCTACTCCCGGCGTCGTCACGACTTCGAGTCCGCATGGCCTGAGGACGCATGCCCATAAAGGACGATACTAACACGGAACTCGTAGCTCCGCGCAGGCCCCGGGACCGCGTAGGTATCTCGAATCATAGGTCCATCGACCGCTGAGTCTACCCGCGTGGAGGCGGCTTAACCGGGAATCATCTCAAGAGATGAATGCCACAATACTATCATAACGATCGATAGTTAATAAGCACAATCGAGAAACCCCTTTACACAACCATCACAAGATACTAACACACGTAGCATCCTAACACGTTTACTTATCAAAGCAACAAGAAAGTATTACAAGACTATCACAAACCAACACAATCAAGTTGTTCACACAAGGTACTTTCTACTATACGATTAACAAGATCGGGTTTTATCCCCAAAGTACTTTATACATTAAATCTTTAAAAGATCGTTACTCCACAAAGAAACCATCAATACCCGTAGTATATGAACATAGAGTGATTATCTTTTTAAAGTAACTCAATTACTCCTCTTTGTAAAATCAAGTAGTAACATTCTTTTCCAATGTTCAAGTTTGCCTAATTTCCAATGTTCAAGTTTGCCTAATTTCCAATGTTCAAGTTTCTCATTTTAGAACGGTTTCGTAGTTCATAGTCTTATTCATTTAAGAATATAGTTCTCCTTTAAACAATCGAGAAACCTAAGCCTATATGTGAGTAGGATATTCTTGTTTATAATAATCTTATTACAATGACCATGATCTAGGAAATATCATTTTGTCTCATCTTAGCTTCATGCAGATGGAAGTTTCTACTGGTTTTAAAAATACTTAATTAGTCAAAACATTTCCTTTTATTAACGCTGCAGTGGTTTGTCGATACACATTCTGATTTCCGAAATCAGTAAAACATTCTTAAGCCGTTATACCTAACTTCCCATAAAGCTAGTATAACTCTTAAGTTTTCAAACACCAAGTATTACTTCTCCTTTCAAAATGATTCAAGAATCTTTTGAAATACTTCAAGTTCTTTATTAACATATAACAAGCGCTTATAGTTCAAATCGATTACCTTTTAAAAACCACATGTATTTTCTAACCAACATAAAGTCATTATAAACAACTTCCCATAAAGCCGTTATAACACTTTATGTTTACACCGATCAAATACATTTTAGCACATGCGTCTACCGTACTACATAGTTCACACATATCATGCTAGAAGAGATAGGAAGAGGTTCACATACCTCGCGGCGAGTATCGACTAATAGCAAAAAGCGCTCAACCGTCGGCTACTCCTTAAGCTAAGCGGTCGCGCCATACGTAGTACTTCCACCTATAAGGCCACAAGGCGCTTATTAACATTCAGTCGCATCGTAGAACTTTCTCTGAAATTTCGTGAAGACTCCCCGCAACAGCAGTAAATCTCCTCTATCGAGGCGGATACCAAGCCAACCGGGGTTATACATCTAACCCGACGGGTACAATTCTACTCCACCGCACTACTACACAAGTCTCTTTGTCTACGATCCTATGTAATTCTGATTCGATTCGATTCTTGAGCTTAAGTCAAAAGACATTGCCAACTAACTACGTTGATACTATATATAGTATACTTCAACTATATATTCAAACAACATGTAATTTCCAATTACAATAGAGGACAAGATATTTACCTCGATAAGCCCATAATTATCCAAGTATAAAGTCGATCTGGGCTATCGTTTAGCTCCAACTCATGCGCTCAACCCGCTCCAAACTACCCTTAGAAGTTCTAACCAACTTCTACATACTACTCCAACTAACCATGGAGATTTTCCTTAGGGTTTCGGTTTGGTGGTAGCGGAAGTATAATAGTATTTACGGGCTTTTCAGATAGGTATAACCTTAGAATACTACAAGGTATAAGGCTAAGGTAATTTGGGCATTATAACAATACTTTGGAGAGTATTTCTACACCACAGGGGTATTATCTGAAAGCAACAAGGCTAGGGGGTGTATACCCTCGGCCTACCACAAGGGTACTCTCGACGAGGGGAGGGGTACACTCTCGGCTAGCACCCCTAGAGGGGGGGGGTGCTCTCGGCCGAACTCACACAAGGGGAGGGAGAAGGCTCTCAAGACTTAGGCATTTTTGGATGAAGAAGTCTTCAACCTTAGAGGGGTATTTATAGCACAAGCCAAGGCCAACCAATGGCCAAGATCTAGCCAAGTGCCTAGCAAGTGTAGGGCGAGATCTTGCCAAGTGCACACTAGCCAACTAGCACAAAATATCCTACCAACCCTTGACCAAAATGGCCAACCCAATCGTCCACTTCACCGCCCAAGACGCCTTCCAATGAGAGGGTGCCAAGTGGCGCCCTCTTGTTGGTCCACAATGTTTCGTCTCTCGGAAAAATCCGCAAAAATTAAAAATGACATAGCCGGAAATTCCCCTACGAAAGCTGTGAAAACGTTTAGGTCGAAAAACGACTCTAATCGGGTGTTATGCACAAAATTTAATTCGGCCAAGCCAACTTCACAAGTTCAAATTTTTCTACGTACGTCCTTACGTACATACTCTGGAAATACGGGGTATAACATTCTCCCCTCCTTAGAAACATTCGTCCCGAATGTTCCTTCTAAGTCTCAAAACAACGTGCGCCAGTATAGTCTTCACTACTACCCTTACGAGAACCAACCTGCCACATCTGGCCACAGAAACACCCGCGCACAAAAAAACTTACATCCAAGTCCACGAGGAAAACACCTCTAACATTTTGTCACTTTGTCGCGAGCCTTGCTCCGACGACCCAACAAATGGTACCGGGCTGCTTGCGATCCCTGAGGATGTCGTACACTCCCTGTACACACGAACTCTTTCTCATAACTTACCACATTTCTGATACTGCTTCAGTCTCCAGAACTCGGGATTACTATCTCTAACGTGGTCATCATTAACTGGGAATACTCTGGATGGATCTTCGATACTTTCCCGAACATAACAATACGAAAGACCGGACGTCCTTCCTCCTAAGTCGGACGGCAAATGCTAACATATAGGCAACCTGGCCTATTCTTCCCATGAACCCACAAAGGCCCAAAGTAACTCGGGCTAAGTTCCTCAGTTTTCCAAACTCGTCATACCCAACTCGGGGTGGTACTTTCAAGAAGACCGACCGTCAACCTGAACTCTAAGCGTCGTCGCCGATTATCCGCACAATATCTCTGAGCTGCCAGAACCTCTTCTAGACAAGCTTCTCACTATCCACAGTCTGCTGGAACAAACTCAACCAACTATCCGAACGCGCCAACATCGAACCAATCGACCAAGAACTTACACTTCCGCCCTACAAGGCTTCAAAAGCGACATCCGAACACTAAAATGGTAGCCTAAACGCTACCTCCACAGAGACAACAATCCCCACAACTATCCACGAAATCAAACACCGGCGAGGTGAATGTGATTACGAGACTCGAAGTTCCTATCCTTGCCTGTAAAACTTTTAGAAAACGAAAATAGCCACACACGGGCTTCACATGCGATCATAAGGTGAAGGCAGGCACCCCGTGCAGCCTTACAACCTTTCAGATAACTCAACACAGCCGAGTAAACGGTCCCGACCGAAGAACACGATGGGCTGCTCCCATCGGCCCGACCACTGGTCGAACGCATCCACGAACTCGTACGCTGGTTAACTAAACTTGGGCCTAACACCTCGTGACCTACCACAAGGCGGGACCACCACAAACTGACCCCACCACAAAAAGGCGGCGGGTTGACCCGCATCATGGCCTCAATCCGACCCGTCAACGAGCACAACACTAGTTCCCGATCCGGAACAGTCTCACAATCACGTTACGAAAACCTAGCGGTCTTCTTAGCTCAACTACCCCCTTCATTCCGCACTTACTAGGGACCTATCCCAAACATAACTCACGTGCACTATGCACTTCCGATAAGGATCAAACATAACACTACACCTTTACTCGAGATGGCCTTACCTCTAAGGTCTTTACGTAAAACATTCTAAGGCTCACACCTTATCTATCCCCCCAAAATCTTACTTGGTTAAACAACCATAATCTAATCACGACTAACACACTGCTATCAGAACATAGCACTTAAGGTATACTCACCTTATCACACATAGAGGGTTAAAGATATATCTATATCTACTGCTTCACTCCCCTTAGTTGTTCTAATCAAACCTGCCCCGTAGGGCGCATAGCTAGGGAAGATGACGAACTACCCACCGATCCTGAGGGCTAAGTCCTCCTACAAGGACACTCTATCGACATCAGACCACGGCGGTCGTACAACAAGTACCAACTAAAAGACGACATTCCCCGGGATGACGTCTGTCACACTGTGAACCGGAAGCCCTGGAGTTCTGACCAACTCCTGCATACTCCAAACGTCCTGATATCCGTGGAAGACCACTCTGCACTGGCGGAGGTGCATATCTAATCTGCTGGTGAGGCGGCTCGCCTTGAAAGTTACTAAAGGACCTTGCTCGCCTCTTCTCTGTCGCTTTGTTAACCCGCGTCGATCTACGTTTCTCGGCCTGCTGCGCATAAGCCCGACCACAGGCCATGCCCAAGCCTAACTGAAGAATTACTCTTGCACAACCCTTCTCTTAGATAGTCATCAAGACTCGCGGTACATCGGTATACACTCTAGTAGCCAAATCTATAGCTAGTAACAGGGTCGCTTCTTTGCAATCTAAATTCTCTGTTCCCGGTCGTGGAACTGAAGGTTCAAATGTCATGGCCGCAGTAGGAACTGCCGCCGCCGTGCTAAACTCTGCTGGGGCTAGTGACGTCGCAAAACTCCCCGAATGAAGCACTACCCTAGGTAATGATTGGGCCTGTGCCCTCGCCACCCTCTGAACTCTACTCGCAGCTCCCTCGGCTGCCTTGCCCTCCTGGGCTCGGGTTGCCCTACGCGGAGGCATAACGATAAGGGAAAGAATTTCGTCAGAGGGTCCAACTTACAACACAGCTCTAAGGCACGATCTCGGAGTGAGAAGAATAGAAACCAATCCTAAATATCCTATAGCCTCCTGATTATTGGTGTGGTGCACAACACACCGATAATCAAGACTCTATTGGATACGGTCTGTAGACACTTTCCGAGGATTAACTGCTCTGATACCACTTTTGTCACGACCCGAACCTGGGCGTGGATCGTGCCTTACCCCGCACCCTAGTGACACAACATCGAGTAATCGTGAACATAAAACCACAACATGAAGTAACAAGAAAGCATAACATGCTTATCTTTAGAAAACTTTGCCTTTCGGCATATATAAATAACAACTTTACAAATGAACAGTTTAATCCTTTTTACAACCCTGCCCACAACAGTACTACAGACCTCTAAGAATGATACGACAACAATGGCGGGACAGGGCCCCGCCAAACCCCTGAATGTAAACACTTACTACGACAGGGAACTATACCACTGATAAGCCTCCGGAGAAACGGAGCTTCCAGCTGACGATCTGTGATCACGAGCTAGGATCAACGGCGGTGTACCTCAACTGCGGCATGAACGCGGCCCGAGGAGGTCGATCTAACAGTGCAGAGTATGTGAAACTAAAAAATACTGTAATTGAAATCATAATAGTCTATAAAGCAGGAGACATGTATGATAACCAAACTACAGTTCACAATAAATAAGCAGTCATGTCACGTCAGGGACTCACGCCCTCAAAGTCATCACTCAAATATAACTATGGGTCTCGTGCCCATAACATCAATCATGCGTGGAATACCTTCCTCACCGCTGGCGATCATGATAGAAAAGCACCAAGGAATACATGATCACCGTGTCCCACCGTGTCCAAATAAAACCGTCTGGGGTAAATGCGAAGGCATAGCCGATTACTAACACCAGCGATACCAACAAGGTCATGAATCAGATTATAAGATCTGTCTGCATCGTCACCGATCAAAGCCGCCACTTGCCCGCGATTCGATGTCGCGCGTCTAGTCCGGAACTTCCGCACTCCGCATAGGCCAATCTCATCGGCGCGTGAGGCATTCCGCGTCGGTAGCTACTCCCGGCGTCGCCCCGACTTTCGAGTCGCGTAGCCCTGAGGACCGCATGCCCATAAAGGACGATACTAACTCGAACTCGTAGCTCGCGCATAGGCCCCGGGACCGCATGAGGTATCTCGAATCATAGGTCCATCGACGCTTTGAGTCTACCCGCGTCGGAGGCGACTTACCCGGAATCATCTCAAGAGATGAATGCCACAATACTATCATAACGACTGATAGTTAATAAGCACAATCAAGGGAAACCCCCTTTACACAACCATCACAAGATACTAACACACGTAGCATCCTAACACGTTTACTTATCAAAGCAACAAGAAAGTATTACAAGACTATCACAAACCAACACAATCAAGTTGTTCACACAAGGTACTTTCTACTATACGATTAACAAGATCGGGTTTTTATCCCCAAAGTACTTTATACATTAAATCTTTAAAAGATACGTTACTCACAAAGAAACCATCAATACCCGTAGTATATGAACATAGAGTGATTATCTTTTTAAAGTAACTCAATTACTCCTCTTTGTAAAATCAAGTAGTAACATTCTTTTCCAATGTTCAAGTTTGCCTAATTTCCAATGTTCAAGTTTGCCTAATTTCCAATGTTCAAGTTTCTCATTTTAGAACGGTTTCGTAGTTCATAGTCTTATTCATTTAAGAATATAGTTCTCCTTTAAACAATCTGAGAAACCTAAGCCCTATATGTGAGTAGGATATTCTTGTTTATAATAATCTTATTACAGCAGCCATGATCTAGGAAATATCATTTTGTCTCATCTTAGCTTCTATGCAGATGGAAGTTTCTACTGGTTTTAATAATACTTAATTATTCAAAACATTTCCTTTTATTAACGCTGCGATGGTTTGTCGATACACATTCGATTTCAAATCAAGAAACATTCTTAAGCCGTTATACCTAACTTCCCATAAAGCTAGTATAACTCTTAAGTTTTCAAACACCAAGTACTTCTCCTTTCAAAATGATTCAAGAATCTTTTGAAATACTTCAAGTTCTTTATTAACATATAACAAGCGATTATAGTTCAAATCGATTACCTTTTAAAAACCACATGTATTTTCTAACCAACATAAAGTCGTTATAAACAACTTCCCATAAAGCCGTTATAACACTTTATGTTTACACCGATCAAATACATTTAGCACGTATACGCTCTACCGTACTACATAGTTCACACATATCATGCTAGAAGAGATAGGAAGAGGTTCACATACCTCGCGACGAGTATCGACTAATAGCAAAACGCTCCAACCGTCGGCTACTCCTTAAGCTAAGCGGTCGCGCCATACGTAGTACTTCCACCTATAAGGCCACAAGGCGCTTATTAACATTCAGTCGCATCGTAGAACTTTCTACGTAAATTTCTAAGACACCTCCCGCAACAGCGTAAATCTCCTCTCTATCGAGGCCGATACCAAGCCAACCGGGGTTATACATCTAACCCGACGGTACAATTCTACTCCACCGCACTACTACACAAGTCTGTCTGATACCTATGTAATTACAGTTCGTTGATTCTTGGGCTTAAGTCAAAAGACATTGCCAACTAACTACGTTCAGTACTATATATAGTATACTTCAACTATATATTCAAACAACATGTAATTTCCAATTACAATAGAGGGACAAGATATTTACCTCGATAAGCCCATAATTATCCAAGTATAAAGTCGATCCTGGGCTATCGCTTAGCTCCAACTCAAGGCTCCAACCCGCTCCAAACTACCCTTAGAAGTTCTAACCAACTTCTACATACTACTCCAACTAACCATGGAGATTTTCCTTAGGGTTTCGGTTTGGTGGTAGCGGAAGTATAATAGTATTTCTGGCTTTTCAGATAGGTATAACCTTAGAAGACTACCAGGAATCAGGCTAAGGTAATTTGGGCATTATAACAATACTTTGGAGAGTATTTCTACACCACAAAGGGGGGTATTATACGAAAGCAACAAGGCTAGGGGGGGGGGGTGTATACCCCTCGGCCTACCCCACAAGGGGGGGGGTACTCTCGGCCAAGGGGGGAGGGGTACACTCTCGGCTAGCACCCCTAGAGGGGGTGCTCTCGTAGAACTCACACAAGGGGAGGGAGAAGGCTCTCAAGACTTAGGCATTTTGGATGAAGAAGTCTTCAACCTTAGAGGGGTATTTATAGCACAAGCCAAGGCCAACCAATGGCCAAGATCTAGCCAAGTGCCTAGCAAGTGTAGGGCCAAGATCTTGCCAAGTGCACACTAGCCAACTAGCACAAAATATCCTACCAACCCTTGACCAAAATGGCCAACCCAATCGTCCACTTCACCGCCCAAGACGCCTTCCAATGAGAGGGTGCCAAGTGGCGCCCTCTTGTTGGTCCACAATGTTTCGTCTCTCGTAAAAATCCGCAAAAATTAAAAATGACATAGCCGGAAATTCCCCTACGAAAGCTGTGAAAACGTTTCGTCGAAAAACGACTCTAATCGGGTGTTATGCACAAAATTTAATTCGGCCAAGCCAACTTCACAAGTTCAAATTTTTCTACGTACGTCCTTACGTACATACTCTGGAAATACGGGGTATAACAGTAGTAGTCCCGCTATATGACAGGGTCACGAGGGTGCAAGACCCAAGTTTAGTTAATCATTTTACGGGTTTGTGGACGCATTCCACCGGAACCAGGTTGTGAGAGCCGGAAATGGCCTTATGTTGTTTAGAATAGTAACTCCAAAGATTGGAGGCCCGAATCAGTATGAAGGCTATGTACGTACGCTAGAATAAGTTTGGAAGTACGGGAAGAGTACGACCAGTAAGAAAGAGAGCAATCAAGTGTAAAGAAATGGAGCCTGAATCCATGAGGACCTTTCGAGGTGACTACACCCGTGAGTGTTGGGTGGTAGCTGAGCGAGTAGATAATAATTACCGATAACGATACAGTCGTTGGACCCCAGCAGACCTAGCAGAGCTGTTATGACAGAAATTGAGGTCATTATGAGTACGGGCTAGTTGGCCTCTTGTTATGCCAACATGGACTACAGAGAGAGATTGATTCAGTACCAGTTTCCCGGTAAGACGGTTATCGAGTGAAAAGGAAGAGAAGTGGTGGTAACCAGTGAATTATCCTTCCTTCTTTGGCATAATTGTTTTTAATAAGTCTGTGTGACTTGTTCATTTGAGGTAAATTGACGCCGAAAGTAAGTAATAATTGAATTTGATGAAATTTATGTTAAGTGCCCTTGGAGGTACTTGAAGTTGGTTTGATGTGGCGGTAAGGGCCACGACCTTCCGGATAATTTCAGGAAAATGTGCAAGGCAAGAATAAAATAAGTACGAGTCTTTGTCATTGAAGTCGAGGGCATCTTTGGTAGGTTTTGAAAATCTACATGACTTTAAGGCGGTGCGTGATGATTAGATATTTACTGGACCGCGAGAGGACTCTGTGATTAGGGTTGTGACTCCAAGGAAAGTTTAAGAAATGGAGATAAGTTCTCTCCCCCACGTAAAAGGACAGTTTTACGTATTATGGGGTTGCGTGTACCCATGTTGTTAGACGAAGGATATGAGACTGGTAAGGTCTTCGGTATCGTCATGCCATAGGTTACAGTTGTAGATAACCGTGGAAAAAGTGTTGTGTTGGGGTAATTAAGAACGACGTACGAATTGGTCGAGGAAGTATCATAAAGATATAAATTCAGGTTGTACGCATGTATGAAACTGTACGATTATGAATCAAGATAGAAATACTTTAGCTAATAATAAGCCTAAGGTAAGGTTATGACCAGAATGATAAAGGAGAATACGACTATGGTTATGTAAGTTGCACGAGATATGATTACCACAAACTGGTGTAAGACCATTAGTAAATAATGGGCAGTAAGAACACCTCGAGGAAAGGTGGTAGCATCGGTACTGACGAGAAAGATTGTAAGAAAATACGGAGGGGTAAGGGACCCCAGGACAACTTGAAATAACTTATAAAGGAAAGACGAGTGGACACTCGAACGATAAGAAATCTTGACAAGTCATTGGAGTAGGAAATACAGTGAGTTGAGGTTGAATACCTGACTATAAGCTCTAAGAGCTGGGAGAAAATAATCGGGTTACTACTTGATGAGAACAAGGAAATATGTTACACCCCGTAGTTCAAGGACATGTTTAAGAGAATGTATGTAAGGAACACAAGACTTGAAAAGGGTACGAAAGGAAGAATTGTTTTTCCGACGGAAAATCTTCCGAACGTCGGAAAGGAAAAATGTTCGTTGGTGAGAATTAGATTCTCAAAATGCATTAATTTAAGAGTATGGAACTTATTATCATTTTGGAAATTTAATTTTACGGATTTGGTCGTGTGGGGCCCACCTGAGGAATTTTACATTTTGTGGGACCCACGAGGGTTGCGGAATTTTTATGGACGAATGGGAGGGCGACACGTGGCAACCCCCCCCCCCACATGGTGTTGAACGAAATTACAAGGTTATAATGGTCATTGACCATTGAAGAAGATTAGTCTTGCTAGCATGATATTATTGACCAAAGTCAACTTGCCACTTGTGTATGATCCAAGTGCTTTTCATCCTAGCCACCCATATGTGAATATCTTTACCCTCCATTGTTTTATATATACCCATCTAGTGCAAGACTAGCTCTTTTAACACTTTGAAAAAATTACAAATTCTTGTTCATCATGAGGAGCTCTCGGCTTTAGTGTAGTTCCCACACAAAAATTTTGTAGTTTTGATCCATTAGCCACAAGACTTTAACCCAAGGTCCCTAAGGGTATTGTAAGGTTATCTCAATAGAAAGATCCCGGAAAAACCGCATTTTTACGTTAGTCGCAAGGCGAAAACCCAAGGTGTTCTTCAACTTTGAAGTTGGAAATAGAAGAGGAGTTTTTCACAAGCTTCTAAGGGTTGCAAATTGCGGATTGGAACGTCAAGAAAAGGAGTTGGAGTTGCTAAGGATCGACTTAGGGTTTTGGATCATTTTGAGCTTAAGGAGGTAATAATCTCCGTCTTGCTATTAAAATTCAAGATTTCATGTTGTAGTAGTTAGAAATGATCATGTGGATTATATTATGAAGAATGTGTGTTATGGAATATTTGGATGGAATCCGAAAGTTGCATGATTTAGCCTTGAGATTTCAATTCAATTGGATTATTAGTTTAATCGTCACATGTTATATATGGAAGGAATTTTAATTGTTAAGTTGTTTATGACTATATAACATGTTAGACCTAAGAAGTTGGATTGAAAAAGAATTGGTAAGGACTTTGTGTTGTTGTATATGTTTAGTCAAGAATGGCTTTAATTATGGAACTAGTTTCGTATTAATTTGTGGGGCAAAATTTTACACGTCCTGTTAAGGCGTGTAATCCCCTTTGGTTAGCTGAATTGTTGGGCCTTAAATGTGGCGTGTTTTGTTATTGTATTCGGCCTTGAAAAAGGTGGCAAAGTATGTAGAAACAAAGGAAGTGTTGTCCGATTTTCCGTAAAATTTAGTGACTTTGCACTTAGAATATTCTACGTTCGAAGATAGAGGTTAATGGACGTATTATGGCCATTTTAGGTTGAAGTACTAAGTATAGCAGATTCTACTTGAAGGATGGAATAACTATCAAGGTTGAAGTACTTCGGAGCATTTTGCTATTTGTCGATAATCGTCGCGAGGTATGTGAACCTCTTCCTTCTTTTGACATGATTCTATGTATGGAATATATATGTGGTATTATTTCATGATTCCTTCTACTCTTAGAAGTTAAGAAGTATGTATGTTGATTTACTCTACGTAAGGGTTATGTCTAAGTTATCCTAAGTTCTTACCAAGTCTTATGGGGGATGTTGGTAAGAGTCGTTAGGAGGTATTTGGAGCCAAGTTGACTTGGCTAATTTACGGCACGAATGAGAATAAGTATCAAACAAGCCATTGCAGCGTTAATAAAGGAAAATGTAATGACGATAAATTATATTAAAACAAGTAGAATTCTCCATCTGCATAGAAGCTAAGATAAGACAAAATTTTATTACATTTTCTAGATCATGGCTGCTTTAATAAGATCGTTATAAACAAGTATAATCTACTCACACACATAAGGCATATGTACTTCACTTAAAGAATCTACGTTATGAAGTTTTAAGACTATGAACCTTTGACTCCTAAAAGGTTGAGAGACTTTATTTTCAAGTAATGAAACTTGATTCTTAAAGGAAGAAATGACATGATTTAAGGGAAGTAACTTGTTTTAAAAGGTGTTAGTTACTTGAGATTTAAAAGTTAAGAAACTTGATTTCTAAAGTTAAGAGACTTGAAGTATTTTGGAAGTTAAGAAAATTGATTTGAAAGTATATGATACTTGGTTTTAAAAGTATAAGTCTCTTGGTTGAAAAGGGAATGAAATTGTCTAAAACCATAAAGGGTTATAACGGCTTTATGGGAAGTTGGTTATAACGGCTTTATGAAAGGTTAAGAGAATGGTTTCCTCTAATAATGTAAGTAAGGAGTAACTTGAAATAAGGAAGGGTATTTTGATTTAAAGGTATCACTTGCTTAAAGTTTTAAAATAAGGGTCACTCGATTTAGAAGCCGAGAAACGTATTTCTAAAAGTGTAGTGACTTATGTGAAATGTAAACAAGCCTTGATACTACGGGTGTTAGTATCTTGGGGTTTTATATGAAAAGGAACCCTTTGAAAAGAATGGAAGTACGTAGTACTTTGGGTTTAATTCCCGGATTTTTATGTGTGAAACGAAAGTGCCATGAGTTTATAAAAATGGAAGTCTAAAGGTTTAATGAACTTGCCTATGTTTGCTTGTGATAGCTTTGAGTGCAAGTATTATCTGTTTACGTTGTCGTGACTCTCAGTTGGAGGGCAATCGTCTTGTTGTAAGTTTACTTGGACGTCACAAGCGGTGATGTGAGATTCCACGGGTATGCTTCCATTATGATTGATCCTAGGACATGCTTATACGATGTGGGATTCCGGGGTATGTGTCCAGGAGGCGGGTTAGATTCCCGGATTTGTTTTATTACCCATGGCCATGCTTATACGATGAGGATTCCGGCACGCGACCATGCTATGTACGATTATTACTCCACGGCTAGCTCCCATGAAGACATGTACCACGATGAGGATTCCGGGCATGTTATATTATTACTCCACGGGCTAGCTCCCCGTGAAGACCGCACCTACGATGAGGATCCGAGGGCACGGTATGGCCATGCTTATACGCTGAGGATTCCGGGGCATGCGGCCACGTTATATATATATATATATATATATATATATATATATATGTGTGTTGTATATGTACGCCGGTGAGGTAGGATGCCACGCGCATCACATGGTTATATGTTACACCTACTGTCAGCGGTGATGTGGGATTCCACGGGCAGGAGATATATATATGTATTGTGTATGTGTACGCCGACAGTGAGGTAGGATGCCACGGGCGCGTCACATGGTTATATGTTACACTTATGACTGTCGGCAGTGATAGGGGATTCCACGGGCACGCTTTGATATTTGTGTGATTTGATAGCATCCCAGATTGGGCCGGGTAGTATATGCGCCCCTCCATAAAGGGTCAGATTATGTTATGAAAGATAAGTAAGTTATATGGTAATAAACTTAATGATTTCTCCTAAGTATGTACGTAAGATTTGGCTATAACTCTTAATGGAATGGAAAATATAATGATGTGCAATTAAGTTCATGAGTGGTAATGACACGGCAGGATCTGGTATGTACTTTTTATACTCTCCCCTGTCATTCTTTTGTATAGTTATGATCTGTTTACTGTATTTTATTTCCGTTCCATATTCGCAATTTTGTTGTCTTGACCTCTTGGGCTGCGTTTATGTCCGCAGGTTTAGGTACACAGTTGTGGATCCGCGAGCTTAGGATCCTGATTCAGCATTTTGAGATGGCTCCAATATTCCGGAGTTTTCATGGCTATGTATATTCAGAGTGCAGCGGGGCCTTGTCGTCATAGTATTTGTTCAAATCTTAGAGGTGCTGTATTCATCCGTGAAATTTGGGTGGCTAGAGTTGTTTTGTTTACATTGTTAAACAGTGTAGACCCTTTTGGGTAATTTTTATGATTATGACAGCCTTATCGGCTTGGCCTTAGTTTAAAAAAAAAGTGTGTTATTTATCTTCCGCAGTTTACTATGTTGTATGATTAGAAGGGTGCCCAGGTAGGGCACTAGTCGCGGCCCGGGGTCGGGTCGTGACAAAAGTGGTATCAGAGCAGTTAGTCCTCGGAAAGTGTCTGCACCGCCTCTAGTAAGTCTTGATTATCGGTGTGTTGTGCACCACATCTATAATCGAGGTCACAGGACATTTAGGATTGGTTTCCATTCTTCTCACTCTGAGATCGTGCGATAGAGCTGTGTTGTTAGGGTCGTCTCTCCCTAACGAGTTATGTTGATTGCAGCTATGAGAAAGACAGCAGTGACCCAGGAAGGACTACGTGGATTGCGTATCCAGGTGGGTAATGATTATAGTATAGTTGGTATTGTGACATACATCTATACGGAGTTATGTATGAGGGTCAGACGCGCGTTGCCTAGAATGATTTTAGATTACCAAGAGTTGGTAAAGACTAACTAGATACCGGGAAGGTATGAAACAGTTAAAGAATTCTCATCGAGGTCTTATGTTTTATTTTGAGATAATTGGGGAAAGATGAGCTGTCTGATAGGGCAGTGAACCCTTAAGAAGTCATTTTAAGAACTTAATGGAATACCATGTTAATATATTAAGCTACGTGGTAGGCTTAAGAGAATTGTACGGATGAGGTCCGTATAGAGTAAGTAATGGTTGTTGTGATCAAGACGACACAATTATGGTATTATGAGAAGTTTTTGTACCCGTTTACTGGGGGACTGGTAAGGTAGGCTTGGAGCATGGAAATTGCGAGCCTAAGAATATTGATGACCGCTGAGACCTTAGATGTACAAGGTCTTCTCGGGTAGAAAGATTTATTATAGACCAAGAATAAGAGTTAAGTGCGACGGTGGGACGGGGTGAGGACCTATTGCGGGTCGCCCCATAGCCTGAAATGGAGTGGGATCAGTTGGTAGTAGTTCCGCTACGTGACAGGGTCACGAGGGTGCAAGGCCCAAGTCTAGTTAATTGTTTTACGGGTTCGTGGACGCGTTCCACCGAACCAGTCGTGGCGGAAATGGCCTTATCTCGCTTGATAGAGTGACTCCAAAGATTAGAGGCCAGAATCGATATGGAAGTTATGTATGTATGCTAGTATGAGTTGGAAGTACGGAAAGAGTACGACCAGTAAGAAAGATAGCAACCAAGTGTAAAGGAGTAGAGCCTGAATCCATAAGAACCTTTCGAGGTAACTACACCCGTGAGTGGTTGGGGTGGTAGCTGAGCGGGTATATGAGAATTGCCCGGTGATTATACAGTCGTCAGACCCTAGTAGACCTTGTAGAGATGATTACGACAGACTTTGAAGTCATTATGAGTATGGACTAGTTGGCTTCGTGAGTGCCAAGGTTGACATTTTAGTATAAGTATTGTTATGTGGCCATGGGTGACATATGTTGTAAGAAGGGTGTAGTAAAAGGAGACTATGTCGCTCTTTAATTAGATTGGACTCCGAAAGAACATTAGAGGACGAATGTTTCTAAGGGGGGAAGAATGTTACACCCCGTAGTTCAAGGACATGTTTAAGAGAATGTATGTAAGGAACACAAGACTTGAAAAGGGTACGAAAGGAAGAATTGTTTTTCCGACAGAAAATCTTCCGAACGTCGGAAAGGAAAAATGTTCGTTGGTGAGAATTAGATTCTCAAAATGCATTAATTGAAGAGTATGGAACTTATTATCATTTTGGAAATTTAATTTTACGGATTTGGTCGTGTGGGGCCCACCCGAGGAATTTTACATTTTGTGGGACCCACGAGGGTTGCGGAATTTTTATGGACGAATGGGAGGGCGACACGTGGCACCCCCCCACATGGTTTTGGACGAAATTACAAAGTTAAAATGGTCATTGACCATTGAAGAAGATTAGTCTTGCTAGCATGATATTATTGACCAAAGTCAACTTGCCACTTGTGTATGATCCAAGTGCTTTTCATCCTAGCCACCCATATGTGAATATCTTGACCCTCCATTGTTTTATATATACCCATCTAGTGCAAGACTAGCTCTTTTAACACTTAGAAAAAATTACAAATTCTTGTTCATCATGAGGAGCTCTCGGCTTTAGTGTATTTCCCACACAAAAATTTTGTAGTTTTGATCCATTAGCCACAAGACTTTAACCCAAGGTCCCTAAGGGTATTGTAAGGTTATCTCAATAGAAAGATCCCGGAAAAACCGCATTTTTACGTTAGTCGCAAGGCGAAAACCCAAGGTGTTCTTCAACTTTGAAGTTGGAAATAGAAGATGAGTTTTTCACAAGCTTCTAAGGGTTGCAAATAGCGGATTGGAACGTCAAGAAAAGGAGTTGGAGTTGCTAAGGATCGACTTAGGGCTTTGGATCATTTTGAGCTTAAGGAGGTAATAATCTCCGTCTTGCTATTAAAATTCAAGATTTCATGTTGTAGTAGTTAGAAATGATCATGTGGATTATATTATGAATAATGATATGTGTTATGGAATATTTGGATGGAATCCGAAAGTTGCATGATTTAGCCTTGAGATTTCAATTCAATTGGATTATTAGTTTAATCGTCACATGTTATATATGGAAGGAATTTTAATTGTTAAGTTGTTTATGACTATATAACATGTTAGACCTAAGAAGTTGGATTGAAAAAGAATTGGTAAGGACTTTGTGTTGTTGTGTATGTTTAGTCAAGAATGGCTTTAATTATGGAACTAGTTTCGTATTAATTTGTGGGGCAAAATTTTACACGTCCTGTTAAGGCGTGTAATCCCCTTTGGTTAGCTGAATTGTTGGGCCTTAAATGTGGCGTGTTTGGTTATTGTATTCGGCCTTGAAAAAGGTGGCAAAGTATGTAGAAACAAAGGAAGTGTTGTCCGATTTTCCGTAGAATTTAGTGACTTTGCACTTAGAATATTCTACGTTAGAAGCTAGAGGTTAATGGACGTATTATGACCATTTTAGGTTGAAGTACTAAGTATAGAGGATTCTACCTGAAGGATGGAATAGCTATCAAGGTTGAAGTACTTCGGAGCATTTTGCTATTTGTCGATAATCGTCGCGAGGTATGTGAACCTCTTCCTTCTTTTGACATGATTCTATGTATGGAATATATATGTGGTATTATTTCATGATTCCTTCTACTCTTAGAAGTTAAGAAGTATGTATGTTGATTTACTCTACGTAAGGGTTATGTCTAAGTTATCCTAAGTTCTTACCAAGTCTTATGGGGGATGTTGGTAAGAGTCGTTAGGAGGTATTTGGAGCCAAGTTGACTTGGCTAATTTACGGCACGAATGAGAATAAGTATCGAACAAGCCATTGCAGCGTTAATAAAGGAAAATGTAATGACGATAAATTATATTAAAACAAGTAGAATTCTCCATCTGCATAGAAGCTAAGATAAGACAAAATTTTATTACATTTTCTAGATCATGGCTGCTTTAATAAGATCGTTATAAACAAGTATAATCTACTCACACACATAAGGCATATGTACTTCACTTAAAGAATCTACGTTATGAAGTTTTAAGACTATGAACCTTTGACTCCTAAAAGGTTGAGAGACTTTATTTTCAAGTAATGAAACTTGATTCTTAAAGGAAGAAATGACATGATTTAAGGAAGTAACTTGTTTTAAACGGTGTGAGTTACTTGAGATTTAAAAGTTAAGAAACTTGATTTCTAAAGTTAAGAGACTTGAAGTATTTTGGAAGTTAAGAAAATTGATTTGAAAGTATATGATACTTGGTTTTAAAAGTATAAGTCTCTTGGTTGAAAAAGGAATGAAATTGTCTAAAACCATAAAGGGTTATAACGGCTTTATGGGAAGTTGGTCATAACGGCTTTATGAAAGGTTAAGAGAATGGTTTCCTCTAATAATGTAAGTAAGGAGTAACTTGAAATAAGGAAGGGTATTTTGATTTAAAGGTATCACTTGCTTAAAGTTTTAAAATAAGGGTCACTCGATTTAGAAAGTAGAAACGTATTTCTAAAAGTGTAGTGACTTATGTGAAATGTAAACAAGCCTTGATACTACGGTGTTAGTATCTTGGGGTTTTATATGAAAAGGAACCCTTTGAAAAGAATGGAAGTCGTAGTACTTTGGGTTAAATTCGGATTTTTATGTGTGAAACGAAAGTGCCATGAGTTTATAAAAATGGAAGTCTAAAGGTTTAATGAACTTGCCTATGTTTGCTTGTGATAGCTTTGAGTGCAAGTATTATCTGTTACGTTGTCGTGACTCTCGGTTGGAGGGCGACCGCCTTGTTGTAAGTTTACTTGGAGCGTCGGCGGTGATGTGGGATTCCACGGGTATGCTTCCATTATGATTGATCCTAGGACATCTTATACGATGTGGGATTCCGGTATGTGACCGGAGGCGGGTTAGATTCGGTTGTTTTATTACCCATGGCCATGCTTATACGATGAGGATTCCGGCATTCGACCATGCTATGTACGATTATTACTCCACGGGCTAGCTCCCATGAAGACATGTACCGCGATGAGGATTCCGGCATGTTATATTATTATTCCATGGGCTAGCTCCCCATGAAGATCTGCACCTACGATGAGGGATGCCGAGGGCACGTTATGGCCATGCTTATACGATGATGGATTCCGGGGCATGCGACCACGTTATATATATATATATATATATATATATATATATGTGTGTTGTATATGTGAACGCAGACAGTGAGGTAGGAGGCCACGGGCGCATCACATGGTTATATGTTACACCTACGACTGTCGGCAGTGATGTGGGATTCCACGGCGGAGATATATATATGTATTGTGTATGTATGCGACGGTGAGGTAGGATGCCACGCGCGTCACATGGTTATATGTTACACTTATGATCGGCGATGATGGGGGATTCCACGGGCACGCTTTGATATTTGTGTGATTTGATCGCGTCCCAGATTGGGCCGGGTAGTATATGCGCCCCTCCATAAAGGACCAGATTATGTTATGAAAGATAAGTAAGTTATATGGTAATAAACTTAATGATTTCTCCTAAGTATGTACGTAAGATTTGGCTATAACTCTTAATGGAATGGAAAATATAATGATGTGCAATTAATTTCATGAGTGGTAATGACACGACAGGATCTGGAATGTACTTTTTATACTTGCCCCTGTCATTCTTTTGTACAGTTATGATCTCTTTACTGTACTTTATTTCCGTTCCATATTCGGTTTTGTTGTCGACCCTCTTGAAGTGCGTTTATGTCCGCAGGTTTAGGTACACAGTTGTGGATCCGCGAGCTTAGGATCCTGATTTAGCATTTTGAGATGACTCCAATGTTCCGTAGTTGTCATGGCTATGTATATTCAGGGGTACGGCGGGGCCTTGTCCCGTCATAGTATTTGTTCAAATCTTAGAGGTCTGTATTCATCTGTGGGCTGGACTGGCTAGAGTTGTTTTGTTTACATTGTTAAACAGTGTAGACCCTTTCGGGTAATTTTTATGATTATGGCAGCCTTATCGGCTTGGCCTTAGTTTAAAAAAAAAGTGTGTTATTTATCTTCCGCAGTTTACTATGTTGTATGATTAGAAGGGTGCCCAGGTAGGGCACTAGTCGCGGACCGGGGTCGGGTCGTGATAAAATATCTCCCCCCTAAATTGTGTTTGACACGAAGTCTTAGACATGAGGCAAGCAAAGGAATCAAATCTAAGTTGGTGACCAAGTTGGTTGCAACAGAGAAAGGGAAACAGGAACCACAATTGAGATTTAGGATGCCGAATATTTCGCAAGTATGAGAAAGGCTTCCAGTTATTGGAAGATAAGTTGACTCGACTACAGTTCTAACCCCTCCTGAGAGACTTTAGGGTTAGGTTATTATTGTAAAACGTTGGGTGTTGGGCTAGGTTGTGTGCTGACGCAACACGATAAGGTTAGAGCCTATGTTTCCCGGCGGCTAGGGAAGCACAGAAAGGAATTACACCACTCATGATTTAGAGTCGGCGGCAGTTAATCGTATCTTAAAGATTTGGAGGCATTCCTTTTAGATATTTCATGTGGATATATGTGCAGACCACAAAAGCCTCCGGTGTATCTTCAGACAGAGACAGTAGAATTTGCGACAGCGACGGTGGTTAGAGTTATTCAAGGATGTGATATCGATATCCTATACCACCCGGGGAAAGCCGAGACGGCTACAGATACTCTTAGTCGTGGATCTAAGGGTAGTATGCCAGATGGGCAGCCAGATAGACAGGACGTGGTCCGTGAGGTTCTTCAGCTACCGAGCCGAGGGGATCGATTATTTGTTTCCAAGGTTAATAAAGTTTAGATCCGAGAGGTTGCCGAGTTTTCTGTCGTTGAGGAGGTAAAGAGGCGATAGTATGAGGATCCAGTTATGATACGGCTCTCCGAGAAGAGAAGAGCCTGTTTGAGTAGCACCGGATGGGGTGCTGTGATATGAGGATAGATCGTGTGTACCCGGTGCTGCAGGACTAGTCAGCAGGTCTTAGGGGAGGCACACAGTTCTTCTTGTTCTAATTGTTCGGGGTCGACTAAGTTGTGTAGTGACCTCAGATGTATGTATTAGTAAGGTGGCCTAAAGAGGGACGTAGCAGAGTTGTTGCTTAATATCTGAATTAGTAGCAGGTCATGGTTGAGCACCAGAAGCTCAGTGGGCTATTACAGGCGATTGAAATCCCAACTTAGATATGGGAGGTAATTAATATGGATCTTGTTACAGGGTGACATCGTACTCAGGGGAAGTACGACTCCCTGGGGGTCTTAGTAAACAGGCTGACGAAACCAGCCGTGTTCGTCCGGTTAGGACCACGTACTCTACTGAGGATTTATGCTAGCTTATATAGCAAGGAGATTGTGAGACTGCACGGGGTTCCTACGTTTATGATGTCAGACAAATGAGCTCGGTTACGGATAACTTCTGGAGGTTTTTTTTGTTTTTTTCCAGAAGGGATTAGGGACACATGTGAGTCTCAATGTTACATTACACCCTCAGACCGATGGACAGGCAGAGCATACTATCCAGGAACTTGGGGATAGGTGGCGGGCCTGTGTTCTTGATTTTAGAGATAGCTGGGAGGGTTATTTGCCTCTTGTTGAGTTACGTACGATAACAGATACCCTTCCAGTATTCAGATGGCCCTGTATGAGGCCTTGTATGTAAGAATGTGTAGATCGCCGGTTGGTTGGTTCGACGTAGGCGAGGTTCAGTTATTTGGTCCAGACTTGATTCAGCGGGCTGAGGATAAGGCGAAGCTTATCCGGGAAAGATCATTAGTAAACTCAGAGTCAGCAGAAACTTTATGCAGATAACCAACGTTGACATATGGGGTTCAGGTTGACATTTTAGTATGAGTATTGTTATGTGGCCTCGTGTGGTATTATTGGTATGTGGGGGTTGTAAAATAAGACTATGTCACTATTTTTAAGTTTGTCTCCCAAAAGAACATTCGGGGACGAATGTTTCTAAGGGGGGAAGAATGTTACACCCCGGAATTCCAGGATATGTTTATAAGAACGTACGTAAGAACTCGAAAATGTTAAGATTTGAGACGAGTAAAAAAATTTATCGGAATTATGGAATTGTCGGAAAACGAAATATTGCGACGAACGGGAGGGCAACACGTGTCACCCCCTTAGTGGTCTTGGTCGAATTTGGCATGGTTAGAATGGTCATTTGACCATAATTTAAATAACCAAGTCTTGCCAAGACAAAGAGTTTGATATTGTTGACTTGTCAAAGGGCCACTTGGGCTTGATCCTTGTGAAACTCATATAGGCCACCCATATGTGCTAATCTTGACCCTCCATTGTGTTATATATATGTACTATTAGCAAGACAAAGGCTCTACACTTAGAAAAAATTTCAAGAAATTTGAAGAAGCACTTAGAGTGCTCTCGGCTTTGAAGGCTTCCACACAAGAAATTTTGCAATTTTTGTCCATAATTCCCAATATTCAAACCCAAGGTTCCTAAGGGTATTCTAAGGGTCTCTCAATAGAAAGATCCCGGAAAAAAGATTGTTTTCATATTAGTCGCAAGGCGAAAACCTAAGGAGTTCTTCAACTTTGAAGTTGGAACTTGAAGATGAGTTCTTCATAGGCTTCTAAAGGTTGCTTGGAGTGGATTGGAATGTCGAAAGGAGGAGCTAAAGTTGCTAAGGATCGACTTGTAATCTTGGATCATATTTGGGCTAATTGAGGTAATAATCTTCGTCTTACTTTTGTAATTGAAGTTTACATGTTATGATAAGTTAGAAATGATAATGTGATATGTGTTATGAAGATTGATAAGTGTTATGGAAGTTTAGAAGATCAAATTCGAAAATGACATGTTGAGTCCTTTGAAATTGAATTACAATTTGGTCGTTAACTGGAATCGTCGCATGTTTACCTACTTGAGGATTGTAGTAGTTATAATCGATTACGGATTGATAACATGTTATACTAAACAACTTGAATTGAAAAGGAATTGGAAAGGTTGATATGTTGTTACACCTTTGGCCGAGAAGAACATTATATGTTGGACTAGTTTGATATTTATTGTGGGGCGGAATTTTACACGTCTTGATTAAGCGTGTAATCCCCTATTGTTAACTACTTTGTTGAGCCTTAAATGTGGCATGTTTGGTTATTGAATTCGGCCTTGAAAAAGGTGGCAAAGTATGTAGAAACAAAGGAAGTGCTGTCCGATTTTCCGTAGAATTTAGTGGCTTTGCACTTAGAATATTCTACGTTTGAAACTAGAAGTTAATAAACGTATTATGGTCATTATAGGTTGACATACTATGTATGGCGTGTTGGACTTAGCAAGTGGATTAAACCGAAGAGGTATGTGGAACTTTCTTATCTCTTGAGCATGAATAAGTTGTAAATGTATAGTACGGTAGACGTACGAGATTTTGACGAATCTAGTCCATTTGATATCCTTGGTTTATCTTAAGGATGATCAAGTTGGTTGAGTTAGGTAATTAACTCCCTCGTTTAATATTAAGGATATCTTGGTTTTCAAAAGTTAAGAGACTTTAAGTATGTTGAAAGTATTTTTGATACTTGTTTTTGTTGGAAAGTTTAAGTCTCTTGGTTATAAAGAAGAATGTAAGTTTCTAAAGCATAAAGCTAGTATAACAACTTTATGGGAAGTTGGTTATAATAGCTTTATGGAAAGTTAAAGAGGGTGATTTACTCTAAGTAATTTAAGTATGATAAATGACTTGAAATAATGAAAGGCAAATTGATTTAAAGGCATCAATTGCTTAAAGTTTTAAAAGAAAGAAGTCACTTGATTTAGAAGCCTATAATTGTATTTCTAAAAGGTATTGTGACTTGTCTTGAAAAGTAGTTATGACTTGATACTATGGTTATTAGTATCTTGGAAGTTTTATATGAAAAAGAGTCATTTTAAAAGAGTAGAAGTATGTAGTACTTTGGGTTAAATTCCCGGATTTTATAATGACATGTTAGTGCCTTAAGTAAACTAAAATGAGAGTGTATATGAATAAGACTAATAAGAAGTTAGGGGGATTTCTTAACTTGCTTATGTTATGTATGATAAGTCGGTAGTGTTTATGTTATGTATGATAGTCGTTTGTGCTAGTGATATATTATGCATTACGGGGTCATTCCCCAGTTTTGTGGCATTTGCATATTCCGTGGATTTGCTACCCATGATGCGAGGAATACCTCATGCGGGTCCGAAAGGGCCTATGCGGGTGAAATAGTCCCATGCGGGGCGGACCAATCCTATGTGAGGAATACCTCATGCGGGTTTACACGACCTATGCGGGCGGATACAGTCTATTCGAGGAATACCTCTTGCGGGTCCATACGAC
The DNA here is from genome assembly GCA_029844215.1 of Przewalskia tangutica. Taxonomy (NCBI): domain Eukaryota; kingdom Viridiplantae; phylum Streptophyta; class Magnoliopsida; order Solanales; family Solanaceae; genus Przewalskia; species Przewalskia tangutica. The sequence goes on from CM056719.1 coordinate 123,031,949, forward strand.
CCTTGCAGGTGAAATAGTCCCAGGAGTAGGATTGCTTAATGATACTGTGGGCGGGTGGCCCTGCTTTGATCATGAGCCTCCTATTTTTATGTAGTAAAGTATACTCTTGTTTACTCTCATTGTTAGTAAGGCACAGTGTACTGTTATATGAGTTATCATACATGTCTCCAGTTTTATTTTAGACTTATGATTTCACTGCAGTACTTTCAGTTTCACATATTTGGTACATGTTGTACTGACCTCCTTCGGGGGGCTGCGTTCATGCCGCAGGTAGAGTACATGTTGCTGATCCTCACTCTTAGGATCACTGTTCAGCTGTTGAGAAGCTCCTTTATTTCAGAGGCTTATCCCTGGTATTGTCGGTCGTTGTACATTCAGGGGTATGGCGGGGCCCTGTCCCGCCAAAGTTGTTATTCTTAGAGGTCTGTAGTCACATTTGTGGATTGGGTTTGTAAGAGCAAAGATGTACTGTTTAATTTTGTTTTATGTATATGTTACGAAAGGCGGCCTTATCGGCTAGCCGGTTGATGTCTACTGTCTAAGTATGATTTTTATTTTAAGAGTTGTGTATGTTCCGCTGATATTCTCTGATGTATACCTAAAAGGGTGCCTGTGTAGGCACTGGCCATGCCCGGTCGGTCGTAACAACCTGCCACGTCCCTCTTCAGGCCATCCCACCAATACATACATCTGAGGTCATGGTACATCTTGGTCGACCCCGGATGAATAGAATAACGAGCACCGTGCCTCCCGAATCTGCCGACGGTCCCGCCACATCGGAACACACAATCGCCTCAAATCTTAGCACCCCATCGCGCTACTCGAATAGAATCTTCTCTCCGAAGAGTCGCATATCGATACCGTACCAACACCGGGTCCTCATATCGCCGCCTCTTCACCTCATCAACGATGGAAGACTCGCAACCTCACGAACCCGCATTACTATCATCGGTATCGATCAATCGAACCCCAAGGCTCGCTAGGATGGATCCGACGGACCATGTCCCCGCCTGGATGTACCTCCGGCGCACTCCCCATCGATCTACGACTCAAGGCATCTGCAACCACGTTGGCTTTCCCCGGATGGTATAGAATATCAACATCATAATCTTTCAACAACTCTAACCACCGTCTCTGTCGCAAGTTCAGCTCCCTCTGCCTGAAGATATACTGGAGGCTCTTGTGGTCTGTATAAATATCCACATGAACCCCATATAAATAATGTCTCCAAATCTTCAAGGCATGAATAACTGCGGCCAACTCTAAGTCGTGGGTAGGGTAATTCCTCTCATGCTTCCGTAACTGTCGGGAAGCATAGGCTATAACCTTGTCGTGCTGCATCAAAACACACCCTAACCCAATACCCGAGGCATCACAATAAATCACGTACCCGTCTAACCCCTCAGGAAGAGTAAGAACTGGAGCCGTCGTCAACCTTTCCTTCAGTAACTGGAAGCCCTTCTCGCAAGCCTCTGTCCACTGGAACTTAGCTGCCTTCTGAGTCAGCCTAGTCAACGGTGCTGATATCGAAGCAAACTGCTCCACAAACCTACGATAATAACCTGCCAGCCCTAAGAAACTGCGCACCTCGGTCGGAGTAGTAGGTCTCGGCCAAGACTTGACCGCCTCAATCTTTGTCGTATCAACCTGAACACCATCAGCCCCAATAATGTGCCCCAGGAATGCCACTGAGGCCAACCAAAACTCACACTTGGAGAACTTGTCCAATAAACCAGGATGTCATCAATGAATACTATAACAAATGTATCCAAAAATGGCTTGAACACCCGGTTCATCAAATCCATAAATACATTGAGCGTTGGTCTAACCGAAAGACATCACCTCAACTCATAGTGCTCATACCGGTCCTGAATGCGCTTTGGGATATTCGCCTCGAACTCGTACTGATGATAACTGCATCGCAGTCTATCTTGAGAAACACCTCGCACTGCAGAATCGTCAAACAAATCATCAATCCTGGGGAGGGGGTACCTATTCTTGATGATTACCTTATTCAGCTGCCTGTAATCAAAACACATACGCAGCGTCCCATCCTTCTTCTTCACAAACAAAACTGGCGCTCCCAAGGGAGAAACACTAGGCCTGATAAAGCCTTTTTCCAGCAAATCTTTCAGCAGGTCCTTCACTCCTCAACTCAAGAAAGCCATCATGTATGGCGTAATAGATATAGGTCGAGTGTCTGTCAACATATCAATACAAAACTCAATCTACTCTCAGGAGGGATACCCGGGAGATCGTCTGGGAACACATCCGAAACTCCTAACCACGGCATCGATCAAGAATCGCACTCACCTCGTATCGAATACCCAACGGATGATAGATGTACCCTTTCTGCACCATCTTTCTAGCCTTGAGGTAAGAAATAAACCTACCCCTCGGCGACGCTGTGTTGCCCTTCCACTCGCTCACCATGAAACTGGAATCGGACCAACCTGCCTCTACAGTCAACGTTGGCATAACAAGAAGCCAACCAGTCCATACCCATAATGACGTCAAAATCTGTCATCTCCAACTCTATCAAGTCTGCTAGGGTCTGACGACTGTAAATAAACATCGGACAACCTTTGTACACCCGCTCAGCTAACACCGAATCACCCACTGGCGTAGCTACCTCAAAAGGCTCTATCGACACCGGCTCTATCCCGATTCTACCAGCAATAAGAGGGGACAAATAGGACAAGGTAGAACCCGGATCTATCAACGCATATACATCACAACATGAAATCAATAATGTACCTGTGACGACGTCAGGGGAAGCCTCCTTATCCTGGCGGCTGGCTAAGGAATATATGCGGTTCTATAGACCGCTAGAACTGGAACCACCACCACGACCTCTGCCATGGCCTGCTGGTCCGTGAACACCTCGCCTCGGGCGCATAACCCGTAAGAAGATCCAAAGAATCGACCGCTTACCAACCATACCACCCATGCTGCCTCTAGTCGGACAGTCTCTCTTCAAATGTCCCTGCTGGCCACAAGAGTAACAAGCTCCTGGAGGAACACGACACTCGCCTGGGTGAGATCTACCGCATCGAGCACACCGAGATATGGGTGGTCTCGATCGGTGACGATCTCTTCCTCCCTGAAACCCCGAAGTCCTGGAGCCCTGAGCTACTCCTGAATGACCCGGCTGATCAGACCTCCTGCCAGAAAACCGATAAGGAGCACTCTGTGCTGGCTGAAATGTGGACCTAGTTCGCTGAGGCCGCCCGCCTAAATCGCCTGAGACCTCGCTGCCCCGGCCTTCGGGCCGTCCCAGTCAAGCTGATCCTCCCTCTCTCTATCCTCTATCCCCTGCGCATACGCCTGCATCCTGGCAATATCCATATCTGGTTGAAGGGCCACCCCCAAGCATGCAGTAATCATATGACGGTCTAGCCCCATCACATAGCGATGAACTCTGTCTGCCATATCAGCTACAATGGTGCGCGATACAGCCAATGAGTCAAACTCGGTGTCAGACTTCTGATAGCCTCCCATTCTCGCCTCAAGGTAAAGAATCTATCCACGCGGGCTCTCTCATCTCGGGAGGCAAAAGTGATCCAGAAGGCCTCGTGAACTCAACCCAAACAGCCGGAAGAGCACCTCACCTCTCGGCGGCTCCCATGACTCAAACCGGTTCAACGCAATATCGCAGAACGGTAAGAGGCTAGCATAATCGACTGCCTCCGAGGACCTAAGCACTGCATAGTCCGTCAGAATCGCCGAATAAACTCCTGAGGATCCTCCTCAGACCTCGCACCATAGAACTCGGGTGGATGACAACCCAGAAAATCCCGAATCCGCAAACTATCGGCTGGGGTTAGTTACTCGCCTCGCTTGCCGCTCGCTACTATGCTAGTCAATAACCGGATCCGCCTCGTAATCTATACTCACCGGCCGCGAATCGAGGCTCGTGCAGGAACCTCTGGAGCTCTCGCCGCCTCGGCCTTCTAATACTGCCGGCGTGGCTGAACTCGCCGACCCGCCTGCAACCTCAGGCATAGTCTGTGCCTGAGTCCTAGTAACCCTCTGCGTAACGCTAGCAGCTCCTGCTGTTGCCTTGCCCTTCTGGGCCCGGGTCGCCTTCCGTGGAGTCATAACTGATACATAAGAATAGGTTAGAGAGGATTCAACCTAATAAGACAGCTCTACTGCACGATCTCAGAGAGAGAAGAATGAAAACCAATCCTAAATGTCCTGCAGCCTCCTGATTATAGATGTGGTGCACAACACACCGATAATCAAGACTCTACTAGACACGGTCTGTAGACACTTTCCGAGGACTAACTGCTCTGATACCACTTTTGTCACGACCCGACCGGAACGCGATCGTGCCCTACCCGCACCCTTTTCAGGTATACATTAGAGAATAACAGCGGAACGTACACAACACATAAACATGTTTAGACAATAAACATCACAGGCTAGCCGATAAGGCCGCCTTCCATAAAATATACATAATCAAAAGTGAAACAGTACAACTTTGTTCTTACAGCCCAAACCACAAATGTGACTACAGACCTCTAGGAATAACAACCGTGGCGGGACAGGGCCCCGCCATACCCCTGAATGTACATAATATCTACAACATCAGGGAAACCCGTACCAAAGACAAGCCTCCGGAGAAATGGAGCTTCTGACACCTGATCAGTGATCCTAAAAATGAGGATCCACCACCTGCTTACCCCTACCTGCGGCATGAACGCAGCCCCGAGAAGTCGGTGACACAATATGTACTAAGTATGTAAAACTGGAAAATACTGTAATTACATCGAAAGTCTAAAACAAAGCCGGAGACATGTATGATAATCAAATTACAGTACACTGTGCCTTACTAACAATGAGAGTAAATAAGGGTATACTTACAACATAAAAATAGGAGGCTCACGATCAAAGCAGGACCACCCGCCCGCAGTATCATTAAGCAATCCTACTCCTGGGACTATTTCACCCGCAAGGGTCGTGTGGACCCGCATGAGGTATTCCTCGCATAGACTGTATCCGCCCGCATAGGTCGTGTAGACCCGCATGAGGTATTCCTCGCATAGGACTGATCCTCCCCGCATGGGACTATTTCACCCGCATAAGCCCTTACGGACCCGCATGAGGTATTCCTCGCATCATGGGTAGCAAATCCACGGAATATGCAAATGCCACAAACCCGAGGAATGACCCCGTAATGAATAATATACTACTAGCACAAACCGGCTATCATACATAACATAAGCACTACCGGCTTATCATACATAACATAAGCACTACCGGCTTATCAAACAATATATAAGCAAGTTAAGAAATCTCCTAACTTCTTATTAGTCTTGTTCAAATACACTCTCATTTTAGTTTACTTAAGGCACTAACATGTCTTTATAAAAATTCGGGAATTTAACCCAAAGTACTACATACTTCTACTCTTTTACAAATGACTCTTTTTCATATAAACTTCCAAGATACTAATAACCGTAGTATCAAGTCACAATTACTTTTCAAGACAAGTCATAATACCTTTAGAAATATAATTAGGCTTCTAAATCAAGTGACTTCTTTTCTTTTAAAACCTTAGGCAATTGATGCCTTAAAAATCAATTTGCCTTTCATTAATTCAAGTCATTTATCCTTACTTATTTTACTTAGATTAAATCTCTCTTTTTAACTTTCCATAAAGCTAATTTAACCAACTTCCCATAAAGTCGTTATATTAACTTTATACCTTAGTCAATTACATTTTCCTATATCCAAGGGACTTATACGTTTAAAACGAAACAAGTATCATATACTTTAAAACACTTCAAGTCCCTTAACTTTGAAAACTAAGACATCCTTACTACTTTTAAACAAGTGAGTTAATCCCATAACTCAACCGACTTGGACATTCTTAACCAAGTAAAGGATATCAAAGTCTTGTACGTCTACCGTACTATATAGGTACAACTATTCATGCTCAAGAGATAGGAAAGTTCCACATACCTCTTCGGGTCAATCCACTTGCTAAGTACAATATCCCGCACGTAGTATGTCAACCTATAATGACCATAATACGTCTATTAACTTCTTACTTTAAACGTAGAATATTATAAGTGCAAAGTCACTAAATTCTACGGAAAATCGGACAGCACTTCCTTTGTTTCTACATACTTTGCCACATTTTTCAAGGCCGAATTCAATAACCAAACACGCCACATTTAAGGCTCAACAATGTAGTTATCAATAGGGGATTACACGCCTACAAGACGTGTAAAATTCCGCCCCACAATTGATATCAAACTAGTACCAACTACAAGGTCCAATTCGACAACTTTGATATACAACAACACCAATTCTTATCCAATTCCTTTTCAATCCAAGTTGTTTTGTATAACATGATATCAAGTCGCAATCGATTACAACTACTACAATGTTCAAGTAAGTAACATGCGACGATTCTAATTAACGACCAAATTGTAATCCAACTTCAAATGGCTTATATGACATTTCGGATTTTAGGCTACAACAATCCATATCACTTATAAATCTTCAACACATATACTTCATGCTAGTAAAAATGTAAGGCTAACAACAATATATTATCTTGTAACACTTTAAGAGAACAAGATTGTTACCTCAACGAGTCTTAGTCCAACATCAAATCCGAAGTCGCTCCCTAGCAACTTAGAGCCTCTTCTTGACACTTCAATCCACCACTTGAGACCCTTAGAATATCACAAACAACTTTCCTTTAATCTTCCAATCAAAACCTAGGAAGCAACTAGGTTTTCACCTTGCGACTAATACGAAAACGCTATTTTTCCGGGATCTTTCTATTGAGATACCCTTACAATACCCTTATGGACCTTGGTTTAAAGTGTGGAGCTTATTGGACAACAAACAAATTTTTTTCTCTTTTGGACAAGGTGAACCCGAGAGCTCCCTTCAACTTTCATCCAATTTCTTGAAATTTTTCTAAGTATGGAATGCTTGTCTCACTACTAGTATCCTTATATAGTAACATGGAGGGTCAATATTTGTACATATGTGTGGTTTGGATGATGTTCTTTTAAATATCAAGTCATGTGGCCCCATTGACTAAGTCAATTTTATCAAGCTCTTCAACTTGCAAGACTTTGTCATCCTAATAATGGTCAAATGACCCTTATACCCATGGTATTTTCATCCAATACTACTTAAGGGGGGGGGGGGGGGTGACACGTGTCTCCCTCCCATTCGTCACAATATTTCGATTTCCGACAATTTCATAATTCCGATAAATTTTTACAAGTCTCTAATCTTAACACTTCTGAGTTCTTACGTACGTTCTTAAAACATGTCCTGTAATTACGGGGTGTAACACCTTATGCTTTTGAAACCAAGGCATTTCTATCCTTTAAAAACGAGTGAGTTAATTCTCTAACTCAACCAACTTGGAAAAACAAGTCGAGGCTATCAATTGAACTAAATCCATTCAAATCGCGTACGTATACCGTACTATACGTTTACAACTATTCATGCTCAAGAGATAAGAAAGTTTCACATACCTCTTCGGTTCAATCCACTTGCCAAGTCCAATATGCCGTACGTAGTATGTCAACCTATAATGACCATAATACGTCTATTAACTTCTAACTTCAAACGTAGAATATTCTAAGTGCAAAGTCACTAAATTCTACAGAAAATCGGACATCACTTCCTTTGTTTCTACATACTTTTCCACCTATTTCAAGGTCCGAATTCAATAGCCAAACACGTCACATTTAAGGCTCAACAATGTAGTTAACAATAGGGGATTACACGCCTAACAAGACGTGTAAAATTCCGCCCCACAATTGATATCAAACTAGTCCAACATACAATGTCATTTTCGGCAATTTGAGGTACAACAACACAAAGTCTTCTTTCCAATTCCTTTAATTCCAAGTTGTTTAGTATAACATGCTATCAAGCCGCAATCGACTATAACAACTATAATCTTCAAGTAGATAACATGCGACGATTCTACTTATCGACCAAATTGTATTTCAATTTCAAATGGCTCAACATGTCATTTCGGATTTTAGGCTTCAAATATCCATAACACTTATCAATATTTAATACATATACCCCATGCTAGTCAAAAAGTAAGGCTACAACAATATGTAATCTTATAACACTTAAGAGAACAAGATTGTTACCTTAGTGAGCCTTAATCCACTTCAAGATCCGAAGTCGCTCCCTAGCAACTTAGAGCCTCTCTTTGATACTCCAATCCACCACTTGAAGTCCTTAGAAGATCACAAATAACTTTTCTTAAGTTCCCAATCCAAACCTAGGAAAGTGACTAGGTTTTCACCTTGCAACTAATACGAAAACGATACTTTTCCGGGATATTTCTATTGAGATACCCTTACAATACTCTTAGGAACCTTGGTTTAAAGTATGGAGATTATTGGACAACAAACAAAACCCGAGAGCTCAACTTTGAGTCTTCAATGTTTTTAAAATTTTTCTCTAAGTATGAGAACTTGTCTTGCTAGTAGTGTTACTATATAGAAACATGGAGGGTGAAGATTAAAACAAATGGGTGGTTTGGATGCATTCTACAAGGATCAAGCCAAGTGGCTCTTGACTAAGTCAACAATATCAAGCTTTAGCCCTTAGCAAGACTTGGTCATCTCTTTATTGGTCAAATGACCATTTTAACCATGTCCATTTCGTCCAATACCACTAAGGGGGTGACACGTGTCGCCCTCCCATTCGTCGCAATATTTTATTTTCCGACAATTCCATAATTCCGATAAAATTTTACTAGTCTCAAATCTCAACATTTTTGAGTTCTTACGTACGTTCTTATAAACATATCCTGGAATTACGGAGTGTAACATTCTTCCCCCCTTAGAAACATTCATCCCCGAATGTTCTTTCGGAGTCAATCTTATAAATAGCGACATAGTCTTCTCTTACAACCCCCATACCAGTAATGCCATACGTGGCCACATAACAATACTTATACCAGAACGTCAACCTGAACTCCAAGTGTCGACGTCGTTTATCTGCATAAAGCTTCTGTCGACTCTGAGCTTGCTAAAAATCTTTCCTGGATAGGCTTCGCCTTATCCACAGCCCGCTTAATCAAGTCTGGGCCAACTAACTGAACCTCGCCTACGTCGAACCAACCAACCGACGATCTACACTTCCGCCCATACAAAACCTTATATGGCGTCCTCTGAAAGCAAGAATGGTAGCTTTTGTTATAAGCAAACTCAACAAGAGGAAAGGAATTCTTCTAGCTAACTCTGAAATCAACAACACCGGCCCGCAACCTATCCTCAAGTGCCTGGATAGTGCGCTCTGCCAGTCCGTCGGTCTGAGGGTGAAATGCCACACTGAGACTCAACTGTGTCCCTAATACCTTCTGGAACACCCCCAGAAGTCAGCTGTAAACTGAGCTCATTTGTCTGACATCATAAATGTAGGAACCCCGTGCAGTCTCACAAATCTCCCTGCTATATAATCTAGCATAATCCTCAGCCGAGTAAGTGGTCCTAACCGGAAGAACACAGCTGGTTTCGTCATCCTGTCTACTATGACCCCCAGGGTGTCGCACTTCCTCTGAGTACGATGCCACCCTATAACAAGATCCATATTAATTACCTCCCATTTCTAAGTCGGGATCTCAATCGCCTGTAGTAGCCCACAGGGCTTCTGGTGCTCAACCCTGACCTGTTACTAATTCGGACACTAAGCACAACCCTGCTACGTCCCTCTTCAGACCATCTTAGCAACACATACGTCTGAGGTAATGATACATCTTAGTCAACCCCGGATGAATAGAGTAACGAGTATTGTGTGCCTCCCCCAGAATCTGCTGACGGAGTCCAGCAACATCGGGAGCACATAATCTGCCCTCGAATCCTAGCACCCCATTAGGCGCTACCTCAAATTAACTCTCCTTCTCTTGAGGAGCTGTATCTCGATACCGTATCCTAACTGGATCCTCATAATGTCGCCTCTTTACCTTCTCAACGACGGAAGACTCAGCAATCTCTCGGATCTAAACTTCATTAACTTTGGAAACAAATAATCGATCCCCTTGGCTCGGTAGCTGATGAATCTCATGGACCACGTCCTGTCTATCTGGCTGCCCATCTGACCGACTACCTATAGATCCATGACTAAGAGCATCTGTAACCGTCCCGGCTTTCCCCGGGTGGTATTCGGTATCAAGGTCACAATCCTTGAGTAACTCTAACCACCGTCTCTGTCGAAAATTCAGTTGCCTCTGTCTGAAGATATACCGGAGGCTCTTGTGGTCTGTACACATATCCACATGAAGTCTATATAAGGAATTCCTCCAAATCTTTAAGGCACGATTAACTGTCGCCGACTCTAAATCGTGAGTAGCGTAATTCCTTTCATGATTCCCTAACCACCGGGAAACATAGGCTCTAACCTTATCGTGTTGCGTCAGCACACAACCTATCCCAACACCCAAAGTGTTACAATAATAACCTAACCCTTTAGTCTCTCGGGAGGGGTTAGAACTGTAGTCGTGGTCAACTTATCTTCCAATAACTGGAAACCTTTCTCATTCTTGCGAAATATTCGGGCATCCTTAATCTCAATTATGGTTCCTGTTTCCCTTTCTCATCTGCAACCAAACTTGGTCAGTAACTTAGATTTGATTCCTTTGCTTGCCTCATGGCTAAGACTTCCTGTCAATCACAATTTAGGGGGGGGGGAGATTTCCTTGTTCTCGTCAAGTAGTAACCCAATTATTCTCTCCCAGCTCGTAGAGCTTATAGCCAGGTGTTCAACCTCAATTTACGGTATTACATAATCCAATGACTTGTCAAGATTTCTTATCGTTCGAGTATCTACTCGTCTTTCCTTTATAACTCATTTCAAGTTGCCCTGGGGTCCCTTACCCCCCCTTATTTTCCTACTATCCTTCTCGTCAGTATAGATGTTAGCACCTTTCCTCGAGGTGTCCTTACTGCCCATCATTAACTAATGGTCTTTACGCTAGTCTGGGGTAATCATATCTCGTGCAACTTACATAACCATAGTTGTATTCTCTTTTGTCATTCTGGCCATAATCCTTCCTTATGCTTATTATTAGCAAAAATATTTCTATCTTAATTCATAATCATACAGTTTCATGCATGCGTACTACCTACATTTATATCCTTACGACACTTCCTCGACCATTTCCTAACATCGTTCTCAATTACCCCAACACAATACTTTTCCCACGGTTATCTAAAACTGTAACCTATGGCATGACGATACTGAAGACCTTACCAGTCTCCTATCCATCGTCTAACAACATGGGTGCACATAACCCTATAATACGTAAAACTATCCTTTTACGTGGGGGAGAGAGCTTATCCCCCATTCAACAACTTAATCATCCAGCGCCCTCTTATAATCGTATAGATTTTCAAAACCTACCAACGATGTCTTCTGTTTTCCACAGGCAGCACTCGTACTTAACTTATTCTTGCTTGCGCGCTTTCCTGGAATTATCCGGAAGGTCGTGGCCCTGACTGCCACACCAAACCAACTCCAAGTACCCCCAAGGGCACTTAACATAAAACTCCTTCAAATTCAAGTACTACTTACTTTCTGCATTAATTTACCTCAAATGAACAAGTCACATAGACTTATTAAAATCAACTATGTCAAAGAAGGAAGGATAATTAACTGGTTACAACCACATCCCTTCCTTTCCACTCGATAACCAGTTTACTGGAAAACTGGTACCGAACCAATCTCTCTCTGTAGTCAACGTTGGCATAACAAGAGGCCAACTAACCCGTACTCATAATGACCTCAAGGTCTGTCATGTCAGCTCTACTAGGTCTGCTAGGGTCCGACGACTGTATCGTCACCGGGCAATTATTATACACCCGCTCAGCTACCACCCATCACTCACGGGTGTAGTTACCTCGAAAGGTTCTCATGGATTCAGACTCTATCTTTTACACTTGGTTGCTCACTTTCTTACCGGTTGTATTCTTTTTTGTACTTCCAAACTTATTCTAGCTTACGTACATAACTTCCATAAAAATTCTGGCCTCCAATCTTTGGAGTTACTAAATTAAACAATATAAGGCCATTTCCGGCTCTCACAACCTGGTTTCAGTGGAATGCGACCACGAACCCGTAAAACGATTAACTAGACTTGGGTCTTACACCCTCGTGACCCTGTCACGTAGCGGGACTACTACCAACTGATCCCATTCCACTTCCGGCTATGGGGCGATCCTTAATAGGTCCTCAACCCGACTCGGAGTCGTACTTAACTCTTATCCTTGGTTATACTTAACTTTTTACTACCCGAGAAGGCATTATATACCTAAGGTCTCGGCGGTTATCAACATTCTTAGGCTCACAATTTCCATGCTCCAAGCCTACCTTATCAGTCCCCACGTAAATGGGTACAATAACTTTTCATAATACCATAATCGTGTTGTCTTGATCACAACAACCATACTTACTCCATACGGATCTCATCCGTACCATTCTCTTAATCATACCACGTAGCTTAATTTATTAATATAGTCTTCCATTAAGTCCCTTAATTATAACTTCTTAAGGGTCCATTACCTTCTCAGACAACTCATCATCTCCTAATTATCTCAGATTAGTACGTAAAACCTTGATGAGAGTTCATTAAACTGTTTCATACATTCCCAGTATTTATTTAGTCCTTACCAATTCCTGGTAATCTAAAATCATTCTAGGCAACACGCGTTTGACCCTCATACATAAATCCATATAGTTGTATGTCATAATTCCAACTATATTACAATTATTACCAACCTGGATACACACTCTACATAATCTTTCCTGGGTCATTGCTGCCTTTCTCGTAGCTGCAATAAACATAACTCGTTAGGGAGAGATGACCCTAACAACACTGCTCTATCGCACGATCTCAGAGTGAGAAGAATGGAAACCAATCCTAAATGTCCTGAAGCCTCCTGGTTATATATGTGGTGCACAACACACCGATAACCAAGACTCTACTAGACACGGTCTGTAGACACTTTCCGAGGACTAACTGCTCTGATACCACTTTTGTCACGACCCGACCCCGGGCCCGCGACTGGTGCCCTACCTGGGCACCCTTTACTGGTATACATCAGAGAATAGCAGCGAAACATACACAACTCATAAAAGAAAACTTAGACAATAAAAATCAACAGTCTAGCTGATAAAGCCACCTTCCGTAAAATATACATAACCAAAGAAACATCAGTTACACCTCTGTTCTTACAACACGAACCAAAAATGTGACTACAAACCTCTAAGAATAAAAAATGTGGCGGGACAGGGCCCCGCCATATCCCTGAATGTACAATATCCGACGATACTAGGGATCTTAACCAAGGGTAAGCCTCCGGAGTAATGGAGCTTCCCAACAGCTGAACAGTGATCCTAAGAGTGAGGATCAGCAACCTGTATACTATACCTGCGACATGAACGCAGCCCCTTGAAGGAGGTCAGTACAACATGTACCAAATATGTGAAACTGAAAGTACTGTAATGAATCATAAGTCTAAAATAAAGCTGGAGACATGTATGATAACTCAATTAACGATTATCGCGGCCTTACTAACAATGAGAGTAAACAAGAGTATACTTTACTGCATAAAAATAGGAGGCTCATGATCAAAGTAGGGCCACCCGCCCGTAGTATCATTAAGCAATCCTACTCCTGGGACTATTTCACCCGCAAAGGCCGTATGGACCCGCATGAGGTAACTTCCTCGCATAGACTGTATCCGCCCGCATAGGTCGTATGGACCCGCATGAGGTATTCCTCGCATAGGACTGGTCCGCCCCGCATAGGACTATTTCACCCGCATAAGCCCTACGGACTCGCATGAGGTATTCCTCGCATCATGGGTAGCAAATCCACGGAATATGCAAATGCCACAAACCCGGGGAATGACCCCGTAAGAATAACATAACCTAGCACAACCGGCTATCATACATAACATAAGCACTACCGGCTTACCATACATAACATAAGCACCACCGGCTTATCATACATAACATAAGCAAGTTAAGAAATCCCCCTAACTTCTTATTAGCCTTATTCATACACACTCTCATTTTAGTTTACTTAAGGCACTAACATGTCATTATAAAATCCGGGAATTTAACCCAAAGTACTACGTACTTCTATTCTTTTAAAATGACTCTTTTTCATATAAAACTTCCAAGATACTAATAACCGTAGTATCAAGTCATATCTACTTTTCAAGATAAGTCACAATACCCTTTAGAAATATATTTATAGGCTTCTAAATCAAGTGACTTCTTTCTTTTAAAACCTTAAGCAATTGATGCCTTCAAATCAATTTGCCTTTCATTAATTCAAGCCATTTATCATTACTTACATTACTTAGAGTAAACCACTCTTTTTAACTTTCTATAAAGCTATTATAACCAACTTCCCATAAAGTCGTTATACTAGCTTTATACCTTAGATACTTACATTCTTCTTTATAACCAAGAGACTTAAATTTTCCAAACAAAACAACTATCATATACTTTCAAAATATTTAAGTCTCTTAACTTTATTAATCAAGTTTCTTAACTTTAGAATAGCTCAAGAAATCTATACTTTCCAAATCAAGTATTCTATACATTTCCAAGTCAAGAAATCCTTGTCTACCTTATTAGAATAAACCATTTTTTTACTTTCCATAAGGTTATTAACCCACCTTATACTTTTGAAACCAAGGCATTTCTATCCTTTAAAAATGAGTGAGTTAATCCTAAGAATGAGGATCCACCACCTGTTTACCCCTACCTGCGGCATGAACGCAGCCCCCGAGGAAAGGGGGTCAGTACACAATATGTACCAAGTATGTAAAACTGGAAAATACTGCAATTTACATCATAAGTCTAAAATAAAGCTGGAGACATGTATGATAACCAAAATTACAGTACATTGTGCCTTACTAACAATGAGAGTAAACAAGATTATACTTTACTACATAAAAATAGGAGGCTCATGATCAAAGTAGGGTCACCCGGCCGTAGTATCATTAAGCAATCCTACTCCTGGGACTATTTCACCCGCAAGGGCCGTATGGACCCGCATGAGGTAACTTCCTCGCATAGACTGTATCTGCCTGCATAGGTCGTATGGACCCGCATGAGGTACTCCTCGCATAGGACAGGTCCGCCCCGCATAGGACTATTTCACCCGCAAAAGCCCTTACGGACTCGCATGAGGTATTCCTCGCATCATGGGTAGCAAATCCACGGAATATGCAAATGCCACAAACCCGGGGAATGACCCCGTAATGAACAATATATCACTAGCACAACCGGCTATCGTACATAACATAATCACTACCGGCTTATCATACATAACATAAGCACTACCGGCTTATCATACATAACATAAGCAAGTTAAGAAATCCCCCTAACTACTTATTAGTCTTATACATATACACACTCATTTTAGTTTACTTAAGGCACTAAAGTGTCATTATAAAAATCCGGGAATTTAACCCAAAGTGCTACATACTTCTACTTTTTTAAAATGACTCTTTTTCATATAAGCTTCCAAGATACTAATAACCATAGTATCAAGTCCTATCTTCTTTCCAAGGCAAGTCACAATACCTTTTTAGAAAATACGCTTATAGGCTTCTAAATCAAGTGACTTCTTTCTTTAAAACCTTAAGCAATTGATGCCTTCAAATCAATTTGCCTTTCATTATTTCAAGTCATTTCTCATACTTACATTACTTAGAGTAGACCACTCTTTTTAACTTTTCATAAAGCTATTATAACCAACTTCCCATAAAGTCGTTATATTAACTTTATACTTTAGGCAATTACATTCTTCCTTATATCCAAGGGACTTATACTTTTAAAACGAAATAAGTATCATATACTTTTAAAACACTTCAAGTCCCTTAACTTTGAAAACTAAGACATCCTTAATACTTTTAAACAAGTGAGTTAATCCCCTAACTCAACCAACTTGGACATTCTTAAAACAAGTAAAGGATATCAAAATCTTGTACGTCTACCGTACTATATAGGTACAACTACTCATGCTCAAGAGATAGGAAAGTTCCACATACCTCTTCGGTTCAATCCACTTGCTAAGTCCAATATGCCGCACGTAGTATGTCAACCTATAATGACCATAATACGTCTATTAACTTCTTACTTCAAACGTAGAATATTTTAAGTGCAAAGTCACTAAATTCTACGGAAAATCTGACAAAGACTTCCTTTGTTTCTACATACTTTTCCACCTTTTTCAAGGCCCGAATTCAATAACCAAACACGCCACATTTAAGGCTCAACAATGTAGTTAACAATAGGGGATTACACGCCTACAAGACGTGTAAAATTCCGCCCCATAATTGATATCAAACTAGTACAAACTACAAGGTCAATTCGGCAACTAGAGGTATAACAACACAAATTCTTATCCAATTCCTTTTCAATCCAAGTTGTTTAGTATAACATGGTATCAAGCCGCAATCGATTATAACTACTACAATCTTCAAGTAAGTAACATGCGACGATTCTAATTAATGACCAAATTGTATTTCAATTTCAAATGGTTAGAATGTCATTTCGGATTATAGGCTTCTACTATCCATATCACTTATAAATCTTTAACACATAATACTTCATGTTAGCTAAAATGTAAGGCTACAACAATATGTAATCTTATAACACTTTAAGAGAACAAGATTGTTACCTCAACGAGCCTTATCCAACTTCAAAATCCGAAGTCGCTCCCTAACAACTTAGAGCCTCTCCTTGACACTTCAATCCGCCACTTGAAGACCTTAGAAGATCACAAACAACTTTCCTTTAATCTTCCAATCCAAACCTATGAAAGCAACTAGGTTTTCACCTTGCGACTAATACGAAAACGATACTTTTCCGGGATTTTTCTATTGAGATACCCTTACAATACACTTAGGAACCTTGGTTTAAAGTGGGGAGATTATTGGACAACAAACAAATTTTTTTCTTGTTTTGGGAACCTTGAACCCGAGAGCCCCTTAGTGTGTTCTTCAAATTTTCTTGAAAATTTAGCTAAGTGTGGAGCTTGTCTTGCTACTAGTATACATATATAGCATAATGGAGGGCCAAGATTAGTACATATGTGTGGCTTAGATACATTTCACTAAGATCAAGCCCAAGTGGCCCTTTGACAAGTCAATAATATCAAGCTTCAAGACTTAGCAAGACTTGGTCATCTAACTTATGGTCAAATGACCCTTTTACCCATGCCAATATCGTCCAAGACCAACTTAAGGGGGGTGACACGTGTCGCCCTCCCATTCGTTGTAATATTTCGTTTTCCGACAATTCCATAATTCCGATGGGGCCCTGTCCCGCCAAAGTTGTTATTCCTAGAGGTCTGTAGTCACATTTGTGGTTTGGGTAGTAAGAACAGAGTTGTACTGTTTTACTTTTGGTTATGTATATTGTATGGAAGACAGCCTTATCGTCTAGCCTGTGATGTTTATTGTCTAAACATGTATATGTGTTGTGTATGTTCCGCTGCTATTCTCTGATGTATACCTGAAAGGCGAGCCCAGGTAGGGAACCAGTCGCGGCCTGGGGTTGGGTCTTGACAAAAGTGGTATCAGAGCAGTTAGTCCTCGGAAAGTGTCTACAGACCGTATCTAGTAGAGTCTTGATTATCGGTGTGTTGTGCACCACATCTATAATCAGGAGGATGCAGGACATTTAGGATTGATTTCCATTCTTCTCTCTCTGAGATCGTGCAGTAGAGATTTCTTATTAGGTTGAATCCTCTCTAACCTATTCTTATGTATCAGTTATGCCTCCACGGAAGACGACCAGGGCCTAGAAGGGCAAGGCAGCATCAGGAGCTGCTAGCGGTACGCAGAGGGTTACTAGGACTCAGGTACAGACTATGCCTGAGGTTGTAGGCGGGTCGGCGAGTTCAACCACGCCGACAGAGGAGCCGAGGGCGGCCGTAGCTCCAGAGGTTCCGGTACCTGAGCCTCCAGTTCCACATCCAGGGGCTGAGTATAGAGATTACGGAGAGCAGATCCTGTTATTGACCAATATAGTGGCAGGGCAGCGCCGACAATAGCAGGTAGCTAACCCTAGAGCCGACAGTTTACGGATTCGGGATTTTCTGGGTTGTCATCCACCCGAGTTCTATGGTTCGAGACCTGAGGAGGATCCTTAGGAGTTTATTTGGCAGTTACAGCAGACTATGCAGGTGCTTAGGGCCTCGGAGATAGAGTCAGTTGTGCTAGCCTCTTACCGGTTACGTGATATTGCGTTGAATTGGTTTGAGTCATGGGAGCTATCTAGAGGTGAGGGTGCTCTTCCAGCTATTTAGGAGGAGTTCACAGAGGCCTTCCTGGATCACTTCTTGCCTCCTGAGATGAGGAGAGCCCGCGTGGATAGATTCTTGACACTGAGACAGAATGGGAGGACTATCAGAGAGTACAGCCTGGAGTTTGACTCATTGGCCAGATATGCGCTCACCATCGTGGCTGACATGGCAGACAGAGTTCATCGCTATGTGATGGGGCTAGACCGTCACATAATTAATGCATGCTTGGGGGTGGCCCTTCCGCCAGGTATGGATATTTCCAGGATGCAGGCTTATGCGCAGGGGATAGAGGACAGAGAGAGAGAGGATTATCCAGACCCATGCCAGCCCAAAAGGGCCAGGACAACATGGTTCCAGGGCAATTTTCGAGGCGGACAGCCTCAGCAGCAGACTAGGTCCACATTTCAGCCGGCACAGAGTGCCCCTTCTCGGTTTTCTGGCAGGAGGGTTGATCAGCCGGGTCATTCAGGAGCAGGTCAGGGCTCCAGGACTTCAGGGTTTCAGGGAGGCAGAGACCGTCACCGATCGAGACCACCCGTATCTCGGTGTGTTCGATGCGGTAGATCTCACCCGAGCGAGTTCCGTATGGCTTCGGGAACATGTTTCTCTTGTGGCCAGCAGGGCCATATGTAGAGGGATTATTCGACCAGAGGCGGCGGGAGTGTTATGGTTCAGCCGACAGGGTCAGTTGCTGGATCTTCTTCTTCGGTGGTTATGCGCCCCGGAGGGCAGGGTGTTCACGGACCGGCAGGCCGCTGCAGGAGTCGTGGTGGGGGTCCCAGTTCTAGCGGTCCACGGAACCGCATATATTCCTTAGCCAGCCGCCTGGACCAGGAGGTTTCCCCGGACGTCATCACATGTACATTATTGATTTCATGCTGTGACGTTTATGCTTTGATAGATCCAGGTTCTACCTTGTACTATGTGCCCCCTATTATTGCTGGTAGAATCGGGATAGAGTCGGTGTCGATAGAGCCTTTTGAGGTAGCTACGCCAGTGGGTGATTCGGTGTTAGCTGAGCGGGTGTACAAAGGTTGCCCGGTGTTTATTTACAGTCGTCAGACCCTAGCAGACTTGATAGAGTTGAAGATGACAAATTTTGACGTCATTATAGGTATGGACTAGTTGGCTTCTTGTTATGACAACGTTTAATGTAGAGACAGGTTGGTCCGATTCCAGTTTCTGGGGGAGCCAGTTATTGAGTGGAAAGGCAATACGGCGTCGCCGAGAGGTAAGTTTATTTCTTACCTCAAGGCTAGGAAGATGGTGCAGAAGGGGTACATCTATCATCTGGTTCGTATTACGACACAGACCGAGGTGCGGCTCTTGATCGGTTCCAGTGGTTAGAGAGTTTCCAGATGTATTTCTAAACGATCTCCCGGGTATCCCCCCTGAGAGGGAGATTGAGTTTTGCATTGATATGTTGCCAGACACTCGGCCTATATCTATTCCGCCGTACAGGATGGCACCTGTTGAGTTGAGGGAGTTGAAGGACCAGCTAAAAGATTTGCTAGAAAAAGGCTTTATCAGGCCTAGTGTTTCTCCCTGGGGAGCGCCGGTTTTGTTTGTAAAGAAGAAGGATGGGACGCTGCGTATGTGTGTTGATTACAGGCAGCTGAATAAGGTAACCATCAAGAAAAAATAACCCCTCCCCAGGATTGATGATTTGTTTGACCAGTTGCAGGGTGCGAGGTGTTTCTCCAAGATAGACCTGCGGTCTGATTATCATCAGGTGTGAGTTTGAGAGGCAGATATCCCAAAGACTGCATTCAGGACCCGGTATGGGCACTATGAGTTCAGGGTGATGTCTTTCGGTTTGACCAACGCTCCAGCGGTATTTATGGATTTGATGAACCGGGTGTTCAAGCCATTTTTGGATACATTTGTTATAGTATTCATTGATGACATCCTGGTTTATTCGCGTATAGAGCAGGAACATGCAGATCACTTGAAGACGGTACTTGGGGTCCTCTGGAGCCGTCAGTTGTTCGCCAAGTTCTCCAAGTGTGAGTTTTGGTTGGCCTCAGTGGCATTCTTGGGGCACATTATTGGGGATGATGGTGTTCAGGTTGATACGGGAAAGATTGAGGCGGTCAAGTCTTGGCCGAGACCTACTACTCCGAAGGAGGTGCGCAGTTTGTTAGGGCTGGCAGGTTATTATCGTAGGTTTGTGGAGCAGTTTGCTTCGATATCAGCACTGTTGACTAGGATGACTCAGAAAGCATCTAAGTTCCAGTGGACAGAAGCTTGTGAGAAGGGCTTCCAGTTACTGAAGGAAAAGTTGACGACGACTCCAGTTCTTACTCTTCCTGAGGGGTTAGAGGGATACGTGATTTATTGTGATGCCTCGGGTATCGGGCTAGGGTGCGTACTGATGCAGCACATAAGGTTATAGCCTATGCTTCCCGACAGTTACGGAAGCATGAGAGGAATTACCCTACTCACGACTTAGAGTTGGCCGCAGTTATTCATGCCTTGAAGATTTGGAGACATTATTTATATGGGGTTCATGTGGATATTTATACAGACCACAAGAGCCTCCAGTACATCTTCAAGCAGATGGAGCTGAACTTGCGGCAGAGACGGTGGTTAGAGTTGTTAAAGGATTATGATGTTGACATCTTATACCATCCGGGGAAAGCCAACGTGGTTGCAGATGCTTTGAGTCGTACATCGATGGGGAGTCTGTCAGAGGTACAGCCAGAGAGACAGGACATGGTCCGTCAGATCCATCAGCTAGTGAGCCTTGGGGATCGATTGGTCGATACCGATGATAGTGGGGTACGGGTTCGTGAGATTGCCGAGTCTTCCATCGTTGATGAGGTGAGGAGGCGACGGTATGAGGACCCAGTTATGATACGGTATCGATATACGACTCTTCGAGAGGAGAAGAGTCTATTTGAGGTAGCGCCTGATGGGGTGCTAAGATTTGAGGGCAGATTGTGTGTTCCCGATGTTGCAGGACTTCATCAGCAGATTCTGGAGGAGGCACACAACGCCCGTTATTCTATTCATCCGGGGTCGACTAAGATGTACCATGACCTCAGATGTATGTATTGGTGGGATGGCCTGAAGAGGGACGTGGCAGGTTTTGTTGCGCAGTGTCCTATCTGTCAGCAGGTCAAGGTTGAGCACCAGAAGCCCGGTGGGCTATTGCAGGCTATTGATATTCCGACATGGAAGTGGGAGGTGATCAACATGGACTTTGTTACAGGGTTACCTCATACTCGGAGGAAGTATGATTCCATCTGGGTTATTGTAGACAGGCTGACAAAACCAGCCCACTTTCTTCCAGTCAGGACTACGTATTCGGCTGAGGATTATGCCAGTTTGTATATCAGGGAGATTGTGAGACTGCATGGAGTCCCTATATCGATTATATCAGACAGAGGAGCCCAATTTACGGCTAACTTCTGGAGGTCTTTTCAGAAGGGATTAGGGACACAGGTGAGTCTCAGTACTGCGTTTCATCCTCAGACTGACGGGCAGGCAGAGCATACTATCCAGACACTTGAGGATATACTGCGAGCCTGTGTTATTGATTTCAGGGGTAGCTGGGAGGATCATTTGCCTCTTGTGGAGTTTGCTTATAACAACAGCTACCATTCTAGTATACAGATGACGCCATATGAGGCTTTGTATGGGCGGAAATATAGGTCGTCGATTGGTTGGTTCGACGTGGGCGAGGTGCAGTTAGTTGGCCCAGACTTGATTCAGTAGGCTATGGATAAGGTGAAGCTTATTCAGGAGAGACTGTTAGCAGCTCAGAGTCGGCAGAAGTCTTGTGCAGATAATCGGCGTCGACATTTGGAGTTTCAGGTAGACGATTGGGTCTTCTTGAAGGTATCGCCCATGAAGGGTAAAGGTATGATGAGATTCGGAAGGAAGGGGAAACTTAGCCCAAGGTACATTGGGCCATACCAGATCATCTGTAGAGTAGGAAAGGTTTCCTATGAGTTGGATCTGCCATCAGAGTTAGAGGCGGTACATCCGGTCTTCCATGTTTCTATATTGCGGAAGTGTATCGGAGATCCATCGAGTGTTTTCCCAGCTAGCGAGGTCCAGGTGACTGAGGGGTTATCGTATGAGGAGAGTCCCGTAGCGATACTCGATCGCCAGGTCAGGCAACTGCGGACCAAGGATGTGGCTTCCGTCAAAGTTGTTATACCCCGTACTTCCAAAGTAGGTATGCGAGGACGTATGTATGATTATTCAAGCCCTAATTAGGTTAAGAATGAACTTGTGAACTTTCGACGGAAAAGATTCCGAACCTTGTGAAGGAAATTCTACGTTTTTAATATTTTAACCGATTACGGATTTTTCCGAGAGACGAAATATTTTGGACCATTAGGAGGGCGACATGTGTCACCCTTAGTTGGCTTTGGTTGGACGAATTGGGGGGCCTAGTGGGCAAGTCAAATGGTCAAGTCTTGCAAGTTGATTTTGTGTGAGTGGGAGTAGGTGGAAGTGGACGGTTTTTGTGAGATAGTGGAGGCCACATGGCTCATTGTTGTGGTGGGCATGTGTTCCAATATTGTGGTGGACATATGTCCAAATATTGTGGGAGACACTTGGTTGGAAGACCTCATCTTTCACATGGATCCTAATCCCAACCCTCCATTTGTTTTAATCTTGGCCTTTGAGGACTCTATAAATACCCCCCTTGTGTTGAAGACTTCTTCATCCACTCCACATTTTCTAAGTCTCAAAATCCTTCCCCCTTTTGTGTAGAAGTCTCGTCCCAAGTCTCCCTTCCTAGTGGCTTCAGAAACCCCTTTTGTAGAAACTTGCCTTCTAGTATAGTTACTATTCCAAAATACCCTAACCCCAAATCCCTTATAGTATTTAAGTAGAAGTTGTTTAGAAACTTCTAAGGGTTTCTTGGAGCTATCGGAGCGTGCAATTAGGAGCTAAACCTTGCTCAGGATCGACATTTAACTTGGATAATTTTGGGCTTATCGAGGTAAATACTCTTGTCCTTCTATTGTAATTAGAGATTACATATAAGAATAGTTAAGAGTTGAGTATAAGATATAGAAGGATATTAAAGAATAGAATTGAACTGTAATCACTATAGAAGGGTATAAAAGAAGAAGAATTGAACTGTACTTACATAGGACTGTATTTACAGTAGACTTGAGTAGTTTGACGGGTAGGGAAATGCTGCCCAATTTTCCGTAGAATAGAGAACCCTCTGCTTAGAATATCCTACAGAGTAGTCTAGACGTTGATAGACGTATTTGACTATTATAGGTTGATACTCTGCGCGCGACATACTCGACGTGGCAGGTGGATTTCGCCGAGAAGGTATGTGATTCTTCCTATCCCCTTGAGCATGATATTTTAAAATATATATAGTACGGTAGACGTACGGGTGTTAACTGAACATGGTTTTACTGGACGTCTGTTGACTTGAGTCTAAATAATAAGAACCTTGAAGTATTTCAAAAGAATTATGAATCATTTTTGAAAGAAGAGTAATACTTGATTTTTAAACAGAAAGCTTAAGAGTTATACTAGCTTTATGGGAAGTTAGGTATAACGACTTAATAATGATAAAAGGAACGGTTTTACTTATTTGTTTATGAAAATCTTGTATTGATTTCTGCAAAATGTAGTAAGATGGTTTGATAAGTAAACATGTTATGATGCTACGCGTGTTAATGTCTTGTAATGTTGTGTGAGGGGGTTATTCTTGTTGGTCCCAGATTGGGCCGGGTAGTAAATGTGCCCTCCTTAAAGGGCCGGATTATACTTATGGAAGATAAGTAAGTTATATAGAAATGAACTTAATGATTTGTCCTAGTCATGTGCGTAAGAATGGGGCTATAACCTTTATTGAAAATGGGAAAAGATAATAAGGTGCGATTAAGTTCATAAGTGGTAATGACACGGCAGGATCTGGTATGTATTTTTATACTTGTCCCTGTCTTTCTTTTGTACAGTTATGATCTGTTTACTGTACGTTATTTCTGTTCCATATTCGGTACCTGTTGTACTGACCCCCTTCGGGGGGCTGCGTTCATGCCCGCAGGTGTTAGGTGCACAGGTTGGTGATCCTTGCTCTTAGGATCTCGGTTCAGTTTTGAGAAAAGCTCCATTTGCTCCGGAGGCTTATCTCTTGGTACGGTTTCCCTGAGGTAGTAGATTCATGTATATTCAGGGGTATGGCGGGGCCCTGTCCCGCCACAGTTGTTCCGTTAAAATTCTTAGAGGTCTGTAGTCACATGTTGTGGGTCAGTTTGTAAAGGAAAGGAGGCAACTGCTTCGGTTGTATATTATATGTCCAGGAAGGTAGCCCTATCGGCTAACCTGTTGTTTTACTTCTGCTGTTTATTTTATATAGTTTCATGTGTGTTCCGCTGATTATCTCTGATGTATACCTGGAAGGGTGCCCAGGTAGGGCACCAGTCGCGGGCCCGGGGTCGGGTCGTGACATATATATATGCCGAAAGACAACTTTTCCTCTGATAAACTGTGTCTCATTTACATTGTTTCATGTCTTGTTTTATATTCCGCTGATTACTCTGATGTATGACTACTTGGGTGCCCGGGTAAGGCACCAGTCACGGGCCCAGGAACGGGTCGTGACAAAAGTGGTATCAGAGCAGTTAATCCTCGGAAAGTGTCTACAGACCGTATCTAGTAGAGTCTTGATTATCGGTGTGTTGTGCACCACACCCATAATAAGGAGGCTATAGGATATTTAGGATTGGTTTCCATTCTTCTCACTCTGAGATCGTGCCTTAGAGCTGTGTTATAAGTTGGACCCCTCTAACGTATTTCCTTTCTTTAACAGTTATGCCTCCACGTAAGGCAACCCGGGCCCAGAAGGGCAAGGCAGCCGAGGGAGCTGCTAGTAGGACACCGAGAGTCACAAGGGCTCAAGCCCAGTCTATACCCGAGGCGATACCTCAGACGACGAGTTCCACGACGCCGCCGGCCCCAGCAGGGTTTAGATCCGCAGCAGTGGCTGATGTGACCACGATACTGCGCCTCGATCCCACACTGGAGCGGAGAGATGGGTTCTGAGAGATGGCCCGATTCGCCAGATTGTGGCGAACATGAGGATAGGCTGGATCACGGCCTCGGTGACACCCGTGGTACATCCTAGATCGGACAGCTTGAGACTACGGGATTTTCTGAGTTATAGCCCGCCAGAGTTCTACGGGTCGAGGCCTGAGGATGATCCGCAGGAGTTCATCCGTCAGTTACAGAGGATCATGCGAGTGATCAAGGCTTCGGAGACCGAGTCCGTGATCTTCGGTTCGCATCGGCTGCGTACCGCGATGATCGGGTTTGATTCGTGGGAGCTATCCCGAGGAGAGCACGCGCCTCCAGCTATTTGGGACGAGTTCTCGGAGGCTTTTCTCACTCACTTCTTGCCTCCGCAGATGAGGAGGGCACGGGCCGACAAGTTTTTGATGTTGTGACAGAGAGGGTGCACCGTTAGGGAGTGCAACGTTGAGTTCGATTCGTTGGCTCGATATGTCCCTGCGCTAGTAGCAGATATGGAGGACCGAGTGCACCGCTACGTCACCGGGTTGGATGATTATCTGGAAGAGTCTTGCTCAGGTGTGGCTCTTCAGCCGGGCATGGACATTGCCCGTGATTCTCAGCTCATGCACTGGGTGCGAGGCGTAGAGACCGACGGTCGGCGGATATCAGCGGCGAAGAAGGCGAGCGGCGGATCTTTTGGTAGCTCGGGTGGGCGGCCTCGGCGAGCCTAGATTTGCACCACCGCCACCAGAGCACTCTGCACCGTCTTCGCAGCCAGGTATTCGGGGCAGTCGGGGCCCCGAGACTTCGGACTTCGGGGTAGTGGTGGTAACCGATCGAGGTCCGCTCAGTGTGGCCGATGTGGTAGATTCCATTCAGGGAGTTGTGGTACTACTTAGGGAGTTTTCTATACTTGTGGCGGCAGGTCACTATCGAGCCTGTCACCAGGGCAACGCTGATGGGAGGGTCACCACGAGTGCATTGCCGGTCTTCATCCCTACGATTCGCCCGGCGGCGGTGGTACTCATGGACCAGCAGGTCGTGGCAGAGGTCGTGGCGCGGTCCCGATTCTAGCGGTCCTCGAACCGCATTTATGCCTTGTCCACGGCAGACCGGGAGGCCTCACGATGTCGCACGATACTTTATCGTTCATGTTGTGACGTGTATGCCTTGATAGATCCGGGTTCTACTCTGTCCTATATATCTCCCCTTATTGCTAGTAGGATAGGGATAGAGCCTGAGTCCATAGACCCTTTCGAGGTAGCTACGCCAGTGGGTGATTCGGTGGTAGCTCGGCGGGTATATAGAGCTTGCCCAGTGACTTTATGCAGTCGTCAGACCCTAGCCGACTTGATAGAGTTGGATATGACCGATTTCGATGTGATCATGGGTATGGATTGGCTAGCTTCTTGCTACGCCAATGTAGCTGCGCAGGAGAGAGTGGTGCAGTTCCGATTTCTGAGAGCCGGTTATTGAGTGGGAGGGGAACACTGTGTCGCCGAGGGGTAGGTTTATTTCCTACCTCAAGGCCAGGAAGATGGTGCAGAAGGGGTATATCTACCATCTCATTCGGGTGTTTGATACTGAGGCTGCGGTACCAGATTTTCAGTCAGTTCCAGTAGTCAGAGAGTTCCCAGATGTGTTTCCAGACGACCTCCCGGGTATCCCTCCTGAGAGGGAGATAGAGTTTTGTATCGATGTGTTGCCAGACACTCGGCCTATTTCCATTCCGCCATACAGAATGGCACCTGCCGAGTTGAGAGAGTTGAAGGACCAGCTGAGAGATTTGCTGGAGAAGGGCTTCATCAGGCCTAGTGTTTCTCCCTGGGGAGCGCCGGTATTGTTCGTGAAGAAGAAGGACGGGACGCTGCGCATGTGTGTTGATTACAGGCAGCTGAACAAGGTGACCATTAAGAACAGATACCCCCTTCCCAGGATTGATGATTTGTTCGACCAGTTGCAGGGTGCGAGATGTTTCTCCAAGATTGATCTGCGATCGGGCTATCATCAGGTGCGAGTCAGAGAGGTGGATGTCCCTAGGACTGCATTCCGGACCCGGTATGGGCACTATGAGTTCAGGGTCATGTCTTTCGGTTTGACCAATGCTCCGGCGGTATTTATGGATTTGATGAACCGAGTGTTCAAGCCATTTTTGGATACGTTTGTGATTGTATTCATTGATGACATCTTGGTTTATTCTCGCTCAGAGCAGGAGCATGCGGAGCATTTGAGGACTGTGTTGAGAGTTCTCCAGGACCAGCGGTTGTACGCCAAGTTTTCGAAGTGTGAGTTCTGGTTGACTTCGGTGGCTTTTCTTGGGCATATTGTCGGGGCTGATGGTATTCGGGTGGATACGGCCAAGATCGAGGCAGTCAGGAGTTGGCCTAGACCTACTACTCCGACAGAGGTGCGCAGTTTTCTGGGCCTTGCAGGTTATTATCGGCGGTTCGTGGAGAAGTTTGCTTCTATCTCTGCACCATTGACTAGGCTGACTCGGGCGGCTAAGTTTGATGGTGATGCTTGTGGCGGGGTTTCGATTCTTGAAGGAGGCGGCGACCGCCCCCGTTCTTACTCTTCCAGAGGGTCCAGATGGCTATGTCGTGTATTGTGATGCATCAGGCATCGGGCTTGGATGTGTGTTGATGCAGCAGGGCAAGGTTATAGCATACGTATCCCGACATCTTAAGAAACATGAGAGGAACTACCCCACCCATGATTTGGAGTTGGCAGCGGTGATTCACGCCTTGAAAATCTGGAGGCACTATTTGTATGGGGTTCATGTGGATATTTATACAGACCACAAGAGCCTCCAGTATATCTTCAGCCAGAGGAGTGAACTTACGCAGAGGCGGTGGTTAGAGTTACTCGAGGATTATGATGTCGATATCTGTACCACGGGAAGGCCAATGTTGTGGCGATGCTCTTAGTCGTAGGTCGATGGGGAGTCTATCAGATGTGCAGCCAGAGAGGAGGGGCATGGTCCGCGAGTTACATCAGTTAGCGAGCCTTGGAGTCCGATTGTTTGATTCTGATAGCAGTGGGGTTCGAGTTCGAGAGGTTGCCGAGTCTTCCATCGTCGAGGAGGTGAAGAGGCAACAGTTTGAGGATCCGGTTTTGAAGCGGTACCGTGATACGGCTCTTCGTGAGGTGAAGGGTCCTTTTGAGGTAGCACCTGATGGGGTGCTAAGGTTTGAGGGCAGGTTGTGTGTTCCAGATATTGCAGGACTTGACGCGAGTTCTAGAAGCACACAGCGCGCGTTACTCTATCCATCCAGGGTCGACCAAGATGTACCACGACCTCGGTTGTGTATTGGTGGGATGGCTTGAAGAGGGGCGTTGCGAGTTTGTGGCTCGGTGCGTGTTGTCGCGAGTGAAGGTAGAGCACCAGAAGCCTGGTGGTTTATTACAGACGATAGAGATCCCGACCTGGAAGTGGGAGGTGATCAACATGGACTTTATCACAGGATTACCTCGCGCTCAGAGGAAGCATGATTCTATCTGGGTTATCGTCGACAGGCTGACGAAATCAGCCCACTTTCTTCCGTCGGGGCGACTTTTGGTGAGGATTATGCGGACTTTACATCAGAGATCGTCGGTGCATGGGGTCCCTATTTCTATCATATCATACTGAGGAGCCCGATTCGGCTAACTTCGGAGGTCCTTCGAAAGGGTTTAGGACGCAGTGAGCGAGTAATCGCATTCCATCCTCAGACAGACGGACAGGCAGAGCGCACTATCCAGACTCTTGAGGATATGCTGCGAGCCTGTGTTATTGACTTCAGGGGTAGCTTGGAGGATCATTTGCCTCTAGTTGAGTTTGTGTATAATAATAGCTACCACTCCAGTATTCAGATGGCGCCTTATGAGGCCTTGTATGAGAGGAAGTGCAGATCGCCGATAGGCTGGTTTGATAATGGCGAGTGCGATTAGTGGGACCGCACAGTTCGTGGCGATGGATAAGGTAATGCTTATCCGAGGCGATTCTTGGCGGCTCAGAGTCGACAAAAGTCGTATGCAGATCATCGTCGTCGGCATCTGGAGTTTGAGGTTGATGATTGGGTTTTCCTGAAGGTGTCACCCATGAAGGGTGTGATGAGATTCGGGAAGAAAGGGAAACTCAGCCCAAGGTACATTGGGCCGTATCAAATTGTCCGCAGGGTAGGCAAGGTTGCCTATGAGTTGGATTTGCCGTCCGATCTTGAGGCAGTGCATCCGGTTTTTCATGTTTCTATGCTGAGGAGATGTATCGGGGATCCATCTAGGGTACACCCGATTGACGATGTCCAGGTGACCGAGGGGTTATCGTATGAGGAGATTCCCATAGAGATAATCGATCGTCAGGTTAGGCGTCTGCGGACCAAGGACGTGGCTTCCGTCAAAGTCTTGTGGCGGAACGAGCTCAGGGAGGAGATGGCGTGGGAAGCTGAGGAGGACATGAGGCAGAAGTATCCTCACCTATTCCCCACACCTCCAGGTAACTCACTTTCCTACTTGTAAATTTCCATTGACATATTTTCTTAAAGTGTTGTATTGTGGCCATGTGTGGCATTTGCAAATTATTTACGTTGTGAGGAACTTTATCATTATCTGTCTTAAGAAGGAACATTCGGGACGAATGTTTCTAAGGAGGGGAGAATGTTATACCCCGTACTTCCAGAGTAGGTATGCGAGGACGTACGTACGATTATTCAAGCCCTAATTAGGTTAAGAATGAACTTGTGAACTTTCGACGGAAAAGATTCTGAACCTTGTGAAGGAAATTCTACGTTTTTAATATTTTAACCGATTACAGATTTTTCTGAGAGACGAAATATTTTGGACCATTAGGAGGGCGACATGTGTCACCCTTAGTTGGCTATGGTTGGACGGATTGGGGGGCCTAGTGGGCAAGTCAAATGGTCAAGTCTTGCAAGTTGATTTTGTGTGAGTGGGAGTAGGTGGAAGTGGACGGTTTTTGTGAGATAGTGGAGGCCACATGGCTCATTGTTGTGGTGGGAATGTGTTCCAATATTGTGGTGGACATATGTCCAAATATTGTGGGAGACACTTGGTTGGAAGACCTCATCTTTCACATGGATCCTAATCCCAACCCTCCATTTGTTTTAATCTTGGCCTTTGAGGACTCTATAAATACCCCCCTTGTGTTGAAGACTTCTTCATCCACTCCACATTTTCTAAGTCTCAAAATCTTTCCCCCTTTTGTGTAGAATTCTCGTCCAAGTCTCCCTTCCTAGTGGCTTGGCCTAAACCCCCTCCCTTTTTGTAGAAAGTTGCCTTCTAGTATAATTACTATTCCAAAATACCCTAACCCCAAATCCCTTATAGTATTTAAGTAGAAGTTGTTTAGAAACTTCTAAGGGTTTCTTGGAGTTATCGGAGCGTGCAATTAGGAGCTAAACCTTGCTCAGGATCGACATTTAACTTGGATAGTTTTGGGCTTATCGAGGTAAATACTCTTGTCCTTCTATTGTAATTAGAGATTACATATAAGAATAGTTAAGAGTTGAGTATAAGATATAGAAGGATATTAAAGAATAGAATTGAATTGTAATCACTATAGAAGGGTATAAAAGAAGAAGAATTGAACTGTACTTACATAGGACTGTATTTACAATAGACTTGAGTAGTTTGACGGTTAGGGAAATGCTGCCCAATTTTCCGTAGAATAGAGAACCCTCTGCTTAGAATATCCTACAGAGTAGTCTAGATGTTGATAGACGTATTTGACTATTATAGGTTGATACTCTGCGCGCGACATACTCGACTTGGCAGGTGGATTTCGCCGAGAAGGTATGTGATTCTTCCTATCCCCTTGAGCATGATATTTTAAAATATATATATATAGTACGGTAGACGTACGTGTGTTAACTGAACATGGTTTTACTGGACGTCTGTTGACTTGAGTCTAAATAATAAGAACCTTGAAGTATTTCAAAAGAATTATGAATCATTTTTGAAAGAAGAGTAATACTTGATTTTTAAACAGAAAGCTTAAGAGTTATACTAGCTTTATGGGAAGTTAGGTATAACGACTTAAGAATGATAAAAGGAACGGTTTTACTTATTTGTTTATGAAAATCTTGTATTGATTTCTGCAAAGTGTAGTAAGATGGTTTGATAAGTAAACATGTTATGATGCTACGCGTGTTAATGTCTTGTGATGTTGTGTGAGGGGGTTATTCTTGTTGTGCTTACGTTGTTAAACGTTAAGACCGTTGTACTGTTATTATATCACATACCCCCTTGACTTGTTATACCGAGGGCTTGCCACCCTTGATGCTGGTCTATAGGGCCTATGCGGTCTGTGTGACTATGCGGAGCTGCGGGAGTTCCAAGATTGATCATTAAGGTGTATTATCCGTCACGAGGATGCCATGCGATGCAATGTGACTATGCGGTCTATGTGACTAGGCGCTGCGAGAGTCCGAGGAGGTACCGCGGGTTAGCTACCACGATGCGAGAATACCTCATGCGGGTGCATGTGTGACCTATGCGGGCTGCGGGAAGTCCAGGATTAGGCACGCATAATGATACTATGGGCGATTGGCCTTGCTTCGATCATTAGCGGCCTAGAAAAGACCAGTTACATTATATCTACCTTGCTCTTGTTTATGTTGTGGCACTATGTGCAGTTGAACTGGTTGTATTTGCAAATGGTTTTAAATACTTTGATTTCACTTTAGTACTTTACAGTTTCACATACTTGGTACCTGTTGTACTGACCTCCTTCGGGGGGCTGCGTTCATGCCGCAGGTAAAGGGAAGCAGGTGCTAGATCCACATCCTTAGGATCTTTGCTTTGGTGTCAGGAGCTCCATCTTCTCCGGAGGCTCGACTTTTGGTATGGTTCTCCCTGGTGGTGTAGATATATGTACATTCAGGGTATGGCGGGGCCCTGTCCCGCCATAGTTGTCTTACTTCCTTAGAGGTCTGTAGTCCTGTTGTAAAGTTGGGATGTAACTGTTCACTTTGGGTATTTATATATATATGCCGAAAGGCAACTTTTCCTCAGATAAACTGTGTCTCATTTACATTGTTTCATGTCTTGTTTTATATTCCGCTGATTACTCTGATGTATGACTACTTGGGTGCCCGGGTAAGGCACCAGTCACGGGCCCCGGAACGGGTCGTGACAAAAGTATTGTGGGGGAATGATAACAGGGAGGAGATGACTTGGGAAGCGGAGGAGGATATGTTGAGAAAGTATCCTCACTTATTCCCTACACCTTCAGGTAATTCGTTTTCCCCTTACTTGTCAAGTTTTAATTGAAGTATTTTGTTTAAGTGCTATTATGTGGCCACGTGTGGCATTATTGGTATGTCGGGGTGGTAAAAGGAGACTATGTCGCTATTTATAAGTTGACTCCGAAAGAACATTCGGGGACGAATGTTTCTAAGGGGGGAAGAATGTTACACCCCGTAATTACAGGACATGTTTATAAGAACGTACGTAAGAATCCAAATGTTAAGAATTGAGACTAGTAAAAATTTATCGTAATTATGGAATTGTCGGAAAACGGAATACCTGAAGGTGTAGGGAATAAGTGAGGATACTTTCTCAACATGTCCTCCTCCGCTTCCCAAGTCATCTCCTTCCTGTTATCATTCCGCCCCACAATTGATATCAAACTAGTACAAACTACAAGGTCAATTCGGCAACTAGAGGTATAACAACACAAATTCTTATCCAATTCCTTTTCAATCCAAGTTGTTTAGTATAACATGGTATCAAGCCGCAATCAATTATAACTACTATAATCTTCAAGTAAGTAACATGCGACGATTCTAATTAACGACCAAATTGTATTTCAATTTCAAATGGTTAGAATGTCATTTCGGATTCTAGGCTTCTACTATCCATAACACTTATAAATCTTCAACACATAATACTTCATGTTAGCTAAAATGTAAGGCTACAACAATATGTAATCTTATAACACTTTAAGAGAACAAGATTGTTACCTCAACGAGCCTTATCCAACTTCAAGATCCGAAGTCGCTCCCTAGCAACTTAGAGCCTCTCCTTGACACTTCAATCGCCACTTGAAGCCCTTAGAAGATCACAAACAACTTTCCTTTAATCTTCCAATCCAAACCTATGAAAGCAACTAGGTTTTCACCTTGCGACTAATACGAAAACGATACTTTTCCGGGATTTTCTATTGAGATACCCTTGCAATACACTTAGGAACCTTGGTTTAAAGTGGGGAGATTATTGGACAACAAACAAATTTTTTTCTTGTTTTGGGAACCTTGAACCCGAGAGCCCCTTAGTGTGTTCTTCAAATTTTCTTGAAAATTTAGCTAAGTGTGGAGCTTGTCTTGCTACTAGTATACATATATAGCATAATGGAGGGCCAATATTAGTACATATGTGTGGCTTAGATACATTTCACTAGGATCAAGCCCAAATGGCCCTTTGACAAGTCAATAATATCAAGCTTCAAGACTTAGCAAGACTTGGTCATCTAACTTATGGTCAAATGACCCTTTTACCCATGCCAATATCGTCCAAGACCAACTTAAGGAGGGTGACACGTGTCGCCCTCCCATTCGTTGTAATATTTCGTTTTCCGACAATTCCATAATTCCGATAAATTTTTACTAGTCTCAATTCTTAACATTTGGATTCTTACGTACGTTCTTATAAACATATCCTGTAATTACGGGGTGTAACAACTTTTCAAATCAAGTATTCTATACATTTCCAAGTCAAGAAATCCTTGTCTACCTTATTAGAATAAACCATTCTTTTTACTTTCCATAAGGTTATTAACCCACCTTATGCTTTTGAAACCAAGGCATTTCTATCCTTTAAAAACGAGTGACTTAATTATCTAACTCAACCAACTTGGAAAAACAAGTCAAGGCTATCAATTGAACTAAATCCATTCAAATCGCGTACGTATACCGTACTATACGTTTACAACTATTCATGTTCAAGAGATAAGAAAGTTCCACATACCTGTTCGGTTCAATCCACTTGCCAAGTCCAATATGCCATACGTAGTATGTCAACCTATAATGACCATAATACGTCTATTAACTTCTAACTTCAAACGTAGAATATTCTAAGTGCAAAGTCACTAAATTCTACGGAAAATCGGACAGCACTTCCTTTGTTTCTACATATTTTTCCACCTTTTTCAAGGCCCGAATTCAATAGCCAAACACGCCACATTTAAGGCTCAACAATGTAGTTAACAATAGGGGATTACACGCCTAACAAGACATGTAAAATTCCGCCCCACAATTGATATCAAACTAGTCCAACATACAATGTCATTTTCGGCAATTTGAGGTACAACAACACAAAGTCTTCTTTCCAATTCCTTTAATTCCAAGTTTTTTAGTATAACATGTTATAAAGCCGCAATCGACTATAACAACTATAATCTTCAAGTAGATAACATGCGACGATTCTACTTATCGACCAAATTGTATTTCAATTTCAAATGGCTCAACATGTCATTTCGGATTTTAGGCTTCAAATATCCATAACACTTATCAATATTTAATATATATATTTCATGCTAGTCAAAAAGTAAGGCTACAACAATATGTAATCTTATAACACTTAAGAGAAAAAGATTGTTACCTTAGAGCCTTAATCCACTTCAAGATCCGAAGTCGCTCCCTAGCAACTTAGAGCCTCTCCTTGATACTTCAATCCGCCACTTGAAGTCCTTAGAAGATCACAAACAACGTTCCTTAAGTTCCCAATCCAAACTTAGGAAAGTGACTAGGTTTTCACCTTGCGACTAATACGAAAACGATACTTTTCCGGGATCTTTCTATTGAGATACTCTTACAATACCCTTAGGAACCTTGGTTTAAAGTATGGAGATTATTGGAAAACAAACGAAAATTCTTGTCTTCCAATTTTGACCCAACCCGAGAGCTCAACTTTGAGTCTTCAAAGTTTTTCAAATTTTTCTCTAAGTATGAGAATTTGTCTTGCTAGTAGTGTTACTATATAGAAACATAGAGGGTCAAGATTAAAACAAATGGGTGGTTTGGATGCATTTTACAAGGATCAAGCCAAGTGGCTCTTGACTAAGTCAACAATATCAAGCTTTAGCCCTTAGCAAGACTTGGTCATCTCTTTATTTGTCAAATGACCATTTTAACCATGTCCATTTCGTCCAACACCACTAAGGGGGTGACACGTGTCGCCCTCCCATTCGTCGCAATATTTCGTTTTCCGACAATTCCATAATTCCGATAAAATTTTACTAGTCTCAAATCTCAACATTTTTGAGTTCTTACGTACGTTCTTATAAACATATCCTGGAATTATGGGGTGTAACACTTGTAAACTTTCGCATTCTCTACAAGGCACAAAGATGGCAAGGCCAACATGGTGGCAGAAGCACTTCCGGGAGGTACATAATGTTGTCCGTTCTTGAACAAAAACTTGTGGGATTTGAAGTGCCAAAGTAATTCTATGAACTAGATCTCGAGATGATAGAATGTAATAATGAAGTTCATAGTTCTTATTCCATATTAGAAGGTTTCCTTTTTAAAGGGAACAAATTATATGTACCCAAATGTTCCATGAGAGAATGACTTGTACATGAAATGCACCTCAAACATCTGGATGGGCATTCTGGACATTTTGGGCAAGTGGAAACTTTGGAGATTATACAGGAATACTTTTATTGACCACAGGTGGATAAAGATGTAAATGGAGTGATAAGTAGGTATTCCATTTGTCAAAAGGCTAAAAGTTTCTTCCAAAAAGGATTGTATACACCTTTACCGGTGTCAAAGCGACCATGGGAAGGTGTGAGCTTGGATTTCATCTTCGGCTGACCAAGAACACAACGGGTCAAGGACTCTATAATGGTGGTTGTGGATATTTTATCAAAGATGGCTCACTTCATTAATTGTCACAAGAACAATGATGCAACACATATTGCAGACTTCAAAGGGATGATGACCGAACTCTACGGCTTGATCTCCTAACCTTTGAAGGAAGTGGTAGGATTGCATGGCGTTGACGAGAATTTGATGGCAAAATCTCTTAAAGAAGGGGATATTGATGAAAGAAAGGTCATGAACTTAAGCTTCAAAGATAAGCCACAAGGTGATTTGCTCAAAGTGCCAAAGATTGTCGACCGGCCTAGGGTGGCATGCCTATTAAGGAATGAAATATGGAGTAGAACTGAATATTGGACGTGAAGATCCAAGAAAGAACATGTTTATTCTCAGCTTTTATGTAGGTCTTGGCCGAGACTACTATTTTTTAGCTTATTTTTATTTCCTAGCTTAACTACTAGTTCTCCTTATGACATAATTAATATGCTGTGTAATAGAATAAGGTGACAAGACCAAGAACCATCTAGAAGAAGAAGCTTCCAATAAGGTAATTCTTGAGCTAGCTAGTTCATGCACTTGTCTACATGGATGACACCAAAGGTTGGCCTAGAGAACATGAAGAGTTGGTCGAAGAATTTCCCCTTTTCCATTAGGTCAAGATACATGCTAGAAGGAGAAGCTTCCAACATTTTCCAAGGAGATAATTCATGAACTAACTAGTTCATGCACTTATATACATGTATGACACATAAGTGTGGCCTAAAGAATATGAAGATTTGGTCGTCTCCCTTCCACCAAAAGGATCGAACCACTTCCCCTTTCCAATTTGGCCGAAAAGCTTGTATGTGTCTATATAGTTGCTCTTCTAGAAAGGTCTAAGCACTACTATGAATAGGACATGTAGTTGGTGTAAATATATGTGGAAGAATTATGAAATA
The DNA here is from genome assembly GCA_029844215.1 of Przewalskia tangutica. Taxonomy (NCBI): domain Eukaryota; kingdom Viridiplantae; phylum Streptophyta; class Magnoliopsida; order Solanales; family Solanaceae; genus Przewalskia; species Przewalskia tangutica. The sequence continues at coordinate 123,069,040 of CM056719.1, forward strand.
TACTTGAGTTTTACTCAACTTTCTAAGTTATTCAACTTTTGTGTTGGTTAATTTAGTTGGTCCTTTTATGGGCCATCAATCTTTTTGTGGTCCGAACCTCAATCATTTTGTGAGTCAACCCCTTGGTGCAAGTCTAGTTATAACTTTTGTGATCTAGCTAAACCCAAGCTAAGGTTTTCTTAAGTGTAAGTTTAGTTAGAACTTTTGTGATCTAACTACGCCCAAGCCAAGGTTATATCCGGCCTTTCGGCCAAATTCACTTGGGTTGCACCCGAGCTTGTCCTTAGAAATCTCATGTCCAGTCCTTGTCCAAATTGCTTCATTATTCTAACTACAACAAGGCCTTAAACTGAAACATCACAAAACCACTCGAACACCGTAACCATTTCCCTCACCGTCCCGGTTGAATCCCTATATTGTCCACCTACTATCCCGATCAGTTTTTGCCACTTTACCACTAAACCCCGGCCACCAATATAACCCCCCACTTGTCTATAACACCCCCGCAAAACGTCTTAACCCATTTTCACCCTAAGCTACTCGTGGAAGCCCTAAAACACCACACTATCGCTGAATCTGAGAACCTGACACCCCACCTTTTGAGTCCATTTTCATGTAAACCCGTTTCCAACCCAACTTTGACCAGCCTACCCACATATTCCCCACCTTATGTACAATAGTTTGGTATCAGAACAAGGCGTCCCCATCCCACGCCTTAACGCTATGTCTAACATAAAAGAACTTCGGAGGAATATAAGTGACCTATTTGAGGAACAAGCGCAAATGTTGAGAAATCTATTTATGGGGCGTGCCGTGAGCAAATATTCCAGGTCCGGGGTTGTACAAAACATCCCAAGGCATGAGAGGAAAGAATATCAAGAGTGTGGGGATTTTTATTATTGAGGACCCCAAGTGAAGAAGGTCTTAGACAAAAATGTTGATCTTGCGGAGAAAGGTGAATGTTTAGTACTCCAACATGCGTTGAGTGTTAAACTTGAAGAACACGATGAGACGCAAAGAGAGCAATTATTTTACACTCAATGCAAGGTAAGTAATAAGGTATGCAATGTAACCATTGATGGAGAAACTTGTACCAATATGGCCTCCGTAGAAAGTGTGGACAAATTGAAATTGCCTACCCGCAACCATCCTAAACCATATGATCTCCAATAGGTGAATGAAGATGAATAGCTAAAGTTAATGCAACAAGCTCTTGTTAGTTTTCGGTTTGGCAGGTATGAAAATGAAATATGGTATGACATCCTACCTATGAATCCTTGTAATATTTTACTGTGTCGGCCATCGAATTTGATCGGAAGGTGCAACATGATGGAGAAAAGAATGTCTATTATTTTCAAAAGGATGATAAGAAGATTCGATCGATACCATTGTCACCTAGTGAGGTGAAGAAAATAAAGATCCAAAATGGCAAGAAAGCAAGGAGAAGTTCGAAGCCCTTTTGCTTAATGCATTAGAGATAGAAGATGAGTCGCAGAAGGGAAGTTCTAGAGATATATTGGTGCACGAAGAGAAGAAGATTCTTGTGGGTGATACAGTTGAAGATGCCGACTCAAAGGAACTCTTGAAGGAATCGGAAGATGTGTTGACAGATGATCTTGCACAGATTACCGCCAATAAAAGACTATAGATACAATCTAGAGGAGGCTAAGGAGTCCCAAAGACAAGTGCAAGAATTTCTAAGGAAAGGCTTTGTCCGAGAGAGCCTTAGTCCTTGTGCGATACCCGCCTTGTTGGTTCCAAAAAAGATGAAACTTGGCACATGTGTATGGATAGCCGAGCGGACAATAACATCACCGTGGAGTACAAGTTACCTAAGCCGAGGTTGGATTATCTCTTGGATGAATTGAGTGGGGCCAAGTTATCTCCAAGATAGATTTAAGGAGTGGCTACCAATAAATGAGGATCCGAGAATGAGATTAATGGAAGACGACTTTCAAGGATGGTTCATTCGAATGTCTTGTGATGTCATTTGGATTGTGTAATATTGTAAGTGTTATGCCCCGTAGTTCCGGAGTATGTATGTGAGGATGTACGTACAATGTATACGCCCTAATTAGGGTAAGATTGATAGAATTATTTTCCGACGAAAATTATTCCGAACCTTGTGAAGGAAATTTTACGTTTTCAATAATATTTTTACGATTATGGAATTGTTCCGAGAGATAAAATATTTTGGACCAATAGGAGGGCGACAAGTGTCACCCCTAGTGTTATACCCCGTATTTTCCTGAGTATGTACGTGAGGGCATACGTATATTAATTTGAGCCTTAAAGTAAGCATAGTTTCGAAATTTGTACACAAGTGCCAAAAAGAGTCGTTTTTCGACGAAACGTTTCCACAGCTTTCGTAGGGAAAATTCCGGCTATGTCATTTATAATTTTTGCGGATTTTTCCGAGAGACGAAATATTTTGGACCAACGGGAGGGTGACACTTGTCACCCAAGTGGACGGTTTGGTTGAGCTCCCTTTGGCACGTTTTTTTCATGTTTCTTGCCTTAAACATTTGGTCAATGTTTGGCTAGATATTTTGTGTGGTAGATGAGAAAGTGGGGCCCACAAACACTTGTCCAAATCCTAGCCTTACACTTGCCTAACACTTGTCTTCATCTTGGCCATTGGTTGGCCATTGCTTGACCTATAAATACCCCCCTTAGTTGATGAACTTCTTCATCCAAAAATCATTCTCCAAGTCTCAAAATCCTCCCCAAGTGTAGCATTCGGCCAAGTCCTCCCCTTTGTTGGGCCTTGAGGCCGAGAGCCTACCCACTGCCTAGTTGTTTTCGTATAATACCCCCTTGTTGTGGTATAGAAATACTCTCTAGTATTGTTATAATGCCCAAATACCTTGGCCTAAATACCTTGTAGTATTCCCAAGGTTACCTCTATACGAAAAGCCCATAAATACTAGTATACTTTCCTTTAGCCACTAAACGAAACCCTTTGGAAAAATCTTCACCCGTAGTTGAAGTTATAAGTAGAAGTTGGTTAGAACTTCTAAGGGTTGGTTGGAGCGGGTCGGAGCGCACGGAGTAGGAGCTAAACCTTGCTCAGGATCGACATATAAACTCGGATAATTTTGGGCTTATCGAGGTAAACATTCCTAACCTTACATTGTAATTGGAAATTACATGTTGTAGGAGTATATAGTTAAGTATACTATATATAGAATCGAACATAGTTGTGCGGGAATGTCTTTTGACTTAAGCCTGAATAATACTTACAGCAATGTCTTGCGACTTAAGCCTGAATTTAAAGAAGAGAACTGAACTGTAATTACATAGGACTGTATTACAGTAGACTTGTGTAGCATTACTGTGTAGTAGAATTGTACACGTCCGGTTAGACGTGTTAACCCCCCCCTGGTTGGCTTGGTAGCCGCCGATTGAGAGGAGATTTATCTTTGGGGAGGTGTACCGAATTTTCGTAGAATATTCTACATTGAGATCTAAGATGTTAATAGGCGCCTTGTGGCCTCTATAGGTTGAAATACTACGTGTGGCGTGTCTACTGGCTTGGAGTAGCCGACGGTTTGAGGTACTTGAGCGTTTGGCTATTAGTCGATAATCGTCGCGAGGTATGTGAACCTCTTCCTATCTTTTCTAGCATGATATGTGTGTAACTATGTAGTACGGTGAGCGTACGTGTGCTAAATGTATTTGATTGGTTTGAGACATAAAGTGTTATAACGGCTTTATGGGAGGTTAGTTATAACGACTTTATGTAGATAAGAAAATGCTTTGTGATTGTTAAAAGGTAAGCGATTTGACTTATAACTGACTTGATGTGTGATAATAAGGCATTTGAAGTATTTCATTAAGAAACCGTTTTGAAAGAAGAGTAGTACTTGGTTTTGAAAACATAAGAGTTATACTAGCTTTATGGGAAGTTAGGTATAACGTCTTAAGAGACTTGACTTGATATGGATGTTAGTGTGAAACCTCATTCGTGAGTAATGAGTACTTGATTTTAAAGGGAATAATGTTTTACTGATTCGGAAATCAGAATAAGTATCGAACAAACCACTGCAGCGCTAATAAAGGAAAATGTAATGACTAACGAAGTATTATTAAAACTAGTAGAAACCTCCATCTGCATAGAAGCTAAGATGAGACAAAATGATATTACATTTTCTAGATCATGGCTGCTTAATAAGATTGATTATGATCAAGAATAACTTACTCGCCTAGGGCATATGTTACTCAATTGTTTTAAAAGAGATTAAGACATTGAACTATGAAACTTTTCTAAAAAGAGACTTGCGTAATTGAAATTAGGCAAACTGGAACTTTAGGGTAAAGAAAGGCATTGTGTTGTCTTAAAATGGTTTAAAACATAACGTGTTATAACAGCCTTATGGGAAGTTGGTTATAACGGCGTTATGAAAACAAAAGAAGGTTTTATCACTGGTTTTAAGGTGGTAACTTGACTTTAAAAAAAGAGAAGTGTTTTGGTCTAAAAAGAAGGCATGGTGTTGCCTTAATTTGGTTTTAAAAAGGATAGTATGGAAGTTGTTTTAGTTTATTTAAAAGATATAAGTCACTCTATTTTTATACTACGGGTATCGGGTGACTTTTATAAAAGGAATAAATCTCTTTAAAAGGAATTTAACGTACGTAGTACTTTAGGGGTAAAACCCGAACTTGGGCATAAAATGAAAGTACTTCGAGTTGGGTATAAACTTGCCTATGCTTGTTGTTGTGAAACTTGCCTATGCTTGTTGTTGTGAAACTTGCCTATGCTTGTTGTTGTGAAACTTGCCTATGCTTGTTGTGATATCCTTTGTTGTGCAAGAATTGTGTTTCTATACTACCGCGTCTCTCGATGGAGGGTCGGTTGACTTGTTGAGAACTTACTTGGACGTGGCGGTGGCGGATAAATTCCGCATGCGTTCTGTTGATAGTGTTACTTTTGTTAATCGCTTTGGACATAGTGACACGATGCGTAGCGCACGGGTATGCTTCCACTTTGATTACCGCCTTGTTGTCTTATTGTTTCCCTTTGGACATCGACACGACGCGTAAGCGCGCGGGTATGCTTCCATTTGGAATCTTTGTCTTATTGTTTCCTTTGGACATCTTGACACGATCGTAGCGCACGGGTATGCTTCCATTTGGAATCTTTGTCTTATTGTTTCCCTTTGGACATCCGACACGATCGTAGCGCACGGGTATCTTCCATTTGGAATGTTGTCTTATTTGTTCCCTTTGGACATACCGACACGATCGTAGCGCACGGGTATGCTCCCATTTGGATTCTTTGTCTTGTTGTTATCATATCATATCGCCAGCGGTGAGAAGGTACTCCACGGGCGGGATTGATGTTGTGGCGTGAGACCTGAATTGATATAAGCGTATGTGTGTGTATCGTAGTTTGGTTATCATACCGTCTCACCTTTTATAGGCTAGTATGATTTCATTCTGATATTTTGTAGTTTCACATACTTGGTACTGTTATCGACCTCCTTCGGGCTGCGTTCATGCCGTAGAAGTACATCATTTGTCGATCCGCGTTTAGGATCTCATTTCGGATTTTGGGAAGCTCGTTTCGTCGGAGGCTTATCTTTGGTATGTTACCACAGTGCGTAAGTTCTTGAGCGTTCGGGGTATGGTGGGGCCACTGTCCGTCATAGTTGTTGTATAAATCTTAGAGGTGCATGCTTTGTTGTGGCGGGGTTTGTAAAAAGGATAAGCTGTTCGGGTATTCATGTATATATGATGAAAGCATTGTTTTGGTTGCTTTGTTTATTTATCTTATCTCTTAATTCATGTTCATGTTTTTATTTCGTGATTTTCTCTCGATGTTGTATCACTAGGTGCCAGGGTAAATTTATACACCCGTAACTCCGGATATGTTTTAAGAGAATATGCGTAAGGATCACAAGAATTGAAATTAGTGCGAAAGGAAGAATTATTTTTCCGACGAAAATCTTCCGAACGTCGGAAAGGAAAAATGTTCGTTGAAGAGAATTGGATTCTCAAAATGCATTATTTGTAGAATATGGAACTAATTATCCTTATGGAATTTATTTTAATGGATTTGGTCACGTGGGCCCACAGGAATTTTACGTTTTGTGGGGCCCACGAGTTCTGAATTTTATGGACGAATGAGAAGGCGACACGTGGAACCTCCCCCACATAGCCTTGGACTAAATTGTACAAGGGTAGAATGGTCATTTGACCAATGTATAGATGACAAAGTCTTGCTAATTAAGAGCTTGATATTGTTGACTAAAGTCGAAGCGGCCACTGGCGATCTCTTCCTCCAAACTTTACAAGTGTTATAATCTAGACCCTCCAATGTATTATTTAAGCACACTAGTAGCAAGACTTGTCTTCCAACACTTAGAAAAATTAGAGAAACTTGTGTGCACTCATGAGAGCTCTCGCCAAGCTACAGAGGAAGAAGAAAATATTTTTAGTTTATGGTTCATTAGTCACAATACTTTAACCCAAGGTTCCTAAGGGTATTGTAAGGATATCTCAATAGAAAGATCCCGGAAAAACAGCATTTTTACGTTAGTCGCAGAAGCCCTAAGGTGTTCTTGACTTTGAAGTTGGAAATAGAAGGAGTTTGTCACGAGCTTCAAGGGTTGCAAATAGCGGATTGGAGCGTCAAGAAAAGGAGTTGGAGTTGCTAAGGACCGACTTAGGGTTTTGGATCTTTTTTGAGCTTTAAGAGGTAATAATCTTCGTCTTGCTATTATAGTTCAAGATTTCATGTTGTAGTGGTTAGAAATGATCATGTGGATTATATTATGAAGAATGATATGTGTTATGGAATATTTGGATGGAATCCGAAAGTTGCATGATTTAGCCTTTAAGTTTGTAATTCAATTTAGTTACTAGTTTAGTCGTCGTGTTATCTAAAGAGTTGATTAAGGTGTTTATAATTGTTAAGTTGTTTATTACTATATAACATGCTTGACCTAAGAATTTGGATTTGAAATGGAAATTGGATAAGAATTAGTATTGTTGAACTTTGTGGCCGAATTTGGACTAGTAAGCTGTATTAGTTTGTTATCGTTTGTGGTGAGCCAATTGGGGCTGTTTGGTTATTCATTTGTATTTGACTACCTTATAAATTGTGGTGAGCCAATTGGGGCTGTTTGGTTATTGTATTCGGCCTTGAAAAAGGTGGCAAAGTAAGTAAAAACAAAGGAGGTGTTGTCCGATTTTCCGTAGAATTTAGCGACAAGGCACTTATAATATTCTACGTTTGAAGTAAGAGATTAATGGACGTATTGTGACCTTTATAGGTTGAAGTACTAAGTATAGCGTATCCTACTTGAAGAATGGAGTAGCTTAAGGTTGAAGTACTTTGGAGCATTTTGCTACTTGTCGATAAGCGTCGCGAGGTATGTGAACCTCTTCATTCCTTTGGCATGATTCTATGTATGGAATATACTTGTGGTATCATTTCACGATTCCTTCTACTCTTAGAAGTTAAGAAATATGTATGTTGATTTACTCTACGTAAGGGTTATGTCTAAGTTATGCTCATTTAAGAGTTCGTTTAAATTGTCCTAAGTCCTTGCTATGTCTTATGGGACGTTGGTAAGAATGGTTAGGAAATTATGAGATTTGATTTAAAGGCTATGTATCTTGATTTATGTAAAGTAAGTAAGTGGATTTTATATTCGAAAATGACTAAGAATTTATATGTGAAAAGGGTTTATTTTAAAAGTTATATGGTTTTAAGAGAATAAGTTACTTGGTTTGGAAGTGTATGGGACTTTATATTTTTTTGTATAAGTATAAGTGAGTGGACTTTAAAGAATGTATGATAAAGGTTTTAAGACTAGGAGCTTTGGTTGTCTTCTAAGGATTATGAAACTTTATTTTTCAAGTTGTGGACTTGATTTCTACAAGTATTGATGACATGATTTTAAAGAATATGTGACTTGAGTTTTAAAAAGAAAGATGTTTATGATTCTTTTAAGTACGTATGTACGTAGTATTTTTGGGTTTAGTTTCCCTAATGTTGCAAGAATAAAGTGCCTTAATTTCTCTAAAATGAAAGATTGTTATAATAGCTTTATGGGAAGTTGTTATGATGACTTGAGAAGAAGAATTAATCTGATTTAAAAGGTTATGTAAGGAAAATACAGAGCCTACAAATAGGCGGATTACGTTATGAAATACACCGAGCCTACAAATAGGCGGATTACGTTATGAAATACAGGAGCCTACAAATAGGCGGATTCGTTATGAAATACACCGAGCCTACAAATAGGCGGATTACGTTATGAGATACAGAGCCTACACATAGGCGGATTACGCCATATTACCCCCGAGCCTACACATAGGCGGTTACGTCATCTTACACCGAGCTCCACAGCGGGCGGATTATGCTACATGATTCCACAAGACACCGAGCTCACAGCGGGCGGATTATGCTACATGATTCCACGATTGCGAGCCCCAGCGGGCGGATTATGTCACATGATTCATCAAGACACCGTGTCCCGCAAATGGGCGGATTATGTTATGTAAGGTATGTAAGATATGTAAGTTATGTGGAAAAACTTGATTAAACTCTTAAGTAAGTGCGAAAGAATAGGATGTTAAGTCTTATTGAAAGAAGGAAAAGAGCAGTTAATATACGATTGGTTTGAGAGTTAAAATGGAATTCTTTTATACGATTATGATTTGATTGTTGCACTTTATTTACATTCCATATTCGGTAATTTGTTATGCACCGACCCCGAAGCTGCGTTAAATGTCCGCAGTTTAGGTACCGATGTGGATCCATGAGCTTAGGATCCTGGTTCAGCATTTTTAGATGGCTCAAGTTAGGAGTTGTCATGGTGTGTATATTCGAGGTATGGCGGGGCCTGTCCACGATTGAAATTCTTAAGTGCGTAGTCACATGTTGTGGGTCGGTTTGTAAAAAGAAAAAGGATATAAGCTGCTGTTGTTTATGTATATGTCGGAGGTAGCCTTATCGGCTAACTTTGTTGTTTTACTTCCATGTTTTATTTATAAGTTTCATGTATGTTCTGATTATCTCTCGATGTTTACTGTAAGGGTGCCGGGTAGGGCACGATCAGCGATCCCGGTCGGGTCGTGACAAAAGTGGTATCGAGCGATTAGTCCTCGGAAAGTGTCTGCACCGTGTCTAAGTAAGTCTTGATTATCGGTGTGTGCACCACATCTATAATCGGGAGGTCGCAGACATTTAGGATTAGTTTCATTCTTCTCACTCTGAGATCGTGCGATAAGTTTGTCTTTGTTAGGTCGTCTCTCCTAACGAGTTATGTTGAATCATTCTGAGAAAGGCGATGACCCAAGAAGGGCTATGTGGATTGCGTATCGGGTTGGTAATGATTATAGTATAGTTGGTATTGTGACATACATCTATACGGAGTTATGTCACAGTCGACGCGTGTTGCCTAGAATGATTTTAGATTACCGAATTGGTAAAGACTAACTAGATACCGGAAGGTATGGAACATTTAATGAATTCTCGTCAAGGTCTTCTCGGTAGAAAGATTTATTATAGACCGAGAATAAGAGTTAAGTGCGGCGGTGGGGCGGGGTGAGGACTGTGCGGGTCGCCCATAGCTGAAATGGAGTGGGATCGGTTGGTAGTAGTTAAAGCTCGTGGCGAGTCACGAGTGCAAGGCCCAAGTCTAGTTAATTGTTTCTGGGTTCGTGGGCGCGTTCCATCGGAACCAGTCGTGAGCCGAAAATGGCCTTATATTGTTTTATAGAGTGACTCCAAGATTAGAGGCGAATCGGTATGGAAGTTATGTATGTATGCTAGTATGAGTTGGAGGTGCGGAGAGTGCGACCGATGAAAGATAGAAACCAAGTGTAAAGGAGTAGAGCTGAATCCATAAGAACCTTTCGAGGTAACTACACGTGAGTGTTTGGGGTGGTATTTGAGCGGATATATGAGAATTGCGGTGATTATACGATCGTCGGACCTAGTAAACCTAGTAGAGATGATTCTGACGGACTTTGAGGTCATTATGAGTATGGACTAGTGGGCTTCGTGAGTGCCAAGGTTGACATCTTAGTATAAGTATTGTTATGTGGCCATGGGTAGCATATGTAGTATGAAGGAGTGCGCAAAGGAGACTATGTCGCTATCTAATTAGTTTGGACTCAGAAAGAACATTCGAGGGCGAATGTTTCTAAGGGGAAGAATGTTACACCAGTAACTCCAGGATATGTTTTAAGAGAATGTGCGTAAGGATCACAAGACTTGAAATTGGTACGAAAGGAAGAATTATTTTTCCGACGGAAAATCTTCCGAACGTCGGAAAAGAAAAATGTTCGTTGAAGAGAATTGGATTCTCAAAATGCATTATTTGTAGAATATGGAACTTATTATCCTTATGGAATTTATTTTAATGGATTTGGTCACGTGGGCCCATGAGAATTTTACGTTTTGTGGGGCCCACGAGGGTTCTGAATTTTATGGACGAATGAGAAGGCGACACGTGGAACCTCCCCACATAGCCTTGGGCGAAATTGTACAAGGGTAGAATGGTCATTTGACCAATGTATAGATGACAAAGTCTTGCTAATTAAGAGCTTGATATTGTTGACTAAAGTCGAGGCCACTGCTTGATCTCTTTCCTCCAAACTTTACAAGTGTTATAATCTAGACCCTCGATGTATTATTTAAGCACACTAGTAGCAAGACTTGTCTTCAACACTTAGAAAAATTAGAGAAACTTGTGTGCACTCATGAGAGCTCTCGGCTCTACAGAGGAAGAAGAAAATATTTTCGTTTATGGTTCATTAGTCACAATACTTTAACCCAAGGTTCCTAAGGGTATTGTAAGGATATCTCAATAGAAAGATCCGGAAAAACCGCATTTTTACGTTAGTCGCAAGTAAGCCCTAAGGTGTTCTTGACTTTGAAGTTGGAAATAGAAGGGAGTTTGTCACAAGCTTCAAGGGTTGCAAATAAGCGGATTGGAGCGTCAAGAAAAGGAGTTGGAGTTGCTAAGGACCGACTTAGGGTTTTGGATCTTTTTTTTTGAGCTTTAAGAGGTAATAATCTTCGTCTTGCTATTATAGTTCAAGATTTCATGTTGTAGTGGTTAGAAATGATCATGTGGATTATATTATGAAGAATGATATGTGTTATGGAATATTTGGATGGAATCCGAAAGTTGCATGATTTAGCCTTTAAGTTTGTAATTCAATTTAGTTACTAGTTTAGTCGTCGCATGTTATCTAAAGAGTTGATTAAGGTGGTTATAATTGTTAAGTTGTTTATTACTATATAACATGCTTGACCTAAGAATTTGGATTTGAAATGGAAATTGGATAAGAATTAGTATTGTTGAACTATGTGGCCGAATTTGGACTAGTAAGTTGTATTAGTTTGTTATCGTTTGTGGTGAGCCAATTGGGGCTGTTTGGTTATTCATTTGTATTTGACTACCTTATAAATTGTGGTGAGCCAATTGGGGCTGTTTGGTTATTGTATTCGGCCTTGAAAAAGGTGGCAAAGTAAGTAAAAACAAAGGAGGTCTTTGTCAGATTTTCCGTAGAATTTAGCGACAAGGCACTTATAATATTCTACGTTTGAAGTAAGAGATTAATGGACGTATTGTGACCTTTATAGGTTGAAGTACTAAGTATAGCGTATCTACTTGAAGAATGGAGTAGCTTAAGGTTGAAGTACTTTGGAGCATTTTGCTACTTGTCGATAAGCGTCGCGAGGTATGTGAACCTCTTCCTTCCTTTGGCATGATTCTATGTATGGAATATACTTGTGGTATCATTTCACGATTCCTTCTACTCTTAGAAGTTAAGAAATATGTATGTTGATTTACTCTACGTACGGGTTATGTCTAAGTTATTCTAAGTTAAGAGTGCGTTTAAATTGTCCTAAGTCCTTACTATGTCTTATGGGAGGCGTTGGTAAGAATGGTTAGAAATTATGAGATTTGATTTAAAGGCTATGTATCTTGATTTATGTAAAGTAAGTAAGTGGATTTTATATTCGAAAATGACTAAGAATTTATATGTGAAAAGGGTTTATTTTAAAAGTTATATGGTTTTAAGAGAATAAGTTACTTGGTTTCGGAAGTGTATGGGACTTTATATTTTTTTTGTATAAGTATAAGTGAGTGGACTTTAAAGAATGTATGATATAAGGTTTTAAGACTAGGAGCTTTGGTTGTCTTCTAAGGATTATGAAACTTTATTTTCAAGTTGTGGACTTGATTTCTACAAGTATTGATGACATGATTTTAAAGAATATGTGACTTGAGTTTTAAAAGAAAGATGTTTATGATTCTTTTAAATGCATTATGTCGTAGTATTTTAGGTTTAGTTTCCTAATGTTGCAAGAATAAAGTGCCTTAATTTCTAAAATGAAAGATTGTTATAATAGCTTTATGGGAAGTTGTTATGACGACTTGAGAAGAAGAATTAATACGATTTAAAAGGTTATGTAAGGAAAATACAGAGCCTACAAATAGGCGGATTACGTTATGAAATACAGAGCCTACAAATAGGCGGATTACGTTATGAAATACAGAGCCTACAAATAGGCGGATTACGTTATGAAATACAGAGCCTACAAATAGGCGAATTACGTTATGAGATACAGGAGCCTACACATGGCGGATTCGCCATATTACCCGAGCCTACACATAGGTAGGGTTACGTCATCTTGCAGAAGCTCCACAGCGGGCCGGATTATGCTACATGATTCCACGATGCCGAGCTCCACAGCGGGCGGATTATGCTACATGATTCCACGATAATCGAGCCCCACAGCGGGCGGATTATGTCACATGATTCATCGACACCGTGTCCATAAATGGGCGGATTATGTTATGTAAGGTATGTAAGATATGTAAGTTATGTGGAAAAACTTGATTAAACTCTTAAGTAAATGCGAAAGAATAGGATGTTAAGTCTTATTGAAAGAAGGAAAAGAGCGGTTAATATACGATTGGTTTGGGAGTTAAAATGGAATTCTTTTATCTGATTATGATTTGATTGTTGCACTTTATTTACATTCCATATTAAATTTTTGTTATGCCCCCGCCGGGGCTGCGTTCATGTCCGAGTTTAGGTACAGTGTGGATCCATGAGCTTAGGATCTGGTTCAGCATTTTTAGATGGCTCGAAGTTAGGAGTTGTCATGGTGTATATTCGAGGTATGGCGGGGCCTGTCCGCCACGATTGAAATTCTTAGAGTGCAGTAGTCACGTGTTGTGGGTCGGTTTGTAAAAAGAAAAAGGATATAAGCTTTGTTGTTTATGTATATGTGTCGAGGTAGCACTTATCGGCTAACTGTTGTTTTACTTCCATTTATTTTATTTATAAGTTTCATGTATGTTCGTGATTATCTCTCGATGTTTACTGTAAGGGTGCCCAGTAGGGCACGATCGCGATCGAGGTCGGGTCGTGACAAAGGCACGATCACGGGCGGGTTGGTCGTGACAAAAGTGGTATCGAGCGATTAGTCCTCGGAAAGTGTCTGACCGTGTCTAGTAAGTCTTGATTATCGATGTGTTGTGCACCACATCTATAATCGAGGCTGCGAGACATTTAGGATTAGTTTCCATTCTTCTCATTACGAGATCGGGCCTTAGAGCATGTTGTAAGTTGAACCCTCGGCGTATCTCGTTTTTATCGATTATGCCTCCGCGCAGGCAACCGGGCCCGGAAGGGCAAAGCGGAGAGGAGATACGAGTAGAGCGCGGCGATCTCACAGAGACCACGATACAGAGCCTCGGCCCTGGTGAGGCGGAGAGATGGGTTACAAGAGATGGCGATTAATGGCGAGGTTGTGGTCGAACTTGAGATAAGTGGGCCAGCGATTCCGATCCAGTAGCACCGTAATTCAACCCGAGCAGACGGTTTGAGACTACGGGATTTTCGAGTGTAACCCGCGAGTTTTATGGGTGAGGCACGAGGATGATCCGCGGAGTTCATCCGGCGATTCTGACGGATCGTAGAGTGATCGAGGCATCGGAGACCGAGTCGGTGGTCCAGGTTCGCATCGGCTGCGTGATACCGCGATCGATTGGTTTGATCGTGGGGAGCTGTCCGGGAGAGAATGCACTTAGGCTTTGTGGGGCGAGTTCTCAAAGGCATTTCTTGCACACTTCTTGCCGCCACGGATGAGAGGACTCGGGCGACATATTTTTGGTGTTGCGGCGAACAGGCGTCTGCGGGGAGTACAATGTGAGTTCGACTCATTGGCGTGCGTCCCGCATTAGTAGCTAGTATGGAGGATCGAGTCCACCGATATGTTCTGAGGCTCGATGATTACCTAGCAGAGTTGTTGGTGTAGCTCTTGGTAGGGCATGGACGTGCCATCGCGAGCTTATGCACTTGGAGTGAGTGAGGCGGAGAAATCGGCAGAATGACCAAAGTCGCGAAGAGGGCGAGCTGCGAGGTCGCTGGTGATTTTCGAGCGACCGCCTCGCCAGCGAACTCGTTATGCGCCTCGCCCGATTGAGTGGTCCTACAATCTTGAGCGTCGAGTTTTGGGAAGCGGTCGGGGCTCGAGGTTGATTTTCGGGAGAGCGGGGTGTTAACGGTGAAGCCACCCCTACCTCGTTGTGGCCGTGTGGTAGACTCGCGGGAGTGTCGTGCTAGTCGGAGTTTGTTTTACATGCGGCCGTGAGCCATTTGGAAGAAGCTGTCCAGGAGTATTTGGTAGGATAGCACTGACTACGAGATCGATTGCGGGTTCTTCACCTTCTGACTAGGCGGGATGTTCATACCGTGAGCCGGTAGAGGTCGCGGTGGAAGTTCGATTTTAACGGTCCTTTGAACCGCCTATTTTCAGTATATCCTTAACCTCTAGAGACTTGTATGTATTGATGTTATGATAATGTGTTAAGTGTTATGTTCGGATAGCTTTGTGCTAAAACGTGATGTAGAACCTGGTTAGTGAGAAGGGTAAGCTTGGGGGTGAGAAAATGATGAACCTTAGAATATTACAGTTGAGACCTTAGATGTAAGGCCGTCTTGAGTACCCGATTTTGCAAGTGATCCTTGTCGGGCGCATTTTATGCCTAGAGCGTTCGTGTGATAAAGTCACAGGTAGTGTGCAATGGAAGTGGTAGCTTTCATGACTGTAGAGGTAAGATTGTTCGGATCGGGAACAAGGCGTGATGCGTTAAGTGGGTCGGGTTGGGGCCATGATGAGGCCAACCCGCGGCTGTTGGAGGTAGGTCACTGCGGGTGGTCCGCGGTGGTAGGGTCACGAGGGTGTTAGGCGAGTTTAGATGACCATCGTATGAGTTCGTGGATATGTTCGACCATAGCGGATCGTGAAGGCGGGAATGGCCTTAAGGAAGATTGAGGCTAGTAAGATAACCAAGTTGGAGGTGGTGACTCGAAGGTTTGGAGAAGCGAGCGGGGCGAAGTGTGAGTGCGTATACTAGAAGAGTTCAAGTGTTCGAGAAGAGTACGGCGAGTAAGGGTAGAGCGAGCATGTATTGCGAGCATAGATATGATCATTTCTTGTGAAGGAGAAGGTGCAAAGGATGTATATTTTAGACCTCGGGGATCGCATGCGATCGGTACCATTTGTTGGGTCGTAGGAGTGACACTAGAACCTCGCGGCAAAGTGACAAAAGTTTGTGATGTTAGAGGTGTTTCCTCGTGGACTTGGATGTAAGTATTTGCGGGTGTTTACGTGGCGGTGTGGCGGATTGTTCTCGTAAGTATAGTAGTGAAGCCTATCTTGGCGCATGTTTGTTTGAGGCTTAGAAGGAACATTGGGACGAATGTTTCTAAGGAGGAGAATTTTATACCGTATTTTCACGAGTATGTACGTGAGGGCATACGTATATTAATTTGAGCCTTAAAGTAAGCATAGTTTCGAAATTTGTACACAAGTGCCAAAAAGAGTCGTTTTTAAATGACGTTTCCACGACTTTCGTAGGGAAAATTCGGCTATGTCATTTATAATTTTGCGGATTTTTCAGAGGCGAAATATTTTTGGACCAACGGGAGGGTGACACTTGTCACCCAAGTGGACGGTTTGGTTGAGCTCCCTTTGGCACGTTTTTTTCATGTTTCTTGCCTTAAACATTTGGTCAATGTTTGGCTAGATATTTTGTGTGGTAGATGAGAAAGTGGGGCCCATGAACACTTGTCCAAATCCTAGCCTTACACTTGCCTAACACTTGTCTTCATCTTGGCCATTGGTTGGCCATTGCTTGACCTATAAATACCCCCTTAGTTGATGAACTTCTTCATCCAAAATCATTCTCAAGTCTCAAAAATCCTCCCCAAGTGTAGCATTCGGCCAAGTCCTCCCTTTGTTGGGCCTTGTGGTAGAGCCTACCCCACTAACTAGTTGTTTTCGTATAATACCCTTGTTGTGGTATAGAAATACTCTCCTAGTATTGTTATAATGCCCAAATACCTTGGCCTAAATACCTTGTAGTATTCCCAAGGTTACCTCTATACGAAAAGCCCATAAATACTAGTATACTTTCCTTTAGCCACTAAACGAAACCCTTTGGAAAAATCTTCACCCGTAGTTGAAGTTATAAGTAGAAGTTGGTTAGAACTTCTAAGGGTTGGTTGGAGCGGGTCGGAGCGCACGGAGTAGGAGCTAAACCTTGCTCAGGATCGACATATAAACTCGGATAATTTTGGGTTTATCGAGGTAAACATTCCTAACCTTCTGTTGTAACTGGAAATTACATGTTGTAGGAGTATATAGTTAAGTATACTATATATAGAACTGGACATAGTTGTGCGGCAATGTCTTTTGACTTAAGCCTGAATAATACTTACGGCAATGTCTTGCGACTTAAGCCTGAATTTAAAGAAGAGAAGCTGACTGTAATTACATAGGGGTGTATTCTGATGACTTGTGTAGCATTACGGTGTAGTAGAATTGTACACGTCGGTTAGGCGTGTTAACCCCCACTGGTTGGCTTGTAGCGGCCTCGATTGAGAGGAGATTTATCTTTGTAGCGGGGAGGAGAATCTTCCAATTTTATGTAGAATATTCTACATTGAGATCTAAGATGTTAATAGGCGCCTTGTGGCCTCTATAGGTTGAAATACTACGGGTGGCGTGTCTACTTGGCAAGGAGTAGCCAAGCGGTTTGAGGTACTTGGGCGTTTGGCTATTAGTCGATAATCGTCGAGAGGTATGTGAACCTCTACCTATCTTTTCTAGCATGATATGTGTGTAAATATGTAGTTCTGTAGACGTACATGTGCTAAATGTATTTGATTGTGTTGATACATAAAGTGTTATAACGGCTTTATGGGAGGTTAGTTATACGACTTTATGTAGATAAGAAAATGCTTTGTGATTGTTAAAAGGTAACTGATTTGACTTATAACTGACTTGATGTGTGATAATAAGGCATTTGAAGTATTTCATTAAGAAACCGTTTTGAAAGAAGAGTAGTACTTGGTTTTGAAAACATAAGAGTTATACTAGCTTTATGGGAAGTTAGGTATAACGTCTTAAGAGACTTGACTTGATATGGATGTTAGTGTGAAACCTCATTCGTGAGTAATGAGTACTTGATTTTAAAAGGAATAATGTTTTACTGATTCGGAAATCAGAATAAGTATCGAACAAACCACTGCAGCGCTAATAAAGGAAAATGTAATGACTAACGAAGTATTATTAAAACCAGTAGAAACCTCCATCTGCATAGAAGCTAAGATGAGACAAAATGATATTACATTTTCTAGATCATGGCTGCTTAATAAGATTGATTATGATCAAGAATAACCTACTCGCCTAGGGCATATGTTACTCAATTGTTTTAAAAGAGATTAAGACATTGAACTATGAAACTTTTCTAAAAAGAGACTTGCGTAATTGAAATTAGGCAAACTGGAACTTTAGGGTAAAGAAAGGCATTGTGTTGTCTTAAAATGGTTTAAAACATAACGTGTTATAACAGCCTTATGGGAAGTTGGTTATAACGACGTTATGAAAACAAAAGAAGGTTTTATCACTGGTTTTAAGGTGGTAACTTGACTTTAAAAAGAGAAGTGTTTTGGTCTAAAAGAAGGCATGGTGTTGCCTTAATTTGGTTTTAAAAGGATAGTATGGAAGTTGTTTTAGTTTATTTAAAAGATATAAGTCACTCTATTTTTATACTACGATTGTCGGGTGACTTTTATAAAAGGAATAAATCTCTTTAAAAGGAATTTAACGTCATGTAGTACTTTAGAAGTAAAACCGAACTTGGGCATAAAATGAAAGTACTTCGAGTTGGGTATAAACTTGCCTATGCTTGTTGTTGTGAAACTTGCCTATGCTTGTTGTTGTGAAACTTGCCTATGCTTGTTGTTGTGAAACTTGCCTATGCTTGTTGTGATAGCCTTTGTTGTGCAAGAATTGTGTTTCTATACTCTCTGGCGTCTCTCGATGGAGGTCGGTTGACTTGTTGAGAACTTACTTGGGCGTGGCCGGCGGTGCGGATAAATTCCACGCATGCGTTCTGTTGATAGTGTTACTTTTGTTAATCGCTTTGGACATAGTGACACGATCGTGGCGCAGGTATGCTTCCACTTTGATTCTGCTTGTTGTCTTATTGTTTCCCTTTGGACATCGACACGATGCGTAGCGCGGGTATGCTTCCATTTGGAATCTTGTCTTATTGTTTCCTTTGGACATCACGACACGATCGTAGCGCGCGGGTATGCTTCCATTTGGAATCTTTGTCTTATTGTTTCCCTGGACATCTCGACACGATGCGTGGCGCGCGGGTATCTTCCATTTGGAATGTTGTCTTATTTGTTCCTTTGGACATCACGACACGATCGCGTAGCGCAGGTATGCTCCCATTTGGATTCTTTGTCTTGTTGTTATCATATCATAGGCTAATGGCGGTGAGGAAGGTACTCACGGGCGAGATTGATGTTGTGGGCGTGAGACCGAATTGATATAAGCATTATGTGTGTGTACTGTAGTTTGGTTATCATACATGTCTCCTGCTTTTATAGGCTAGTATGATTTCATTTACAGTATTTTGTAGTTTCACATACTTGGTACCTGTTGTACTGACCTCCTTCGGGGGGCTGCGTTCATGCCGCAGGTAGAAGTACATCGGCTGTCGATCCCCGCGTTTAGGATCTCATTTCAGCATTTTGGGAAGCTCCGTTTCGTCGGAGGCTTATCTTTGGTATGTTACCCTGAGTCTGTAAGTTCTTGAACGTTCAGGGGTATGGCGGCCCTGTCCGTCATAGTTGTTAATATAAATCTTAGAGTGCAGAGTAATCGTTGTGGGCAGGGTTTGTAACAAGGATAATTGTTCGGGTATTCATGTATATATGATGAAGGCAACTGTTTTGGTTGGCCTGTTTATTTATCTTGTCTCTTAATTCATGTTCATGTTTTTATTTCCGCTGATTTTCTCTGATGTTGTATCACTAGGGTGCCCGGGGTAAGGCACCAGTCACGGGCCCGGGTTCGGGTCGTGACACCTAGATTGGGCCATGTGGGACGAAATTTAGTGGACAAGTAGGCAAGACAAGTGGCCAAAAGTCTTGCATGGAAGGCATGGCTTGGACGATTTTTAGCAAGTAGTGGGCAAGTCTTGCATGGTCAAGTCTTGCATGGTCTTGCATGGCTTTAGTAAGACAAGTGTGGGAAGGAACCTTCACATATGATCTCTACCTTACACATGTGTTAATCTCAACCCTTGGCTGTGCTATATAAACCCCCTTAGTGGATTAAAATCAGCCACACTTAACATATTACAAGACTTGAAAAACATTTCCTCTCCCTCCTTCTCTATCTTGATTTCGTCCAACCCCCCCCCCCCCCCTCCCCTAACCAAATGTTGTCCAAAAATTCTTAAACTTATAAGTATTTTTCCTTAATGTGTTAGGAATATTATTAACCAAGATTTAGACAAGATTTCACACCCCTAGCCTCAAAGAAACCCCCCTTGGCCGAGGGTAGGCAGATTTTCGAAACTGTTTTGGGCAGATTATTTTTGGTCAAGTTTGGAAGGGAATATCTCCTAGCATATAAGGAGTTTTTGGGTGTTTCAAAAGCCTCAAATGAAGTTCGTCGAGTCTAGTTTCCAACTCAACAAACCACTCATCTATAGGATACTGGAGTAGAGAGTTATCGACATTGCAAGTTCAGCTGACGAAGCAGTAGCTAAAAATCTGGACAGTCACGTTTTTGGGCTATCTTGAGGTAATGAACCTTAACCTCCTTGTGAAGTTGATTTATTATGTATATATGGATATTATACATATATTGGAAGTATATTATGGACTATAAGATATAAAGAAAGATTTGGATCTTGCTAAGAAGTTAACAACAAAGAAACTATAACTTATATAAAGATTGGAATATAAGTTGAAGGACTAAGGAAGTAATTGGATAAGTATTATTGTAAAAGTTGGCCAAGGACCCCAACTTAAGGACCGTATCTACTTTGGACTTTTTACTTTAGACTTATTTACTTATTGTTATTATGAAGGGAGATAGTAAACCGCGTTACCGTTTGGGCGTGTTATCCCCTTCTTTACTTATTATTATTATGAAGGAGAGATTGTTAATCGCGTTATGTTTGGGCGTGTTATCCCCTTCTTTACTTATTATTATTATGAAGGAGAGATTGTTAATCGCGTTCCGTTTGGGCGTGTTATCCCCTTCTTTAGTTATTATTGTTATGAAGGAGAGATTGTTAATCGCGTTCCGTTTGGGCGTGTTATCCCCTTATTTAGATTTCAGTATTATTGCACCTTAATTATAGTAGGTTAATCACGGTTATCGGGCTTTGGAAAAGGTGGGAAATTGAGTAGAAACGGGGGAGGTGCTGCCGAATTTTCCGTAGGATATGGAATTTGTTCTTAGAAATATCCTACGAAGAGATCTAGAGGTTAATAGACGTTTCATGGCCATTATAGGTTGAAGTACTACGAGTAGCGTTGTTATACCCCGTATTTCCTGAGTATGTACGTGAGGGCGTACGTATATAAATTTAAGCCTTAAAGTTGGCAAGGTTCGAAAATTTGGGCACAAGTGCCAAAAAGAATCGTTTTTCGACGAAACATTTTACTAAACTTGCGAAGGGAAAATTACGGCTATGTCATTTCTAATTTTGCGGATTTTTCCGAGAGACGAAACATTTTGGACCAACGGGAGGGTGACATGTGTCACCCTCACATTGGAAGCATTGGGGCGGCAAAGTGGACGATTTGGAGCTTGTGGTTAGGTAGGATATTTTGTGCAAGTTGGTGTGGTAGATGGATAAGGTGCACTTGGCTTAATCCTAGCCCTACACTTGCATGGCACTTGGCTTGATCTTGGCCATTGGTTGGCCATTGCTTGACCTATAAATACCCCTCTAAGTTGATGAACTTCTTCATCCTAAAATCATTTTCCAAGTCTTAAAATCCCTTCCCCTTGGTAAGTTGAATTCGTCCAAAGCCCTCCCCCCCCCCCTTTGAGAAGCTTTGGCCGAGAGTGTACCCCCCCTAGCCTAGTTGCTTTCGTATAATACCCCCCTTTGTGGTATAGAAATACTCTCCAAAGTATTGTTATAATGCCCAAATACTCTAGCCCTTATACCTTGTAGTACTTTCCAAAGTTACCTCTATACGTAGAGCCCAGAAAATACTATTATACTTCCTTTAGTCACTAAACGAAACCCTAAGGAAAACCTTCATAGTCGATTGAAGTGTTAAGTAGAAGTTGCGTAGAACTTCTAAGGGTTGTTTGGAGCGGATTGGAGCACTCGGAGTAGGAGCTAAACGTTGCTCAGGATCGACTTTAAACTTGGATAATTTTGGGCTTACCGAGGTAAATAATCCTATCCTTCTAGTGTAATTGGAAATTACATACTGTAGTTGTATAGAAATGAATATAAGATTCATAGAAGAGAATTGAACTGTAATAGAGGGATATTACAGAAAAGACTTGAACTGAAATCACATCAGAAGAATATATAAGTAGAAGATTGAACTGTACTTACATGGGGTGTATTCTGATGAAGTGATAACCTTTATTGGTTGAATATGCTGCGAGTAGCTTATACTACTTGGAAGGTGGACAAGGCTAGCCGGGTTATAGCCGTGGAGCGTTTTGCTTATAGTCGATAATCGTCGCGAGGTATGTGATTCTTCCTATACTCCTGAGCATGAAGTATTTTAAAAAAAGAATACATATAGTATGGTAGACGTACGTGTGGCAATGTCTTTTGACTTAAGCCTGAATAATATGTATATATAATATGGTAGACGTACGTGTGCTAACTGAATATAGTTGTACGACAATGTCTTTTGACTTAAGCCTGAATAATAAGAATCTTGAAATATTTTAAAGGAATATATATAGTAATGCGGTGAGCGTCGTGTGTTAACTGAATGTAGTGTTACGGCAATGTCTTTTGACTTAAGCCTGAATAATAAAGAATCTTGAAGTATTTCAAAAGATTAAGAAACCGTTTTGAAAGAAGAGTAATACTTGGTTTTGAAAACATAAGAGTTATACTAGCTTTATGGGAAGTTAGGTATAACGTCTTAAAATAGTAAAGAGAATGGTTTACTGATTTTTAGAAGTTAAGAGACTTGATCTTAAAAGATAAGAGACTTGACTTAAAAAGACTTAATATGAATTTTGTGTGAAACCTCATTCGTGAGTAATGAGTATTTGGTTTTTAAAAGGAATAATGTTTTACTGATTTCGGAAATCAGAATGAGTATCGACAACCACTGCAGCGTTAATAAAGGGAAATGTAATGACTAATGAAGTATTATTAAAACCAGTAGAAACCTCCATCTGCATAGAAGCTAAGATGAGACAAAATGATATTACATTTCCTAGATCATGGCTGCTTAATAAGATTTATTATGAACAAGAATAACCTACTCACATATAAGGCGTATGTTTCTCAGATTGTTTTAAAAGAGAATTATATTCTTAAGTGAATAAAGCTATGAACTATGAAACCTTTCTAAAATAAGAGACTTAAGTACTTGAAATTAGGCAAACTTGAACTTAGGGAAAAGAATGTTGTTACTTGATGTTGAAAAGGAAAGTGTTTGGGTTTACCTAAAAATGTGAGTCACCCTATTTTTATACTACGGGTATCGGGTGACCTTTATAAAAGAAATGGATCTTTTAAAAAGAATCTAACGTATGTAATACTTGGGGGTCAGAACCTGGACTTTGGCCTAAAATAAACTTGAGTTGTGTGTAACTTGCCTATGTTTGTGTTTGATAGCCTTGTTGTGCAAATACTGTATTTCCATACCAGTGTCTCTCGATGGAGGGCGGCTGATTTGTTATGAGCGATTCTTCACGAGTCCGCGGGATGAAGTAGGGACACGTATTTCATCGATTATTCAAGAGTCCGGGATGGGCGGGACACATATTCATCGATTATCCACCGAGTCCCACGGGATGGGCGGGACACGTATTTCATCGATTATTCACGAGTCCACGGGATGGGCGGGACACACGTATTTCATCGATTATCCACGAGTCCACGGGATGGG
This sequence comes from Przewalskia tangutica, assembly GCA_029844215.1. Taxonomy (NCBI): domain Eukaryota; kingdom Viridiplantae; phylum Streptophyta; class Magnoliopsida; order Solanales; family Solanaceae; genus Przewalskia; species Przewalskia tangutica. Next base: position 123,092,506 of record CM056719.1, read on the forward strand.
CGGGACACGTATTTCATCTCGATTATACAGAGTCCGAGATGGGCGGGACACGTATTTCATCGATTCTTTCACGAGTCTCGTAGGATGGGCGGGACACGTACTCGCATGATTCTTTCTGAGTCCCGGGATGGGCGGGACACGTATTCCACGATTTATACCTAGGCTGGCGGTGAGGAAGGGATTCCACGGGCGTGAGGATGACTTGAGGCGTGAGTCCAGGTGACATATTGCTTTTATGTTGTGAATCTTAGTTTTGTTATCATACATGTCTCTGCTTTATATAGACTATTATTATTTCATTCTGATATTTTCTGATTTCACATACTTGGTACTGTTATCTTGACCTCCTTGAAGTGCGTTCATCTGCATGAGTAGAAATCATCGGTTGTAGATCCTCGCTCATAGGATCAAAGTGCGGCGTGTTAGGAAGCCGTTTCTTGGAGGCTTATCTTTTGGTATGTTACCACAGTGCATAAGTTCTTGTACATTCGGGGTATGGCGGGGCCACTGTCCGCCATAGTTATCATTCATTTTAAGTGCATAAATGCTTGTTGTGGGCGGGGTTGTAAAAAGGATTAAAGCTATTCGGGTTTTTATATATATATGCAGAAAAGCTATTTTGGTTGCTTTGTTTGTTTATCATGTCTCTTGTTTCATATTTATGTTTTATGTTCCGCTTATTTTCTCTGATGGATGATCACTTGGGTGCCCGGGTAAGGCACCAGTCACGGACCCCGGATCGGGTCGTGACAAAAGTGGTATCAGAGCAGTTAATCCTCGGAAAAGTGTCTACAGACCGTGTCTAGTAGAGTCTTGATTATCGGTGTGTTGTACACCACATCTATGTCGAGAGGCTATAGGACATTTAGGATTGGTTTCCATTCTTCTCATTACGAGATCGTGCCTTAAAGCCGTGTGATAAGTTGGACCCCTGGCGTATTCCTTTCCTTTACGATTATGCCTCGCGTAAGACAACCGGGCCCGGAAGGGCTAGGCGTAGGAGCGTGAGTAGAGCACGGAGGTTCTGGGCGAAGGCCGGTCGTTACGAGATAGTGCTTCCGACGGCGAGTTTTGCGGCGCCGCCAGCGAGTTTAGAGCGCGGCGATGGCTGCTGAGACTCTGATACCTAAGCCTCGATCCACGGCTGGAAGCGGATGAGATAAGTACAAGAGATGGCGATTCTGGCGAGTCGTGGCGATATGAGGAAATTTGGATCTGTGATTCGATCCAGTAGCACCGTAGTTCACCCCGGCGGACGATTTGAGACTACGGGACTTTACGAGTTGTAACGCCGATGTTTTATGGATCGGCGAGATGACCCTCGGGAGTTTATCAAGCGACTCTGACGGATCGTAAGTAATCCCGAGTCTCGAGGCGATCGGTGGTATTGGGTTCGCATCAGTGCGTGATCTTTGCGATCGGGTTTGATTCGTAGGAGCTGTCGGGAGAGCATGCACTTCCGGCCGTTTGGGGCGAGTTCTCGAGGCTTTTCTTGCACATTTCTTGCCCCGCTGTGAGGAGGCTCGGGCCGCAATTTTTGGCGTTGAGGCGGGGCGGGCGGGCGGTTAGAAGTACAATGTGGAGTTCGACTCATTAGCTCGGTATGTTCCATTGTAATGGCGTATGGAGGAGCAGTTACCGCTACGTCACGGGCTAGATGATTACTTGGCGAGGCTTATGCGGGTGTAGCTCTTGGCCGGGCATGGACATTTCCGCATGCTGGCTCATGCTGGGATGTGAGCACGGAAAGGTCGACGGAATGACCGAGATCAGCGAAGAGGCGAGCAGAGGTCGCTGGTAACTTCGGCGGGCGCCTCGTGAACTAGTTATGTACCTCGCCCGGTCTGAGTGCTCCTCCACGCGATCTTGAGCGTTAGGTATTCGGGGGCTGATCGAGGGCTCGGGAGCTTCAGTTCCGAATATACATGGGTTCTTGATCGGGTTGATTTTCCTCGGTGTGCCAATGTGGCGGGCGTCGTCCGAGAATGTCGTCTTTTTGCGGTGCTTGTTTTCTGCGGCCTCGAGGCCGTGTGACAGCTGTCCTAATAGGAAGGATGCGGCGGAATGACTCGGCCTAAGGTCGATGGCGAGTTAATCGCCTTCTATAGCTATACGCCTGCGAGCGAGGATTATGATTAGGCGGCGAAGGGAAAGTAAAGCGGTTGATCTGGTATATCCTTAACCTCTAGAGTTTTTGCATCGTGATCGATGACTATTTGTTGAATACTTTTATGCAGATAGCTTTGGGTATATTGTGGTTAAAAAGCATGGTTAGTTGAAAGGATATGTATGGGAGCATGGAAAGTGTGAACCTTAGAATATTTCATGTTGAGACCTTAGATGTAAGGTCATCTTGAATAAAAGATTTTACGGTTAGTCATTGTTGAAATACTTGGTTTGCGTATAATGTGTTGTGGGATAAGTCCATGGGTAGTGTGAAATGGAAGTGATGGCTTTCATGACCTGTATAGGTAAGATTGTTCCGGATCGGGAAACAAGAGCTTGATGCGTTAAGTAGGTCAGGTTGGGGCCATGTTGCGGGCCAACCGCGGCTGTTCGAGTGGGGTCACTCTGGGTGGTCAGCCGGTGGTAAGTCGCGGTGTTAGGCCTAAGTTTAGATGACCAACGTATGAGTTCGTGGATATGTTCGACCAGAAGCGGATCGTGAAGGCCGGGAATGGCCTTAAGGGAGATTGAGGCTAGTAAGATGACCAAGTTCGGAGGTGGTGACTCCAAAGTTTTGGAAACTAGCATTGACTGAAGTATGGTACGTATACTAGAAGAGTTCAAGTGTTCGAGGAGGGCACGACGAGTAAGGAAGGAAGAGAACGTGTGTTATGTTTGTGGCCATGTATGGCATTGAAAACTTGTTTAAGTTAAGAAGAACTTTATCGTTATCCGTCTTGAGAAGGAACATTCGGGACGAATGTTTCTAAGGAGGGGAGAATGTTATACCCCGTATTTCCTAAGTATGTACGTGAGGGCGTACGTATATAAATTTAAGCCTTAAAGTTGGCAAGGTTCGAAAATTTGGGCACAAGTGCCAAAAAGAATCATTTTTCGACGACACGTTTTACTAAACTTGCGAAGGGAAAATTCCGGCTATGTCATTTCTAATTTTTGCGGATTTTTCCGAGAGACGAAACATTTTGGACCAACGGGAGGGTGACATGTGTCACCCTCACATTGGAAGCATTGGGGCGACAAAGTGGACGATTTGGAGCTTGTGGTTTGGTAGGATATTTTGTGCAAGTTGGTGTGGTAGATGGATAAGGTGCACTTGGCTTAATCCTAGCCCTACACTTGCATGGCACTTGGCTTGATCTTGGCCATTGGTTGGCCATTGCTTGACCTATAAATACCCCTCTAAGTTGATGAACTTCTTCATCCTAAAATCATTTTCCAAGTCTTAAAATCCCTTCCCCTTGGTAAGTTGAATTCGTCAAGCCCTCCACTTTGAGAAGCTTTGGCGAGAGGGTCCCACTGCCTAGTTGTTTTCGTATAATACCCCCCTTTGTGGTATAGAAATACTCTCCAAAGTATTGTTATAATGCCCAAATACTCTAGCCCTTATACCTTGTAGTACTTTCCAAAGTTACATCTATACGTAGAGCCCAGAAAATACTATTATACTTCCTTTAGTCACTAAACGAAACCCTAAGGAAAACCTTCATAGTCGATTGAAGTGTTAAGTATAAGTTGCGTAGAACTTCTAAGGGTTGTTTGGAGCGGATTAGAGCACTCGGAGTAGGAGCTAAGCGTTGCTCGGGATCACTTTAAACTTGGATAATTTTGGGCTTCAGGGTAAATAATCCTATACTTCTAGTGTAATTGGAAATTACATACTGTAGTTGTATAGAAATGAATATAAGATTCATAGAAGAGAATTGAACTGTAATAGAAGGATTTTATAGAAAAGACTTGAACTGAAATCACATCAGAAGAATATATAAGTAGAAGATTGAACTGTACTTACATGGGATTTGTATTTCTGATGGTGATAACCTTTATTGGTTGAATGTCTGCGAGTAGCTTATACTACTTGGAAGGTGGACAAGGCTAGCGGGTTATAGCCGTGGGCGTTTTGCTTATAGTCGATAATCGTCGCGAGGTATGTGATTCTTCTATACTCACGAGCATGAAGTATTTTAAAAAGAATACATATAGTGCGGTAGGCGTCGTGTGGCAATGTCTTTTGACTTAAGCTGAATAATATGTATATATAATATGGTAGGCGTCGTGTGCTAACTGAATATAGTTATGCGGCAATGTCTTTTGACTTAAGCTGAATAATAAGAATCTTGAAATATTTTAAAGGAATATATATAGTATGCGGTGAGCGTCGTGTGTTAAGCGAATGTAGTGTACGGCAATGTCTTTTGACTTAAGCCTGAATAATAAAGAATCTTGAAGTATTTCAAAAGATTAAGAAACCGTTTTGAAAGAAGAGTAATACTGGGTTTTGAAAACATAAGAGTTATACTAGCTTTATGGGAAGTTAGGTATAACGTCTTAAGAGTAGTAAAGAGAATGGTTTACTGATTTTTAGAAGTTAAGAGACTTGATCTTAAAAGATAAGACACTTGACTTAAAAAGACTTAATATGAATTTTGTGTGAAACCTCATTCGTGAGTAATGAGTATTTGGTTTTAAAAGGAATAATGTTTCTTGATTTGGAAATCGAATGAGTATCGACAACCACTGCGAGCGTTAATAAAGGAAATGTAATGACTAATGAAGTATTATTAAAACCGGAGAAACCTCCATCTGCATAGAAGCTAAGATGAGACAAAATGATATTACATTTCCTAGATCATGGTGCTTAATAAGATTTATTATGAACAAGAATAACCTACTCACATTTATGGCGTGTGTTTCTCAGATTGTTTTTAAAGAGAATTATATTCTTAAGTGAATAAAACTATGAACTATGAAACCTTTCTAAAATAAGAGACTTAAGTACTTGAAATTAGGCAAACTTGAACTTAGGGAAAAGAATGTTGTTACTTGATGTTGAAAAGGAAAGTGTTTGGGTTTACCTAAAAATGTGAGTCACCCTATTTTTATACTACGGGTATCGGGTGACCTTTATAAAATAAATGGATCTTTTAAAAAGAATCTAACGTATGTAATACTTGAAATTCGAGAACACGGACTTTGGCCTAAAATAAACTTGAGTTGTGTGTAACTTGCCTATGTTTGTGTTTGATAGCCTTGTTGTGCAAATCGTATTTCCATACCACCGTGTCTCTCGATGGAGGCGGCTGATTTGTTATGAGCGATTCTTCACGAGTCCACGGGATGGGCGGGACACGTATTTCATCTGATTATTCACCGAGTCCCACGGGATGGGCCGGGACACGTATTTCATATGATTATCCACCGAGTCCCACGGGATGGGCCGGGACATGTATTTCATCTGATTATTCACCGAGTCCCACGGGATGGGCCGGGACACGTATTTCATCTGATTATCCACCGAGTCCCACGGGATGGGCCGGGACACGTATTTCATCTGATTATTCAAGGTCGCGAGATGGGCGGGACACGTATTTCATCGATTCTTTCTGAGTCCCGTAGGATGGCGGGACACGTACTCGCGTGATTCTTTCACGAGTCCCGTAGGATGGGGCGGACACGTATTCCACGATTTATACCTAGGCTGGCGGTGAGGAAGGAGTTCCACGGGCGTGAGGATGACTTGAGGCGTGAGTCCACGGCGACATGTTGCTTTTATGTTGTGAAGCGTAGTTTTGTTATCATACATGTCTCTGCTTTATATAGACTATTATGATTTCATTTCTGATATTTCTGATTTCACATACTTGGTACTGTTATCTTGACCTCCTTGAGGCTGCGTTCATCTGCATGAGTAGAAATACATCGGTTGTAGATCCTCGCTCATAGGATCAAAGTGCGGCGTGTTAGGAAGCCCCGTTTCTTGAGGCTTATCTTTTGGTATGTTACCACAGTCTGTAAGTTCTTGTACATTCGAGGTATGGCGGGGCCACTGTCCGCCATAGTTGTCATTTCATTTTAAGTGCATGTAATCTTGTTGTGGCGGGGTTGTAAAAAGGATTAAACTGTTCGGGTTTTTATATATATGTACAGAAGGCAACTGTTTTGGTTGGCCTGTTTGTTTATCATGTCTCTTGTTTCATATTTATGTTTTATGTTCCGCTGATTTTCTCTGATGGATGATTACTTGGGTGCCCGGGTAAGGCACCAGTCACGGACCCCGGATCGGGTCGTGACAAGCGTATTCTACTTGAAGGGTGGAAAGGCTAGCAAGGTTATAGTACTTGGGAGCGTTTTGCTAATAGTCGATAATCGTCGCGAGGTATGCGAACCTCTTCCTATCTCTTCTAGCATGATATTTGCGAAATATATATATAGTACGGTAGACGTACGTATGTAAAATGAATTTGGTTTATTTAAAACATAAAGTGTTATAATGGTTTTATGGGAAGTTGATTATAACAACTTTATGTAGGTAAAGGAATGGTTTATTGATTTTTAAAAAGATAAGAGACTTGACTTATATTTGACTTGATTTGATATGTGAAGAACTTGAATTGTGTGGAAAGTTGTGAAACCTCATTCGTGAGTAATGAGTACTTGGTTTCGAATGATAATGTTATATTGATTTCGGAAATGAGAATAAGTATCGAACAAACCACTGCAGCGTTAATAAAGGAAAAAGTAACGACAATTAATTATATTGAGTAATGAGTACTTGGTTTCGAATAATAATGTTATCTTGATTTCGGAAATGAGAATAAGTATCGAACAAACCACTGCAGCGCGTTAAAATCAACTGACAAGGTTAGGAACTCAGGTGAGTCGATGTGCATTCACCTCCGGCCGGTACGACAAAGCAGCGTTTTACGGATATTTGAGGATAGGTTACGGGCCGGTGTTTTGATTTCGAATGAGTGGTGAGGATTAATTGCCTCATATTTAGTGGGTATTATAATAGCTACCATTTCAGTGTTCGGATGACGCCTTATGAAGTCTTGTATGGGCGGAAGTATAGGTTGTCGGTCGGTTGGTTCGATGTTGGCAAGGTTCAGATGATTGGTCCATACTTGTTTCAGCAGAATAAGGATAAGGTGAAGCTTATCCAGAGGAGGTTATTAGCAGCTCAGAGTCAACAGAAGTCTTGCAGATAATCGGCATCAACACTTGGAGTTCAGGTTGACGGTGGGCCTTCTTGAAGGTACCACCCCGGAAGGGTGTGACGAGATTTGTTAAGCAAGGGAAACTTAGCCCGAGGTACTTTGGGCCTTTTCAGATCGTTTGTAGAATAGGCCAGGTTGCCTATAAGTTAGCACTGCCGTCCGACTTAGGAAGCGATGCGTCCGATTTTCATGTTGCTACGATTCGGAAGAGTATCGGAAATTCATCGAGTGTTCCCAATTAATGGCGACCAAGTTGAGGATAGTAACCCGAGATGTTAAAAAGCGTAGCAATGTGAAATGTGATCGTATATTAGGAACAGTTCGAGTATACGAGGAAATGCGATGAGTAAGAAAGGAGGCGAAGATGTGTTAAGCAGATGGAAGTATTCTTTTTATAAGTAAGGATGTGAAGAAAGTATCCTTTGGACCAAGGGTGGAACTAATAGTGTTGTATACGCTTTAGAGATGTTTCTTCGTCGGCTCGGATATGAGTTTTTGCGCGTACATTGTATTGTGGCCATGAGTGGCATAATTGGTTTCGTTAGTATAGAAGGAAGACTATACCGACACAGGTATGTTTTGAGACTTAGAAGGAACATTCGGGACGAATGTTTCTAAGGGGGGGGGAGAATGTTATGCCCCGTAGTTCCGGAGTATGTATGTGAGGACGTACGTACAATGTATACGCCCTAATTAGGGTAAGATTGATAGAATTGTTTTCCGACGAAAATTATTCCGAACCTTGTGAAGGAAATTTTACGTTTTCAATAATATTTTTACGATTATGGAATTTTTCCGAGAGATAAAATACTTTGGACCAATAGGAGGGAGACAAGTGTCACCCCTAGATTGGGCCATGTGGGACGAAATTGAGTGGACAAGTAGGCAAGACAAGTGGCCAAAAGTCTTGCATGGAAGGCATGGCTTGGACGATTTTTAGCAAGTAGTGGGCAAGTCTTGTATGGTCAAGTCTTGCATGGTCTTGCATGGCTTTAGTAAGACAAGTGTGGGAAGGAACCTTCACATATGATCTCTACCTTACACATGTGTTAATCTCAACCCTTGGTTGTGCTATATAAACCCCCTTAGTGGATGAAAATCAGCCACACTTAACATATTACAAGACTTGAAAAACATTTCCTCTCCCTCCTTCTCTATCTTGATTTCGTCCAACCCCCCCCCCCCCCTCCCCTAACCAAATGTTGTCCAAAAATTCTTAAACTTATACTTATTCTTCCTTAATGTGTTAGGAAGATTATTAACCATGAGTTAGACAATATTTCACACCCCTAGCCTCAAAGAAACCCCCCTTGGCCGAGAGTAGGCAGATTTTCGAAACTGTTTTGGGCAGATTTTTTTTAGTCAAGTTTGGAAGGGAATATCTCCTAGCATATAAGGAGTTTTTGGGTGTTTCAAAAGCCTAAAATGAATTTCGTCGAGTCTAGTTTCCAATGCAACAAACCACTCATCGATAGGATACTGGAGTAGAGAGTTATCGACGTTGCCAGTTCAGCTGACGAAGCAGTAGCTAAAAATCTGGACAGTCACGTTTTTGGGCTATCTTGAGGTAATGAACCTTAACCTCCTTGTGAAGTTGATTTATTATGTATATATGGATATTATACATATATTGGAAGTATATTATGGACTATAAGATATAAAGAAAGATTTGGATCTTGCTAAGAAGTTAACAACAAAGAAACTATAACTTATATAAAGATTGGAATATAAGTTGAAGGACTAAGGAAGTAATTGGATAAGTATTATTGTAAAAGTTGGCCAAGGACCCCAACTTAAGGACCGTATCTACTTTGTACTTTTTACTTTGGACTTCTTTACTTATTGTTATTATGAAGGGAGATAGTAAACCGCGTTACCGTTTGGGCGTGTTATCCCCTTCTTTTACTTATTGTTATTATGAAGGGAGATTGTTAATCGCGTTACGTTTGGGCGTGTTATCCCCTTCTTTAATTATTATTATTATGAAGGAGAGATTGTTAATCGCGTTCCGTTTGGGCGTGTTATCCCCTTCTTTAGTTATTATTGTTATGAAGGAGAGATTGTTAATCGCGTTAGTTTGGCGTGTTATCCCCTTCTTTAGATTTCAGTATTATTGCACCTTAATTATAGTAGGTTAATCACGGTTATCGGGCCTTGGAAAAGGTGGGAAATTGAGTAGAAACGGGGGAGGTGCTGCCGAATTTTCCGTAGGATATGGAACTTGTTCTTAGAAATATCCTACGAAGAGATCTAGAGGTTAATAGACGTTTCATGGCCATTATAGGTTGAAGTACTACGAGTAGCGTATTCTACTTGAAGGGTGGAAAAGGCTAGCAAGGTTATAGTACTTGGGAGCGTTTTGCTAATAGTCGATAATCGTCGCGAGGTATGTGAACCTCTTCCTATCTCTTCTAGCATGATATTTGCGAAATATATATATAGTACGGTAGACGTACGTGTGTAAAATGAATTTGGTTTATTTAAAACATAAAGTGTTATAATGGCTTTATGGGAAGTTGATTATAACAACTTTATGTAGGTAAAGGAATAGTTTATTGATTTTTAAAAAGATAAGAGACTTGACTTATATTTGACTTGATTTGATATGTGAAGAACTTGAATTGTGTGGAAAGTTGTGAAACCTCATTCGTGAGTAATGAGTACTTGGTTTCGAATGATAATGTTATATTGATTTCGGAAATGAGAATAAGTATCGAACAAACCACTGCAGCGTTAATAAAGGAAAAAGTAACGACAATTAATTATATTGAGTAATGAGTACTTGGTTTCGAATAATAATGTTATCTTGATTTCGGAAATGAGAATAAGTATCGAACAAACCAGTCACGGTAAGATCTACTTGGGTGCCCGGGTAAGACACCAGTCACGGGCCCGGGATCGGGTCGTGACAGTAAGATCTTTCATGAGGTTCATGTACGAGGTACTACGACCATTCATGGGTTACATAATATCATCTGATGGCGTTCATGTGAATCAATCCAATGTGAAAACTATCTGGAGTTTTCCCGAGCCTACGAATGTAAGTAAGGTAAGAAGTTTCCATGGTTTGACTTCTTTTTGTCATCATTTCGTTCGAGACATTTATACCCTTGCTGCCTATATTCTGAACCTTGAGAAACTACTTGAAGTTGATTGTGATGCTATTATAATTAGTACCATCTTGATTCAAGACAAATGACCTATTGCTTTCTTAGTGAAAATTGGGTGGTGCACAACTCAATTATTCTACTTATGATAAGGAGTTTTATGCTATTGTGAGATCCTTGATCAAATTGGAACATCATTTGAGGCCAAAACCTTTTGTCTTATATTCGGATCATGAATCCTAAAAGTATTTACATATGCCAAGAAAGTTGAATCCAATGCATGCTAAGTGGGTAGCGTACTTGTAAACTTTCACATTCTCTACAAGGCACAAAGTTGGCATGGCCAACATGGTGGCAGAAGCACTTTCCCGGAGGTACATAATGTTGTCCGTGCTTGAACAAAAACTTGTGGGATTTGAAGTGCCAAAGTAATTCTATGAACTAGATCTCGAGTTGATAGAATGTAATAATGAAGTTCATAGTTCTTATTCCATATTAGAAGGTTTCCTTTTTAAAGGGAACAAATTATATGTACCCAAATGTTCCATGAGAGAATTACTTGTACATGAAATGCACCTCAAACATCCGGGTGGGCACGCTGGACATTTTGGGATGGTGGAAACTTTGGAGATTCTACAAGAATACTTTTACTGACCACATGCGGATATAGATGTAAATGGAGTGGTAAGTAGGTGTTCCATTTGTCAAAAGGCTAAAGGTTTCTTCCAAAAAGGATTGTATACACCTTTACCAGTGCCGGAGTGGCCATGAGAAGGTGTGAGCTTGGATTTCATCCTCGGCTTACCAAAAACACAATGGGGCAAGGACTCTATTATGGTGGTTGTGGATATTTTATCAAAGATAGCTCACTTCATTACTTGTCACAAGAACAATGATGCAACATATATTGCAGACTTCAAATGGAAGATGACCGAACTCTACGGTTTGATCTCTTAACCTTTGAAGGAAGTGGTAATATTGCATGGCGTTGACGAGAATTTGAGGGAAAATTCTCTTAAAGAAGGGGATATTGATGTAAGAAAGGCCATGAACTTAAGCTTCAAAGATAAGCCGCAAGGTGATTTGCTCAGAGTGCCAAAGATTGTCGACCGACCTAGGGTGACATGCCTATGATGGAATGGAATATGGAGTTGAATTGAATATGGATGTGAAGATCCAAGAAGGAACAAGTTTATTCTCAGCTTTTATGTAGGTCTTGGCTGAGACCACAATTTTTAGCTTATTTTTAATTCCTAGCTTAACTACTAGTTCTCCTTAAGACATAATTAATATGCCGTGTAATAGAATAAGGTGACAAGACCAAGAACCATCTAGAAGAAGAAGCTTCCAATAAGGTAATTCTTGATCTAGCTAGTTCATGCACTTGTCTGCATTGATGACACCAAAGATTGGCCTAGAGAACATGAAGTTGGCCGAAGGATATCCCCTTTTCCATTAGGTCAAGATACCTGCTAGAAGGAGAAGCTTCCAACATTTCCCAAGGAGATAATTCATGCACTAACAAGTTCATCCACTTCTATACATGTATGACACACAAGTGTGGCCTAGAGAACATGAAGATTTGGTCGTCTCCCTTCCCCCAAAAGGATCGAACCCCTTCCCCTTTCCCATTTGGCCGAAAAACTTGTATGTGTCAATATAGTTGCTCTTCTAGAAATGTCTAAGCACTAGTATGAAAAGGACATGTAGTTGATGTAAATATATGTGGAATATTTATGAAATATACTTGAGTTTTACTCAACTTTCTAAATTATTCAACTTTTGTGTTGGTTAATTTAGTCGGTCCTTTTGTGGGCCATCGGTCGTTTTGTGGGCCATCGGTCTTTTTGTGGTCCGAACCTCAATCATTTTGTGAGTCAAACCCTTGGTGCAAGTCTTTTTAGAGCTTTTATGATCTAACTAAACCCAAACTAAGGTTTCCTTTAGTGTAAGTTTAGTTAGAACTTTTGTGATCTAACTTTGCCCAAGCCAAGGTTCTATCCGGCCTTTCGGCCTACCTCATTTGGTTTTCACACGATCTTGTCCTTAGCAACCTCGTGTACAGTCCTTGTTCAAATTGATTTATTATTATCACCACAACATCCTACAACACTTCCCCAAAGGCCTTAAACCAAAACGTCAAGAAACCACTCGAACACCCCAACTATTTCCCTCACCATCCCAGTTGAACCCCTATATTGTCAACCTACTATCCTGATCAGTTTCTGACATCTTACTACCATCAAACCACTAAACCCTGACCACCAATATAACCTTCCATATGTCTATAACACCCCTACAAAACGTCTTCACCCATTTCAACCCTAAGTTACTCGTGCAAGCCCCACTACACCATACTTTCTGGTGAATCCGAGAACCTGACACCCCACCTTTTGAGTCCATTTTCTTGTCAACCCTTGCCCAACCCAACTTCGACAAACATACCCATATATTCCCCTCCTTATATACATCAGTGATGCCCGTGAACTCTAACCCTAACCATAATAAGTGGTTATATCATGACGCAGGACCTGAACATACGGTGGAGCACTAGTCGTCAGGAACATGAGGCCTAAATTCACCTCAATACTCTCTTATATCACTTATTGACCGAGCCCTTTCATTATATCTACTTGCTCGATGATTCCTCTTATAATCCTCTAGATTCTGAGCATAGGTGTGAATATGAGAGGTATCCATATTCGTGTTTAGAGAAGTTGTAACACATCATTCACCAAGTACGTCCACAAACCATTAACAAACTGATGTACTCGATCACTCATATTGGCAACAATCGTGGGAGCATACCTAGCCAAATAGTTGAACTGTAAGCTACATTCTTTGACACTCATATTTCCCTATTCCAAATGTAGAAACCTATGTTGCTGGCTCGTCAAAGCTTGACCAATAAGTTCTTCTGTAAAAATGCCTCAGAGAACTCTCTCTATCCTAAAGGTGGGGCTTGGGGTCCCCGAGTCTGCTCCCAAGTCTCAAACCAAGTCGCGGCCATGTCTCACGATCTATAAGAAGCCAACTTTACTGTTTTAGCATTCGTTTCATGCATAACTGTTATACCCCGTATTTCCAGAGTATGTACGTAAGGGCGTACGTACAAAAGTTTAGCCTTAGTTAGGCACTATGGACGAAAAACTTGTGCACAACCCACAAAAAGAATCGTTTTCCGACGAAACGTTTTCCAAAACTTGCGTAGGGAAAATTACGGCTATGTCATTTATTATTTTTGCGGATTTTTCCGAGAGATGAAATATTTTGGACCAACGAGAGGGTGACACTTGTCACCCTCAAGTGGAGCAACAACATGGGCAAGGTTGGACGATTTTGTGGCCTTTCCTTAGTCGAGGTTAGGTAGGATATTTGTGTGTAGTAGATGGATAAGGGCACGTGGGTGAATCCCCACCTCCACTTGCCCCCACTTGGCTTCATCTTGGCCAGAAAGCCCTATACATACCCCTTAGTTGATGAATTCTTCATCCACAAAATTATCTTCAAGTCTCAAACACTCCACTCTCCTAGTGAGCTTCTCGTCAAGCCTCACTTTTCCCCTCCTCTGAGAGCCTGGCCGAAACACCTCTCCCCACTTTCCTAGAAGTCTCGGCTAAAGCCCTCCCTCTTGGTAGAAATACTCTCCAAGTATTGCTACTATCTGATATACCTTAGCGATCCCTTTTAGTATTTCCAAAGTTATCTCTATCACGTAGAGTCAAATACTACCTTATATTCCATTAGTCACTAAACGAAACCCTAAGAGAAACTTCATAGTTGGTTGAAGTAGAAAGTAGAAGTTGTGTAGAAACTTCTAAGGGTTTCTTGGAGCGGATTGGAGCGTACAGATTAGGAGCTAAACCTTGCTCAGGATCGAAACATATCTTGGATAATATTGGGCTTATCGAGGTAAATAATCTTATCCTTCTATTGTAATTGGAGAATACATACTGTAGAAGTGTAGAAATAAGTTTAAAGCACATAGAAGGATATTAAAAGAAGAGAATTGAACTGTAAGTACTTTGAAGGGTATTCTGAGAGAGAGAATTGAACTATAATCACATCTGAAGAATTTAAGAAGATTGAACTGTACTTACATAGGACTGTATTTACAGTAGACTTGTATAGTTTACCGGGTAGGGAAGTACTGCCCGATTTTCCGTAGAATATAGAACCCTCTGCTTAGATTATCCTCTGAGTAGTCTAGGCGTTGATAGGCGTATTTGACTATTATAGGTTGATACTCTGCGCGACATATTCGACTTGGCGGTGGATTTAGCGGAGGTATGTGATTCTTCCTATACTCTTGAGCATGATATTTTAAAATATATATATGATGCGGTGAGCGTCGTGTGTTAGCGAACATGGTTTTACTTGACGTCTTTTGACTTGAGTCTAAATAATAAAATCTTGAAGTCTTTCAAAAGAATTATAAGTCATTTTTGAAAGAAGAAGAATATTTGTTTTAAAAACAAAAAGCTTAAGAGTTATACTAGCTTTATGGGAAGTTAGGTATAACGACTTAAGAAAGATAAAAGGAACAGTTTACTTATGTGTTTATGAAAGACTTGTATTGATTTCTGGAAAGTATAATAAGATGGTTTGATGAGTAGACATATTATGATGCTATGTGTGTTAGTGTCTTGTAACGTTTGTATAAGAGGGTATTCTTGTTGTGCTTATGTTGTTTAACGATAAGTTGTTATGTTAGTATTATATCACTCACCTCTTGACATGATATCGGGGGTTATGCTGCCCTCCGATGTGGGGTAGACTCAGGCGGTCTGGGACCATGATTCGAGAATACCTCATGCGGGTCCAGGGGACCTATGCGGAGCTACGAGAGTTCCAGGTTAGTGTGCGGCCTTTGTGGTCATGCGGTCTATGTGGCCATGCGGACTACGAGTCCAGGACGATGCCGAGGAGTAGCTACCCTCGATGCGGGGAATACCTCATGCGGGCCTATGTGAGTGGCCTATGCGGACTGCGAGTCGAGTTAGGCATGCATAATGATACTATGGGCGATTGGCCTTGCTTGATCATTCGCGCCTAGAAAAGACCATTCTGATTTACCTATTATTGCTCTTGTTTGTGATGTGGCACTCTGTGCGGTTATATTGGTTGTTTCGTACATATTTGTAAAATTGGTTTTAAAATGATATGATTTCATTTAAGTACTTAAGATTTTCACATACTTGGTACTGTTATGCGACCTCCTTGAAGTGCGTTCATGCAGCGGTAAGGGAAGCGGTGCTAGATCCGCATCCTTAGGATCTTTTGCTTTGGTGTCAGGAGCTCCATCTTCTCCGGAGGCTCGACTTTTTGGGTATGATCTCCCTGTTATAGATAGTTTGTACATTCAGGGTATGGCGGGGCCCTGTCCTGCCATAGTTGTTTATCTTCTTAGAGGTCTGTAGTCCTATTGTACAGTTGGGATGTAACTGCCAGATTTTGGTTATATATATATATGCCGAAAGACGACCCTTTTTCAGATAAACTATGTCTCATTTACAATTGTTTCATGTCTTGTGTTTCTATATTCCGCTGATTACTCTGATGTATGACTACTTGGGTGCCCGGGTAAGGCACCAGTCACGGGCCCCGGAACGGGTCGTGACAATAACCCATAAAGACCTCTTAACTCTATCCAGGAAGTTATGTGGGTTCGCATTAGGGTCTGTTCTCGTAAATACCGGAGGATCCAAGTTAACAAAATCCTGAATACTCACACTCACAATCCTATAAGAAACACCGGGATCCTGATTATAGGCCTGAGAAGCCAGAAGTCGAGTTAATAATTGCACCACACTTGACATATCTAGATCTTGATCAGGGGAAATTGGGGGAGGAACTAGAGTAACATTAGCTCTTATCTGCCCCTCTAGAAATGGTGGTTGAGGTGGAGTCTTAGAGGCTCGAGATACACCCTTATCGTGGTGATCCTGTCTCCCTGGGTTTGCAGGTAGTACCCAACTGGAACCCTCTCATCTATCCACTTCTAATCTTTAAAGCGCCTCCTGACATCTAGTAGTAGTAGGCATAGCTAAGAACATAAACAAGATGAAGATTGGGGGTGGACATGTCACACCCCGAACCCCGGGCCCGTGACTGGTGTCCTAACTGGGCACCCTTCTACCTTAACAACTAAGCAAACTGCGGAAATTAAATAACACCTCTTTTTTTTTTAAAACCAACGTACGTGCAAGGCAAAGCCGACAAGGCTGCCATATAATATACATAAACAAAAGACACTACACCGTACATGAGTCCAATCCTACATATGAATACATACCTCTAAGAGTTATACTGAATTATGACGGGACAAGGCCCGCGTACCATAAGCGTACAAAGGCACATCTTGAAAGAACTTATACCAAAAGATAAACTCGACAGAAGGAGCTATCCAAAACTCTAGCGGTCCTACACTGCCGATCACCAAACAATGTACCTAAACTGCGGCATAAACGCGGCCCGAAGAGGTCGATGAAGAATGTACCAAGTATGTGAAAGCGATGAAATCAGTAATGAAATCATAATGATCTAAACAAAATAGGAGGCGGTATGATAGCCAACCTCACGATACAATCGTAGCGATCATATCAAGTCAGGGACGCATGCCCTCAAAGTCATTACTAAAATATAACCATGGGTCTCACGCCCATAATATCAGTCATGCCCGTGGGTCCCCTTTGTCACGACCCGAACCCGGGCCTGTGACTGGTGTCTTACCCGGGCACCCAAGTAGACATACATCAGAGTAACCAGCGGAATATAAAACAAGACATGAAACAATATGAAGTGAGAAACAATTTATCTGAGAAAAGTTGCCTTTCGGCATATATATATATAAATGCTTGAACAGTTACATCCCTTTACAAACCCTGCCCACAACAGTACTACAGACCTCTAAGAATGTTATAACAACAATGGCGGAACAGGGCCCCGCCATACCCCTGAATGTAAGTACCTACAACGAGGGACTATACGAAAGATAAGCCTCGGAGACACGGAGCTTCCCAAAAGCTGACTGTGACCAAGGCGAGGATCAACAAGCGGTGTACCTCTACTGCGGCATGAGCGCGGCCCGAAGGAGTCGATGCAACAGTACCAAGTATGTGGCGAAAATCGTAAATGAAATCATAACGGTTTATATAAAGCGGGAGACATGTATGATAACCAAACTACGATTTACAACATAAAAGTAGTCATGTCAAGCGGGGACTCACTCGCCAAAGTCATCCCTCGTGCGTGGAACTCCTTCCTCACCGCGATCTAGGTATAAATCGTATGATCGTATAACATGTCTCGACCCATCCATGGGAATCGAGGTGGAATCGTGTGGTATCGTGTCGGCCCATCCCATGGGACTCGGTGTGGCGTGTGGAATCGTGTCGGCCCGTCCGTGGGACTCGGTGAAGAATCGTATGGAATACATGTCGACCCGTCCCATGGGACTCGGTGAAGAATCGTATGGAATACATGTCGACCCGTCCATGGGACTCGGTGAAGAATCTTATGGAATACATGTCCCGGCCCATCCCATGGGACTCGGTGAAGAATCGTATAGAATACATTTCCCGGCCCATCCCATGGGACTCGGTGAAGAATCGTCCATAACATTTAAACCCTCTTTTAAGACAGATTAAGACAATACCATGCCTTCATTTTAAACCAACACATTTTCCCTTTTTAAGGTCAAGTAACAACATTCCTTTCCAAAAGTTCAAGTTGCATGTTTTTAAATACTTAAGTCTCTTATTTTCGAAAGATTTCATAGTTCATAGTCCTAATCACTTAACAACGTAATTTCTTCTTTTAACAAAATTGAGTAACATATATCTTATGTGTGAGTAGTTTATTCTTGTTTATAACAATCTTATTAAAGCAGCCATGATCTAGGAAATGTAATACAATTTTGTCTTATCTTAGCTTACATGCGGATGGAGGTTTCTCTTGGTTTTAATATAATTAATTATTTGTCAATACATTTTCCTTTATTAAGCAGCTGGTGGTTTGTTCGATACTTATTCTCATTTTCAAATCAATATAACTTATATTTAAAACCAAGTACTCATTACTCACGAATGAGGTTTCACAACTTTTAATAAAATTCATATCAAGCCAATTAAGTCAAGTCTCTTATTTTCTTAAAATCAACAACCCATTTCTTACCTACATAAAGTTGTTATAACAAACTTCCCATAAAGCCGTTATAACACTTTATGTTTTAAACCAACCAATTCATTTAGCACACTTACGTCTCCGTACTACATAGTTTATAAACATCATGCTAGAAAGGATAGGAAGAGGTTCACATACCTCGCGACGATTATCGACAAAAGCAAAAGCGCTCACCGTACTATAACCACGCTAGCCTTGTCCACCCTTCAAGTAGAACACGCTACTCGCGAACTTCAACCTATAATGGCCATATCGTCTATCAACGTCTAGACTACTCTGTAGAATATTCTAAGCGAAGGTTCTCTATTACATGGAAATTTGGGCAGCATTTCCCTACCGTCAACTACCAAGTCTCTGTAATTACGACCACATGTAAGTATGCAGTTCAATTCTCTTCTTTAATATCCTTCTATATCTTATACTCATTTCTATACTACTACGTATGTAATCTCCAATTACAATAGAAGGGCGATTAATTACCTCGATAAGCCCAAAATTATCCAAGATTTAATGTCGATCTGAGCAACGTTTCGCTCCTACTCCGCGCTCCAACTGCTCCAAGCAACCCTTATACGCTCCTAACCAACTCCTCTTTAAGAACCAACCTAAACAAGTGAAGAACACTAAGGTTCTTGTCCTCACAACTCTCGGCCAAGGTGAGGCTTTAGGGGCTAGGGTGTGAAATCTTTTCTAACCTTTTGGTTAATAATATTCCTAATACACTAAGGAAGAACACTTAAGAGTTTAGGAATTTTTGGACAAAGTTTGGTTAAGGGAGAGGGGTGTGGGACGAGAACTATCAAGAGGGGGGAGTTTCGGCGAGAGCTACTAGGAAGGGGGGGTGTTTGGACGAGAGCTTCTCAAAGGGGGAGAGGGATTTTGAGACTTGAAAATTGTTCAAGTGATGAAGAAGTCTTGCACAAGAGGGGGGGTATTTATAGAACCACCAAGGGTCAAGATTAAAACAAATGGAGGGTGAAGATTTGGATCCATGTGAAGAATGAGGTCTTCCAACCAAGTGTCCACCACAATGTTGGGACATATGTCCACCACATCCTTGGGACATATGTCCCCCACAACAATGAGCCATGTGGCCTTCCACTAGGCCTGGCGTCCAAGGCAAGCCCCACTTGCGCAAAAATCGTCCTACCTACCCCAAAAAATCGTCCCTTGGGGTGTTTGGACGAGCTTCTCAAAGGGGGAGAGGGATTTTGAGACTTGGAAATTGTTCAAGTGATGAAGAAGTCTTGCACAAGAGGGGGGTATTTATAGAACCACCAAGGGCCAAGATTAAAACAAATGGAGGGTGAAGATTTGGATCCATGTGAAGAATGAGGTCTTCCAACCAAGTGTCCACCACAATGTTGGGACATATGTCCACCATGACCTTGGGACATATGTCCCCACAACAATGATCCATGTGGCCTTCCACTAGGCACAAAAACGTCAAGGCAAGCCCAGCGCCCAAAAATCGTCCCTACCTACCCCCACTCACCCAAAGAAATATCTTCCAAGACTTGACCATTTGACCTTGTCCACTTGGCCAACATTTTCGTCCAACCCATGCCAACTAAGGGTGACACATGTCGCCCTCCTATTGGTCCAAAATATTTCGTCTCTCGGAAAAATCCGTAATCGGTTAAAATATTAAAAACGTAGAATTTCCTTCACAAGGTTCGGAATCTTTTCCGTCGAAAGTTCACAATTTCATCCTTAACCTAATTAGGGTTTGTACAAATGTACGTACGTCCTCACATACATACTCTGGAAAAAAATATGGGGTATAACATTCTCCCCTCCTTAGAAACATTCGTCCCGAATGTTCCTTCTCAAGACAGATAACAATAAAGTTCCTCATAGCTTAACCAGTTTGCAAATGCCACACATGGCCACAGAATAACACATGCACAAATACTTAAATCCAAGTCCACGAGGAATCACCTCTATCATCACAAAAGCTCCCACCCAAGGTCTAAAAGATACTCCCTTCGCACCTTTACTTCCCATAAGAAATGATCACTTCTATTCTCTTAACACATTTTCACTTCTTCCCTTACTCGTCGTACCCTCCTTGTACACTCGAACTCTTCCAAAAAAACTTACCACATTTCCGTTATTGCTTCAGTTTCCAAACTCTCAGGGTTACTGTCTCCAACTTGGTTATCATTAACTGGGAACACTCTGGATGGATCTCCGATACTTTTCCGAACATATCCACATGAAAGACCGGACGTATTGCCTTCTACGTCAGACGACAATGCTAACTTGTAGGCAACCCGGCCTATTCTTCATCGATCTGAAAAGGCCCAAAGTATCTCGGGCTAAGTTTCCCCTGCTTTCCAAATCTCGTCACGCCCTTCCGGTGAGGTACTTCGAAGACCCCGTCGGCTGAACTCCAAGTGTCGACGCCGACTATCCGCACGACTGCTGTTGACTCTGAGCTGCTAATAACCTCTTCTGGATAAGCTCCACCTCATCCACATCCTGCTGGATCAAGTATGGACCAACTATCTGAACCTTGCCAACATCGAACCAATCGACCGACAACCTACACTTCCGCCCATACAAGGCTTAAGGCGACATCCGAATCGAAATGATAGCTATAGTGATACTCACTCAATAAGAGGCACATAATCCTCATTGCTACCACGAAATCAAAAACAACGGCCGGGTGAATGCACATCGAGACTCACTTTGAGTTCCTAACCGCTTTGGTAAAACCTCGAGAAAAAAATAGCCATAAGCGGGCTCATTTGCGTCATAAGGTAAAAGTAGGAACCGTGCAGCCTTACAACCTTCACGATATATAATATCACGCATAACCCTCGCCGAGTAAAGCGTCACGATGAAAGACAAGATGGGCTGATCTCATCGGCGGCTATTGGTCGAGCAACGTCCACGAACTCGTTACAACGGTCATCTAAACTTGGGCCTAGCGCCTCGTGACCTACCACTGGCGGGACCACCTCGAGCCCACCACATTCAAAGTCGCGGGTTGACCGCGACGGTCCTCAACCCGACATTATCGCGCCAAACTCTTGTTCCCCGTCCGAATAATCTCACTAATCAAGTCACGAAAACCTAGTGGTCTCCTTAGCTCAACTACCCTCTTTCATTTCATACCACTCAGGGACTTATCACACAAATATATCCCACGTATACTATACACTCCGATAAAGGTCAACATAAAAATAAATCTTTTACTCAAGATGGCCTCGCATCTAAGGTCTCTACGTATAATATTCTAAGGCTCACAATTTCCCTGTCCCCAATCTTACCCTTCTAACTAACCATGTTTTCTAAACACAATTTTAACATAATGCTATCTGAACATAATACTTAGCACTTCATCATATCATAAACGCATACTAGTCTCTAGAGGGGTTGTCACGACCCGTTCCGGGGCCCGTGACTGGTGCCTTACCCCGGGCACCCTAGTGATACAACATCAGAGTAATCAGCGGAACATAAAACACATACATGAAACAAATGAAGTACAAACGGTAATCTGAGAAAAACTTGCCTTTCGGCATATATATAAATGACAACTTTTAACATGAACAGTTTAATCCTTTTACAAACCACACTTGCAAAGATTACTACGGACCTCTAAGAATGATACGACAACAATGGCGGGCGGGGCCATGCCAAACCACGAATGTAAACACTTACTCTGACGGGGACTATACGTGATAAGCCTCGGAGAAACGGAGCTTCCCAACGCTGATCGTGACCACGAGCTAGGATCAACGGCGGTGTACCTCAACTGCGGCATGAACGCGGCCCGAAGGTCGATAACAGTGCAAGTATGTGAAGCTAAAATATAAATACTGTAAATGAAATCATAATGGTCTATATAAAGCAGGAGACATGTATGATAACCAAACTACAGTTCACAACATAAAAGCGATCATGCCAAGTCGAGTGGAATACATTCGGATGGCCGTGATCGAGTGAAATACATTCGGAATGAGCCGGTAGTCAAGTGAAATACATTCCGGATGAACCGTGTCAGTGAACACATTCGGATGAGCCAGTAGTCAAGTGAAATACATTCCGGATGAACCGTGTCGAGTGAGATACATTCGGATGAACCGGTAATCAAGTGAGATACATTCGGATGAGCCGTAGTCGAGTGAGATACATTCGGATGAACCGTAATCAAGTGAGATACATTCCTTTTATAAAAGTCACCCGATACGTAGTATTAGAATGACCAACCCACATTCCTTTTCAAAATCAAGTAACAACATTCTTTTCCTAAGTTCCAGGTTGCCTAGTTTCAATTACTCAAGCTTCTCATTTTCAAATGGTTTCATAGGTCATAAACTTAATCACTTGAGTCCTGTTGAGAACAATGGAGTAATCTATGTCTCCCGTGAGAGTAGGTTATTCTTGTTTACAACATTCTTATTACGACCATGATCTAGAAAATGTATATCATTTTGTCTCATCTTAGTTTCTATGCGGATGGAGGTTTCTCTTGGTTTTAATACAATTCATCATTATTTAATACATTTTCCTTTATTAACGCTGCGTGGTGCTGTCGATACACATTCGATTTCGAAATCGGAAACATTATCCCGTTAAATAAAACCAAGTACTCATTACTCACGAATGAGGTTTCACACAAACATTCACATTAAAACAAATAAGTTAAGTCTCTGATCTTATAAGATCAAGTCTCTTAACTTCTAACATCAGTAAACCATTCTTAAGCCGTTATACCTAACTTCCCATAAAGCTAGTATAACTCTTTTTAAAAACTTTTATTACTTCTTCTTTCAAAATGATTCAAAAATCTTTTGAAATACTTCAAGTTCATTATTAACATATAACAAGCCGCTTATAGTTCAAATCGATTACCTTTTTAAAAACCACAAGTATTTTCTTACCAACATAAAGTCATATAACCAACTTCCCATAAAGCCGTTATAACACTTTATGTTTTAAACAATCAAATACATTTAGCACGTATGCGTCTACCGTACTACATAGTTCACACATATCATGCTAGAAGAGATAGGAAGAGGTTCACATACCTCGCGGCAGTATCGACTAAAAGCAAAAGCGCTCAAGTACTTCCAACCGTCGGCTACTCCTTAAGCCAAGTAGATCGCGCCACGTAGTACTTCAACCTATAAGGCCACGCTGACATTAACATTTAGATCCCTTCGTAGAACATTCTACGTAAAATTCGAGACCTCCCCATGACAGCGTAAATCTCCTCTCTATCGAGGCTGCAAGCCAACGGGGGTTATACCTAACCTAACGGGTACAATTCTACTCCACGGTACTACTACAAGTCTCGTAATGTCTGACCTATGTAATTACATTCGAGATTCTTCTTTAAATTCGGGCTTAAGTCAAAAGACATTGCGATAACTACGTTCGATTACTATATATAGTATACTTCAACTATATAATCTAACAACATGTAATTTCCAATTACAATAGAGCAAGATAATTACCTCGATAAGCCCATAATTATCCGAGTTTAATGTCGATCCTTAGCAAGGTTTAGCTCAACTCAGGCGCTCAACCCGCTCTAAACCACCCTTAGAAGTTCTAACCAACTTCTACACAATACTCAACTGACTATGGAGATTTTCCTAGGGTTTCGGTTTTGTAGTGACGGGAAGTATAATAGTATTTACGGGCTTTTCGTATAGGTATAACCTTAGAATACTACAAGGTATCTACTAAGGTAATTTGGGCATTATAACAATACTTTTGAGAGTATTTCTACACCTGAGGGGGTATTATACGAAAGCAACAAAGGCTAGGGGTACCCACGGCTAGCACCCCAGAGGGGGTGTCTACCCCCTCGGCCTACCACTGGGGACTCTCGACGAGGGGAGAGAGGGGCTCTCTGCCAAGACACTACACTAATGGGGAAGGAAGAAGCTTTCACGACTTAGGCAATTGTGTGGATGCATTAGTCTTCAAAGGGGGGGGGAGTGATAGGTCGAGTTAAAGCAACGCAATGGCCAAGATTACACCAAGTGTTAGGCAAGTGTAGGGCCAAGATTCACCCATGTGTACCTAGCCAACTTGCACACAAAATATCCTACCAACCTCGACCATTTGCACCACTTTCGCCACCACATTTCCGCCCAGGTGTTCAATGAGAGGGTGACAAGTGTCGCCCTCTTGTTGGTCCAAAATGTTTCGTCTCTCGTAAAAATCCGCAAAAATTAAAAATGACATTTTCGGAAATTCCCCTACGAAAGCTGTGGAAAGGTTTCGTCGAAAAACGACTCAATTCGTGTTGTGAACAAAGTTAATTTGGCAAGCCTAATTCTCAAGTTCAAATTTTCTACGCACGTCCCCACGTACATACTCGGAAATACGGTATAACATTCTCCTCGCCAGAAACATTCGTCGAATGTTCCTTCTAAGTCTCAAAACAAGCGTGCGCCAAGATAGTCTTCACTACCATACTTACGAAACAATCACGCCCTGATGGCCACTGAACCGCACAAACTATTTATATCAAGTCCACGAGGAAACACCTCTAACATCATAAAGCACTTTTGTCACTTTGCGCGAGGTTCACTCCGCGACCCAACAAATGGTGCCGTGCGTGCGATCCACGAGGTGACGTACACTCGAACTCTTACCATATTTACGATCGCTACGATTTCCAAAACTCGGGGTTACTATCTCTAACGTGGTCATCATTAATCGGGAACATTCGGATGGATCTTGATACTTTCCGAATCATAACAATCTGAAAGACCGGACGTCCCGCCTCTAAGTCGGACGGCAAATGCTAACATATAGGCAACTGGCCTATTCTCCATATGAACTCAAAAGGGCCCAAGTAACTCGGGCTAAGTTCCTCTGTATTCCAAACTCGTCACACCAACTCGGGTGGTACTTTCAAGAAGACCGACCGTCGGCACGAACTCTGGCGTCATCGCGATTATCCGCACAATATCTACGGTGCGGAACCTCTTCTAGACAAGCTTCTCACTATCCACGATCTGTGGAACAAGCTGAACCAATTATCGAACCTTGCCAACATCGAACCAATCGGCCAAGAACTTACACTTCCGCCCTACAAGGCTTCATAAGGCGACATCCGAACACTAAAATGGTAGCTTAAACGCTACCTCCACGAGACAACAATCCCACAACTATCCACGAAATCAAACAACGGCGAGGCAAATGCGGTCTGAGACTCACGAGTTCTTAACACCGACTTGGTAAAAACTTCGAGAAACAAAAGCAGGTACCACTGGCTCCACTGCATCATTAGGTGAAGGTAGGCACCCGTGCAGCCTTACAACCTTTGGATAACTCAACACGGTAGAGTAAACGGTCTGACCAGAAGAACACGATGGGCTGCCCCATCGCCCGACCAGCGGTCGAACGCATCCACGAACTTCGTCTGTTGGTTAACTAAACTTGGGCCTAACACCCTCGTGACCCTACCACAAGGCGGGACCACCACAACTGACCCCACCACCAAAAGGCGGCGGGTTGACCGCATCATGGCCTCAATCCGACCGTCAACGAGCACAACACTAGTTCCGTCCGAGCAGTCTCACTAATCACGTTACGAAAACCTAGCGGTCTTCTTAGCTCAACTACCCCCTTTCATTCCACACTTACTGGGACCTATCCCAAACATAACTCACGTGCACTATGCACTTCCGATAAGGATCAAACATAACACTACACCTTTACTCGAGATGGCCTTACCTCTAAGGTCTTTACGTAAAACATTCTAAGGCTCACACCTTATCTATCCCCAAAATCTTACTCGGTTAACCCACCATGATTTCTAAACACAACTAACACACCGCTATCGTAACATAGCACTTAAGGTATACTCACCTTATCACACATCTTGATCTCTGAGGGTTAAAGATATATCTATATCTCTCGCTTCACTCCCCTTAGTCGTTCTAATCAAACTCGCCCGTAGGCGCATAGCTAGGAAGATGACGAACTACCCACCGATCTGAAGGCTAAGTCCTCTACAAGGACACTCTATCGACATCGGACACGGCGGTCGTAGGTACAACAAGTACCAACTAAAAGACGACATTCCCGGGATGGCGTGCATCATGTGTGAGCGGAAGCCACGGAGTTACGACCAACTCTGCATACTCGAACGCCCCGATATCCGTGGAAGACCACTGCGCTGGCGGAGGTGCATATCTAATCTGGCGGTGGCGACTTCGCCTTGAAAGTTACTAAAGGACCTTCTTTGCTCGGCCTCTTCGCCGCCCTTGTTAACCCGTCGATCTCTACGTTTCTCGGCTGCTGCGCATAAGCCCGACCACGGCCATGCTCAAGCCTAATCGAAGAATTACTCTTGCAACCCTTCTCTTAGATAGTCATCAAGACTTGCGGTACATCGGTATACTCTATACTTCGTTCGGTCGCGGGCCCGAAGGTTCAAATATCATGGCGCGATGAGCCGCCGCCGTGCTAAACTCTGCTTTGGGGCTAGTGGCGTCGCGAACTCCTCGAGTGAAGCACTACCCTAGGTAATGATTTGGGCCTGAGCCCTCGTGACTCTCTGAACTCTACTCGCAGCTCCCTCGGCTGCCTTGCCCTCCTGGGCCCGGGTTTGAGGTTGGCGGAGGCATAACGATAAGGGAAAGAATTTCGTCGGAGGTCCAACTTACAACACGGCTCTAAGGCACGATCTCGAGTGAGAAGAATAGAAACCAATCCTAAATATCCTATAGCCTCACGATTATTGATGTGGTGCACAACACACCGATAATCAAGACTTCTTCGATACGGCTCAGACACTTTCAGAGGATTAATCGCTCACGATACCACTTTTGTCACGACCGTTCGGGGCGTGGATCGTGCCTTACCGGGCACCTAGTGATACAACATCGAGTAATCAGTGAACATAAAACACATACATGAAACAAATGAAGTACAAACGGTGTCGAGAAAAACTTGCCTTTCGGCATATATATAAATGACAACTTTTAACATGAGCAGTTTAATCCCTTTTTACAAACCACACTTACAGCAGTACTCTGCACCTCTAAGAATGATCGACAACAATGGCGGGACGGGGCCGCCAAACCCTGAATGTAAACACTTACTCTGACGGGGACTATACCACCGATAAGCCTCCGAGAAACGGAGCTTCCCAAATATTGACTGTGACCACGAGAGCTAGGATCAACGGCGGTGTACCTCAACTGCGGCATGAGCGCGGCCCGAAGAGGTCGATCAAAGTGCAGAGTATGTGAAGCTAAAATATAAATACTGTAAATGAAATCATAATGGTCTATATAAAGCAGGAGACATGTATGATAACCAAACTACAGTTCACAACATAAAAGCAGTCATGCCAAGTCGAGTGGAATACATTCCCGGATGAGCCGGTAGTCGAGTGAAATACATTCCCGGAATGAACCGGTAGTCAAGTGAAATACATTCCCGGATGAACCGTGTCGAGTGAACACATTCGGATGAGCCGTAGTCAAGTGAAATACATTCCGGATGAGCCGTGTCGAGTGAGATACATTCCCGGATGAACCGGTAATCAAGTGAGATACATTCCCGGATGAACCGGTAGTCGAGTGAGATACATTCCCGGATGAACCGGTAATCAAGTGAGATACATTCCTTTTATAAAAGTCACCCGATACCCGTAGTATTAGAATGACCAACCCACATTCCTTTTCAAAATCAAGTAACAACATTCTTTTCCTAAGTTCCAGTTTGCCTAGTTTCAATTACTCAAGCTTCTCATTTTCAAATGGTTTCATAGTTCATAAACTTAATCACTTGATTCCTTTTTAGAACAATTGAGTAATATATGTCTCACGTGAGAGTAGGTTATTCTTGTTTACAACATTCTTATTACAGCAGCCATGATCTAGAAAATGTATATCATTTTGTCTCATCTTAGTTTCTATGCAGATGGAGGTTTCTACTGGTTTTAATACAATTCATCATTATTTAATACATTTTCCTTTATTAACGCTGCAGTGGTCTGTCGATACACATTCTGATTTCCGAAATCAGTAAAACATTATCCCTTTAAATAAAACCAAGTACTCATTACTCACGAATGAGGTTTCACACAAACATTCACATTAAAACAAATAAGTTAAGTCTCTTATCTTATAAGATCAAGTCTCTTAACTTCTAACATCAGTAAACCATTCTTAAGCCGTTATACCTAACTTCCCATAAAGCTAGTATAACTCTTTTTAAAACCTTTTATTACTTCTTCTTTCAAAATGATTCAAAAATCTTTTGAAATACTTCAAGTTCATTATTAACATATAACAAGCCAGTTATAGTTCAAATCAGTTACCTTTTTTAAAAACCACAAGTATTTTCTTACCAACATAAAGCTGTTATAACCAACTTCCCATAAAGCCGTTATAACACTTTATGTTTTAAACCAATCAAATACATTTAGCACGTATGCGTCTCGTACTACATAGTTCACACATATCATGCTAGAAGAGATAGGAAGAGGTTCACATACCTCGCGACGAGTATCGACTAAAAGCAAAAGCGCTTAAGTACTTCCAACCGCGGCTACTCCTTAAGCCAAGTAGATCGCGCCACACGTAGTACTTCAACCTATAAGGCCACAAGCGCTTATTAACATTTAGATCCGCCGTAGAACATTCTACGTGAAAATTCGTGACCTCCCCATGACAGCGTAAATCTCTCTCTATCGAGTAGGCTACCAAGCCAACCAGGGGTTATACCTCTAACCTAACGGGTACAATTCTACTCCACGGTACTACTACACAAGTCTCTTGTAATACATCCCTATGTAATTACAATTCGAGATTCTTCTTTAAATTGGGCTTAAGTCAAAAGACATTGCGATAACTACGTTCGATCTATATATAGTATACTTCAACTATATAATCTAACAACATGTAATTTCCAATTACAATAGAGGCAAGATAATTACCTCGATAAGCCCATAATTATCCGAGTTTAATGTCGATCCTTAGCAAGGTTTAGCTCAACTCGAAGCGCTCAACCCGCTCTAAACCACCCTTAGAAGTTCTAACCAACTTCTACACAATACTCAACGGACTATGGAGATTTTCCTAGGGTTTCGGTTTGTGGTACGGAAGTATAATAGTATTTACGGGCTTTTCAGATAGGTATAACCTTAGAATACTACAAGGTATCTGGCTAAGGTAATTTGGGCATTATAACAATACTTTTGAGAGTATTTCTACACCACAAAGGGGGGTATTATACGAAAGCAACAAGGCTAGGGGTACCCACGGCTAGCACCCCAGGAGGGGGTGTCTGCCTCGCCTGCCCACTGTGGGGACTCTCGGCCAAGGGGAGAGAGGGCTCTCGGCCAAGACACTACACTAAGGGAAGGAAGAAGCTTTCAAGACTTAGGCAATTTTGTGGATGAATTAGTCTTCAAAGGGGGGGGTATTTATAGGTCAAGTGAAAGCCAACCAATGGCCAAGATTACACCAAGTGTTAGGCAAGTGTAGGGCCAAGATTCACCCATGTGTACCTAGCCAACTTGCACACAAAATATCCTACCAACCCTTGACCATTTGCACCACACTTTCGGCCACCACATTTCCGCCCAAGGTGTTCCAATGAGAGGGTGACAAGTGTCGCCCTCTTGTTGGTCCAAAATGTTTCGTCTCTCGGAAAAATCCGCAAAAATTAAAAATGACATATTCGGAAATTCCCCTACGAAAGCTGTGGAAACGTTTCGTCGAAAAACGACTCAATTCGGGTGTTGTGAACAAAGTTAATTTGGCCAAGCCTAATTCTCAAGTTCAAATTTTCTACGTACGTCCTTACGTACATACTCGGGAAATACGGGGTATAACAGGGGTAAGAATATACCTGTATCATCTGCTTCATTTTCCCTTCGTTGCTTTAATCCTAATCCTGCCCTGCCGGGCGCATAGCTATAGAAGGTGATGAACACGCCCGACCGTAGGCTGCGTCATTCTACACCGTATCCTCCTTCTAGGGCGATCTCGTCACATGTACACGGCGGCGCGCAGTGAAACAAGCACCGATAAAAAGCGACACTCCGGGATGACATTTGCGCATCGTGCACCGAGGAAAACATGAACCCGATCGCTAGAACCCATGTATACCTATGAACGAAGCCACGGAGCTCGACCCGGCTCGAATACCCGAACGTCACGAAGGCGCGGAGGACCACTGCATCTTGGCGGAGTGCATAACTAACACAACTTCTTGAGGCGGTTCGCCTCGAAAGTTACCAAAGGACCCTGCGTTACGGCCTCTTACGCGATCTCGGTCATTCCGCCGACCCCTCCGCTCCTCACATCCAAGTGCATAAGCTGCGCATGGGCAATGTCCATGCCCGGCTGAAGGGCTACACCCGAACAAGCCTCTGCCAAGTAGTCATCGAGCCCGGTGACGTAGCGGTGTACTCTGTCCTCCATATCAGCTACTAACGCGGGGACATACCGAGCCAATGAGTCGAACTCCACGTTGTACTCCCGAACCGTACGCCCTCTCTGTCTCAGCATCAGAAATATGTCGGCCCGTGCCCTCCTCATCTGCGGAGGCAAGAAGTGGATATGAAATGCCTCTGAGAACTTCGTCCCCAAATAGGAGGCGCATGCTCCCCGGGACGGCTCACGAATCAAATCGATCATTGCAGTATCACGCAGCCGATGCGAACCTAAGACCACTGACTCGGTCTCCGAAGCCTTGATCACTCTCATGATCGTCAGAATCGCGTCGGATGAACTCCTGCGGATCATCCTCGTGCCTCGATCCGATCCATAAAACGGCGGGCTGCGGCTCGAAAGTCCGCGATCTCAAACTATCGCTCTCGGGTGAACTACGGGTACTCTGTCTGGAATTGTTGCATCCGGCTTATCCTCGTGCCTTGCCACTATCACGGCCAATAATCGGGCCATCTCGCGTAACCCGTCTCCTCTGCTCCGGTGTGGGGATCGAGGCTCAGTCTTGTGGTCTCAGTAGAGACTGCCGCTACTCTACTCGCAGCTCCCTCTGCTGCCTTGCCCTTCTGGGCCCTGATTGCCTTGCGTGGAGGCATAACTGGCATAAAAGAATACGTTAGAGGGGTCCAACTTATAACACAGCTCTACAACACGATCTCAGAATGAGAAGAATGGAAACCAATCCTAAATATCCTATAGCCTCCTGATTATTGGTGTGGTGCACAACACACCGATAATCAAGACTCTACTAGATACGGTCTGTAGACACTTTCCGAGGATTAATCGCTCGATACCACTTTTGTCACGATCCGAACCGGGCGTGATCGTGTCTTACCCGCACCCACGTAGACATACATCAGAGTAACCAGCGGAATATAAAACAAGACATGAAACAATATGAAGTGAGAAACAATTTATCTGAGAAAAGTTGCCTTTCGGCATATATATATATAAATGCTTGAACAGTTACATCCCTTTTACAAACCCTGCCCACAACAGTACTACAGACCTCTAAGAATGTTATAACAACAATGGCGGAACAGGGCCCCGCCATACCCCTGAATGTAAGTACCTACGACGGGGACTATACGAAAGATAAGCCTCGGAGACGGAGCTTCCCAAAGCTGAACTGTGACCCTAGAGCGAGGATCAACAATCGGTGTACCTCTACTGCGGCATGAACGCGGCCCGAAGGAGGTCGATCTGACAATTGCAGTATGTGGCGAAAATCAGAATGAAATCATAACGGTTTATATAAAGCAGAGACATGTATGATAACCAAACTACGCTTTAAAACATAAAAGTAGTCATGTCAAGCGGGGACTCACTCCTCAAAGTCATCCTCATGCGTGGAACTCCTTCCTCACCGCCGTGATCTAGGTATAAATCGTGTGATCGTATAACATGTCTCGGCCCATCCATGGGAATCGAGGTGGAATCGTGTGGTATACATGTCCCGGCCCATCCCATGGGACTCGGTGTGAAAGCGTGTGGAATACATGTCCCGGCCCATCCCATGGGACTCGATGAAGAATCGTATGGAATACATGTCCCGGCCCATCCCATGGGACTCGGTGAAGAATCGTATGGAATACATGTCGACCATCCATGGGACTCGGTGAAGAATCGTATGGAATACATGTCGCCCATCCGTGGGACTCGGTGAAGAATCGTATGGAATACATGTCCCGGCCCATCCCATGGGACTCGGTGAAGAATCGTCCATAACATTTAAACCCTCTTTTAAGACAGATTAAGACAATATCATGCCTTCATTTTAAACCAACACATTTTCCCTTTTTAAGGTCAAGTAACAACATTCCTTTCAAAAAGTTCAAGTTGCATGTTTTTAAATACTTAAGTCTCTTATTTTTGAAAGATTTCATAGTTCATAGTCCTAATCACTTAACAACGTAATTTCTTCTTTTAACAAAATTGAGTAACATATATCTTATGTGTGAGTAGTTTATTCTTGTTTATAACAATCTTATTAAAGCAGCCATGATCTAGGAAATGTAATAAAATTTTGTCTTATCTTAGCTTCTATGCAGATGGAGGTTTCTACTGGTTTTAATATAATTAATTATTTGTCAATACATTTTCCTTTATTAACGCTGCAGTGGTTTGTTCGATACTTATTCTCATTTCCGAAATCAATATAACTTATAGTTAAAAACCAAGTACTCATTACTCACGAATGAGGTTTCACAACTTTTTAATAAAATTCATATCAAGCCAATTAAGTCAAGTCTCTTATTTTCTTAAAATCAACAACCCATTTCTTACCTACATAAAGTTGTTATAACAAACTTCCCATAAAGCCGTTATAACACTTTATGTTATAAACCAACCCAATTCATTTAGCACACGTACGTCTACCATACTACATAGTTTACAAACATCATGCTAGAAAGGATAGGAAGAGGTTCACATACCTCGCGACGATTATCGACAAAAAGCAAAACGCTTCACCGTACTATAACCCTGCTAGCCTTGTCCACCCTTCAAGTAGAACACGCTACTCGCAGAACTTCAACCTATAATGGCCATATACGTCTATCAACATCTAGACTACTCTGTAGAATATTCTAAGCAGAAGGTTCTCTATTCTATGGAAATTTGGGCAGCATTTCCCTACCCGTCAACTACACAAGTCTACTGTAATTACAGCCCTATGTAAGTACAGTTCAATTCTCTTCTTTAATATCCTTCTATATCTTATACTCATTTCTATACTACTACAGTATGTAATCTCCAATTACAATAGAAGGACAGGATTAATTACCTCGATAAGCCCAAAATTATCCAAGATTTAATGTCGATCCTGAGCAACGTTTAGATCCTACTCCGCGCGCTCCAAACCGCTCCAAGAAACCCTTATACGCTCCTAACCAACTCTTCTTTAAGAACCAACCTAAACAAGTGAAGAACACTAAGGTTCTTGTCCTCACAACTCTCGGCCAAGGTGAGGCTTTAGGGGCTAGGGTGTGAAATATTTTCTAACCTTTTGGTTAATAATCTTCCTAATACACTAAGGAAGAACACTTAAGAGTTTAGGAATTTTTGGACAAAGTTTGGTTAAGGGAGAGGGGTGTGGGACGAGAACTATCAAGAGGGAGTTTGCAGAGCTACTAGGAAGAGGGGGTGTTTGGACGAGCTTCTCAAAGGGGAGAGGGATTTTGAGACTTGGAAATTGTTCAAGTGATGAAGAAGTCTTGCATGAGAGGGGGTATTTATAGAACCACCAGTCAAGATTAAAACAAATGGAGGGTGAAGATTTGGATCCGTGAAGACTGAGGTCTTCCAACCAAGTGTCCACCACAATGTTGGGACATATGTCCACCACAACCTTGGGACATATGTCCCCCACAACAATGATCCATGTGGCCTTCCACTAGGCACAAAAAACGTCCAAGGCAAGCCCCCACTTGCCCACAAAAAATCGTCCCTACCTACCCCCACTCACCCAAAGAAATATCTTCCAAGACTTGACCATTTGACCTTGTCCACTTGGCCAACATTTTCGTCCAACCCATGCCAACTAAGGGTGACATGTCGCCTCATTGGTCCAAAATATTTCGCCTCTCGGAAAAATCCGTGTCGGTTAAAATATTAAAAACGTAGAATTTCCTTCACAAGGTTCGGAATCTTTTCCGTCGAAAGTTCACAATTTCATCCTTAACCTAATTAGGGTTTGTACAAATGTATGTACGTCCTCACATACATACTCTGGAAAAAAATACGGGGTATAACATCCTTCCTCACTGCCGGCAGTCCATGATATAATAATCCAATTACAGTACACCGTGTCTTGCTAACAATGAGAGTAAATAGTGGTATACTTACAATATAAAATAGGAAGCTCACGATCAAAGCAGGACCACCCGCCCACAGTATCATTAAGCAATCCTACAATTGGGACTATTTCACCCGCATAGGTCGCGTGGACCCGCATGAGGTATTCCTCGCATGGGACTATTTCACCCGCATAAGCCGCTACGCACTCGCGTGGTATTCCTCGCCGCGTCAGTATCCACCAAGACGTGGGACTATTTCACCCGCATAAGCCCTTGCGGACTCGTATGAGGTATTCCTCGCATCGTGGGTAGCAAATCCACGGAATATGCAAATGCCACAAACTCGGGGAATGACCCCGTAATGAATGATGTACCACTAGCACAAAATCGGCTATTACCAGCACACATAGACAATTCTCAATTAAACAAGCCAAAGTACTTATCAAGGCACACATAGAATAATTCTCAATTAAACAAGCCAAAGTGCTTATCAAGGCACACATAGAATAATTCTCAATTAAACAAGCCAAAGTGCTTATCAAGGCACACATAGAATAATTCTCAATTAAACAAGCCAAAGTACTTATCAAGGCACACGTAGAATAATTCTCAATTAAACAAGCCAAAGTGCTTATGAAGACACACATAGAATAATTCTCAATTAAAAAAGCCAAAGTGCTTATCAAGGCACACATAGAATAATTCTCAATTAAACAAGCCAAAGTACTTATCAAGGCACACGTAGAATAATTCTCAATTAAACAAGCCAAAGTACTTATCAAGGCACACATAGAATAATTCTCAATTAAACAAGCCAAAGTACTTCGTACGTACATTCTTTTCAAAAGACTCTTTTTTATGTAAAACCCCAAGATACTAACACCCGTAGTATCAAGGTGTGTCTATTTTTCAAAGTGAGCTACTACACTCTTAGAAAACTCATTTCAAAGATTGAAACCAAGTAACTTCAAATTTTCACAATCTAGGCAACTTATGCCCATTAATCAAAATAGACAACTTTCTTAACCTTCCATAAAGCCGTTATAACCAACTTCCCATAAAGCCGTTATAACCCTTTATGGTTTTAGACATATTCATTCCTTTTATAACCAAGAGACTTATACATTAAAACCAAGTATCACATACTTACAAATCAAGTTCTTAACTTTCAAAATACTTCAAGTCTCTTAATATTTAGAAGACAAGTTTCTTCTACTTTTAAACCTCAAGTAACTCACACCTTTAAAACAAGTTACTTCTCTTAAATCATGTCATTTCTCCTCTTTTAAAACAATTAAGTAAATCACTCCTTTTGACTCCCCTAAAGTCATTATAACAACCCTTAGGTTTTGGAACTAAGGCACTAGCCAAAAGGTTTGGACACCACTTCCTTTTTAAGACTCTATGTACTTTAAGTAAAATACCTTCACTTTTAAGAATCCAAACTTCACTAAGGAATTGGATTATACAACTTACAAATTAAACATCAAAGTACAATCAAGGAAGTACATAGAACAAATTCTATTTTAGGCAATCCAAATACAACCAAGGAATGGATCATTTAAGGAGTAGGACATACTTATTTATCTTAAGGAATCATGCTAGAAGAGGAGATAGTTCACATACCTTTTCGGCTAAATCCACAAGCTAAGCCGAATACGCCGTACGTAGAAGTGTCAACCTATAATGGTCACAACAAGACTATCAACTTCTAGTCTCTAATGTATAATAATACTAAGTATACGGTCTCTAATTCTACGGAAAATCGGGCAGCACTTCCTTTGTTTCTACTCACTTTGCCACCTTTTTCAAGGCCGAATACAATAACCAACACGCCACATTTAAGGCTCAAAACAACAACCAAACAAAGGGGATTACACGCCTTACAATACGTGTAAAATTCTGCCCCACAATTCATACCAAGTAGTTTAAAATCCAAGCCATTCTCGGCCAACTACATAACCAACAATTCAAAGTCTTTTCCAATCCTTTTCCAATTCCAAGTTCTAAGGTCTAACATGTTATATAGTCATAAACAACTTCAACAACTACAATTTCCTTCTTTATACAACATGCGATGACTTAAACTAATAATCGACTTGAATTGTAATCTTAAGGCTAAACATGCTAGTTTTCGGATTAGGGTTCCAATAGCCAATAAACTTATCAAACCTTATACTAAAATACCTCCTGCTTGCTAATAACCATAACTACAACAATAAGTAAACCTTAATTGCTAAAACGACAAAAATTTATACCTTTATAAGCCCTTAAAAATTTCCAAGATTCAAAGTCGCGCCTTAGCAATTCTTAGCTCCTTTCCTTACGTTCCAATCCGCTCCAAGCACTCTTTAGAAGCCTATGAAGAACTCATCTTCAAGTCCCAACTTCAAAGTTGAAGAACTCCTTAAGTTTCCTCCTTGCGACTAATACGAAAACGTCGTTTTTCCGAAATCTTTCTATTGAGATAACCTTATAATACTCTTAGGAACCTTGGGTTTAAGTCTTGTGAATAATGGATCAAAACTACAATTTTTTTGTGTGGGAGTGAGGTGAACCCGAGAGGTCTCTAGTGAAGAACAACAATGTGTGATTTTTTTCTAAGTGTTAGAAGACCTTGTCTTGCTACTAGTATGTATTTATAACACTATTGATGGCTTAGATTACAACACATGAGTGGCTAGGATGAGTTTCACTAGGATTAAGCACAAATGGCAAGTTGACTTGGTCAACAATCTCAGGCTTAGCAAGACTTATCTTCCACCATGGTCAATGACCATTTTAGCCTTGCAAAATTCAACCAAGACCAAGTGTGGGGGTGCCACGTGTCGCCCTCTCATTCGTCCATAAAATTTCATAACCCTCGTGGGCCCCATAAAACGTAAAATTCCTCGAGTGGGCCCCACGTGACCAAATCCGTAAAAATAAATTTCCATAATGTTAATAAGTTCCATACTCTTCAAATAATGCATTTTGAGAATCTAATTCTCAACAACGAACATTTTTCCTTTCCGACGTTCGGAATATTTTCTGTCGGAAAACATTTCTTCCTTTCGTACCAATTTCCAAGTCTTGATTCCTTACATACATTCTCTTATACATGTCCTGGACTTACGTGGTGTAACAGGACAGTTACAATTCGGTGCCATCACATGATGTAGATAAAGAAGAAAAGTAACCATTATAAATATATTGTAGCCTCATATTTATATATGTGGTGCACAATACACCCATAAATAAGTATCTACTATATACAGATTGAAGACTGCCTAGGACAGACCTTCTCTAATACCAAGTTTGTCATACCCCAACCTTGTGAGGTGTAGTCGGCACCTAGCACTCGAAGGCTTTAGTGAACCACTCTAGTATCTAAACCCTGTAATACGAAGCTTGGGTCGATAACGCCTTCATATAACACTACTAACAAAATGGGTTAACGAGGCCATAACATACATACACCCACTATACACAAGTCTGACGCCTCTATGAGTGACATAATACATCAATAGGTTGATACAAGTCCCTATCATACCCAAAATGATATTAACACATACAATAGTATGTTAGGACTCCTATAAACTATCTTTGAGAGATGAGAGTGTGACAATCACAGCTAAACAGGAAACCTATTAAGGATGAGCGCTGCTCTGTCTATATGTATCTAAGGGAATGAACACAGTGCCCTATAAAGGGGCATCAGTATGAAAGATGTACTGAATATGTATGGTAGATAACAAATGTAAACAACAGATATATCATAAGAGATATAAGTATATAAATCAATCTGAAACTCATAAGAAGCCTCTGAGGGCATACCCTATCATAAGTATGAATATATATATATATATATATATATATATATACATATATATATATACATATCATACATGGCGTTGATGAGGAATCGGTCGCATACAACCTTTATAGGACTCGATAATATCAAAACCAACTGTAATGGTGTGCACATACAGGTTCCGTACCCGGTCGACTATATCACTGTTCAGTAAGAAACTAGATATATATAGATAAGTGCAATGCAAGACGTTAAGAAACAAATACCAGAGTCGGTGACCTATCATCGTTACCCTCCGACTATTGTTATTGTCGCTATATTTATTAACCTTTAACTAATAGACAAGAGATGTATAAAACATGCAAATTACTTTGGATAAAGGACATGCGGAAGCCATGAATCACTTCAACATAGAGGAATATGATTATTTCAACTTTACAAGATGAGTGTCTTTTAAGGAAACATTAGACCAAACTCATGAAAAAAGAAGGAGTTAGCCTTAGATACCATTGTCACGAAGTTATCAATGTCTCACAAGATCTCACGCCACCTATGGATGCTTATCTACATCACATAATGGATTTGGTATCAATACTGAATCCATATCCTATAGAGAAGATCACTTAGGCATATTATTGAACAACTTTAGTATATACGGTTCCTAGGCTTTTCTATAAGGAAAACTTATGTAATTTAATTCCACAACCCTCCCAAATGCACTTTCCTTAATCGCCCAACACATAAAACAAGTTTGATTGTCAACTTTATCTCATACTTCAATTAAAATAGCCCAGCAAGTTTTACAACTATGATCCCAAAAGCTTACAAGTTTTGACTATAAAGATCATTCCATAACTTGTTCCAAAACAGCTATTAATAATAATATTAGGTAGAGTAGGGTAAAACATACATTTACACATAATAATATCCTCAAAGCGACAAATTACTTCATCTCTAAGGGTCCTCCGAAATCGATTCTACAATGAGAAGATGATTATCACGATAACTACAGAATTTACCACATCGATCTTGCTTGTTTTGGTTTATATTTGAGCCTAGGATGTTAGGATACCATGGATAGAGTTTAGGAGATGATTTAGGGTATGTCTATGTGAAAATGAAGTCTCCAAGTCAAAAGAATCAATTTATACCTGATAATG
This sequence comes from Przewalskia tangutica, assembly GCA_029844215.1. Taxonomy (NCBI): domain Eukaryota; kingdom Viridiplantae; phylum Streptophyta; class Magnoliopsida; order Solanales; family Solanaceae; genus Przewalskia; species Przewalskia tangutica. The sequence continues at coordinate 123,132,174 of CM056719.1, forward strand.
AAATTGCACTGCCTATTTATACCGTGCAATTTAACGGTCTGTACAAAATTGTACGGTCAGTATAATCAGACATTCAATTTAACATTCTACATGGATTTTTATTATGGGAAAGCCTAATTTGTACAGTCTGTATATTTTGGCCATCAAATTTGGAATTCTACCAATTTTGTTAAAACGTATTTTCTTTGATCCGTTTAACTTATATACACCCCGATATTTCTATAAACAAGTTGTAAACCTTGATTATACTTCTATAAGGTCATATATCCTCCCAGGATATCACTAGTAATCGACAACACAATGAAATTTAGAACTACGAGGTGTAACAGTCCTAGTGTAGAAACACACGCTTGAGTACCAATAGATATATTTGAAAGATTCGGGCTCTGACCTATTTGTTGATAGCCCGCCCTAGTCGTCGGCTCCCCTGTCATCAGGTCACCAACTTCCTTGACCTTCCGGCAATGGGCAGGCGTCAGCCCCCATACATGGTCTTACGACTTTGCGGAGACCTGTGTTTTTAGTAACAATGCCGGGCACAGTCACTGCGACCCCTTTGTGAGGCACCCTTCTCCGGTTACGAGGCTATTTTGTCGAGTTCCTTAGAGAGAGTTGACTCGCGCCCCTTCTGGTTGTACAGTTTACCAAGACATTCAGAAACCATCCATTTCTCATCAACTAGAGCCAATTACTCATATCTTTTTTGGACCCACTTTGCATTGTCCAACTCTACTTTTTGTATGATTCTGAGTGACGGTATGTCTACCTCAGTAAGTATCACTACTTCAGTACCATATACAAGTAAGTATGGAGTCGCTCTGATTGAGTTTTTAGTATTTGTTCGGTATCCTAGCAATGCGTAGGGCAGCTGTTCATGCTAATATTTATAGTGTTTGGTCATTTTCCTTAGTATCCTCTTGATATTATTGTTGGATTCCTCTACGGCTTCATTCTTATGTAGCATGTAGGCGGCCAAATTCTAATGAGTTATACATAACTATTCACACAATGTCCTTTATCAGATGGTTGTTAAAATTTGCTCTATTGTCAATTATGACGGACTCTGAGATGCCGAATCAACATATAATGTTGTTCTGCACGAAGTCTGCTACTACTTTCTTTGTCACTAACATGTGAGAAGTAGTTTCAACCCATTTTGTAAACTAGTCTATAAAGACTCGAATGAAGTAATGTATGTTAGATGTTACTAGCTCAATTGGCCCAAGGACATCCACGCCTCAATCTACAAATGGTAAGGGTGAGCTTATGATGTTGAGTTTACTCAGTGGGGCTCTGATTAGATCTCCATATATCTAATATTAATGGCATCTTTGTGCGAATCAAATACAATTAGTTTCCATAATCATCCAATATAAGCATGCTCTCAAGATCTCCGTCGCTAGGAAGAATTTATTCATGTGAGGACCACAAGTCACAACATATACTTCTTCTAACATTTTTGTGGCCTCTTTGGCATCGACATATCTGATTAGCCCAAGATCAGACATCCTCCTATAGTGTACTCCTATGTTTAGAAAGAAACCCCTGGCCATTTTCTTGATTGGCCGTGATATTCTCGGGATACTCTCTTTTTCTAAGTATGTTCTTATGTAAGTGTACCACGATTTGTCATATGGTTTTGCTTCCACTTAGAAACAATAAGCGTGTTCTTCCCTGATGTTGATCTCTAGTAGGTCAATGTGATTGCTTTCAGGCTATTGTATCACAGATGATATAGTTGCAAGAGCATCAGAAAATTTGTTTTGTGCCCTCGGTGTGTGTCAGAACTCGATATTTATGAACTTTTTGCATAACCTTTGTGAGAGGTTCACATATGGAAGGATTTTCTCATTCTTGGTGGCCCATTCTCTTTGAACCTGGTGAATTAGCAGATTTGAGTCTCCTATTATGAACAACTCTTGGATATGCATGTCGATAGCCATGCAAAGACCTAGAATGCAAGATTCATACTCTGCTATGTTGTTTGTATATGGAAAGTTGAGCTTTGTTGCCATTGGGTAATACTGACTTATTTCTGAGACCAAAACCGCTCTGATTCCTGAACCTTTTCAATTGAATGTACCATCGAAGAACATTATACATATTGAGTAGGTTTTGACTATGTCTTCTTCAATTGCCATCACTTCCTCATCAGAGAAATACTTCCTTAGTGGTTCAAACTCTTCATCAGTCAGACTTCCTGCTAACAAATTAGGCAATACTTGCCCCTTGACAGCGTTTTGGACCACATACGTGATGACAAATTCGCTTAGAAGAATTTTCCACTTGGCCAATTTCCCTATAGGCATGGGCTGGTGGAAGATGTACTTCAAGGGATCCATCTTGGAGATCAGGTGAGTGGTGTAGGCTGAAAAATAGTGTCTCAACTTCTGTGTTACCCATGTCAAAGCAAAGCATGTCTTTTCCACTAAGGTGTACCTTAATTTGCAAGCGGTGAACTTTTGCTGAGATAATAGATTGCTCGCTCTTTCTTCCTAGTTTTGTTGTGTTGTGCCAATATGTATCCGAATGCGTTATCCTATACTGAAAAATAGAGCAATAATGGGAGGGACTATGAATGGCAGGTTAGAGAGATATCTCTTGATAGTGTCCAAGGCTTTCTGGAACTCATCTGTCCATTTGTTGGGCGTATCCTTTTTTCAATAGCTTGAGGATGGGCTCTACGATTAACGTAGACTATGCTATGAAGAATCCAATATAGTTCAACCTACCCAGAAAAGTCATAACGTCCTTCTTGGTTTATGGAAGTGGCACTCTTGAATGGCTTTGATTTTCGAGAGATCTAGTTCTATGCCCCTACAATTGACTATGAATCTCAATAATTTTTTGGCAAGCACTCCAAACGCGCACTTGGCCGGATTTAGCTTCATATTGAACTTTTGAAGTTTATCGAAGAACTTTCATAAGTGTATGATGTGGTCAGTGCTTTCCTGTGACTTGATTATGATGTCATCTACATAGACTTCTATTTTTTATGCATTATATCGTGGAATATGGTGGTCATTTCTATCATCTAAGTCGCGTCAGCATTCTTGAGTCCATACGACATTACACGATAGTGGTATACTCCTCATGGAGTGATGAATGTTGTTTTCTATGCATCTTTTTCACTCATTAGAATCTGATGGTAATCAATGAAGCAGTCCATAAATGATTGTAACTCATGCTTTGTGTAGTTGTCGCTGAGTATGTGGATGTTTGAAAGTGGAAACTTATCCTTGGGACTAGCTCGGTTGAGATCACGGTAGTCCACACAAATTTGAATCTTCTCATCTTTCTTTGGTATAGGCACGATGTTGGCCAACTATGTGGGGTATAGAGTTGCTTCCACTTCTCCAGATTTTATCTTCTTTTCAACATCATCTTTGATTCTTATGCTTAGATCAGGCTTGAATTGCTGGATTTTTTCTTGATTGGGGTAAATCCCTCATTGATGGGTAGCTTGTGGGCTACTATGTATGTACTTAACCTGGGAATATCTGCGTATGACCATCCAAATATGTCGACGTATACCCTTAGAAAATTTATCATTTCTTCTTTGGCGAGTCAAAATGCGCACATATCCGGATCTTTAACTATCTCGTTGTCCCTGAGGTTAATTGTTCGGGAAACACCATTTCTTTTATCGTACTCCTAATAGTCTTTTTTCTGTATCACTCGACATACTTATATCGTGACATGACAAGACATTATAAGTTGTTTTATTATTACTGAAAAACAAGGTAAATCATGGTTAGTTTATAAAAAACATGTTAATAAAATAAAAGATTGTTTTTGCATAAACCGAGGATTTATTTATTTTGACAAAGAAAGTACAAACTGTGGTCCTGACTCGGATCAACATCGAAGCATTTCCATTTTTTCAAACATTACATAGAAAAATAAGATGCAAATGGTGGATGGTCGGGCCTCATCCAATGTTCACCGATTTTTAAAACCAATTTAAATTCATTCTCTCAATCGAGGAGCCAAAAGAAGGGTAGATGTGTAGTTGAATAGTTGCTAGCTCGAATAAACATTGCGGATGGTGAGCGCTTAAAAATATTCCTAAAATATCACGACACACTCTTCTTCTCGGGATAGCATCCCTAGAAACTCATTTGCGTCTCCGCCATTGTGCATGGGCATTCTGTCTAGGAATGACTGGTACAGGCCCGAAAATAGTTTATGTAACTGTGGAGGACCTCTTTTCTTTTGATCAGCATCGGGGGATTCTTCAGAGTTTGGTATGTACCCATGACCGAAACGGTAATCATTTTCCAGAATTGACACTGGTACATTGATATCCTGGAGCTCTCTGCCCAAACCATTACCGGGATCAAACCCGTTCTGAAGCATAGTTGTAGCGATTATCTTGTAAACATTCGTCATGGGGCTCTCCTCATCTTCCACTTTATGGGTAGCTCTAGCAAGTTCTACCACGTGGAGATTCGTGTCATTGGGAATTTCCTCTATACTTGTATGGTGTTATTGGGGTAGTTATCAATGATACCTTCTTTGTGAATTATCTCTTCATGATTCTCTCATACGATCTTTAATGATTAGTGGAGAGATGATGGTACTGCTCCGGCCATGTGTATCTAAGGCCTTCCCAATAATAGATTGTAATTGGCGCTGATTGCCATAACATGAAACTCAGTGGTAAACTCGGCAGGCCCCATCTGTATGTTGAGGTATACTCGCCAATATGATCACACTGTGCTCTATCGAAAGCTCTTATGTTTGTATGGTAGAGGTGTATTTTCCCAATGTCGTAACCCAGCTACTTCAATGTAGATTTGGGGTATATTAAGACCGACCCCGTTGTCGACAAGTACCCAAGCTATGACTTTGCCAGTACACTTGACAATGATGTAAAAAGCCTTGTTGTGGGTTGTTCCCACCTTAAAAACTCGTCGGGGTGATGGAAATCTAGTGGGCCTTAATGACATAGCCTACCATATTGGCCAGTGTTTCATTGCTTGTTCCTGTTGGGACATGGGCCTCGTCTAATACTTTAATTAAGGCTTGCAGATATTGTGATGAACTCAAGAGTAGTTCCATCACTGATATTTGAGTCGACGTCTTCTTAAATATTCAACAATAGAATTTTTTTTGACTGCATTATACGCCATAAGTCCTTGGCCTCCCCTTCGATGATGGGACTTCTTTGCTTCCGTTCTTTACGGAGTGCTCCATATGCTAGTTCTTTAGGAGTATAACATCTTCTTAACATTGTCATTAGCTGAGACATGGCCACTTGAACGATGAACTCTTTTCTCGGGGTTGGGACTATTTCTTGTGGTACTTTGACCACGAATGGTGTCGGGATCAGCACATTGAAATTGGGTCGCTCTTGGAGACTCTTTGTTCTAGGCTCTTAACAGATTCTTGGATCAACGTCTTACATCTGGCCCAATCCCTTTCCCGTTCAATCACGTGTATATGGTTAGCACCATGATTGAGTAGATGATTTGTATTTACATTTGGTGCTACCATTTCCAAGACGGTCTTTCATTTATCATTTAGCTATTGTATCTTGTGTTTCATATTGAGGCAGTACTATGTATCGTACCCATTCCATCCAGAGTGATATACACAAGTTTGATTGGCTCTATAGAAGCGGCTTACATGATTATCCAGTTTTAGCAGAATGATTTTAATGATACCTACACCATTTAATCTCGCGAACAATTTTTTTTCTAGTTTTGACAAGCGGACATCTGTGGAGGCTTCTTCTCAAAGTTTGGACTTAGTAAGTCATATGTAGCTGGAAGTGGCTGGATTCGATGATTTTGGTGTGCTTAGTAAGCGGGTGTTGGAAGTTGGTAATTTGGTGATGGAGATTGGTAAGTAGGTTGTTACACCCCGTAAGTCCAGGACATGTATAAGAGAATGTACGTAAGGAATCAAGACTTGGAAATTAGTACGAAAGGAAGAATTGTTTTTCCGACGAAAAATCTTCCGAACGTCGGAAAGGAAAAATGTCTGTTGAGGAGAATTAGATTCTCAAAATGCATTATTTGAAGAATATGAGACTTATTAACATTATGGAAATTTATTTTTACGTTTTGTGGGGCCCACGAGGGTTACAGAATTTTATGGAGGAATGAGAGGACGACACGTGGAACCCCCACATATGGTCTTGGACGTTTATAGTAAGGGTAAAAGGGTCATTGACCATCAAGGAAGATAAGTCTTCAAAGCTTGAGATTGTTGACTTGTCAACTTGTCCACTTGGCTTTACATTAATTGTCCTTCATCCTAGCCCACAAGTGTATTAATCTAAGCCATCCAATGTGTTTTATATACACTACACTAGTGCAAGACAAGGTCTTCAACACTTAGAAAAATTTAGAGAAAGCTTGTGCTAGCTTAGAAGCTCTCGGGTTCAAGGTCATTCTCATAAGAAAAATTTGTAGTTTTGATCCATTATTCACAAGACTTAAACCCAAGGTCCCTTAGGGTATTGTAAGGATATCTCAATAGAAAGATTGCGGAAAAACGACGTTTTCACGTTAGTCGCAAAGCGAAAACCTAAGTAGTTTTCCTAGTTTTGGATTGGAAATGGAAGAGAAGTTGGTTGTGAACTTCTAAAGGCTTCAAATAGCGGATTGGAGCGTAAAGGAAAGGAGCTAAGAATTGCTAAGGCGCGACTTTGAATCTTGGAAATTTTAAGGGCTTATAAAGGTATAATTCTTGTCGTTTTAGTAATTAAGATTTACTTATTGTTGTAGCTATGGATATTAGCAAGCATGAGGTATATGTTATGAAGTTTGATAAGTGTATTGGCTATTGGAACCCTAATCTGAAAACTAGCATGTTTAGCCTTAAGATTACAATTCAAGTTGATTATTAGTTTAAGTTGTCGCATGTTGTATAAAGAAGGAAATTGTAGTTGTTGAAGTTGTTTATGACTATATAACATGTTTGACCTTAGAACTTGGAATTGGAAAAGAATTTGGAAAGGACTTGTGTTGTTGTATTAAGTTGGACGAGAAATGGCTTTTGGAGTATTAAATTACTTGGTATGAATTGTGGGGCGGAATTTTACACGTATTGTAGGCGTGTAATCCCCTTTGATTGGTTGGTATGTTGAGCCTTAAATGTGGCATGTTTGGTTATTGTATTCGACCTTGAAAAAGGTGGCAAAGTATGTAGAAACAAAGGAAGAGCTGCCCGATTTTCCGTAGAATAAGAGACCGTATACTTAGTATTATTCTACGTTAGAGACTAGAAATTTATAGTCATGTTGTGGCCTTTATAGGTTGACAATTCTACGTACGGCGTATTCGGCTTAGCTTGTGGATTTAGCCGAAAAGGTATGTGAACTATCTCCTCTTCTAGCATGATTCCTTAAGATAAAGAAAGTATGTCTTACTCCTTAAATGATCCATTCCTTGGTTGTATTTGGATTGCCTAAAATAGAATTTGTTCTATGTACTTCCTTGATTGTACTTTGATGTTTAAATTGTAAGTTGTATAATCCATTTCCTTAGTGAAGTTTGGATTCTTAAAAGTGAAAGTATTTTACTTAAAGTACATAGAGTCTTGAAAAGGAAGTGGTTTCCAAACCTTTTGGCTAGTGCCTTAGTTCCAAAACCTAAGGGTTGTTATAATGACTTTAGGGGAGTTAAAGGAGTGATTTACTTGAGGTTTAAAAGTAGAAGAAACTTGTTTTCTAAATATTAAGAGACTTGAAGTATTTTGAAAGTTAAGAACTTGATTTGTAAGTATGTGGTACTTGGTTTTAAAAGTATAAGTCTCTTGGTTATAAAAGGAATGGATATGTCTAAAACCATAAAGGGTTATAACGGCTTTATGAGAAGTTGGTTATAACGGTTTTATGGAAGGTTAAGAAAGTTGTCTATTTTGATTAATGGGCATAAGTTGCCTAGATTGTGAAAATTTGAAGTTACTTGATTTCAAGCTTTGTGTCACGACCCGAACCCGGGCCCGTGACTGGTGCCTTACCCCGGGCACCCAAGTAGACATACATCAGAGTAATCAGCGGAATATAAAACAAGACATGAAATAAAAACAGTTCATCTGAGAAAACTTGCCTTGCGACATATATATATATATAACAACTAGAACAGTTACATCCCTTTTTACAACTCTGCCCACAACAGTACTACAGACCTCTAAGAATGATATGACAACAATGACGGACGGGACCCGCCATACCACGAATGTAAGCACCTACAACGACAGGACTATACCACCGATAAGCCTCGAGAAATGGAGCTTCCCAACGCTGAACGGTGACCTATGAGCGAGGATCAACATCGGTGTACCTCTACTGCGGCATGAACGCACCCGAAGGAGGTCGATAACAGTACCAAGTATGTGAAATCGTAAAGTACTTTAAATGAAATCAAAGTATTTAAAACCATTTGCAAATACAATTAGTTCAATTTGCACATAGTGCCATATCACAAACAAGAGCAATAATAGGTAAATCAGAATGTGTCTTTCCTAGGCGCGAATGATCGAAGCAAGGCCAATCGCCCATAGTATCATTATGCATGCCTAACCTCGACTCCGCGATCCGCATGGTCACACATAGACCCGCATTAGGTATTCCTCGTATCGGGGGTAGCTAACCCCCGGTACCCTCCTGGACTCCCGCAGTCCGCATAGTCTCAATAGACCTCATAGACACACGCATCGCATAGGCATCCCGCGTCGGGATAAAACACCTGAATGATCAATCCTCGAACTCCGCGACTCGCATAGTCACGCAGACCGCATAGGCCGTATAGACCCGCATCAAGGGTGGCAAGCCCTTGGCATAACAAGTCAAGGGGGTATATGATATAATAACATAACAGCTTATCGTTAAACAACATAAGCACAACAAGGGAACCCTTTACACAAACATCACGGATACTAACACACGTAGCATCCTAACACGTTTACTTATCAAATCAACAAGAAAGTATTACAAGGCTATCACAAACCAACACAATCAAGTTATTCACACAAGGTACTTTCTACTTTATGTTAACAATTTCGGGTTTTTATCCCCAAAGTACTTCATACATTAACTCTTTTTAAAAGATCCGTTTCTTTCAAAAAGTCACACAATACCCGTAGTATAAAAATAGAGTGACTATCCTTTTAAGTAAACCAAAACACTTCCCTTTGTAAATCAAGTAACAACATTATTTCCAAACGTTCAAGTTTGCCTAATTCCAAATGCTTAAGTTTCTCATTTTCGAAAGGTTTCGTACTTCATAGTTTTAATCACTTAATGATATAATTCTCCTTTGAAACAATTTGAGATACATATGCCTTATATGTGAGTAGGTTATTCTTGTTCATAATCAATCTTATTTAAGCAGCCATGATCTAGGAAATGTAATATCATTTTGTCTCATCTTACCTTTATTAGCGCTGCAGTGGTTTGTTCGATACTTATTCTGATTTCCGAAATCAGTAAAACATTATTCCTTTTTATCACCAAGTACTCATTACTCACGAATGAGGTTTCACACTTTTTAACAAAATTCATATTAATTCAATTAAGTTAAGTCTCTTATCTTTTAAGATCAAGTCTCTTAACTTCTTAAAATCAATAAACCATTCTTTTTATCTCTCTTAAGTCGTTATACCTAACTTCCCATAAAGCTAGTATAACTCTTAAGCTTTCAAACCAAGTATTATTCTTCTTTCAAAAAGGATTCTTAATTCTTTTGAAATACTTCAAGATTCTTATTATTCAGGCTTAAGTCAAAAGACATTGCCGTAAAACTATATTCGCTTAACACGTCGCCTACCGTACTATATATATTCCTTTAAAATACTTCCAGATTCTTATTATTCAGGCTTAAGTCAAAAGACATTGCCGTACAACTACGTTCAGTTAACACACGTACGTCTACCGTACTATATATATATTCTTTTAAAATATCATGCTCAAGAGGATAGGAAGGATCACATACCTCGCGACGATTATCGACTATTAGCAAAACGCTCCACGACTATAACCCGGCTAGCCTCGTCCACCTTTCAAGTAGTACATGTTACTCGCAGAACATTCAACCTATAAAGGTTATATAGGTCTATCAACTTCTACATTAATAATCTTCTGATGTGATTTCAGTTCAAGTCTTTTCTGTAATATCCTTCTATTACAGTTCAAATCTCTTCTATGAATCTTATATTCATTTCTAAACAACTACAGTATGTAATTTCCAATTACAATAGGGGGACAAGATATTTACCTCGATAAGTCCAAAATTATCCAAGGTTTAATGTCGATCCTGAGCAACGTTTAGCTCCTACTCCGGGTGCTCCAACCCGCTCCAAACAACCCTTAGAAGTTCTACGCAACTTCTTCTTAATACTTCAACCGGCTATGAAGATTTTCCTTAGGGTTTCGTTTTTGTGACTGACGGAAAGTATAATAGTATTTCTGGGCTTTTTGTATAAGTGTAACCTTGGAATACTACAAGGTATTTGGGCCAAGGTATTTTGGAATTGTAACTATACTTGGAGAGTATTTCTACCAAGAGGGGGGGTATTTTATGAGAACAACTAGGCAAGGGGGGGTACCCCTCGGCTTAGCACCACTAGGAGGGGGGGTGTGTCTCGGCCACACCACAAGGAGGGGGAGGTGACAACTCTCGGCCAAAGGGGCCTCACGAAATGGGGGAGGGACTTTCAAGACTAAGGAAGTGAGGAGTGGATGAAGAACTCTTCACAATGGGGGGGTATTTATAGGGAAACCAAGGGCCAAGATCATGCCAAGTAGTAGGCAAGTGTAGGGTCAAGATTTGGACAAGTGTGTGTGGGTCCCACTTGCTCATCTTCCACACAAAATATCTACAAAATATCCTACCAACCCTTGACTCCAAATCGTCCAAGTTGCCGTCCCACACTCCACCAACTTGAGGGTGACAAGTGTCGCCCTCTCGTTGGTCCAAAACATTTCGTCTCTCGGAAAAATCCGCAAAAATTAAAAATGACATAGCCGGAATTTTCCCTTCGCAAGTTTTGTAAAACGTTTCGTCGAAAAACGATTCTAATCGGGTGTTGTGCACAAAAATATTTTCGTCCATGCCTACTTAAAGTTCAAACTTTTCTACGTACGTCCTCACGTACATACTCTGGAAATACGGGGTATAACATTCTCCCCTCCTTAGAAACATTCGTCCTGAATGTTCCTTCTAAATCTCAAAACAAACATGCGTCAGTATAGTCTTCACTACTATACTTACGAGAACAATCCTGCCACACCTGGCCACAGAAACACCTGCGCAAATACTTACATCCAAGTCCACGAGGAAACACCTCTAACATCACAAAAGCCCTTACCCGAGGTCTAAAATATACTTTCTTCGCACCTTCTCCTTACAAAAGAAATGATCACATCTATGCTCGCAATACATGCTCGCTTCTTCCCTTACGCGTCGTACCCTTCTCGTAAACTCGGACTCTTTCTCATAACTTACCATATTTCTGTTACTGATTCAGTTTCCAAATCTCTGGGTTACTATCTCTAACTTGGTCATCATTAACTGGGAACACTCTGGATGGATCTCCGATACTTTCCCGAACATAGCAACACGAAAGACCGGACGTACTGCCTCCTAAGTCGGACGGCAATGCTAACTATATGCAACCTGGCCTATTCTTCACATGATCTGATAGGCCCAAGGTAACTCGGGCTAAGTTTCCTCTGTTTCCCCAAAACTCGTCACACCCTAGCCACATTCTGCTGAAATCGGTATGAACCAACAATCTGAACCTTGCCAACATCGAACCAATCGACCGGCAACTTACACTTCCGCCCCCTAAGGCTTCATAAGGCGACATCCAAAACGAAATGGTAGCTATAAACACTCCTCAACAGAGACAACAATCCTCACAACTACCACGAAATCAAACACCGGCCGAGGCGAATGCGATCTGAGACTCACCGAGTTCCTAACCCCGCTCGTAATACCTCGGAAAAAGAAACAGTACCACTGGCTCCACTGCGCCATAAGGTGAAGGTAGGCACCGTGCACCTTACAACCTTTACGATATATCATCACCGCCCAAGCGGTCTGGTGAAAGACACGATGGGCTGACCCCATCGGCCCGACTACTGGTTGAATGCATCCACGAACTCGTACGATGTTAACTAATCTTGGGCCTAACACCCACGTGACCCTACCACCTGGAGGGACCACCACAAACTGACCCCTCCACCAAACAGGTCGCGGGTTGACCCGCGATCGGTCCGCAACCCGACCCACTATCGCGTCAAACACTTGCTTCCCGATTCCGGAACAATCCCACAATCAAGTCACGAAAACCTAGTGGTCTTCTTAGATCAACTACCCTCTTTCATTTCACACTACCCAGGGACTTATTACACAAATATATCCCACTTATACTATGCACACCGATAAGGGTAAAACATAAAAATATAGATCTCTTACTCGAGATGGTCTTGCCTCTAAGGTCTCCACGTATAAAACTCTAAGGCTCACACTTTCCTTATCCCCAATCTTACCCGGTTAACTAACCATGATTTCTAATCACAATTAACATAACATTTAAGGCATACTCATCTTATCATACGTACAAATCTCTAGAGGGTTAAGGATCTACCTGTATCTACAGCTTCACTCCCCTTTTGTCGTTCTAATCAATCATGCCCTGCTGGGCGCATAGCATAGCAATGCTGTCGAAGAAGCACGACACTCCCCACAATGACACTTACCACAACGGCCACACCGAGGTGGGGGTGGCCTCCTCTGGCTAACACCCCTACCTCTCCGAACTCATCAATCATGAATCGATCCGTAGGCTGAGTCCTCCTACTTGCATCCCTCCTACTAGGACATCCTTTCGACACATGGCCCTGACGGCCGCAGGTAAAACAAGCATCAACAAAAGATGACATTCCCCGGGATGATGCCTGTCACATTGTGAATACTGAGGGAAAAACTGAATCCGGCTGGCTGGAACCTACGTGTAGCTGTGAACCGGAAGCTCTGGAGCTCTGACCAACTCCGGCTTACCCCCAACGTCCTGAACCCTTTGGAGGAACATTCTGCACTGGCGGAGGCGCATAATCAATCTGTTGCTAAAAAGGTCTGCCTCGATAGTTACCAAAGGACCTTGCTGTTCTGGCCCTCTTCTGCTGATCTTGGTTAATCCGTCGATCTCTACGTTTTCTCGGCCTGCTGCGCATGAGCCTGCACGCAGGCCATGCTCAAGCCTAACTGAAAAATTACTCTTGCACAACCCTCTCTTAGATAGTCATCAAGACTCGCGGTACATCGGTATACTCTCTGGTAGCCAAATCCATAGCTAGTAACAGGGTCGTCTCTTTGCAATCTATATTCTCTGTCCCGATCGTGGCGAAGGTTCAAATATCATGGCGCGATGAGCCGCTGCCGTGCTGAACTCTCTTTGGGGTGGCGGCGTTGCCAAACTCCTGAATGAAGCACCCTAGGTGATGATTGGGCACTGTGCCCTCGCATTCTCTCTATTCGCGCCTCCTCGCCGCTTGCCTTCTGGGCGGGTTGCCTTACGTGGAGGCATAGCGGTAGGAAAGAAATACGTTAGAGGTCCAACTTACAACACGACTCTAAGGCACGATCTCAGTGAGAAGGATGGAAACCAATCCTAAATATCCTATAGCCTCACGATTATTGGTGTGGTGCACAACACACCGATAATCAAGACTTACTATATACGGTCGTAGACACTTTCCGAGGATTAATCGCTCGATACCACTTTTGTCACGACCGAACCGGGCGTGGTCGTGCCTTACCGGGCACCCAGTAGACATACATCAGAGTAATCAGCGGAATATAAAACAAGACATGAAATAAAAACAGTTCATCTGAGAAAACTTGCCTTGCGGCATATATATATAACAACTAGAACAGTTACATCCTTTTTTACAACTCTGCCCACAACAGTACTACAGACCTCTAAGAATGATATGACAACAATGACAGGACAGGGCCCCGCCATACCCCTGAATGTAAGCACCTACAACGACAGGGGACTATACCACCGATAAGCCTCCGGAGAAACGGAGCTTCCCGAACGCTGAACTGTGACCACATGGCGAGGATCAACATCGGTGTACCTCTACTGCGGCATGAACGCAGCCCGAGGAGGTCGATAACAGGTACCAAGTATGTGAAACTGTAAATTACTTTAAATGAAATCAAAGTATTTAAAACCATTTGCAAATACAATTAGTTCAATTTGCACATAGTGCCATATCACAAACAAGAGCAATAATAGGTAAAATGTAACAGGTCTTTCCTAGGCCGCGAATGATCGAAGCAAGGCGATCGCCCGTAGTATCATTATGCATGCCTAACCCGACTCCGCGATCGCATAGGTCACACATAGACCCGCATGAGGTATTCCTCGCGTCGGGGTAGCTAACCCCGGTACTCTCCGACTCCCGCAGTCCGCATAGTCTCAATAGACCGCATAGTCACACAGACTGCATAGGGCATCCCACGCATCGGGATAAAACACCCGGAATGATCAATCCTGGAACTCCCGCAGCTCCGCATAGTCACGCAGACCGCATAGGCCGTATAGACCCGCATCAAGGGTGGCAAGCCCTCGGCATAACAAGTCAAGGGGGTATGTGATATAATAACATAACAGCTTATCGTTAAACAACATAAGCACAACAAGGGGAACCCCTTTACACAAACATCACCAGATACTAACACACGTAGCATCCTAACACGTTTACTTATCAAATCAACAAGAAATTATTACAAGGCTATCACAAACCAACACAATCAAGTTATTCACACAAGGTACTTTCTACTTTATGTTAACAATTTCGGGTTTTTATCCCCAAAGTACTTCATACATTAACTCTTTTTAAAAGATCCGTTTCTTTCAAAAAGTCACACAATACCCGTAGTATAAAAATAGAGTGACTATCCTTTTAAGTAAACCAAAACACTTCCCTTTGTAAATCAAGTAACAACATTATTTCCAAACGTTCAAGTTTGCCTAATTCCAAATGCTTAAGTTTCTCATTTTCGAAAGGTTTCGTACTTCATAGTTTTAATCACTTAATGATATAATTCTCCTTTGAAACAATTTGAGATACATATGCCTTATATGTGAATAGGTTATTCTTGTTCATAATCAATCTTATTTAAGCAGTCATGATCTAGGAAATGTAATATCATTTTGTCTCATCTTAGCTTCTATGCAGATGGAGGTTTCTACTGGTTTTAATAATACTTAATTATTCAATACATTTCCCTTTATTAGCGCTGTAGTGGTTTGTTCGATACTTATTCTGATTTCCGAAATCAGTAAAACATTATTCCTTTTTATCACCAAGTACTCATTACTCACGAATGAGGTTTCACACTTTTTAACAAAATTCATATTAATTCAATTAAGTTAAGTCTCTTATCTTTTAAGATCAAGTCTCTTAACTTCTTAAAATCAATAAACCATTCTTTTTATCTCTCTTAAGTCGTTATACCTAACTTCCCATAAAGCTAGTATAACTCTTAAGCTTTCAAACCAAGTATTATTCTTCTTTCAAAAAGGATTCTTAATTCTTTTGAAATACTTCAAGATTCTTATTATTCAGGCTTAAGTCAAAAGACATTGCCGTAAAACTATATTCAGTTAACACACGTACGTCTACCGTACTATATATATATTCCTTTAAAATACTTCCAGATTCTTATTATTCAGGCTTAAGTCAAAAGACATTGCCGTACAACTACGTTCAGTTAACACACGTACGTCTACCGTACTATATATATATTCTTTTAAAATATCATGCTCAAGAGGATAGGAAGGATCACATACCTCGCGACGATTATCGACTATTAGCAAAACGCTCCACGGCTATAACCCGGCTAGCCTCGTCCACCTTTCAAGTAGTACATGTTACTCGCAGAACATTCAACCTATAAAGGTTATATAGGTCTATCAACTTCTACATTAATAATCTTCTGATGTGATTTCAGTTCAAGTATTTTCTGTAATATCCTTCTATTGCAGTTCAAATCTCTTCTATGAATCTTATATTCATTTCTAAACAACTACAGTATGTAATTTCCAATTACAATAGGGGGACAAGATATTTACCTCGATAAGCCCAAAATTATCCAAGATTTAATATCGATCCTGAGCAACGTTTAGCTCCTACTCCGGGTGCTCCAATGTCACGACCCGAACCCGGGCCCGTGACTGGTACCTTACCCCGGGCACCCAAGTAGCCATACATCAGAGTAATCAGCGGAACATAAAGACAATACATGAAACCAGTGTAATAAGCGAGCAAGCTAACCAAAAGCGGTTACCTTGGTATATATATAAATAACAACTCTTTCAACATGAATACGGTTTAATCCTTTTACAAACCACCGCCACAACGATTACTACGGACCTCTAAGAATGATACGACAATGATAGCGGGACGGGGCCCGCCAAACCACGAATGTAAACACTTACGACAACAGGACTATACCACCGATAAGCCTCGAGAAACGGAGCTTCCCAAACTGGCGTGACCACGAGCTAGGATCAACGGCGGTGTACCTTTACTGCGGCATGACGCGGCCCGAAGGAGTCGATCTGCAGTACCAAGTATGTGGAACTGAAAATAAATACTGTAAATGAAATCATAGTAGTCTATATAAAGCAGGAGACATGTATGATAACCAAAATACGGTTCACAATAAATAAGCAGTCATGTCAAGTCAGGGACTCACGCCCTCAAAGTTATCACAATAAAACCGTACGGGGCAAGTACGATGGCATAGCCGACTACTAAGACCCACAGTACCAAAAATACCACAAACTGTATCTCGAGGTCTTTCTAGACCGCACCACATGATCGAAGCCGGCGCCGCGCAATATCAATGTGCGCGTCTATCCTCGAACTCTCGCACTCGCATAGGTCACCCACGGACCGCGTGAGGTATTCTCGAATCATGGTCCTGCATCGCTGAGGTATACCCGCGTCGAAGCGCACCAACCCTCGGTATCCGCCTAGGCTCCGCACCGCATAGTCTCAAAAGACCGCATAGTCTCAACAGACCGCATAGGGAATCCCCGCGTCGGGCTAAACACCCGAATGATCAATCCACGAGCTCTGCGCGCTCGCGTAGTCACAAGGATTTGCATAGCCGTATAGACCGCATCGAGGGTGGCAAGCCCTCGGTATAACAAGTCAAGGGGTATGTGATACAATAACGATAACGGGCTTAACGTTTGACAACGTAAGCACAACAAGAGTGACCCTTACACAATAATCACAAGATACTAACACGTAGCATCCTAACATGCTTACTTATCAAATCAACAAGAAAGTATTACAAGGCTATCACAAACCAATACAATCAAGTTATTCACACAAGGTACTTTCTACTAACAAGTTCGAACCTATCCCCAAAGTACTTCATACATTAAATCTTTAAAATATACGTTACTTCACAACAACCACACAATACACCGTATATGAAAATAGAGTGATTATCTTTTTAAAGTAAATCAATTACTTCTCTTTGTAAAATCAAGTAGCAACCTTCTTTTCCAATGTTCAAGTTTCTTATTTTAGAAGGGTTTCGTAGTTCATAGTCTTATTGATTAAGAATATAATTCTCTTTTAACTATCGAGAAACATAAGTCTTATATGTGAGTAGGATATTCTTGTTTATAACAATCTTATTACGTGACCATGATCTAGAAATATCATTTTGTCTCATCTTAGCTTCTATGCGGATGGAAGTTTCTCTGGTTTTAATAATACTTAACTAGTCAAAACATTTCCTTTTAACGCCGCGGTGGTTTGTCGATACATTCGATTTCCAAATCAAGAAACATTCTTAAGCCGTTATACCTAACTTCCCATAAAGCTAGTATAACTCTTAAGTTTTAAAAACCAAGTATTACTTCTTCTTTCAAAATGCTTCAAAAATCTTTTGAAATACTTCAAGTTCTTTACTAACACATAACAAGCCAGTTATAGTTCAAATCAGTTACCTTTTAAAGACCACAAGTATTTTTTTTACCAACATAAAGTCTTATAACCAACTTCCCATAAAGTGTTATAACACTTTATGTTTTAAACCAATCAAATACATTTAGCACGTATCGTCTACCGCACTACATAGTTCACACATATCATGCTAGAAGAGATAGGAAGAGGTTCACATACCTCGCGGCAGTATCGACTAATAGCAAACGCTCAAGTACTTCCAACCGTCGGCTACTCCTTAAGCCAAGTAGATCGCGCCACACGTAGTACTTCAACCTATAAGGCCACAAGGCGCTTATTAACATTTAGATCTCATCGTAGAAAATTCGGCAGCACCTCCCACAACAGCGTAAATCTCTCTCTCTATCGAGGCGGCTACCAACCGGGGGTTATATGTCTAACCCTAACGGTACAATTCTACTCCACGGTACTACTACACAAGTCTCATGTGTCTGACCATGTAATTACAGTTCAGTATTCTTCTTTAAATTAAGGCTTAAGTCGCAAGACATTGCCGTAAGTATTATTCAGGCTTAATTCAAAACACATTGCAGATAACTACGTTCAGTTCTATATATAGTATACTTCAACTATATATTCTAACAACATCTAATTTCCAATAACAATAGAGGACAAGATAATTACCTCGATAAGCCCATAATTATCCTAGTTAAAGTCGATCTGGGTAATCGTTTAGCTCGACTCCAAGCACTCCACCAGCTCTAAACCACCCTTAGAAGTTTTAACTAACTTCTACACAATACTCAACGGACTATGGAGATTTTCCTAGGGTTTCGGTTTGTGTGGTGAGTATAATAGTATTTCGGGCATTTCGTATAGGTATAACCTTAGAATACAACAAGGTATACGGCTAAGGTAATTTGGGCATTATAACAATACTTTTGAGTATTTCTACCAAGAGGGGGTATATTATACGAGAACAACACCACTAGGAGGGGTGAAGTCTCGGCCACAAGGCCACAAGGGAGGGCTCTCGGCCAGGGGAGGGGCGAGAACCACAACAAGAGGGGATTTTTACACTTAGAGATTTGTGGAAAGGATGAAGAATTCATCAAAGGGAGAGGGGTATTTATAGGTCGAGGATGGCAACCAAAGGCGAAGATTAAACCAAGTGTTAGGCAAGTGTAGGGCTAGGATTTATTACACACAAATATCCTACCAACCCTTGACTTTGGCAAGGCACAAAAACGTGCCTTACTAGCCCATTTCGTCCAATCTACCGCCACGATGAGAGGGTGCCAAGTGGCGCCTCTTGTTGATCCCAAAATGTTTCGCCTCGGAAAAATCCGCAAAAATTAAAAATGACATAGCCGGAAATTCCCCTACGAAAGCTGTGAAAACGTTTCGTCGAAAAACGACTCTAATCGGGTGTTGTGAACAAATAAATTTCGGCCAAGCCTAATTCTCAAGTTCAAATTTTCTCGCGTCGCCTTACGTGCATACTGCAAATACGGTATAACATTCTCCTCGCCAGAAACATTCGTCCCGAATGTTCCTTCTAAGCCTCAAAACAAACGTGCGCCAGTATAGTCTTTACTACCATACTTACGAAACAATCCTGCCACAATGGCCACAGAAACAACTGCGCAAAATACTTACATCCAAGTCCACGAGGAATCACCTCTAACATCACCACAAACACCTCTCTCCGGGGTCTAAAATATACTTCGCCGCGCTTCTCTTTACAAAAGAAATGATCACATCAATGCTCGCCATACATGCTCGCTTCTTCCCGATACCACTTTTGTCACTTTGCGCGAGTTCTAGTGCCACTCGGCGACCCAACAAATGATGCGGGACTACATGCGATCCACGAGGTCGTTGCTCGAACTCTTACCACATTTCGAAATCGCTTGATTTTCCAAAACTTCGGGTTACTAACTCTAACGTGGTCATCATTAGCGGGAACACTCGGATGGATCTCCGATACTTTTCCGATCATAACAATACGAAAGACCGGTCATCTTGCCTCTAAGTCGGACGACAAAGCTAACATATAGCAACCCGCCTATTCTTCACATGGACTCAAAGGCCCAAGTAACTCGGGCTAAGTTCCTCTGTCTTCCAAAACTCGTCACACCCACCCCGGTGGTACTTTCAAGACCGACCGTCGAACTGAACTCTGGCGTCGTCGCCGATTATCATACGATTTCTGAGTGCGGAACCTCTTCTAGACAAGCTTTACTCATCCACTGCTGGAACAAGCTGAACCAATTATTTGAATCACGCCAACATCGAACCAATCGACCGCGACTCACATCCGCCCTACAAGGCTTCAAAGGCGACATCCTAACCGAAATGGTAGCTTAAACACTCCTTCAACAGAGACAACAATTCTCGCAACTATCCACGAAATCAAACACGGCGAGGCGAATGTGATCTGGGACTTACTCGAGTTCTAACCTTGCACTGGTAAAACCTCGAGAAAAAGCGCAACACGGGCTCCACATGCGACATAAGGTGAAGGTAGGCACCTCGTGCGACCTTACGACCTTTTCGATATATCATCTCGCGTAACCTCTGCCGAGTAAACGGTCTTAGCTAGAAGACAACACGGTGACCTCGCCGCCCAACCATTGGTCGAATCGTCCACGAACTCGTCTGTTGGTTAACTAAACTTGGGCCTAACACCCTCACAACCTAACACAAGGCGGGACCACCACAACCTGACCCGCACTAAACCTACGCGGGTTGACGCAGCGTGGCCTCAACCCGACCCGGCCGCGCAATACTAGCTCCCGATTGAACGATCTCACAAATCACGTTTGAAAACCTGGCGGTCTTCTTAGCTCAACTACCCCCTTTCATTCCACACTACTAGGGACCTATCCCAAACATAACTCACGTGCACTATGCACTTCCGATAAGGGTCAAACATAACACTACACCTTTTACTCGAGATGGCCTTGCCTCTAAGGTCTCTACGTAAAAAGCTCTAAGGTTCACACCTTCTCTATCCCCCAAAATCTTACTCGGTTAAACAACCATGATCTAATCACGACTAACACACTGCTATCAGAACATAGCACTTAAGGTATACTCACCTTATCACACATGATCTCTGAGGGTTAAAGATATATCTATATCTCTTCTTCACTCCTTAGTCGTTCTAATCAAACACGCCCGTGAGCGCTTAGCTAAGGAAGATGACGAACTACCGCAATCACGAAGGCTAAGTCCTCCTGAGGACACTCTCTCAACACATGGCCACGACGGCGCAGTGCAACAAGTACCGACTAAAAGCGACATTCCCGGGATGGCGTGCATCGCCATGAGCCGGAAGCCACAGTTGACCAACTCCTGCATACTCCGAACGTCCCGATATCCGTGGAGGACCACTCGGCACTGGCGGAGGTGCATATCAAATCTGCTGGTGAGGCGACTTGCCTCGAAAGTTACCAAAGGACCTTCTTTGCTCTGGCCTCGCCTGCGTCGCCCGTTAACGCGTCGATCTTTACGCTTCTCGGCTGCTGCGCATAAGCGTACGAGCCATGCTCAAGCCCAATGAAGAATTACTCTTGCACAACCTCTTTTAGATAGTCATCAAGACTCGCGGTACATCGGTATACTCTCGGTAGCCAAATCCATAGCTAATGTAACGGTCGCCTCCTTGCGATCTATATTCACTATTCGTCGTGGGCGAAGGTTCAAATATCATGGCGCGATGGGAGCTGCGCTGCGTGCCAAACTCTGCTGGGGCTAGTGGCGTCAAAACTCCCGAATGAAGCACTACCTAGGTAATGATTGGGCTGTGCCCTCGCCACCCTCGAACTCTACTCGCGGCTCGCCGGTGCCTTGACCTCCTGGGCGGGTTGCCTGCGGAGGCATAACGATAAGGGAAATAATTTCGTCGGAGGTCCAACTTACAACACGACTCTAAGGCACGATCTCGAGTGAGAAGAATAGAAACCAATCCTAAATACCCTATAGCCTCACGATTATTGGTGTGGTGCACAACACACCGATAATCGAACTCTGGATACGATGCGTAGACACTTTCCGAGGATTAAGCGCTCTGATACCACTTTTGTCACGACCGAACCGGGCGTGGTCGTGCCTACCGGGCACCCAAGTAGCCATACATCGAGTAATGTTGGAACATAAAGACAATACATGAAACGATGTAATAAGCGGCAGGCTAACCAAAAGCGGTTACGCCGGTATATATATAAATAACAACTCTTTCAACATGACGGTTTAATCCTTTTACAAACCACGCCACAGCGGTACTACGGACCTCTAAGAATGATACGACAACAATGGCGGGGCGGGGCCGCCAAACCACGAATGTAAACACTTACGACAACGGGGACTATACGTGATAAGCCTCGAGAAGCGGAGCTTCCCAAACGCTGTGACCACGAGCTAGGATCAACGATCGTTTACCTTTACTGCGGCATGAACGCGGCCCGAGGAGTCGATAACTGGTACCAAGTATGTGGCGAAAATAAATCAGTAAATGAAATCATAGTAGTCTATATAAAGCAGAGACATGTATGATAACAAATACGGTTCCTGATAAATAGCGATCATGTCAAGTCGGGGACTCACGCCTCAAAGTTATCACAATAAAACCGTGCAGGGCAAATGCGAAGGCATAGCCACTACTAAGACCAGCATACCAAAAATACCACAAAGCGTATCTCGAGGTCTTTCTGAACCGCACCACATGTCGGCGGCCACTCGCCCGCAATATCAATGTCGGCGTCTATCCACTGGAACTCTCGCGACTCCGCATAGGTCACCCGGACCGCGTGAGGTATTCCTCGAATCATGGTCCCGGATCGCTGAGGTATACCCGCGTCGAGGCGCCAACCCTCGGTATCCGCCTAGGCTCCGCGGCCGCATAGTCTCAAAAGACCGCGTAGTCTCAACGGACGCGCATAGAATCCCCGCGTCGGGCTAAACACCGGAATGATCAATCCTGGAGCTCTGGCGCTCGCGTAGTCACGAAATTTGCATAGGCCGTATAGACCGCGTCGGTGGCAAGCCCTCGGTATAACAAGTCGAGGGTATGTGATACAATAACGATCTGCGGGCTTAACGTTTGACAACGTAAGCCTGACAAGAGTGACCACACAATAATCACAAGATACTAACACACGTAGCATCCTAACATGCTTACTTATCAAATCAACAAGAAAGTATTACAAGGCTATCACAAACCAATACAATCAAGTTATTCACACAAGGTACTTTCTACTAACAAGTTCGGGTACCTATCCCCAAAGTACTTCATACATTAAATCTTTAAAATATACGTTACTTCACAACAACCACACAATACCTGTAGTATATGAAAATATAGTGATTATCTTTTTAAAGTAAATCAATTACTTCTCTTTGTAAAATCAAGTAGCAACCTTCTTTTCCAATGTTCAAGTTTCTTATTTTAGAAGGGTTTCGTAGTTCATAGTCTTATTCAGTTAAGAATATAATTCTCTTTTAACTATCTGAGAAACATAAGTCTTATATGTGAGTAGGATATTCTTGTTTATAACAATCTTATTACAATGACCGTGATCTAGGAAATATCATTTTGTCTCATCTTAGCTTATGCGGATGGAAGTTTCTCTGGTTTTAATAATACTTAACTAGTCAAAACATTTCCTTTTATTAACGCTGCGATGGTTTGTCGATACACATTCGATTTCCAAATCGAGAAACATTCTTAAGCGTTATACCTAACTTCCCATAAAGCTAGTATAACTCTTAAGTTTTGCAAAAACCAAGTATTACTTCTTCTTTCAAAATGCTTCAAAAATCTTTTGAAATACTTCAAGTTCTTTACTAACACATAACAAGCCAGTTATAGTTCAAATCAGTTACCTTTTAAAGACCACAAGTATTTTTACCAACATAAAGTCGTTATAACCAACTTCCCATAAAGTCGTTATAACACTTTATGTTTTAAACCAATCAAATACATTTAGCACATGTCGTCTACGTCTTTACATAGTTCACACATATCATGCTAGAAGAGATAGGAAGAGGTTCACATACCTCGCGGCAGTATCGACTAATAGCAAAAGCGCTCCAAGTACTTCCAACCGGCTACTCCTTAAGCCAAGTAGATCGCGCCACACGTAGTACTTGACCTATAAGGCCCAGTGACGCTTTATTAACATTTAGATCTCATCGTAGAACATTCTACCGAAAATTCGGCGACCTCCCCACACATGCAGCGTAAATCTCCTCTATCGAGTAGGCTACCAAGCCAACCGGGGGTTATATGTCTAACCTACGTACAATTCTACTCCACGGTACTACTACAAGTCTCATGTCTGACCATGTAATTCTGATTCGGATTCTTCTTTTAAATTCAGGGCTTAAGTCGCGAGACATTCTGTAAGTATTATTCGGGCTTAAGTGAAAAGAGATTGACGATATCTACGTTCAGTTCTATCTATAGTAGACTTCAACTTTATATTCTAACAAGATGTAAGTTCCTATTACAATAGCTGGACAAGATAATTACCTCGATAAGCCAATAATTATCCTAGTTAAAGTCGATCCTGGTAATCGTTTAGCTCGACTCCAAGCACTCGACCGCTCTAAACCACCTTAGAAGTTTTAACTAACCTACACAATACTCAACGGACTATGGAGATTTTCCTAGGGTTTCGGTTTTGTGGTACGGAAGTATAATAGTATTTACGGGCATTTCGTATAGGTATAACCTTAGAATAAAACAAGGTATTTGGCTAAGGTAATTTGGGCTTTATAAAAATACTTTTGAGAGTATTTCTACCAAGAGGGGGTATATTATACGAGAACAACACCACTAGGAGGGTGAAGTCTCGCCACAAGGCCACACAAGGGAGGGCTCTCGGCCGAGGAGGGGCGAGAACCACAACAAGAGAGGGGATTTTTACACTTAGAGATTTGTGGAAAGGATGAAGAATTCATCAAAGGGAGAGGGTATTTATAGGTCAAGGATGGCCAACCAAAGGCCAAGATTAAACCAAGTGTTAGGCAAGTGTAGGGCTAGGATTTATTACACACAAATATCCTACCAACCCTTGACTTTAGCCAAGGCACAAAAAACGTGCCTTACTAGCCCATTTCGTCCAATCTACCGCCACCCATGAGAGGGTGCCAAGTGGCGCCCTCTTGTTGGTCCAAAATGTTTCGTCTCTCGGAAAAATCCGCAAAAATTAAAAATGACATAGCCGGAAATTCCCCTACGAAAGCTGTGAAAACGTTTCTTCGAAAAACGACTCTAATCGGGTGTTGTGAACAAATAAATTTCGGCCAAGCCTAATTCTCAAGTTCAAATTTTCTACGTACGTCCTTACGTACATACTCTGGAAATACGGGGTATAACATCCAACCCGCTCCAAACAACCCTTAGAAGTTCTACGCAACTTCTTCTTAATACTTCAACCGACTATGAAGATTTTCCTTAGGGTTTCGTTTTGTGGTTGTGGAAAGTATAATAGTATTTGGGCTTTTGTATAAGTGTAACCTTGGAATACTACAAGGTATTTGGGCAAGGTATTTTGGAATTGTAACTATACTTGGAGTATTTCTACGAGAGGGGTATTTTATGAGAACAACTAGGCAGGGGTACCCGCACTTAGCACCACTAGGAGGGTGTGTCTCGGCCCCACCACAAGGAGGAGGGGACAACTCTCGGCCAAAGGGCCTCTCGCGAAATGGGAGGGACTTTCAAGACTAAGGAAGTGAGGAGTGGATGAAGAACTCTTCACAATGGGGGGGTATTTATAGGGAAACCAAGGGCCAAGAACATGCCAAGTAGTAGGCAAGTGTAGGGTCAAGATTTGGACAAGTGTGTGTGGGTCCCACTTGCTCATCTTCCACACAAAATATCTACAAAATATCCTACCAACCCTTGACTCCAAATCGTCCAAGTTGCCGTCCCACACTCCACCAACTTGAGATTTAGCCCTCCATGAGATATCTGGTAGTTAGCTTTCATACTTTCCCCCGTCGGTGGCTGACGCAGGATGGCTCTGGTAGTTGGCTTTCGTACTTGCCCCCGTCAGTGCTATTTCACAGTTTGGTACGATAGGCTCCGATAGATAGCTTGCGCACTTGCCCCGGTCATATTTGGAATGACGAGTTGGATCTGTAGTTAGCTTCGTACTTGCCCCGTCGATTGTTAGCCGAGTTGGATCTGGTAGTTGGCTTTCGTACTTGCCCCCGTCAGTTCTATGATACAGGTTGGATCTGGTGGTTCATTTTCCTACTTGGCCCGTACAATTTTTGGGACACATGTGGGACTTGGTGTTCATGTATGCCTATTGGTGTTATATTATATCATGGACTGCCGGCAGTGAGTAAGGATTCCACGGGCATGATTGATATTATGGGCGTGAGACCCATGGTTATATTTTAGTAATGACTTTGAGGGCATGCGTCCCTGACTTGATATGACTGCTTATGTATTGTGTACTGTAGGTTGGCTATCATACATGTCACGACCCGTTCCGGGGCCCGTGACTGGTGCCTTACCCGGGCACCTAAGTAGTCATACATCAGAGAAATCAGCGGAATATAAAACATACAGATATGAAACAAGAGATAAGATAATAAAACAGGCCAACCAAAACGGTTGGCTTGCATATATCTGAAATTTTTGAGCAGTTACATCCCTTTTACAAACCACACTTGCAGCATTACTACGGACCTCTAAGAATGTATCAACACTATGGCCGGGACGGGCCCGCCATACCCACAGATGCACGAACCTGACTCAGGGAACCATACCAAAAGATTCGCCTCCGGAGAAATGGTGCTTCCCTATACGCTGAACAGTGATCCTATGAGCGAGTATCAACAACCGGTGTACCTCTACCTGCGGCATGAACGCAGCCCAAGGAGGTCGATCTGGCAGTACCAAGTATGTGGCGAAAAATCGTAAATGAAATCATAACAGTCTATATAAAACAGGAGACATGTATGATAACAAAACTACGGTTCACAATATAAAAGCAGTCACGTCAAGTCAGGGACTCACGCCCTCAAGTCATCCCTCATGCCCGTGGAACTCCTTCCTCACTGCCGGCAGTCTAGGTATAAATCATGTGATACGTATAACATGTCTCGGCCCATCTCATGGACCCAGTGTCGCATCGTATGGAATACATTCCCGGCCCATCTCATGGACTCGGTATAGAAACGTGTGGAATACATTCCCGGTCCATCCCATGGACTCGGTAGTCGTGTGAAATACATTCCCGGTTCATCTCATGAACGCGGTAGTCGAGTGAAATACATTCCCGGTCCATCCCATGGACGCGGTATTCGAGTGAAATACATTCCCGGTTCATCCTATGAACGCGGTAGTCGAGTGAAATACATTCCCGGTCCATCCCATGAACGCGGTGTCGAGTGAAATACATTCCCGGTTCATCCCATGAACGCGGTGTCGTGTGGTCATAACATTTAAACGCTCTTTTAAGACAGATTAAGGTAATACCATATGTTCCTTTTAAAACAACTAAGGTAACATTATGCCCTTCTTTTTAAACCAAAACACTTTCCTTCTTAAAGTCAAGTAACAACATTCTTTTCCAAAAGTTCAAGTTTGCCTAATTTCAAATATTCACATTTCTTACTTTCGAAAGGTTTCATAGTTCAGTCTTAATCTTTTAATAACATAATTCTCCTTTTAAAACAGTTGAGTAATATATGCCTTATGTGTGAGTAGGTTATTCTTGTTTATAACAATCTTATTAAAGCAGCCATGATCTAGGAAATGTAATATCATTTTGTCTCATCTTAGCTTCATGCAGATGGAGGTTTCTCTTGGTTTTCATATAATTAATTAGTCAATACATTTTCCTTTATTAAGCGCTGCGATGGTTTGTTCGACCACTTATTCTCATTCCCGAAATCAAGAAACATTATTCATTAAAACCAAGTAATCATTACTCACGAATGAGGTTTCACAACAAAATTCATATCAAGTCAATTAAGTTAAGTCTCTTATCTTTCAAAATCAAGTCTCTTAACTTCTTCAATCAATAAACCATTCTTTTACCTTCATAGAGTCGTTATAACTAACTTCCCATAAAGCTATTATAACACCCTATGTTTTAAACCAACCAAATTCATTTAACACGTATGCGTCACCGTCTACATAGTTTACAAAACATCATGCTAGAAAGGATAGGAAGAGGTTCACATACCTCGCGACGATTATCGACAATAGCAATACGCTCCACGATCTGATAACCCCGCTAGCCTTTTCCACTCTTGAGTAGAATCGCTACTCGTAGTATTTCCACCTATAATGGCCATAAAAGCGTCTATCAACTCATAGATCTCTTCGTAGAATATTCTACTGAAAATTCGGCAAGACTCCCCGCAACCACTCAAATCTCCTCTCACTGCAGGTGGCTACAAGCCAACTGGGGGGTTTACACGTCTAACCTGGCGTGTACAATTCTACTTCACAAGAATACTACACAAGTCTCAGAAATCTGATCTATGTAAATGCAGTTCAATTCCTTTTAACATCCTTCTATACGGTGTAATTACGGTCGATTCTCTTCTTTAATATCCTTCATGTAATTACGGTTCAATTCTCTTCTTTAATATCCTTCTATGTAATTACAGTTCAATTCTCTTCTATAATCATTCTATATATAGTATACTTCAACTATATATTACTACAACATGTAATTTCCAATTACATTAGGGGGGCAAGATTATTTACCTCGATAAGTCCAAAATTATCCAAGTTTAAAGTCGATCCTGAGCAAGGTTTAGCTCCTACTCCGTGCGCTCCAACCCGCTCCAAACAACCCTTAGAACTTCTAACCAACTTCTACTCAAATACTTCAACCATCTATGTAGATTTCCTGAGGGTGTCGTTTTGTGACTGAAGGGAAGGATAGTAGTCTTTATGAGCTGTTAGTATAGGGTAACCTTGGAATACTATAAGGTATATGGGCCAAGATATTTTGGAATAATAACAATACTTGAAGAAGTATTTTTCTACCAAGGGAGGGGGGTATTTTACGAGAGATTCAAGGTAGGGGTACTTCTCGGCAAGGGCCTCTCGAGGAGGGTGATTTGGACGAGAGGTTTAAGAGGGAGGGAGAGAGATTTTTGCCTTGGATTTTTACAAGTGTGGATGAAGAAATGTCTTGCATTAGAGGGGTATTTATAGGCCAACCAATGGCCAAGATCAAGACAAGTGGTGTGCAAGTGTAGGGTGAGGATTTATCCATGTGTCCTTATCCATCTACTACACAAAATATCCTACCTAACCCTTGACCAAAGAAAGGCACAAAAAAGCGTGCCAAGAGCCTCAATTTGCCGTCACTGGGGTGACAAGTGTCACCCTCTCGTTGGTCCAAAATATTTTATCTCTCGGAAAAATCCGCAAAAATAATAAATGACATAGCCGTATTTTTCCCTTCACAATGTTTGGAAAATGTTTCGTCGGAAAACGATTCTTTTTGCTAGTTGTGCACAAATTTCGACCCTTATGCCTACTTAAGGCTAAAAACTTTTGTCGTGCGCCTCACGCATACTGCGGAAATACGGGTATAACATTCTCCTCCTTAGAAACATTTGTCCTGAATGTTCCTTCTCAAGACGGATAACGATAAAGTTCCTCTTAACTTAAATAAGTTGCCAATGCCACACATGGCCACAAAATAACACACGCTCCAATACTTAATCCAAGTCTACGAGGAATCACCTCTAACATCACAAAAGCTTCCACCCAAAGTCTAAACGATACTCCTTAAGAAATGATCACTTTTATTCTCTTAACACATGTTCACTTCTTCCCTTACTCGTCGTACCCTTCTCGAACACTGGAACTCTTTCTAGTATCGTGCACATACTTGATCGCCTGGTTCCAAAATCTCTGGAGTCACTACTTCCAAACTTGGTCATCTTACTAGCCTCAAATTCCTTTAAGGCCATTCCCGGCCTTTACGATCCGATTCTTGGTCGAACATATCCACGAACTCATACGATGGTTACCTAAACCTGGGCCTAGCACCCTCGTGACCCTACCACCGACTCGGTCTCCGAAGCCTTGATCACTCTCATGATCCGCTGTAACTGTCGAATGAACTCCTGCGGATCATCCTCAGGCCTCGACCCGTAGAACTCTGGAGGGCTACAACTCAGAAAGTCCCGTAGCCTCAAACTATTCGATCTCGGGTGAACCATGGGTACTACTGGAACTGCTGCGTCCAGCCTATCCTCATGTCTGGCCACGATCACGGCGATGGCGGGCCATCTCTTTGTACCCAACTCTCTGCTCCAGTGGGGTGAGGCTCAGTGTATGTGGTCTCAGCGGCCACCGCGGCTCTAAACTTTCTTTGAAGTGGCGTCGCAAAACTCGCCGTCTGAAGCACTATCTCAGGTAAAGACCGGCCTGCGCCCCCGTACTCCTCTGTATCCTACTAGCAGCTTCCTCGGCTGCCTTGCCCATCTGGGCCCGGGTTGCCTGCGGAGGCATAATCGGTAAAATGAAATGCGTCAGAGGGGTCCAACTTAAAACACAGCTCTAAGGCACGATCTCAGAATGAGAAAAATGGAAACCAATCCTAAATGTCCTGCAGTCTCCTGATTATAGATGTGGTGCACAACACACCGATAATCAAGACTCTACTAGACACGGTCTGTAGACACTTTCCGAGGATTAATCGCTCACGATACCACTTTTGTCACGACGTTCGGGAGCGTGGTGATCGTGCCTTACCGAGCACCCAGTAGTCATACATCGAGAAATCAGCGGAATATAAAACATACAGATATGAAACAAGAGATAAGATAATAAAGCAGGCCAACCAAAGCGGTTGCCTTCTTGCATATATCTGAAATTTTTGACGATTACATCCCTTTACAAACCACCGCGCGATTACTACGGACCTGCAAGAATGTAACACACCATGACGGACAGGGCCCGCCATACCACAGAATGTACAGAACCTACAAATCGTGAAACATACCAAAGATAAGCCTCGAGAAACGGAGCTTCCCAATCTGTTGAGCGTGATCCTGGCGAGGATCAACAAGCGGTGTACCTCTACTGCGGCATGAACGCAGCCGGAAGGAGGTCGATCTAACAGTACCAAGTATGAAACTGAAAAATCACGCAAATGAAATCATAACAGTCTATATAAAACAGCAGACATGTATGATAACAAAACTACGGTTCACAATATAAAGCGATCCGTCGTCGAGGACTCACGCCCTCAAGTCATCCCTCATGCCCGTGGAACTCCTTCATCACTGCCGGCAGTCTAGGTATAAATCATGTGATACGTATAACATGTCTCGGCCCATCTCATGGACCCAGTGTCGCATCGTATGGAATACATTCCCGGCCCATCTCATGGACTCGGTATAGAAACGTGTGGAATACATTCCCGGTCCATCCCATGGACTCGGTATTCGTGTGAAATACATTCCCGGTTCATCTCATGAACTTGGTAGTCGGATGGAATACATTCCCGGTTCATCTCATGAACGCGGTAGTCGAGTGAAATACATTCCCGGTTCATCTCATGAACGCGGTATTCGAGTGAAATACATTCCCGGTCCATCCCATGGACGCGGTAGTCGAGTGAAATACATTCCCGGTTCATCCCATGAACGCGGTAGTCGAGTGAAATACATTCCCAGTCCATCCGATGAACGCGGTGTCTAGTGAAATACATTCCCGGTTCATCCCATGAACGCGGTGTCGTGTGGTCATAACATTTAAACGCTCTTTTAAGACAGATTAAGGTAATACCATATGTTCATTTTAAAACAACTAAGGTAACATTATGCCCTTCTTTTTAAACCAAAACACTTTCCTTCTTAAAGTTAAGTAACAACATTCTTTTCCAAAAGTTCAAGTTTGCCTAATTTCAAATATTCACATTTCTTACTTTCGAAAGGTTTCATAGTTCATAGTCTTAATCTTTTAATAACATAATTCTCCTTTTAAAACAGTTGAGTAATATATGCCTTATGTGTGAGTAGGTTATTCTTGTTTATAACAATCTTATTAAAGCAGCCATGATCTAGGAAATGTAATATCATTTTGTCTCATCTTAGCTTCTATGCAGATGGAGATTTCTACTGGTTTTCATATAATTAATTAGTCAATACATTTTCCTTTATTAGCGCTGCAGTGGTTTGTTCGACCCTTATTCTCATTCCCGAAATCAGTAAAACATTATTCATTAAAACCAAGTACTCATTACTCACGAATGAGGTTTCACAAAATTCATATCAAGTCAATTAAGTTAAGTCTCTTATCTTTCAAAATCAAGTCTCTTAACTTCTTCAATCAATAAACCATTCTTTTACCTACATAGAGTCGTTATAACTAACTTCCCATAAAGCTATTATAACACCCTATGTTTTAAACCAACCAAATTCATTTAACACGTATGCGTCACCGCACTACATAGTTTACAAAACATCATGCTAGAAAGGATAGGAAGAGGTTCACATACCTCGCGACGATTATCGACGATAGCAATACGCTCCACAAGATCGTAACCTCGCTAGCCTTTTCCACTCTTGAGTAGAATACGCTACTCGTATTATTTCCACCTATAATGGCCATAAACCGTCTATAAACTCATTGATGTCTTCGTGAGTATTCTCTGAAAATTCGGCAGACCTCCCGCATGACCACTCAAATCTCTCTGCCTGCAGGCTACAAAGCCAACCGAGGGGTTTACGCCTAACCGGGCGTGTACAATTCTACTTCACGATAATACTACAAGTCATCAGAATACAGATCCTATGTAAATGCAGTTCAATTCCTTTTAACATCCTTCTATACGATTGTAATTACGGTCAATTCTCTTCTTTAATATCCTTCTATGTAATTACGGTTCAATTCTCTTCTTTAATATCCTTCTATGTAATTCTGTTCAATTCTCTTCTATAATCATTCTATATATAGTATACTTCAACTATATATTACTCTGACATGTAATTTCCAATTACATTAGCAAGATTATTTACCTCGATAAGTCCAAAATTATCCAAGTTTAAAGTCGATCTGAGCAAGGTTTAGCTCTACTCATGCGCTCAACCCGCTCCAAACAACCCTTAGAACTTCTAACCAACTTCTACTCAAATACTTCAACCATCTATGAAGATTTCCTTAGGGTTTCGTTTTGTGACTGAAGGGAAGTATAGTAGTATTTCTGAGCTTTTAGTATAGGGGTAACCTTGGAATACTATAAGGTATATGGGCCAAGGTATTTTGGAATAATAACAATACTTGGAGAAGTATTTTTCTACCAAGGGAGGGTATTTTCACGAGAGCTTGGTGGGTACTTCTCGGCCAAGGGCCTCTCAAGGGGGAGGGGTGATTTGGACGAGAGGTTTAAGAGGGAGGGAGAGGGATTTTTGCCTTGGATTTTTACAAGTGTGGATGAAGAAATGTCTTGCATTAGAGGGGTATTTATAGGCCAACCAATGGCCAAGATCAAGACAAGTGGTGTGCAAGTGTAGGGTGAGGATTTATCCATGTGTCCTTATCCATCTACTACACAAAATATCCTACCTAACCCTTGACCAAAAGAAAGGCACAAAAAACGTGCCAAGAGCCTCAATTTGCCGTCCACTTGAGGGTGACAAGTGTCACCCTCTCGTTGGTCCAAAATATTTTATCTCTCGGAAAAATCCGCAAAAATAATAAATGACATAGCCGTATTTTTCCCTTCACAATGTTTGGAAAACGTTTCGTCGGAAAACGATTCTTTTTGCTAGTTGTGCACAAATTTCGACCCTTATGCCTACTTAAGGCTAAAAACTTTTGTACGTACGCCCTCACGTACATACTCTGGAAATACGGGGTATAACATTCTCCCCTCCTTAGAAACATTCGTCCCGAATGTTCCTTCTCAAGACGGATAACGATAAAGTTCCTCTTAACTTAAATAAGTTGCCAATGCCACACATGGCCACAAAATAACACACGCTCCAATACTTAATCCAAGTCTACGAGGAATCACCTCTAACATCACAAAAGCTTCCACCCAAAGTCTAAACGATACTCCCTTAAGAAACGATCACTTCTATTCTCTTAACACATGTTCACTTCTTCCCTTACTCGTCGTACCCTTCTCGAACACTGGAACTCTTTCTAGTATACGTGCATACTTGATCATCGCTCGGTTCCAAAATCTCTGGAGTCACTACTTCCAAACTTGGTCATCTTACTAGCCTCAAATTCATTTAAGGCCATTCCCGGCCTTTACGATCTGATTCTTGGTCGAACATATCCACGAACTCATACGATGGTTACCTAAACCTGGGCCTAGCACCCTCGTGACCCTACCACCGACTCGGTCTCCGAAGCCTTGATCACTCTCATGATCCGCTGTAACTGTCGAATGAACTCTTGCGGATCATCCTCAGGCCTCGACCGTAGAACTCTGGCGCTCTGACTCGAAAGTCCCGTAGCCTCAAACTATCCGATCTCGGGTGAACCGTGGGTACTACTCGAATCTGCGTCGGCTATCCTCATGTGCAGCTACGATCACGGCGATGGCGGGCCATCTCTTTGTACCCCAACTCCTCTGCTCCAGTGTGGGGTGGAGGCTCGTGCTTGTGGTCTCGGCAGCCACTGCTGTGGCTCTAAACTCTATTGGGGCTGGCGGCGTCGCAAAACTCGCCGTCTGAAGCACTATCTCAGTAAAGGCGGGCTGCGCCCCGTACTCCTCAGATCCTACTAGCGGCTTCCTCGGTCTTGCCCATCTGGGCGGGTTGCCTTGCGGAGGCATAAGCGGTAAAAATGAAATGCGTCGGAGGGTCCAACTTACAACATGCCTCTAAGGCACGATCTCA
This sequence comes from Przewalskia tangutica, assembly GCA_029844215.1. Lineage (NCBI taxonomy): Eukaryota > Viridiplantae > Streptophyta > Magnoliopsida > Solanales > Solanaceae > Przewalskia > Przewalskia tangutica. The sequence continues at coordinate 123,166,993 of CM056719.1, forward strand.
AATGAGAAAAATGGAAACTAATCCTAAATGTCCTGCGACCTCACGATTATAGATGTGGTGCAACACACCGATAATCAAGACTCTACTGACACGGTCTATAGACACTTTCCGAGGATTAATCGCTCGATACCACTTTTGTCACGACGTTCGGGGCTCGTGGATCGTGCCTACCCGCACCAGTAGTCATACATCGAGAAATCGGAATATAAAATATCTGAGATATGAAACAAGAGATAAGATAATAAAGCAGGCCAACCAAAGCAGTTGCCTTCTTGCATATATCTGAAATTTTTGAGCGATTACATCCCTTTTACAAACCACGCCCACAAGATTACAGACCTCTAAGAATGTAACACACATGACGGACAGGCCTCGCCATACCACAGAATGTACGAACCTACAACTCGTGGAAACATACCAAAAGATAAGCCTCGAGAAAGCGGAGCTTCCCAATACACTGAATGTGATCCTATGGCGAGGATCAACAACCGGTGTACCTACTGCGCGACATGACGCGGCCCCGAGAAGGTCGATAACAGTACCAAGTATGTGGCTGAAAATACTGTAAATGAAATCATAACAGTCTATATAAAACAGGAGACATGTATGATAACAAAACTACGGTTCACAATATAAAAGCAGTCACGTCAAGTCAGGGACTCACGCCCTCAAGTCATCCCTCATGCCCGTGGAACTCCTTCCTCACTGCCGGCAGTCTAGGTATAAATCATGTGATACGTATAACATGTCTCGGCCCATCTCATGGACCCAGTGTCGCATCGTATGGAATACATTCCGACCCGTCATGGACTCGGTATAGAAACGTGTGGAATACATTCCCGGTCCATCCCATGGACTCGGTAGTCGTGTGAAATACATTCCCGGTTCATCTCATGAACTCGGTAGTCGGATGGAATACATTCCCGGTTCATCTCATGAACGCGGTAGTCGAGTGAAATACATTCCCGGTTCATCTCAAGCAGCGGTAGTCGAGTGAAATACATTCCCGGTCCATCCCATGGACGCGGTAGTCGAGTGAAATACATTCCCGGTTCATCCCATGAACGCGGTAGTCGAGTGAAATACATTCCCGATCCATCCCATGAACGCGGTGTCGAGTAAAATACATTCCCGGTTCATCCCATGAATGCGGTGTCGTGTGGTCATAACATTTAAACGCTCTTTTAAGACAGATTAAGGTAATACCATATGTTCCTTTTAAAACAACTAAGGTAACATTATGCCCTTCTTTTTAAACCAAAACACTTTCCTTCTTAAAGTCAAGTAACAACATTCTTTTCCAAAAGTTCAAGTTTGCCTAATTTCAAATATTCACATTTCTTACTTTCGAAAGGTTTCATAGTTCATAGTCTTAATCTTTTAATAACATAATTCTCCTTTTAAAACAGTTGAGTAATATATGCCTTATGTGTGAGTAGGTTATTCTTGTTTATAACAATCTTATTAAAGCAGCCATGATCTAGGAAATGTAATATCATTTTGTCTCATCTTAGTTTCTATGCAGATGGAGGTTTCTACTGGTTTTCATATAATTAATTAGTCAATACATTTTCCTTTATTAGCGCTGCAGTGGTTTGTTCGACCCTTATTCTCATTCCCGAAATCAGTAAAATATTATTCATTAAAACCAAGTACTCATTACTCACGAATGAGGTTTCACAACAAAATTCATATCAAGTCAATTAAGTTAAGTCTCTTATCTTTCAAAATCAAGTCTCTTAACTTCTTCAATCAATAAACCATTCTTTTACCTACATAGAGTCGTTATAACTAACTTCCCATAAAGCTATTATAACACCATATGTTTTAAACCAACCAAATTCATTTAACACATGTACGTCTACCATACTACATAGTTTACAAAACATCATGCTACAAAAGGATAGGAAGAGGTTCACATACCTCGCGACGATTATCGACAATAGCAATACGCTCCACAGTATTGTAACCCTGCTAGCCTTTTCCACTCTTCAAGTAGAATACGCTACTCATAGTATTTCCAAATATAATGGCCATAAAACGTCTATCAACTCATAGATCTCCTCGTAGAATATTCTACAGAAAATTCTAACCTCCCCGCATGACCACTCAAATCTCCTCTCTACCGAGGCGGCTGCAAGCCAACCAGGGGGGGTTTACACGTCTAACCGGACGTGTACAATTCTACTTCACAGTAATACTACACAAGTCTACTGTAAATACAGTCCTATGTAAGTACAGTTCAATTCCTTTTAACATCCTTCTATACAGTGTAATTACAGTCCAATTCTCTTCTTTAATATCCTTCTATGTAATTACAGTTCAATTCTCTTCTTTAATATCCTTCTATGTAATTACAGTTCAATTCTCTTCTTTAATATCCTTCTATGTAATTACAGTTCAATTCTCTTCTATAATCATTCTATATATAGTATACTTCAACTATATATTACTACAACATGTAATTTCCAATTACAATAGGGGGGCAAGATTATTTACCTCGATAAGCCCAAAATTATCCAAGTTTAAAGTCGATCCTGAGCAAGGTTTAGCTCCTACTCCGTGCGCTCCAACCCGCTCCAAACAACCCTTAGAAGTTCTAACCAACTTCTACTCAAATACTTCAACCATCTATGAAGATTTCCTTAGGGTTTCGTTTTGTGACTGAAGGGAAGTATAGTAGTATTTCTGAGCTTTTAGTATAGGGGTAACCTTGGAATACTATAAGGTATATGGGCCAAGGTATTTTGGAATAATAACAATACTTGGAAGTATTTTTCTACCAAGGGAGGGTATTTTCGAGAGCTTCAAGGTAGGGTGGGGGGGGTACTTCTCGGCCAATGGCCTCTCGAGGAGGGTGATTTGGACGAGAGGTTTAAGAGGAGGAGAGGATTTTTTGGATTTTTACAAGTGTGGATGAAGAAATGTCTTGCATTAGAGGGGTATTTATAGGCCAATCAATGGCCAAGATCAAGACAAGTGGTGTGCAAGTGTAGGGTGAGGATTTATCCATGTGTCCTTATCCATCTATTACACAAAATATCCTACCTAACCCTTGACCAAAAGAAAGGCACAAAAAACGTGCCAAGAGCCTCAATTTGCCGTCCACTTGAGGGGGACAAGTGTCACCCTCACTTGGTCCAAAATATTTTATCTCTCGGAAAAATCCGCAAAAATAATAAATGACATAGCCGTATTTTTCCCTTCGCAAAGTTTGGAAAACGTTTCGTCGGAAAACGATTCTTTTTGCTAGTTGTGCACAAATTTCGACCCTTATGCCTACTTAAGGCTAAAAACTTTTGTACGTACGCCCTCACGTACATACTGCAAATACTGGTATAACATTCTCCTCAGAAACATTCGTCGAATGTTCCTTCTCAAGCGGATAACGATAAAGTTCCTCTTAACTTAAATAAGTTGCCAATGCCACACATGGCCACAAAATAACACACGCTCCAATACTTAATCCAAGTCTACGAGGAATCACCTCTAACATCACAAAAGCTTCCACCCAAAGTCTAAACGATACTCCCTTAAGAAACGATCACTTCTATTCTCTTAACACATGTTCACTTCTTCCCTTACTCGTCGCACTTCTCGAACACCGAACTCTTTCTAGTATACGTACCATACTTGATCATCGCCGGTTCCAAAATCTGAGTCACTACTTCCAAACTTGGTCATCTTACTAGCCTCAATTCATTTAAGGCCATTCCGCCTTTACGATCGATTCTTGGTCGAACATATCCACGAACTCATACGATGGTTACCTAAACACGGGCCTAGCACCTCGTGACCTACCACCGACTCGGTCTCCAAGCCTTGATCACTCTCGATCCGTCAGAATGGCGTCGAATGAACTCCGCGGATCATCCTCGTGCCTCGACCGTAGAACTCGCGGGCTACAACTCAGAAAGTCCCGTAGCCTCAAACTATCCGATCTCGGGTGAACCATGGGTACTACTGGAACTGCTGCGTCCAGCCTATCCTCATGTCTGGCCACGATCCTGGCCAGTAACTGGGCCATCTCTTTGTACCCCAACTCCTGCTCCGGTGTGGGACCGGAGGCTCAGTCTTGTGGTCTCGGCCAACTGCTGCGCTCTAAACTCGCTTTGATGGCGGCGTCGCAAAACTCGCCGTCTGAAGCACTATCTAAGGTAAAGACTTGTTATACCCCGTATTTCCAGAGTATGTACGTAAGGACGTACGTAGAAAATTTGAACTTGTATAAAAGTGGCTTGGCCGAAATTTATTTGTGCACAACACCCGGTTAGAGTCGTTTTTTTAAAAGCGTTTTCCACGACTTTCGTAGGAAAATTCCGCTATGTCATTTTTAATTTTTGCGGATTTTTCCGAGAGGCGAAACATTTTGGACCAACAAGAGGGCGCCACTTGGCACCCTCTCATTGGAAGACGTCTTGGGCGGTGGAGTGGGACGAATGGGTTGGCTTTTGTCTTGGAGTTGGTAGGATATTTGTGGTAGATGGATAAGGTGCACTTGGCAAGATCTTGGCCCTACACTTGCCTTGCACTTGGCAAGATCTTGGCCATTGGTTGGCCTTTGCTAGACCTATAAATACCCCCCCGTTGGAAGACTTCTTCATCCATTCCTAAAATATTTCTAAGTGTTAAATCCTCCGCCCTCCCCCTTAGTGTAGAGTTCGCCAAGAGCCTCCCCTTCCCCTTGGCGAGAGCCCTACCCCTCCTTGGGTGCTAGCCGTGGGTACCCCAGCCTAGTTGTTTTCGTATAATACCCCCTCTTGGTAGAAATACTCTCAAAAGTATTGTTATAATGCCCAAATTACCTTAGCCAGTATACCTTGTAGTATTCTAAGGTTATACTTATCTAAAAGCCCGAATACTATTATACTTCCCTTCCGTCACAAAACCAAAACCCTAAGGAAAATCTCCATGGTTAGTTGGAGTAATAAGTAGAAGTTGGTTAGAACTTCTAAGGGTTGTTTGGAGCGGGTCGGAGCGCACGGAGTAGGAGCTAAACCTTGCTCAGGATCGACATTTAAACTCGGATAATTATGGGCTTATCGAGGTAAATATCTTGTCCCTCTATTGTAATTGGAAATTACATGTTGTATGATTATATAGTTGAAGTATACTATATATAGAACTGAACGTAGTTATCGGCAATGTCTTTTGACTTAAGCCTGAATAATAAGAAACCTTTTCGAAAGAAGAGTACTGAACTGTATTTACATAGGACTGTATTACAGTAGACTTGTGTAGCTTTTCTGTGAGGTAGAATTGTGCACGTCCGGTTTAGACGTATAACCCCCCCCCCCTGGTTGGCTTGGTAGCCGGCCCCGATAGAGGAGGAGATTTACGCTGTTGCGGGGGGGGAGGTGCTGCCGAATTTTCTGTAGAATGTTCTACGATAAGATCTAGATGTTAATAAGCGCCTTGTGGCCTTATAGGTTGAAGTACTGCGTGTGGCGCGATCTACTTGGCTTAAGGAGTAGCCGACGGCTTGAGGTACTTGGAGCGTTTTGCTATTAGTCGATACTCGTCGCGAGGTATGTGAACCTCTTCCTATCTCTTCTAGCATGATATGTGTGAACTATGTAGTACTGCGGTGACGATACGTGCTAAATGTATTTGATTGGTTTAAAACATAAAGTGTTATAACGGCTTTATGGGAAGTTGGTTATAACTTTATGTTGGTAAGAAAATACTTGTGGTTTTTAAAAGGTAATCGATTTGAACTATAAGCGGCTTATTATGTGTTAATAAAGAACTTGAAGTATTTCAAAAGATTTTTGAATCATTTCAAAGAAGAAGTAATACTTGGTTTTGAAAACTTAAGAGTTATACTAGCTTTATGGGAAGTTAGGTAATAACGCTTAAGAATGTTTTCTTGATTTGAAATCGAATGTGTATCGACAAACCACCTGCGGCGTTAATAAAAGGAAATGTTTTGACAGATTAAGTATTATTAAAACCAAGAGAAACTTCCATCCGCATAGAAGCTAAGATGAGACAAAATGATATTTCCTAGATCATGGCTGCTGTAATAATATTGTTATAAACAAGAATATCCTACTCACATATAAGGCTTATGTTTCTCAGATAGCTTAAAAAGAGAATTATATTCTTAAATGAATAAGACTATGAACTACGAAACCTTTCTAAAATAAGAAACTTGAACATGGGAAATTAGGCAAACTTGAACATTGGAAATTAGGCAAACTTGAACATTGGAAAAGAAGGTTGCTACTTGATTTTACAAAGAGAAGTAATTGATTTACTTAAAAAGATAATCACTCTATTGTTATATACTACGGGTATTGTGTGACCTTTGTGAAAGTAACATATCTTTAAAGAGTTATTGTATAAAGTACTTTGGGGATAAAAACCCGATCTCATTAATCATATAGTAGAAAGTACCTTATGTGTGAATAACTTGATTGTATTGGTTTGTGATAGCCTTGTAATACCTTCGTGTTGATTTGATAAGTAATCATATTAGGATGCTACGTGTGTTAGTATTCTGTGATGTTTGTATAAAGGGGGTTTCCCTTGATTGTGCTTATGTTGTTTAAACGATAAACTGTTATGTTGGTATTATACCACTCACCGTGTTTCCGGGGGTTAAGCCGCTCCGATGTAGGGTAGACTCGGCGATGCAGGACCATGATTCGAGAATACCTCATGCGGTCCCGGGCCTATGCGCGAGCTACGAGTTCCGAGTTAGTGTGCGGCCTTTATGGTCATGCGGTCTATGTGGCCATGCGGATCGCGAGTCCGCGATTTACGCCGGAGTAGCTACCTCGATGCGGGTTATACCTCATGCGGCCTATGAGATTGGCCTATGCGAGTCGCGGAGTTCGTGGCTAGACGCGCATTTGATATTGCGCGGCGACCGGCTTTGATCATGTGACGGTGCAGACAGATATCATGATACGCTTTATGACCTTGTTAGTACCGCGGTGTTAGTAGTCGGCTATGCCTTCGCATTTACCCTCGCATCGCTTTATTTGGACACGTGGGACCTGCTGTTCATGTGTATTTCTTGGTGCTTTTCTATCATTGATCGCGGTGAGGAAGGTATTCCACGCATGATTGATGTTGTGGCGTGAGACCCATTGTTATATTGGAGTGATGACTTTGAGGCGTGAGTCACGACTAGACATGATCGCTTATTTATCGTGAATCGTAGTTTGTTATCATACATGTCTCTCGCTTTCTATAGACTACTATGATTTCATTTACTGATTTATTTCGATTTCACATACTCGGTACTGTTAGATCGACCTTCGGGCCGCATGCCGCAGTAAAGGTACACCGCCGTTGATCCTCGCTCTTAGGTCACGATTCAACGTTGGAAAGCTCCGTTTCTCGAGGCTTATCTTAGTATAGTCCTCGTTGTGGTAGGTGCTTACATTCGGGGTATGACGGCCCCGCCCCGCCGTTGTTGTCATATTATTCGTAGAGTGCAGAGTCTTTGTGGCGAAATTGTAAGAGGGTTGTAATCGCTCAAATTGCTATTTATATACATACCAAGGTAACCGCTTAGTTAGTTGCTTTGCCTTATTTCACTGTCATATTACATTGGTTTCATGTATTGTCTTTATGTTCCGACATTACTCGATGTTGTGTCACTAGGGTGCCCGGTAAGGCACCGCCACGCCCTGAGTTCGGTCGTGACAAGACCGGGCTCGCGCCGCATTCTCTCAGTATCCTACTAGCGACTTTCTTTGTCTTGCCCATCTGGGCCCGGGTTGCCTTGCGCGGAGGCATAACTGGTAAAAATGAAATGCGTCAGAGGGGTCCAACTTACAACACAGCTCTAAGGCACGATCTCAAAATGAGAAAAATGGAAACCAATCCTAAATGTCCTGCAGCCTCCTGATTATAGATGTGGTGCACAACACACCGATAATCAAGACTCTACTAGACACGGTCTATAGACACTTTCCGAGGATTAACTGCTCTGATACCACTTTTGTCACGACCCGTTCCAGGGCTCGTGACTGGTGCCTTACCCGGGCACCCAAGTAGTCATACATCAGAGAAATCAGCGGAATATAAAATATACAGATATGAAACAAGAGATAAGATAATAAAACAAAGCAACCAAAGCGATTTGCCTTTCGTATATATACGAAATTTTTGAGCAGCTACATCCCTTTTACAAACCCCGCCCACAATAAAGATTACTGCACTTAAGAATGTAATAACACCTATGACGACAGGGCCCCGCCATACCCCTGAATGTACAGAACCTACAACTCAGGGAAACATACCAAAAGATAAGCCTCCGGAGAAACGGAGCTTCCCAATACGCTGAACTGTGATCCTATGAGCGAGAATCAACAACCGGTGTACCTCTACCTGCGACATGAACGCAGCCCCCCGAAGGAGGTCGATAACAGTACCAAGTATGTGAAATCGAAATATCAGAAATGAAATCATAATCTATATAAAGCAGAGACATGTATGATAACAAAACTACGGTTCACAATATAAAAGCAGTCACGTCAAGTCAGGGACTCACGCCCTCAAGTCATCCCTCATGCCCGTGGAACTCCTTCCTCACTGCCGGCAGTCTAGGTATAAATCATGTGATACGTATAACATGTCTCGGCCCATCTCATGGACCCAGTGTCTCATCGTATGGAATACATTCCCGGCCCATCTCATGGACTCGGTATAGAAACGTGTGGAATACATTCCCGGTCCATCCCACGGACTCGGTAGTCGTGTGAAATACATTCCCGGTTCATCTCATGAACTCGGTAGTCGGATGGAATACATTCCCGGTTCATCTCATGAACGCGGTAGTCGAGTGAAATACATTCCCGGTTTATCTCATGAACGCGGTAGTCGAGTGAAATACATTCCCGGTCCATCCCATGGACGCGGTAGTCGAGTGAAATACATTCCCGGTTCATCCCATGAACGCGGTAGTCGAGTGAAATACATTCCCGATCCATCCCATGAACGCGGTGTCGAGTGAAATACATTCCCGGTTCATCCCATGAACGCGGTGTCGTGTGGTCATAACATTTAAACGCTCTTTTAAGACAGATTAAGGTAATACCATATGTTCCTTTTAAAACAACTAAGGTAACATTATGCCCTTCTTTTTAAACCAAAACACTTTCCTTCTTAAAGTCAAGTAACAACATTCTTTTCCAAAAGTTCAAGTTTGCCTAATTTCAAATATTCACATTTCTTACTTTCGAAAGGTTTCATAGTTCATAGTCTTAATCTTTTAATAACATAATTCTCCTTTTAAAACAGTTGAGTAATATATGCCTTATGTGTGAGTAGGTTATTCTTGTTTATAACAATCTTATTAAAGCAGTCATGATCTAGGAAATGTAATATCATTTTGTCTCATCTTAGTTTCTATGCAGATGGAGGTTTCTACTGGTTTTCATATAATTAATTAGTCAATACATTTTCCTTTATTAGCTGCGATGGTTTGTTCGACTTATTCTCATTCCGAAATCAAGAAATATTATTCATTAAAACCAAGTAATCATTACTCACGAATGAGGTTTCACAACAAAATTCATATCAAGTCAATTAAGTTAAGTCTCTTATCTTTCAAAATCAAGTCTCTTAACTTCTTCAATCAATAAACCATTCTTTTACCTACATAGAGTCGTTATAACTAACTTCCCATAAAGCTATTATAACACCATATGTTTTAAACCAACCAAATTCATTTAACACATGTACGTCTACCGTACTACATAGTTTACAAAACATCATGCTAGAAAGGATAGGAAGAGGTTCACATACCTCGCGACGATTATCGACAATAGCAATACGCTCCACAGTACTGTAACCCTGCTAGCCTTTTCCACTCTTCAAGTAGAATACGCTACTCATAGTATTTCCACATATAATGGCCATAAAACGTCTATCAACTCATAGATCTCCTCGTAGAATATTCTACAGAAAATTCGGAAGTACCTCCCTCCCCCCCTCCCCCCCGCAACCACTCAAATCTCCTCCTCTACCGAGGCCGGCTACCAAGCCAACCAGGGGGGGTTTACACGTCTAACCGGACGTGTACAATTCTACTTCACAGTAATACTACACAAGTCTACTGTAAATACAGTCCTATGTAAGTACAGTTCAATTCCTTTTAACATCCTTCTATACAGTGTAATTACAGTCCAATTCTCTTCTTTAATATCCTTCTATGTAATTACAGTTCAATTCTCTTCTTTAATATCCTTCTATGTAATTACAGTTCAATTCTCTTCTTTAATATCCTTCTATGTAATTACAGTTCAATTCTCTTCTATAATCATTCTATATATAGTATACTTCAACTATATATTACTACAACATGTAATTTCCAATTACAATAGGGGGGCAAGATTATTTACCTCGATAAGCCCAAAATTATCCAAGTTTAAAGTCGATCCTGAGCAAGGTTTAGCTCCTACTCCGTGCGCTCCAACCCGCTCCAAACAACCCTTAGAAGTTCTAACCAACTTCTACTCAAATACTTCAACCATCTATGAAGATTTCCTTAGGGTTTCGTTTTGTGACTGAAGGGAAGTATAGTAGTATTTCTGGGCTTTTAGTATAGGGGTAACCTTGGAATACTATAAGGTATATGGGCCAAGGTATTTTGGAATAATAACAATACTTGGAGAAGTATTTTTCTACCAAGGGAGGGGGGGTATTTTACGAGAGCTTAGGTAGGGGTACTTCTGCCAAGGCCTCTCGAGGGGAGGTGATTTGGACGAGAGGTTTAAGAGGAGGAGAGGATTTTTGCCTTGGATTTTTACAAGTGTGGATGAAGAAATGTCTTGCATTAGAGGGGTATTTATAGGCCAACCAATGGCCAAGATCAAGACAAGTGGTGTGCAAGTGTAGGGTGAGGATTTATCCATGTGTCCTTATCCATCTACTACACAAAATATCCTACCTAACCCTTGACCAAAAGAAAGGCACAAAAAACGTGCCAAGAGCCTCAATTTGCCGTCCACTTGAGGGTGACAAGTGTCACCCTCTCGTTGGTCCAAAATATTTTATCTCTCTGAAAAATCCGCAAAAATAATAAATGACATAGCCGTATTTTTCCCTTCGCAAAGTTTGGAAAACGTTTCGTCGGAAAACGATTCTTTTTGCTAGTTGTGCACAAATTTCGACCCTTATGCCTACTTAAGGCTAAAAACTTTTGTACGTACGCCCTCACGTACATACTCTGGAAATACGGGGTATAACAATACATGTCTCCTGTTTTGTTTAGACTGTTATGATTTCATTACAGTACTTACTGTTTCACATACTTGGTACATTCTTCGTACTGACCTCCTTCGGGGGGCTGCGTTCATGCCGCAGGTTTAGGTACGCAGTTTGGTGATCTGCAGGTATAGGACCCTGCTCAGAGTTTTTGGATAGCTCCATCTGTTCAGGAGTTTATCTTTTTGGTATAGTTCCTTCAGTACAGGCTTTTGTACGGTTATGGGTACGGCGGGGCCTTGTCCCGTCAAATTTCAGTAAAACTCTTAGAGGTCTGTATTCATATGTGGGATTGGACTCATGTACAACGTAGTGTCTTTTGATTATGTATATTATATGGCAGCCTTGTCGGCTTTGCCCTTGCACGTACGTTGGTTTTAAAAAAAAAAGTGAGGTGTTATTTAATTTCCGCAGTTTACTTAGTTGTTAAGGTAGAAGGGTGTCCAGGTAAGGCACCAGTCACGGGCCCGGGGTTCGGGGCGTGACATAGGTATTGGTGTCTGATAATTTGGTTGTGGATCTTGATACGCTAAAGTCAGTGTTTGATAATTGGGTTATGCATAGTATACTGACACAAGGTTGTATGAAGATAGTATGTTTCTTAGGGGAGGAAATTGGTATCGAAGGAAGATTGTGATCCTTCCTCCCTTTGGCTTCTTGGGCTAGGTGAATGGGAGACATTTTCCACGTCCTCCTTGTTTTTCATTACGGACCTAGTAGCGCTTGTTAGGTGTTTCACCCCGTATTTTACAGGACATGTTTTAAGAATGTACGTGAGAATCCCAAATGTTAAGATTTGAGACTTGTAAAAATTTATCGAAATTATGGAATTTCTCGGAAAACAAAATATTGTGACGAATGGGAGGGCGACACGTGTCACCCCCCCTTAAGTGAGCTTGGGCGAATTGTACATGGGCAAAAGGGTCATTTGACCCTTGTTAGGAAGACAAGTCTTGCAAGTAGTAAAGCTTGATATATTTGACTTAGTCAATGGGACCACTAGCTTGATATTTAAAAGAACCTCATCCAAGCCACACATTTGTGCATATCTTGACCCTCCATTGAACTATATAGTAGTACTAGTAGCAAGACAAGTTCAACACTTAGCTAAATTTCAAGAAAAATTTGAAGAAACACCTTAGGTGCTCTCGGGTTTGCAAGCCTCCCACAAGAAAAAAAATTTGTTTGTTGTCCATTTAGCTCCACACTTCAAACCAAGGTTCCTAAGTGTATTGTAAGGGTATCTCAATAGAAAAATCCCGGAAAAAGATAGTTTTCGTATTAGTCGCAAAGGTGAAAACCTAGTTGCTTTTCTAGGTTTTGGTTGGAAGATTTAAGGGAAGTGGTTTGTGATATTCTAAGGGTCTCAAGTAGCGGATTGAAGTGTCTAGAAGAGACTCTAAGTTGCTAAGGAGCGACTTCGGAATTGGAGTTGGATTAAGAATCGTTGAGGTAATAATCTTGGCTCTTAAGTGTTACAAGATTATATATTGTTGTTAGCCTTACATGTTTGCTAGCATGAAGTATATGTGTTGAAGTTTTATAAGTATTATGGATTGATTGTATCCTTAAATCCGAAATGTCATTTAAGCCTTGTGAAGTTGGATTACAATTTGGTCGTTTATTAGAATCGTCGCATGTTACTTACTTGAAGATTATAGTAGTTATAATCGATTGCGACTTGATATCATGTTATGCTAACAACTTGGATTGAAATGGAAATTGGTTAAAAATTGGTGTTATTGTGTCTCAATGTGGCCGAATTGGACTAGTAGATTGTATTAGTTTGATATCGTTTGTGGGGCGGAATTTTACACGTCTAGTAGGCGTGTAATCCCCTATTGATTAATTGCATTGTTGGGCCTTAAATGTGGCGTGTTTGGTTATTGAATTCGGCCTTGAAAAAGGTGGCAAAGTAAGTAGAAACAAAGGAAGTGTTGTCCGATTTTCCGTAGAATTTAGTGACTTAGCACCTAGAATATTCTACGTTTGAAGTAAGAAGTTAATGGACGTATTATGGCCATTATAGGTTGAAGTACTAAGTATAGCATATTCTACTTGAAGGATGTAATAGCTATCAAGGTGGAAGTACTTTGGAGCATTTTGCTACTTGTCGATAATCGTCGCGAGGTATGTGAATGTCACGACCCGACCCCGGGCCCGCGACTGGTGCCCTACCTGGGCACCCTTACAGGTATACATCAGAGAAAATCAGCGGAACATACATGAAACTTATAAAATAAAACAACAGAAGTAAAACAACAGGTTAGCCGATAGAGCTACCTTCCTGGACATATATATACAACCGAAGCAGTTGCCTCCCTTTCCTTTACAGACTGACCCACAATATGTGACTACAGACCTCTAAGAGTTTTAACATAACAACTGTGGCGGGACAGGGCCCCGCCATACCCCTGAATATACATGAATCTACAACCTCAGGGGAAACCGTACCAAGAGATAAGCCTCCGGAGCAAATGGAGCTTTTCCCAAAACTGAACCGAGATCCTAAGAGCAAGGATCACCAACCTGTGCACCTAATACCTGCGGGCATGAACGCAGCTCCCCGAAGAAGTCGATAACAACAATTTAATATGGAACAGAAATAACGCATGAAATGATCATAATCAGACAAAAGAATGACAGGGACAAGTATAAAAAGTACATACCAGATCCTGCCGTGTCATTACCTCTTATGAACTTAATCGTACCTTATTATCTTTTCCCATTTTCAATAAAAGTTATAGTCACATTCTTATGTACATGATTAGGAAAAATCATTAAGTTCATTACCATATAACTTACTTAACTTTCATAACATAATCCGAATTTCTTACGAGGGACGTATACTACCCGATCAAATCTGGGACGCGATCAAGTCACACAAATATCAAAGCGTGCCCGTGGAATCCCCCCATCACTGCCGACAGCTATAAGTGTAAAATATAACCATGTGACGCGCCCGTGGCATCCCACCTCACTGTCGGCGTACACATACACAACACATATATATATCTCCTGCCCGTGGATTCCTACATCACCGCCAATGTAGATGTAACATTTAACCACGTGACGCGCGCGTGGCATCCCACCTAACGTCGCTTGCATACATACACAACACACATATATATATCTCCTGCCCGTGGATTCCCACATCACTGCCGGCAGCCGTAGATGTAACATTTAACCATGTGACGCGCCCGTGGCATCCCACCTAACTGTCGGCGTACACATACACAACACACATATATATATATATATATATATATATATATATATATATATATATATATATAACGACGCATGCCCTAATCCCACATCGTATAAGCATGGCCATAACGTGCCCTCGGCATCCCTCATCGTAGGTGCAGGTCTTCATGGGGAGCTAGCCCATGGAGTAATAATATAACATGGTCGCATGCCCCGGAATCCCACATCGTATAAGCATGGCCATGGAGTAATAAAACACGCGGGCATCTAACCCGCATCCTGGCTGCATGCCCCGGCATCCCTCATCGTATAAGCATGGCCAAGATCAATCACAATGGAAGCATACCCGTGGAATCCCCCGTCACTGCCGGTACGTCCAATAAAATGTCCGGGCATCTAACCCGCATCCTGGTCACATGCCCCGGAATCCCACATCGTATAAGCATGTCCAAGGATCAATCATAATGGAAGCATACCCGTGGAATCCCCCGTCACTGCCGGTACGTCCAAGTAAACTTATAACAAGACAGTCGGCCCTCCAACTGAGAGTCACGACAACGTAACATATAATACTTGCACTTAAAGCTATCACAAGCAAACACCGGCAAGTTCATTAAACCTTTAGACTTCCATTTTTATAAACTCATGGCACTTCCGTTTCTCACATAAAAATCCGGGAATTTAACCCCAAGTACTACGCACCTCTACTCCTTTAGAAAGACTCTTTTTCAAATAAAACTTCCAAGATACTAACGACCGTAGTATCAAGTCATATCTACCTTCAAAACAAGTCACGATACCTTTTTAGAAATACGTTTACCGGCTTCTAAATCAAGTGACTTCATTCTTAAAAACTTTAAGCAAGTGATACCTTTAAATCAAATTGCCCTTCCTTAAATCAAGTTATTTCTTTGCTTACCTTATTAGAGAAAATCATTCTCTTAACCTTCCATAAAGCCGTTATAACCAACTTCCCATAAAGCCGTTATAACCCTTTATGGTTTTAGACAAACTCATTCCTTTTATAACCAAGAGACTTATACTTTTTAAAACCAAGTATTAAATACTTTCAAATCAATTCTCTTAACCTTTAAAAATACAATTAGTCTCTTAACTTTCAAGAAAACAAGTTTCTTAACTTTAGAAATCAAGTCTTTCCAAATCGAGTATTCTATACTTGTAAATCAAGTAAATCAATTCATTTCTTCCTTTAAGAATCAAGTCTCCAAACCTGAAAAATAAAGCCTCTTAACCTTAAGAAATCAAGTCATTTATCTTTCCATAAAGCAAATATAACCAACTTCCCATAAAGTCGTTATATTCACTTTATACCTTAGCCAAAATATAATTTCCTATCCAAGGGACTTATACGTTTAAAACGGAACAAGTATCACATACTTTAAAACTCTTCAAGTCCCTTAACTTTAATAAAACATTAGACATCCTTAATACTTTCAAAGAAGTGAGTTAATCTCCTAACTCACCCGACTTGGCTATTTATAAAACTAGTAAAGGACATCAAGGTGTGGTACGTCTACCGTACTACATACGTGCAACTAGTCATGCTCAAAAGATAGGAAAAGTTCTACATAGAGTAAATCACACAACTACCTCTTAACTTCTAAGAGTAGAAGGAAACATGAAATGATACCACCGGTATATTCCATACATAGAATCATGCCAAAGGAAGGAAAAGGTTCACATACCTCGCGACGATTATCGACAAGTAGCAAAATGCTCCAAAGTACTTCAACCTTGATAGCTATTCCATCCTTCAAGTAGGATACGCTATACTTAGTACTTCAACCTATAATGGTCACAATACGTCCATTAACCTCTTACTTCAAACGTAGAATATTCCAAGTGCTAAGTCACTAAATTCTACGGAAAATCGGACAACACCTCCTTTGTTTTTACTTACTTTGCCACCTTTTTCAAGGCCGAATGCAATAACCAAACACGCCACATTTAAGGCCCAATTAATGAAATTAACAATAGGGGATTACACGCCTACTATACGTGTAAAATTCCGCCCCACAATAGATATCAAAGTAATACAAACTATATGTCCAATTCGGCCACATTTGAGTACCATAACACCAATTCTTACCCAATTTCCATTTCAATACAAATTGTTAGCATACCATGATATCAAGTCGCAATCGATTATAACTACTATAATCTTCAAGTAAGTAACATGCGACGATTTCTAATAAATGACTAATTAGTAATCCAACTTCAAGTGGCTAATATAACATTTCGGATTTAAGCTACCATCAATCCATAATACTTATAAACTTCAACACATACACTTCATGCTAGCAACATGTAAAGCTAACAACAATATAAATAGTCTTGTAACACTTTTAAGAGACAAGATTATACCTCAACGAATCTCAATCCAACTCTAAATCCGAATTTGCTCCCTAGCAACTTAGAGACTCTTCGAGACACTTCAATCTGCTACTTGAGACCCTTAGAACAAAACCAACAAATTTCCTTCAAACTTCCAATCCAAAACCTAGAAAGCAACTAGGTTTTCGCTTTGCGACTAACCCGAAAACTATCTTTTTCCGAGATTTTTCTATTGAGATACCCTTACAATACACTTAGGAACCTTGGTTTAAAGTGGTAAGATTATTGGACAACAAACAAATATTTTTCTTTCTTCTTGTTGATGAACCCGAGAGCACATTGCTCTAGTTCTTCAATTTCTCTTGAAAATTTGGCTAAGTGTGGACTCTCTCTTGCTACTAGTAGTATTATATAGGGACATGGAGGGTTAAGATGTGCACAATTGGGTGGCTAGGATGAGGTTCTCTTAAATATCAAGCTTGTGGACCCATTGACCAAGTCAATTATGTCAAGCTTTACTACTTGCAAGACTTGTCTTCCTAACAAGGGTCAAATGACCCTTGTGCCCATGTAATTTCGTCCAAGACATCCAATAAGGGGGGTGACACGTGTCGCCCTCCCATTCATCACAATATTACGTTTTCCGACAAATTCCATAATTCCGATAAATTTTTACAAGTCTCAAATCTTAACACTCGTGAGTTCTTACGTACGTTCTTAAAGCGTATCTGTAAATACGGGGTGTAACATTCTTCCCCCCTTAGAAACATTCGTCCCCGAATGTTCTTTCGGAGTCAAAATTATAATTAGCGGCATAGTTTCCTTTCACGATCCCGACATACCAATAATGCCACACATGGCCCTAATACCTCGCACACGCATATTTGTCCATCATAAGCCCAAAAGAGATTATCTTTTCATACTCCCAACTCTTTCTAACATATACATGGTCTCAATATAATCTGTTCATGACACTTAAACATACCACAACTCTATCATGCATACAAGTTTCTAAAGGGCCAAAGACATACCGAATCATATAGGCGGTTCAAAGGACCGCTAAAATCGAGCTTCCACCACGACTCACACTGCCGCCTGCATAAACATCCTGCCTAGCTATGGAAGGCGAAGAACCCGCATCGACCCAGTGATCGTGCTATCCCACCGCCACCTCCGCCTGGACAAGCTCTCACGAAATAGCCTGCCGCAAGCATAACAAGTCGCCAGTAGTACGACACTCCCAAAATGGAATCTGCGGTGACCACACCGGCAGGTGGCTTCCTCGCTACTATTATCGGACATCCGTGAACTCAGAGCCACGAGCCCTCGACTGCCTCGAATATCCCCGCGACCAAACCTCCGGCGAAGATCGGGAAGGAGCACTTTGTCCGGTGAGATGTAGACCTAGTGCATTGTTGAGGCCGCCCTCCTCGAAAGTTACCACGGAATCCTGCCAGTCCCGGCCTTCTTGGGCTTGAGTCTAGCCGACCTCTCTCTCTCGCCCTCTATCCTCGCGCATAAGCTTGCATCTGGCAATATCCATACCGGCCGGGCGGCCACTCCTGTGCACGCAGAATCATATAATGGTCTAGCCCCATCACATAACGATGAACTCGCCCGCCATATCACCATAATAGTGTGCGATACCGCCAACGAGTCAAACTCCAGGTTATATTCCCTGATGGTCCTCCCATTCTGCCTCAATGACAAGAACCTATCAACACGGGCTCTCCTCATTTCAGGAGGCAAAAAGTGATCAAGAAAGGCCTTCGTGAACTCATCCCAAACTGCCGGACGAGCACCCACACCTCTCGACAGCTCCCACGACTCAAACCAGTTCAACGCAATATCGCGTAACCGGTAAGAAGCCAACACAACTGACTCTGTCTCCGAGGCCCTAAGCACATGCATAGTCCGCTGTAGCTGCCGAACGAACTCTTGGGGATCATCCTTGGATCTCGAACCATAAAACTCGGGTGGACTACAACCCAGAAAATCCCGAATCCTCAAACTGTCGGCTCTAGGGTTAGCTACCTGCTCCTGTCGACGCTGCCCTACCACTATGCTAGTCAATAACCTGATTTGTTCTCCATAATCTCTAAACTCTGCCCCTGGCTGCGGGACTGGAGGATCGGGTACCGGAACCTCTGGAGCTACTGCCGCTCTCGGCTCCTCTAATATCGCCGGCGTGGCTGAGCTCGCCGATCCGCCTACTACCTCAGGCATAGTCTGTGCCCGAGTCCTGATAACCCTCTGTGTACCCCTAGTAGCTCCTACTGCTGCATTTCCTTCCGGGTCCCGGTCGCGCCGGAGACATAATCGCATAAGAAGCGGGTCGAGAGATTCAGACTACTAGACAGCTCTCATCGCACGATCTCAAAGAGAGAAGAATGGAAACCAATCCTAAATATCCTGCAGCCTCCTGATTATAGATGTGGTGCACAACACACCAATAATCAAGACTCTACTAGACACGGTCTGTAGACACTTTCCGAGGACTAACTGTTCTGATACCACTTTTGTCACGACCCGACCCCGGGCTCGCGACTGGTGCCCTACCTGGGCACCCTTACAGGTATACATAAGAGAAAATCAACGGAACATACATGAAACTTATAAAATAAAACAACAGAAGTAAAACAACAGGTTAGCCGATAGAGCTACCTTCCTGGACATATATATACAACCAAGCGATTGCCTCCTTTCCTTTACTGATCGACCCACATATGTGACTACAGGACCACTAAGAGTTTTAACATAACAACCGTGGGACAGGCCCCGCCATACCCTGAATATACATGAATCTACAACCTCGGAAACCGTACCAAAGATAAGCCTACGAGCAAATGGAGCTTTTCCTAAAATCGAACCGAGATCCTAAGAGCGAGGATCACCAAATCGCACCTAATACTGCGGGCATTTAACGCAGCCTCAGGGGCCGACAACAGTACCAATATGGAACAGAAATAACGCATAAGAAATGGATCATAATCAGTAAAAAGAATGACAGGGACAAGTATAAAAAGTACATACCAGATCCTGCCGTGTCATTACCTCTTATGAACTTAATCGTACCTTATTATCTTTTCACATTTTCAATAAAAGTTATAGTCACATTCTTATGTACATGATTAGGAAAAATCATTAAGTTCATTACCATATAACTTACTTAACTTTCATAACATAATCTGGCCCCTTATGGAGGGACGCATATACTACCCGGCCCAATCTGGGACGCGATCAAGTCACACAAATATCAAAGCGCGTGGAATCACCCATCACTGCCGACAGCTATAAGTGTAAAATATAACCATGTGACGCGCCCGTGGCATCCCACCTCACTGTCGGCGTACACATACACAACACACATATATATATCTCCTGCCCGTGGAATCTCACATCACTGCCGGCAGCCGTAGATGTAACATATAACCATGTGACGCGCCCGTGGAATCCCACCTCCATGTCGGCGTACACATACACTACATATATATATATATATAACGCGGCCGCATGCCCCGGAATCCCACATCGTATAAGCATGGCCATAACGTGCCCTCGGCATTCCTCATCGTAGGTGCAGGTCTTCATGGGGAGCTAGCCCATGAAGTAATAATATAACATGGCCATGGAGTAATAAAACACGCGGGCATCTAACCCGCATCCTGGCTGCATGCCCCGGCATCCCTCATCGTATAAACATGGCCAAGATCAATCACAATGGAAGCATACCCGTGGAATCCCCGTCACCGCAGACATCCGATAAAATGTCCGCATCTAACCCGCGTCCTCGGTCACATGCCCTAATCCCACATCGTATAAGCATGTCCAAGGATCAATCATAATGGAAGCATACCCGTGGAATCCCACATCACTGTCGGTACGTCCAAGTAAACTTATAACAAGACAGCCGGCCCTCCAACTGAGAGTCACGACAACGTAACATATAATACTTGCACTTAAAGCTATCACAAGCAAACACCGGCAAGTTCATTAAACCTTTAGACTTCCATTTTTATAAACTCATGGCACTTCCGTTTCTCACATAAAAATCCGGGAATTTAACCCCAAGTACTACGCACCTCTACTCCTTTAGAAAGACTCTTTTTCAAATAAAACTTCCAAGATACTAACGACCGTAGTATCAAGTAATATCTACCTTCAAAACAAGTCACGATACCTTTTTAGAAATACGTTTACCGGCTTCTAAATCAAGTGACTTCATTCATAAAAACTTTAAGCAAGTGATACCTTTAAATCAAATTGCCCTTCCTTAAATCAAGTTATTTCTTTGCTTACCTTATTAGAGAAAACCATTCTCTTAACCTTCCATAAAGCCGTTATAACCAACTTCCCATAAAGTCGTTATAGCCCTTTATGGTTTTAGACAAACTCATTCCTTTTATAACCAAAAGACTTATACTTTTTAAAACCAAGTATTAAATACTTTCAAATCAATTCTCTTAACCTTTAAAAATACAATTAGTCTCTTAACTTTCAAGAAAACAAGTTTCTTAACTTTAGAAATCAAGTCTTTCCAAATCGAGTATTCTATACTTGTAAATCAAGTAAATCAATTCATTTCTTCCTTTAAGAATCAAGTCTCCAAACCTGAAAAATAAAGCCTCTTAACCTTAAGAAATCAAGTCATTTATCTTTCCATAAAGCAAATATAACAAATTTCCCATAAAGTCGTTATATTCACTTTATACCTTAGCCAAAATATAATTTCCTATCCAAGGGACTTATACGTTTAAAACGGAACAAGTATCACATACTTTAAAACTCTTCAAGTCCCTTCACTTAAATAAAATATTAGACATCCTTAATACTTTAAAAGAAGTGAGTTAATCTCCTAACTCACCCGACTTGGCTATTTATAAAACTAGTAAAGGACATCAAGGTGTGGTACGTCTACCGTACTACATACGTGCAACTAGTCATGCTCAAAAGATAGGAAAAGTTCTACATAGAGTAAATCACACAACTACCTCTTAACTTCTAAGAGTAGAAGGAAACATGAAATGATACCACCGGTATATTCCATACATAGAATCATGCCAAAGGAAGGAAAAGGTTCACATACCTCGCGACGATTATCGACAAGTAGCAAAATGCTCCAAAGTACTTCAACCTTGATAGCTATTCCATCCTTCAAGTAGGATACGCTATACTTAGTACTTCAACCTATAATGGTCACAATACGTCCACTAACCTCTTACTTCAAACGTAGAATATTCCAAGTGCTAAGTCACTAAATTCTACGGAAAATCGGACAGCACCTCCTTTGTTTTTACTTACTTTGCCACCTTTTTCAAGGCCGAATGCAATAACCAAACACGCCACATTTAAGGCCCAATCAATGAAATTAACAATAGTGGATTACACGCCTACTAGACGTGTAAAATTCCGCCCCACAATAGATATCAAACTAATACAAACTATATGTCCAATTCGACCACATTTGAGTACCATAACACCAATTCTTATCCAATTTCCATTTCAATCCAAATTATTAGCATAACATGATATCAAGTCACAATCGATTATAACTACTATAATCTTCAAGTAAGTAACATGCGACGATTTCTAATAAATGACCAATTAGTAATCCAACTTCAAGTGGCTAATATAATATTTCAAATTTAAGCTACCATCAATCCATAATACTTATAAACTTCAACACATACACTTCATGCTAGCAACATGTAAAGCTAACAACAATATAAATAGTCTTGTAACACTTTTAAGAGACAAGATTATACCTCAACGAATCTCAATCCAACTCCAAATCCGAATTTGCTCCCTAGCAACTTAGAGACTCTTCGAGACACTTCAATCCGCTACTTGAGACCCTTAGAACAACACCAACAAATTTCCTTCAAACTTCCAATCCAAAACCTAGAAAGCAACTAGGTTTTCGCTTTGCGACTAACCCGAAAACTATCTTTTTACGAGATTTTTCTATTGAGATACCCTTACAATACACTTAGGAACCTTGGTTTAAAGTGGGAAGATTATTGGACAACAAACAAATTTTTTTCTTTCTTCTTGTTGATGAACCCGAGAGCACATTGCTCTAGTTCTTCAATTTCTCTTGAAAATTTGGCTAAGTGTGGACTCTCTCTTGCTACTAGTAGTATTATATAGGGATATGGAGGGTTAAGATGTGCACAATTGGGTGGCTAGGATGAGGTTCTCTTAAATATCAAGCTTGTGGACCCATTGACCAAGTCAATTATGTCAAGTTTTACTACTTGCAAGACTTGTCTTCCTAACAGCGGTCAATGACCTTGTTGTCACGACTGCCCGGGGCGTGGATCGTGCCTTATCGGGCACCCAAGTAGTCATACATCGAGTAATCAGGAAACATAAAGCAAGACATGAAAGCTTTATGAAACAAGAC
The DNA here is from genome assembly GCA_029844215.1 of Przewalskia tangutica. NCBI lineage: Eukaryota > Viridiplantae > Streptophyta > Magnoliopsida > Solanales > Solanaceae > Przewalskia > Przewalskia tangutica. The sequence goes on from CM056719.1 coordinate 123,190,190, forward strand.
AGATTATGTGAGAAAACATCGCTTTCTAAGATATATATATAACCATGTTTTAAGCTACATCCGACACCGCATAACATGACTACGCACCTCTAAGGAAATATACAACTATGGCGGACGTGGCCCGCCATACCCCGATCGTACAAAACTATCTACAACAGGAGATCATACCAAAAGTAGAGCCTCCAAGAGATGGAGCTCCCGACACCAACGTAGATCCTGAGGATGCGGATCTAGCACTGCTTGCCCTTACCTGCGGCATGAACGCAGCCCCCCGAAGGAGGTCAGTACAACAGGTACTAAGTATGCGAAACTGTCAAGTACTTAAATGAAAACATATCATTCTTAAAACCAGTTACAAATATGTGTGAAACAACCAAGGAAACCGCACATAGTGCCACATCACAAACAAGAGCAACAATAGGTAACTGTAATACGTCTTGTCTAGGCTGCGAATGATCGAAACAGGGCCACTCGCCCACATCCTCATTCTGCAAGCCTAATCCTGGACTCCCGGAGTCCGCATAGGCCACTCGCATGGGCCCGCATGAGGTATAACCCCGCATCGAGGGTAGCTACTCTCGGCATCGTCCCCGACTCATTGTCCGCATGGCCACATAGACGCATGAGGCATAACCCCGCATACTAACCTCGAACTCTCGTAGCTCGCATAGCCCCGACCCGCATGAGGTATTCTCGAATCATGGTCCTGCATCGCTCGAGTCTACCCCGTCGGAGGCGCTTAACCTCCGTGATCATCTCAAGAGGTGAGTGATAGTACACTAACATAACGATTTATCTTTAAACAACATAACTACAACAAGGATACTCACTTATACAAACGTTAAGGTACTAACACGGATAGCAACATGTCATGTCTACTTATCAAACCATCTTATTATTCTTTTCACAATTTCATATAAGTGCATTAGAAATACATAGGCAACTTGTTTCTTTTATCAATCTTAAGTGGTTATATTTAACTTCCCATAAAGCTAGTATAACTCTTAAGCTTCGCTTGAGAAACCAATTAATTCTCTTACTCAGAAAAATGGTTCATGAGTCCTTTTGAAATGTTTTCATTCTTTATTATTCAAAGCTTAGTTTGAGGCATTGCCGCACGTATTATTCAGCTTAAGTCGAGGCATTGCCGTAAGTATTATTCGATTAACACATGTACGTCTACCGCACTATATACATATTGTAAAATATCATGCTTTAGGAAGAATCACATACCTTCTCTGAAATCCACCGCCAAGTCGAGTATGTCGCGTAGAGAATCACCTATAATAGTCACGGATATCTATCAAAGTCTAGACTATTTTGTAGGTCATTCTAAACAGAGGGTCCTCAATTCTACGGAAAGTCGGGCAGCACAACCCTACCGGTGAGCTATATAAGTTCATTGTGAAAACAAATTCTATGTAAGTACAACGTATATTCTTCTTTATACCCTTCTAAGGTGTTACAGTTCAATTCTATTCCTTAATAACCTTCTAAGTATTTATACTTATTCTTATTCTACAACAAGAAGTATTCTCTAATTCAAAAGAGGGTTAGGATTAGTTACCCTGGTAAGCCCAATAATATCCTAGAAAAGTCGCGCTGAGCAAGGTTTTGCTCTAAGTTGTATGCTCGAAGGAAACCTTAGAAGTTCTTCACAACTTCTACAAGTACTAAGGTATTTGGGCTAGGTATTTTGGGCATTATAACAATACAAGAAGGCAATTTTTCTACCAAGGGAGGGGGTTTAGGCTAGGCTAGTGGGGTAGCCTCGGCAAGCTTCTCGGGAGGGGTGTTGGACTAATTGCTTACAAAGGGAGAGGAAGGATTTTTAGACTTGAAAGCTTTTGTGGATGAAGAACTCTTCATCTCAAGAGGGGTATTTATAGGTCAAGACATGGCCAACCAATGGCCAAGATTGAGCCAAGTGCTAGGCAAGTGTAAGGTCAAGATTAGGGCAAGTGTACCTAGCCAACTTGCACACAAAATATCTAACCAACTTTATGACAAGGATGGTCATCCATTCGGCCCTATTGCCGTGACAAGTCCACCAATGAGAGGGTGGCAAATATCGCCTCTCGTTGGTCCAAAGTGTTACGTCTCTCTAAAAATCCGCAAAAATTAGAAATGATATAGCCGAATTTATCCTACGAAAGATGTGGAAACGTTTCGTCGGAAAACTGTTCGCTTTGTGAGTTGTGCCTAAAAAATCGTCCAAGGCCTAACTTTAAGACCAAACTTTTTGTACGTATTCCTTTACGTACATACTCTGGAAATACGGGGTATAACATTCTCCCCTCCTTAGAAACATTCGTCCCGAATGTTCCTTCCCAAGACAGATAACGCTAAGGTTCTTCAAAACTTAAACAGTTTGCAAAAAGCCACACACGGCCATAAACAACACTTAGGCATAAACGATAATGAAGATTTACAAGTAGGAAAGTGAATTACCTGGAGGGGTGGGGAACAGGTGAGGATACTTCTGCCTCATGTCCTCGCCGGCTTCACGCCATCTCCTCCCTGAGCTCGTTCCGCCACAAGACTTTGACGGAAGCCACGTCCTTCGTCCGCAGACGCCTAACCTGACGATCGATTATCGCTATGGGAATCTCCTCATACGATAACCCCTCGGTCACCTGGACATCGTCAATCGGATGTACCCTAGATGGATCCCGATCATCTCCTCAAAGATAGAAACGTGAAACACCGGATGCATCGCCTCCAGACGGACGGCAGATTCAACTCATAGGCAACCTTGCCTACCTCGCGACAATCAAACGGCCCAATGTACTTGGTGAAGTTTCTTCTTCCGAATCTCATCACACCCTTCACGGGTGGCACCTTCAGAAAACCCAATCATCAATCAAACTCGGATGTCGACGACGATGATCTGCGCATACGACTTCTGTCGACTCAGCCGTCAATAGCCGCCTCGGATAAGCTTCACCTTATCCATCGCACTGTGCACCAAATCGTCCCACTAGCCGCACCTCGCCCACCTCGAACCAACCTATAAGCGTCTGCACTTCTCCCATACAAGGCCTCATAAGGCGCCATCTGAATCTTTGGAGTGGTAGCTATTATTATACGCGAACTCAACTAGAGGCAAATGATCCTCCCAACTACCATCGGTCAATAACACGGGCTCGCAAACATATCCTCAAGAGTCGGATAGTGCGCTCTGCTGTCCGTCTGCTCGTGGATGAAATGCACGACTGCTCACTGCGTCCTAAACCTCTGGAAGGACCTCAGGAAGTGGCGTAAATCGGGCTCCTGCATGCGATATGATCGAAGTAGGGACTCCATGCGATCGACGATCTCTCGGATGTAAAGTCGGCATAATCCTCACCGAAAAGTCGTCTGACGGAAGAAAGTGGGCTGATTTAAACCGACGTCGGCGATAACCCATATAGAATCATGTCTCCTCTGAGTGCGAGGTAATCCTGTGATGAAGTCCATGTTGATTACCTCCCACTTCCAGGTCGGGATCTCTATCGCCTGTAACAAACCACCAGGTCTCTGGTGCTCTACCTTCACTGCGACAACACGCATCGAGCTACGAACTCGCAACGTCCTCTTCAAGCCATCCCACCAATACACGATCTAAGGTCGTGGTACATCTTGGTCGACCGGATGGATAGAGTAACGCTACGCTGTGCTTCCCTGAACTCACAAGTCTGAAACATCCGAACACACAACTCGCCAAACCTTAGCACCCCATCGTGCTACCTCAAAAGGACCCTTGCCTCACGAAGAGGCGTATCGCGATATCGAATCAAAGTGGATCCTCGAATTGCCTCTTCACCTCCTCAACGATGGAAGACTCGGCAACCTCACGAACTCTAACCCCATTGCTATCAGAATCAATCAAACGGACACCAAGGCTCGCTAACTGGTGCAAATTACGAACCATGTCCCTTCTCTCTAGCTGCACGTCGATAGGCTCCCATCGACTCTACGACTGGCGGCATACGCCACAACATGGCCTTGCGGGTGGTGCAGATGTCCACATCGTAATCCTTAAGCAACTCTAACCACCGTCTCGCCGTAAGTTCGGCTCCTCTGGTGAAGATATCTTTGGAGGCTCTTGTGGTGCAGAAAATATCCACGTGAACCCCATACAAATAGTGCCTCCGGATCTTGGCGTGAATCATACCGCCAACTCAAATCATGGGTGGGTAGTTCCTCCGTGTTTCTTCACCGGGATGCATATGCTATAACTCGCCATGCTGCGTCAACACACATCCCAACCCGATGCTCGACGTCACAATACACGACATAACCATCCGACCTCGGAAGAGTAAGAACGGCGGTCGTCGATCTCTCTTTCAAGAATCGAAACCCCGCTCCAAGCATCACCATCAAACTTGGCCGCTTTCCGAGTCACCCTAGTCAATGGTGCAGATAGAAGCAAACTTCTCCACGAACGCCGATAATACCTGCAAGGCCCGAAATGCGAACCTCTGCCGGAGTAGTAGTTCAGGCCATCTTGACGCTCGATCTTGCCGTATCAACTCGAATGCCATCACCCACAATATGCCCAAGAAACACCACCAAGTCAACCAAAACTCACATTTGGAAAACTTGGCGTATAATCGCTGGTCTCGAGAATCACAAGACAGTCTCAAATGCTCTGCGCTCTGCTCTGGCGAGAATAAACCAAGATATCATCGATGAACACTATCACAAGCGTGTCCAAAAATGGTTTGAACACTCGGTTCATCAAATCCATGAATACCGCGGAGCATTGGTCAACCCAAAAGACATGACCACGAACTCATAATGCCCGTACGTCCGAATGCGATCTAGGGACATCCACCTCTCGACTCGCACTTTGATGATAGCCCGATCGCAGATCAATCTTGGAGAAACATCTCGCACCGCAATCGGGTCGAACAAATCATCAATCCTAGGAAGGGTATCTGTTCTTAATGGTCACCTTGTTCACCGTAATCAACACACATGCGCAGCGTCCCGCCCTTCTTCTTCACGAACAATACACGCGCTCCCGAGGAGAAACACTAGGCCTAATGAAGCCGCTTCTCTAGCAAATCCTAAGGTGATCCTTCAACTCTCTCAACTCGGCGGGTGCCATTCGTATGGCGGAATGGAAATAGGCCGAGTATCCGCAACACATCTATACAAAACTCGATCTCCTCTCGGGAGGATACCGGAGGTCATCCGAAACACGTCTGGGAACTTCACGACTACTGAATCGACGGAAAATCTGGTACCGCAGCCTTATCAAACACCGACGAGATGGTAGATATACCCTTCTGCACCATCTTCCTAGCCTCGAGGTAGGAAATAAACCTACCCTACGATACCGTGCTCCTCCCACTCAACAACCGCCTCAGAAGCCGAACTGTACTATTCTCTCTTCAGTCTACATTGGCGTAGCGAAGCTAGCCAATCCATCCCCATGATCACATCGAAGTCAAACATCTCCAACTCTATCAAGTCGCCAGTGGTCCGACGTAAATGATCACAGACAAGCTCTATATACGCCGAGCTACCACCGAATCACCCATGGCGTAGCTACTCGAAAGTGGTCTATGGACTCGTGCTCTATCCCTATCCTACTAGCAACAAGGGAGATATATGGGACGAGTAGAACCGGATCTATCAAAGCATACATATCAAACCCGAACCGATAAGGTACCGTGACGACATCGGTGAGGCCTCACGATCTGTCGGTGGACAAAGCATAAATGCGGTTACGAGGACCGCTAGAATCGACGAGCCACGGCCTCGCCGCGACTGGCGACCCACGAGCACCACGCCTCGGCGAGTAATCGTAGGAGATGATGAAGCGCAATGTAACCACGGCGTGAGCCCTACCACCGCCACGCCGGCCGGACAGTCCGCAAAGTGACCCTGCCGCTACAATCAGAACAAGATCCGAAAGTAGTACCACACTTCCCGTAATGGGATCTACCGCACGCCACACCGGGTGGTCCCGATCGGCGATCACTGCGCTACTGGGCGTGAAGCCACGGGCCCCAGTACGCCAAAGCGTGGGTCTTGAGGGCGGTGCGAGTGCTCTGTCTGGCCGTGGTGCGAATCTAGATAGCTGCTGAGGCCGCCCACCACGATAACCACCAGAAGACCCTCCCGTCCTGGCCTTCTTCTGCTGCTGTCTGTCCACTCGTCGACCTCTGCGCTCCTCGCATCCAAGGGCATGAGCCTGCATGCGGGTAATGTCCATACCCGGCTGGAGAGAAACCCCCGCACATGACTCGGCCATATAGTCGTCTAGCCCGGTGACATAGCGGTGCACCCTATCCTCCATATTCGCTGCAATCGCCGGGACATATCGAGCCAATGAATCAAACTCGACATTGTACTCCCGACGGTCGTCCTCTCGCTCGCAGTAAAAATCTATCACCCGCGCCTCCTCATCTGTGAGGCAAGAAGTGAGTGAGGAAAGCCTCGAGAACTCATCCCAGTAGTGGGACGCGTGCTCTCCCGGATAACTCCCGTGAATCAAACCAATCGATCGGTATCACGCGACTATGTGAACCAAAGATCACGGACTCGTTCTCCGACGCCCGATCACTCTCAAAATCCTTCAAGCCGACGGATGAACTCCTGCGGATCATCCTCCGCCTCGATCCATAAAACTCCGTGGCTGACCAAAAAGTCTCGTAGCCTCAAACTCTCTCGCCTCGGGTGAACAGCGGTGCGGCTGCACCGAGCTGAATCGAACCGCCGTCATCCTCTCTCTCGTCGGGCCACAACTTTAGCCAAAAGCTGGGCCGTCTCGCTTGTACCCTAACTCTCCGCCTGCATCGTGGGACGGGAGGTGTAGTCTTGTGGTCTCTTGGGCCGGGCGTCATAGAACTCGCCGTCTCGTATAGCGGGCACGAGCCTTGTGACTGGGTGTCTGCTAGCGACTCCTACGCTTGCCCTTCCGCCGGGTTGCCTTACGTGAGGCATAATCGCATACGAAAGGAATACGTTAGAGGGGTCCAACCTATAACACAGCTCTAAAGCACGATCTCGGAATGAGAAGAACGGAAACCAATCCTAAATATCCTATAGCCTCCTGATTATTGGTGTGGTGCACAACACACCGATAATCAAGACTCTACTAGATACGGTCTGTAGACACTTTCCGAGGATTAACTGCTCTGATACCACTTTTGTCACGACCCGTTCCGGGGCCCGTGACTGGTGCCTTACCGGGGCACCCAAGTAGTCATACATCAGAGTAATCAGCGGAAACATAAAGCAAGACATGAAAGATTTATGAAACAAGACACGATTATGTGAGAAAACATCGCCTTTAAGCGTATATATATAACCATGTTTTAGCAATACATCCGACACCGCATAACATGACTACATGCACCTCTGAAATATACAACTATGGCGACAGGGCCCCGCCATACCTGATCATACAAAACTATCTACAACGGAGATCATACCAAAAGTAGAGCCTCCGAAGAGATGGAGCTCACGACACCAACGTAGAGATCCTAAGGATGCGGATCTAGCACTGCTGCCCTTACTGCGCATGAACGCAGCCCCAAGGAGGTCGATAACAGTACTAAGTATGCGAAACTGTAAAGTACTTAAATGAAAACATATCATTTTTAAAACCAGTTTACAAATATGTGTGAAACAACCAAGGAAACCGCACATAGTGCCACATCACAAACAAGAGCAACAATAGGTAACTGTAATACGTCTTGTCTAGGCTGCGAATGATCGAAATAGGGCCACTCGCCCACATCCTCATTCTGCAAGCCTAATCACGGACTCCGAGTCCGCATAGGCCACTCGCGTGGGCCCGCGTGAGGTATAACCCCGCATCGGTAGCTACTCTCTGCATCGCCTGGACTCGCTGTCGCATGGCCACATAGACCGCGTGAGGCATAACCCGCATACTAACTGGAACTCGTAGCTCGCATAGGCCCTGGACCCGCATGAGGTATTCTCGAATCATGGTCCCGCATCGCTGAGTCTACCGCGTCGGAGGCGACAACCTCGATCATCTCAAGAGTGAGTGATAGTACACTAACATAACGATTTATCTTTAAACAACATAAGTACAACAAGGATACTCACTTATACAAACGTTACAAGGTACTAACACAGATAGCAACATGTCATGTCTACTTATCAAACCATCTTATTATTCTTTTCACAATTTCATATAAGTCTGTTAGAAATACATAGGCAACTTGTTTCTTTTATCAATCTTAAGTGGTTATATTTAACTTCCCATAAAGCTAGTATAACTCTTAAGCTTCTGTTTGAGAAACCAATTAATTCTCTTCTGTAAAAAAATGGTTCAGTAGTCCTTTTGAAATGTTTTCAGTTCTTTATTATTCAGGCTTAAGCCGTGAGGCATTGCCGTACGTATTATTCAAAGCTTAAGCCAGGCATTGCCGTAAGTATTATTCAGTTAACACATGTACGTCTACCGTACTATATACATATTGTAAAATATCATGCTTTAGGAAGAATCACATACCTTCTCGGCGAAATCCACCTGCCAAGTCGAGTATGTCGCGCGCAGAGAATCAGCCTATAATAGTCACAGATATCTATCAAAGTCTAGACTATTTTGTAGGTCATTCTAAACAGAGGGTCCTCAATTCTACGGAAAGTCGGGCAGCACAACCCTACCCGGTGAGCTATATAAGTCTACTGTGAAAACAGTCCTATGTAAGTACATTCAGATATTCTTCTTTTATACCCTTCTAAGGTGTTACAGTTCAATTCTATTCCTTAATAACCTTCTAAGTATTTATACTTATTCTTATTCTACAACAATAAGTATTCTCTAATTCAAAAGAGGGTTAGGATTAGTTACCTCGGTAAGCCCAATAATATCCTAGAAAAGTCGCTTTGAGCAAGGTTTTGCTCCTAAGTTGTATGCTCAGAAACCTTAGAAGTTCTTCACAACTTCTACAAGTACTAAGGTATTTGGGCTAGGGTATTTTGGGCATTATAACAATACAAGAAGGCAACTTTTCTACCAAGGGAGGGGGTAGGTTTCGGCTAGGCTGGGGTGGGGTAGCCTCGCCAAGCTTCTCAAGGAGGGGGTGTGTTGGACGAATTGCTTACAAAGGGAGAGGAAGGATTTTTAGACTTGGAAAGCTTTTGTGGATGAAGAACTCTTCATCTCAAGAGGGTATTTATAGGTCAAGACATGGCCAACCAATGGCCAAGATTGAGCCAAGTGCTAGGCAAGTGTAAGGTCAAGATTAGGGCAAGTGTACCTAGCCAACTTGCACACAAAATATCTAACCAACTTTATGACAAGGATGGTCATCCATTCGGCCCTATTGCCGTGACAAGTCCACCAATGAGAGGGTGGCAAATGTCGCCCTCTCGTTGGTCCAAAGTGTTACGTCTCTCGGAAAAATCCGCAAAAATTAGAAATGACATAGCCGGAATTTATCCTACGAAAGCTGTGGAAACGTTTCGTCGGAAAACCTTTCGCTTGAAGTGTGCCTAAAAATCGTCCAAGGCCTAACTTTAAGACCAAACTTTTTGTACGTATTCCTTTACGTACATACTCTGGAAATACGGGGTATAACACTTGTGCCCATGTAATTTCGTCCAAGACATCCAATAAGGGGGGGTGACACGTGTCGCCCTCCCATTCGTCACAATATTACGTTTTCCGACAAATTCCATAATTCCGATAAATTTTTACAAGTCTCAAATCTTAACACTCGTGAGTTCTTACGTACGTTCTTAAAGCATGTCCTGTAAATACGGGGTGTAACAGTGAACCTCTTCCTTCTTTTGGCATGATTCTATGTATGGAATATACATGTAGTAATATTTCATGTTCCCTTCTACTCTTAGAAGTTAAGAGGTATGTATGTGATTTACTCTATGTAAAGGTTATGTCTAGGTTATCCTAAGTTCTTACCAAGTCTTATGGGGATGTTGGTAAGAGTCGTTAGGAGGTATTTGGAGCCAAGTTGACTTGGTAAATTTTACGGCACAAATGAGAATAAGTATCGAGCAAGCCATTGCAGCGTTAATAAAGGAAAATGTAATAACAATTGATTATATTAAAATGAGTAGAATTCTCCATCTGCATAGAAAACTAAGATAAGACAAAATTGTATTACATTTTCTAGATCATGGCTACTTGAATAAGATCGTTATAAATAAGTATAACTTATTCACAACGCACCAAAGTATATGTTACTTAACTTATAAAAATTTACGTAAGAAGTTTTAAGGCTATGGATCTCAAATTCTTAAAAGTTAAGAGACTTTATTTTTCAAGTTACGGGACTTGATTCTTAAAGGAAGAAATGAATTGATTTACAAGTATAGAATACTCGATTTGGAAAGACTTGATTTCTAAAGTTAAGAAACTTGTTTTCTTAAAAGTTAAGAGACTTGAAGTATTTTGAAAGCTATGTGATTTGATTTGAAAGTATAAGTCTCTTGGTTATAAAAGGAATGAATTTGTCTAAGACATAAAGAGTTATAACGGCTTTATGGGAAGTTGGTTATAACAACTTTATGGAAGACTAAAAGAATGGTTTTCTTCAGTAATATAAGCAAAGAAATGATTTGAAATAAAGAAGGGCAAATTGTTTTAAAGGTACCAATTGCTTAAGGTTTTAAGAAAGAAGTCACTTAATTTAGAAGCCGGTAAATGTATTTCTAAAAAGGTATTGTGACTTGTCTTGAAAAGTAGAGATGACTTGATACTACGGTTGTTAGTATCTTGGAAGTTTTATTTGAAAAAGAGTCTTTCTAAAGGAGTAGAGGTGCGTAGTACGTTTGGTTAAATTCCCGAATTTTATATGACTTTACCGCGTCCCAGATTGGGCCGGGCAGTATACCTTTATGGGCAGACTATATGACTTTACCACGTCCCAGGATTGGGCCGGGCAGTATACCTTTATGGGCAGACTATGTGACCTTACCGCGTCCCAGGATTGGGCCGGGCAGTATACCTTTATGGGCTGACTATGTGACCTTACCGTCGCCGAGATGGGCAGTATACCTTATGGGCGGACTATGTGACCTTACCGCCCGAGATTGGGCGGGCGATACCTTTATGGGCAGACTATGTGACCTTACCGCCCCAGATGGACCGGGCGATACCTTATGGGCGGACTATGTGACCTTACCGCCCCGAGATTGGGTGGAAGTATACCTTATGGGCAGACTATGTGACTTTATCGCCCCGGTTGGGTAAGCGGTATAGGCGTCCTCCATAAAGGGCGGATTATGTTATGTAAGGTAAGTAAGTTATATGGTAATGAACTTGATGATTTTCCTAAGTATGTACGTAAGAAAGTGACTATAACTTTTATTGAAAAATGGGGAAAAGATAATAAGGTACGATTAAGTTCACGAGATGGTAATGACATGGTAGGTTCAGGTATTTACTTCTTTTACACTTACCTCTGTCATGATTTTATACATATATGTTTTAATTGTTGTACCTTACTTCCGTTCCATATTCGGTACATGTTGTACTGACCCCCTTCGGGGGGCTACGTTCACGCCCGCAGGTTTTAGGTGCACAGGTTAGTGATCCTTGCTCTTAGGATCTCGGTTCAGTTTTTGGGAAAACGCTCCATTTGCTCCGGAGGCTTATCTCTTGGTACGATTTTCCTTGAGGTTGTAGATTCATGTATATTCAGGGGTATGGCGGGGCCCTGTCCCGCCACTGTTGTTATGTTAAAACTCTTAGAGGTATGTAGTCACATATTGTGGGTCTGTTTGTAAAGGAAATGAGACAACTACTTCGGTTGTATATATATATGTCCAGGAAGGTAGCCCTATCGGCTAACCTGTTGTTTTACTTCTGTTGTTTTATTTTTAAGTTTCATGTATGTTTTACGATTATCTCTCGATGTATACTGCATGGTGCCCGTGTAGGGCACGATCCTTGCCCGGGTCGATTCGTGACAAAAGTGGTATCGAGCGATTAGTCCTCGGAAAGTGTCTCAGGGCCGTGTCTAGTAGAGTCTTGATTATCGGTGTGTTGTGCACCACATCTATAATCGGGAGGCTGCAGGACATTTAGGATTGGTTTCCATTCTTCTCTTCGATCGTGCAAAAGAGAGTCGTATAGTAGGTTGAATCCTCCGACCTATTCTTGTGTAAAGTTATGCCTCCACGCGGGCGACCGGGGCCCGAGGGCAGCAAAGCGGCGAGGAGATGCTAGTGGTACGCAGAGGGTTACCAGGACTCGGGCACAAATTATGCCTGAGGTAGTAGGCGGATCGGCGAGTTCACACGCCAGACAGAGAGGCCGAGCGGCGATGAGCTCCAGAGGTTCCATGCAGCCTCCAGCCTCGCGGCCAGGCAGAGTTTAGAGATTATGGAGAGCAGATCAGGCTATTGACTAGCATAGTGGTAGGGCAGCGTCGACGGAGCATGTAGCTAACCCTATAGCCGACAGTTTGAGGATTCGGGATTTTCTGGGTTGTAGTCCACCCGAGTTCTATGGTTCGAGGTCTGAGGAGGATCCGCATGAGTTTATTCGGCAATTACAGTGGACTATGCAGGTGCTTAGGGCCTCGGAGACATAGTCAGTTGTGTTAGCTTCTTACCGTTTACGCGATATTGCGTTGAACTGGTTTGAGTCTTGGGAGTTGTCGAGAGGTGTGGGTGCTCGTCCAGCAGTTTGGAATGAGTTCACGGAGGCCTTTCTTGATCATTTTTTGCCTCCTGAAATGAGGAGAGCCCGTGTTGATAGGTTCTTGTTATTAAGACAGAATGGGAGGACTATCAGAGAGTACAGCCTGGAGTTTGACTCCTTGGCCAGATATGCGCACACCATTGTAGCTGACATGGCGGATAGAGTTCATCGTTATGTGATGGGGCTAGACCTTCATATGATTACTGCATGCTTGGGGGTGGCCCTTCACCTGTATGGATATTGCCGGGATGCAGCGTATGCGAGGATAGAGGATAGAGAGAGAGGGAGGATCAGTGACTCGGGGCAGGTCTCGATAGCTGAGCGGACAGCTCGCAGCAGACTAGGTCTATTGCATTCCCAGACCGAGTGCTCCTCCACGATTTCCAATGGGGTTTTACAACCCGGGAATGCGAGGACGATCAGGTCTCTAGAGCTTCAGCAGATCGGGAGATGGGGTTCCGCCGATCGAGGCCACTTTGCCTCAATGCGCCCGATGTGGTAGTTCCATTCGGGGTATGTCGCGCGCAGACGGTGCTGCTTTTCTTGGTCGTCTAGGCCATATGTTAAGAGAGTTTCCTTATAGAGGTCTGGGGACAATGCGATCCTTGGATCGATCAGCAAGTTCTTCGCGCCCGATAGCTAGGCAAGATGTTCATGCACCGGTAGCCGCGGCGTAGGTCGCGTGGAAGTTCCCAGTTTTAGCGGTCCTTTGAACCGCCTATATGATTTCAGGTATGTCTTTGACCCTTTAGAAACTTGTATGCATGATAAAGTTGTGGTATGTTTACGTGTTATGAATGGATTTTATTGAGACTATGTATATGCTAGAAGGAGTCAAAGCAAAACGATAATCTCTTTTGGGCTTATGATGGACGGATATGCGTGTGCAAGGTATTAGGGCCATGTGTGGCATTATTGGTATGTCGGGGTGGTAAAAGGAAACTATGTCGCTAAGTATAAGTTTGACTCCGAAAGAACATTTGGGGACGAATGTTTCTAAGGGGGGAAGAATGTTACACCCCGTATTTTATAGGACATGTTTTAAGAATGTACGTGAGAATCCCAAATGTTAAGATTTGAGACTTGTAAAAATTTATCGGAATTATGGAATTTGTCGGAAAACAAAATATTGTGACGAATGGGAGGGCGACACGTGTCACCCCCCCTTAAGTGAGCTTGGGCGAATTGTACATGGGCAAAAGGGTCATTTGACCCTTGTTAGGAAGACAAGTCTTGCAAGTAGTAAAGCTTGATATATTTGACTTAGTCAATGGGACCACTAGCTTGATATTTAAAAGAACCTCATCCAAGCCACACATTTGTGCACATCTTGACCCTCCATTGAACTATATAGTAGTACTAGTAGCAAGACAAGCTCAACACTTAACTAAATTTCAAGAAAAAATTGAAGAAACACCTTAGGTGCTCTCGGGTTTGCAAGCCTCCCACAAGAAAAAAATTTGTTTGTTGTCCATTTAGCTCCACACTTCAAACCAAGGTTCCTAAGTGTATTGTAAGGGTATCTCAATAGAAAAATCCCGGAAAAAGATAGTTTTCGTATTAGTCGCAAAGGTGAAAACCTAGTTGCTTTTCTAGGTTTTGGTTGGAAGATTTAAGGGAAGTGGTTTGTGATATTCTAAGGGTCTCAAGTAGCGGATTGAAGTGTCTAGAAGAGGCTCTAAGTTGCTAAGGAGCGACTTCGGAATTGGAGTTGGATTAAGAATCGTTGAGGTAATAATCTTGGCTCTTAAGTGTTACAAGATTATATATTGTTGTTAGCCTTACATGTTTGCTAGCATGAAGTATATGTGTTGAAGTTTTATAAGTATTATGGATTGATTGTAGCCTTAAATCCGAAATGTCATTTAAGCCTTGTGAAGTTGGATTACAATTTGGTAGTTTATTAGAATCGTCGCATGTTACTTACTTGAAGATTATAGTAGTTATAATCGATTTCGACTTGATATCATGTTATGCTAACAACTTGGATTGAAATGGAAATTGGTTAAGAATTGGTGTTATTGTGTCTCAATGTGGCCGAATTGGACTAGTAGATTGTATTAGTTTGATATCATTTGTGGGGCGGAATTTTACACGTCTAGTAGGCGTGTAATCCCCTATTGATTAATTTCATTGTTGGGCCTTAAATGTGGCGTGTTTGGTTATTGAATTCGGCCTTGAAAAAGGTGGCAAAGTAAGTAGAAACAAAGGAAGTGTTGTCCGATTTTCCGTAGAATTTAGTGACTTAGCACCTAGAATATTCTACGTTTGAAGTAAGAAGTTAATGGACGTATTATGGCCATTATAGGTTGAAGTACTAAGTATAGCGTATTCTACTTGAAGGATGGAATAGCTATCAAGGTGGAAGTACTTTGGAGCATTTTGCTACTTGTCGATAATCGTCTCGAGGTATGTGAACCTCGTCCTTCTTTTGGCATGATTCTATGTATGGAATATACATGTAGTAATATTTCATGTTCCCTTCTACTCTTAGAAGTTAAGAGGTATGTATGTGATTTACTCTATGTAAAGGTTATGTCTAGGTTATCCTGAGTTCTTACCAAGTCTTATGGGGGATGTTGGTAAGAGTCGTTAGGAGGTATTTGGAGCCAAGTTGACTTGGCAAATTTTACGGCACAAATGAGAATAAGTATCGAGCAAGCCATTG
Organism: Przewalskia tangutica; assembly: GCA_029844215.1. NCBI lineage: Eukaryota > Viridiplantae > Streptophyta > Magnoliopsida > Solanales > Solanaceae > Przewalskia > Przewalskia tangutica. The sequence goes on from CM056719.1 coordinate 123,205,501, forward strand.
CAGCGTTAATAAAGGAAAATGTAATAACAATTGATTATATTAAAATGATTAGAATTCTCCATCTGCATAGAAACTAAGATAAGACAAAATTGTATTACATTTTCTAGATCACGGCTACTTGAATAAGATCGTTATAAATAAGTATAACTTATTCACAACGCACCAAAGTAAATGTTACTTAACTTATAAAAATTTACGTATGAAGTTTTAAGGCTATGGATCTCAAATTCTTAAAAGTTAAGAGACTTTATTTTTCAAGTTACGGGACTTGATTCTTAAAGGAAGAAATGAATTGATTTACAAGTATAGAATACTCGATTTGGAAAGACTTTATTTCTAAAGTTAAGAAACTTGTTTTCTTAAAAGTTAAGAGACTTGAAGTATTTTGAAAGCTATGTGATTTGATTTGAAAGTATAAGTCTCTTGGTTATAAAAGGAATGAATTTGTCTAAGACATAAAGAGTTATAACGGCTTTATGGGAAGTTGGTTATAACAACTTTATGGAAGACTAAAAGAATGGTTTTCTTCAGTAATATAAGCAAAGAAATGATTTGAAATAAAGAAGGGCAAATTGTTTTAAAGGTACCAATTGCTTAAGGTTTTAAGAAAGAAGTCACTTAATTTAGAAGCCGGTAAATGTATTTCTAAAAAGGTATTGTGACTTGTCTTGAAAAGTAGAGATGACTTGATACTACGGTTGTTAGTATCTTGGAAGTTTTATTTGAAAAAGAGTCTTTCTAAAGGAGTAGAGGTGCGTAGTACGTTGGGTTAAATTCCCGGATTTTATATGACTTTACCGCGTCCCAGATTGGGCCGGGCAGTATACCTTTATGGGCAGACTATATGACTTTACCGCGTCCCAGGATTGGGCCGGGCAGTATACCGTTATGGGCAGACTATATGACCTTACAGCATCCCAGGATTGGGCCGGACAGTATACCTTTATGGGCAGACTATGTGACCTTACCGCGTCGAGATTCGCCGCAAGATACCTTATGGGCGTATGTGACCTTACCGCGTCTCAGGATTGGGTCGGGCAGTATACCTTTATGGGCAGACTATGTAACCTTACCGCGTCCCATTATTGGACCGGGCAATATACCTTTATGGGCATACTATGTGACCTTACCGCGTCCCAGGATTGGGCCGGGAAGTATACCTTTATGGGCAGACTATGTGACTTTATCGCCCCGCTGGGTAGGGCGGATAGGCGTCCCTCCATAAAGGGCCGGATTATGTTATGTAAGGTAAGTAAGTTATATGGTAATGAACTTGATGATTTTCCTAAGTATGTACGTAAGAAAGTGACTATAACTTTTATTGAAAAAGGGGGAAAAGATAATAAGGTACAATTAAGTTCACGAGATGGTAATGACATGTCAGGTTCAGGTATTTACTTCTTTTACACTTACCTCTGTCATGCTTTTATACATATATGTTTTAATTGTTGTACCTTACTTCCGTTCCATATTCGGTACCTGTTGTACTGACCCACTTCGGGGGGCTGCATTCATGCCCGCAGGTTTTAGGTACACATGTTGGTGATCCTTGCTCTTAGGATCTCAGTTCAGTTTTTGGGAAAAAGCTCCATTTGCTCCGGAGGATTATCTCTTGGTACAGTTTTCCCTGAGGTTGTAGATTCATGTATATTCAGGGGTATGGCGGGGCCCTGTCCCGCTACTGTTGTTATGTTAAAACACTTAGAGGTCTGTAGTCACATATTGTGGGTCTGTTTGTAAAGGAAATGAGGCAACTGCTTCGGTTGTATATATATATGTCCAGGAAGGTAGCCCTATCGGCTAACCTGTTGTTTTACTTCTCTTGTTTTATTTTTAAGTTTCATGTATGTTCCGCTGATTATCTCTGATGTATGTATACAGGGTGCCTGGTAGGGCACCGTGCCCGGATCGGTCGTGACAAAAGTGGTATCGAGCGATTAGTCTCGGAAAGTGTCTACGCATCGTGTCTAGTAGAGTCTTGATTATCGGTGTGCACCACATCTATAATCGTGAGGTCAGGACATTTAGGATTGGTTTCCATTCTTCTCTCTTTGAGATCGTGCAGAGAGCCGCATTATAGTAGGTTGAATCCTCCGACCTATTCTTGTACGATTATGCCTCCACTGGCGACCGAGGCCCAGAAGGGCAAGGCAGCAGTAGGAGCTGCTTGTGGTACGCAGAGGGTTACCAGGACTCGGGCACAGACTATGCCTGAGGTAGTAGGCGGATCGGCGAGTTCAGCCACGCCGGCGGTATTAGATGAGCCGAGAGCTGCAGTAGCTCCAGAGGTTCCGGTACCCGAGCCTCCAGTTCCGCAGCCAGGGGCAGAGTTTAGATATTATGGAGAGAAGATCAGGCTATTGACTAGCATAGTGGTAGGGCAAATGCGAGCGAGTAGCTAACCCTAGAGCCGACAGTTTGAGGATTCGGGATTTTCTGGGTTGTAGTCCACCCGAGTTCTATGGTTCGAGGTCTGAGGAGGATCCGCAGGAGTTTATTCGGCAATTACAGCGGACTATGCAGGTGCTTAGGGCCTCGGAGACAGAGTCAGTTGTGTTAGCTTCTTACCGGTTACGCGATATTGCGTTGAACTGGTTTGAGTCTTGGGAGTTGTCGAGAGGTAGGTGCTCGCCGTCCAGCAGTTTGGGATGAGTTCACGGAGGCCTTTCTTGATCACTTTTTGCCTCCTGAAATGAGGAGAGCCCGTGTTGATAGGTTCTTGTCATTAAGACAGAATGGGAGGACTATCAGAGAGTACAACCTGGAGTTTGACTCCTTGGCCAGGTATGCGCACACCATTGTATCTGACATGGCGGATAGAGTTCATCGTTATGTGATGGGGCTAGACCGTTGTCACGACCCGAACCCGGGCCCGTGATTGGTGCCTTACCCCGGGCACCCAAGTAGATATACATCAGAGTAATCAGCGGAATATAAAACAAGACATGAAATAATATGAAGTGTAAAACAGTTTTTCTGCGAAAAGTTGCCTTACGGCACATATATATAAAAACTTAAATCCAACGATACATCCTTTACAAACTCGCCACAAAGGCATTTCTGCACTCTAAGAATGATATGACAACAATGGCGGGACAGGGCCCCGCCATACCCCTGAATGTAAATACCTACAACGACAGGGTACTATACCACTGATAAGCCTCCGGAGAAACGAAGCTTCCCAAAATGCTGAACTGTGATCCTAAGAGCAAGGATCGACGACTGGTGTACCTCTACCTGCGGCATGAACGCACTTCAAGGAGGTCGATAACAGTACCAAGTATGTGAAATCAAAATACGCAAATGAAATCATAGTAGTCTATATAAAGCGGGAGACATGTATGATAACCAAACTACGATTCACAACAATATAAGCGAATATGTCAAGTCGTGACTCACGCCTCAAAGTCATCACTCAAATATAACTATGGGTCTCACGCCCACAACATCAATCATGCCCGTGGAATACCTTCCTCATCGCCGCGATCTATGATATAAAAGCACCAAGGAATACATGAACACCGTGTCCCACCGTGTCATAATAAAACCGTCACGGTAAATGCGAAGGCATAGCCGACTACTAAAACCCAGTACCAACAAGGTCATAAATCGTATCATGAGATCTGTCTAGACCGCCACATGATCAAAGCCGCCACTCGCGCGGTATCTAATGCGCGTCTAGTCCTGAACTTCCCGCAGCCTCGCATAGGCCACTCCAATGGCCCGCATGAGGTATTCCCCGCATCGAGGGTAGCTACTCCCCGGCAACGTCCTGGACTCGCAGTCCGCATGGCCACATAGACCGCATGAGGTATAACCCCGCACACTAACCTGGAACTATCGTAGCTCCGCATAGGTCACACAGACCCGCATGAGGTATTCTCGAATCATAGGTCACACAGACCCGCATGAGGTATACCCCGCATCGGAGGGCAGCTTAACCCCCGGGATCAAGTCAAGGTGAGTGATATGATGCTAACATAACGACTTATCGTTAAACAACATAAGCACAATCAAGGGAAACCCCTTTACACAACATTACAAGACACTATCACACGTAGCATCCTAACATGTTTATTTATCAAACCAACAAGAAAGTATTTACAAGGCTATCACAAACCAACATAGTCAAGTTATTCACACAAGGTACTTTCTACTTTATGTTAACAAGTTCGGGTTTTTATCCCCAAAGTACTTCATACACTAACTCTTTAAAAGATCCGTTTCATTCACAAAAGTCACACAATACCCGTAGTATAAAAAATAGAGTGACAAAAATACTTTCCTTTGTAAAATCAAGTAACAACACTATTTTCCAAACGTTCAAGTTTGCCTAATTTCAAATGCTCAAGTTTCTCATTTTCGAAAGGTTTCGTAGCTCATAGCATTAGTCACTTACTAATATAATTCTCCTTTTAAAACAATTTGAGAAATATATGCCTTATATGTGAGTAGGTTATTCTTGTTCATAATCAACCTTATTAAAGCAGCCATGATCTAGGAAATGTAATATCATTTTGTCTCATCTTAGCTTCTATGCAGATGGAGGTTTCTACTGGTTTTAATAATACTTAATTAGTCAATACATTTCCCTTTGTTAACGCTGCAGTGGTTCGTTCGATACTTATTCTAATTTCCGAAATCAGTAAAACATTATTCCTTTTAAAAACCAAGTACTCATTACTCACGAATGAGGTTTCACACTTTTTAACAAAATTCATATCAATTCAATTAAGTCAAGTTTCTTATCTTTTAGGATCAAGTCTCTTAACTTCTAAAATCAATAAACCATTCTTTTTATCTCTCTTAAGTCGTTATGCCTAACTTCCCATAAAGCTAGTATAACTCTTAAGCTTTTAAGACCAAGCATTACTCTTCTTTCAAAAAGGTTTCTTAATTCTTTTGAAATACTTCAAGATTCTTATTATTCAGGCTTAAGTCAAAAGACATTGCCGTAAAACTACGTTCAGTTAACACACGTACGTCTACCGTACTATATATATTCTTTTAAAATATCATGCTCAAGAGGATAGGAAGAATCACATACCTCGCGACGATTTATCGACTATTAGCAAATAGCTCCAAAGTACTGTAATCCTGCTAGCCTTTTCCACCCTTCGAGTAGAATACGCTACTCGCGATTTCAACCTATAACGGTTATACAAGTCTATCAATGTCTAGACTACTCGGTAGAATAAATCTAGATACAAGATTCTACGGAAAATTGGGCGAGACTTCCCTACCACAAACTTCACAAGTTCATCAGAATACAGTCCTATGTAAGTACAGTTCAATTCTCTTCTTATATACCTTCCTTGTATATAACTTATACTTAATTCTTATACTTCAACAGTATGCAAACTCTAATTACAATAGGGGGACAAGATATTTACCTCGATAAGCCCAAAATTATCCAAGATTAAATGTCGATCCTGAGCAACGTTTAGCTCCTACTCTGGGCGCTCCAACCCGCTCCAAACAACCCTTAGAAGTTCTACGCACATTCTACTTAACACTTCAACCGACTCTGAAGGTTTTCCTTAGGTTTCGTTTTGTATGAAGGGAATATAAGGTAGTATTTCCTGCTCTACGATAGAGGTAACTTTGGAATACTACAAGGTATAAGGCTAAGGTATTTTTGGAATAGTAACAATACTTGGAGAATACTTTTCTACCAAGGGGGGGGTCTTTACGAGAACAACTAGGCAAAGTGTGCTACGCTAGCACCACTAGGAAAGGGGTACCTCTACCAAAGGCCTCTCAAAGGGGGAGGGGGAGAGCTCTTGGACGAGAGCAACAAGAAGAGGGGAGGGGGATTTCAAGACTTGGAAATTATTGTGGATGAAGAAGTCGTCAACAAAGGAGGGTATTTATAGGGAAACCAATGGACAAGATCAAGCCAAGTGGGGGGGCAAGTGGAGGGTCAAGATTTGCCCAAGTGCACCCTAACCCTACTCCAAAAATCCCTCACAAACATTGACCCATGTTTTAGGCACAAAACATTGCACAAAACGTGCACACTCTCTGCCACCACAACCGTCCACTTGAGGGTGACAAGTGTCGCCCTCTCGTTAGTCCAAAATATTTCATCTCTCGGAAAAATCCGCAAAAATTATAAATGACATAGCCGTAATTTTCCCTTCGCAAGTTTTGTAAAACGTTTCGTCGAAAAACGATTCTTTTCGGTAGTTGTGAACACAATTTTCGGTCCTTGACTAACTTAAGGCTTAAACTTTTATACGTACGCCCTCACGTACATACTCTGGAAATATGGGGTATAACATTCTCCCCTCCTTAGAAACCTTCGTCCCGAATGTTCCTTCTAAGTCTCAAAACATACATGCGCCAGTATAGTCTTCACTACTATGCTTCCGAAAAACAATCATGCCACACCTGGCCATAAAATAACACACGCGCAAATACTTAATTCAAGTCCACGAGGAATTACCTCTAACATCACAAAAACTCCCACCCAAGGGCTAAAAGATACTCCCTTCGCACCTTCACTTTACAAACGAAATGATCACCCCTATGTTCTTAACACATGCTCGCTTCTTCCTTTACTCGTCGTACCCTTCCCGTACCTTTGAACTCTTTCTCGTAACTTACCATATTTCTGTTACTGCTTCTGTTTCCAAAATCTCTGGGTTACTACCTCCAACTTGATCATCATTAACTGGGAACACTCTGGATGGATCTCCGATACTTTTCTGCACATAACAAATACGAGAGATCGACGCACGCCTCCTACGTCGGACGCAAAGCTAACTTATAGCAACCCGCCTATTCTTCACATGACCAAAAGGCCCAAAGTAACTCAGCTAAGTTTCCTCGCTTTCCAAAACTCTTCACACTCCTTTCCGGTGGTACCTTCAGAAGACCCACTTTCAACTCAACCTGCCGCCGCCGATTATCCGCACAACTTCTGTTGACTCTGAGCTGCCAACAACCTCTTCTGGATAAGCTTCACCCTATCCGCATCCTGCTGAACAAGTATGAACCAACTATCTGAACCCTGCCAACATCGAACCAATCGACCGGCAACTTACACTTCTGCCCCTACAAGGCGTCATAAAGCGACATTCGAATACTGAAATGGTAGCTATTAAAACACTCCCTCAACAGGAGGAAACCATCATCGCAGCTACCCCTGAAATCCAACCACTGGCCCGAGGGCGAATGCGATACTGAGACTCACCTGAGTTCCTAACCTCGCTCGTAAAACTTTCGTAAAGAAATAGCCAGTAACTGGCTCCACCGTCACATAAGGTGAAAGCAGGCACCTCGGGAAGCCTTACAACCTTCCTGATATAATCATCTCACATAACCCACTGCCGAGTACACGGTTTTGACTGAAAGATAAGATGGGCTGACCTCATCGACCCGACTACTGGTCGAACGCATCCACGAACTCGTACGCTGGTTAACTAAACTTGGGCCTAACACCCTCGTGACCCTATCACAAAACGGGACCACCCCAAACTGACCCCACCACCATACAGGCCGCGGTTTGACCCGCAATCGGTCCGCAACCCGACCCGCTATCGCGCCAAACACTTGCTCCCCGATCCGAAACAATCCAATAATCAAGTCACGAAAACCTAGTGGTCTTCTTAGCTCAACTACCCTCTTTCATTTCATACCACTCGGGACTTATCACACAGACATATCTCATGTGTACTATGCACTCCGATAAGGGTCAAACATAAATGTAATATTTTACTCAAGATAGTCTTGCCTCTAAGGTCTCCACGTATAAAACTCTAAGGCTCACACTTTCCTTATCCCTAATCTTACCCTTTTAACTAACCATGATTTCTAATCACAATTAACACACTGCTATCAGAACATAACACTTAAGATATACTCATCTTATCACACATACTAATCTCTAGAGGGTTAAGGATATACCAGATTCATCGCTTCACTCCTCCGCTGCTCTAATAAATCCCGCCCGTTGCTGCGATATTCAGGAAGGTGCGAACTAGCCACCGATCCTGGCGTCGAGTCCTCCTACTTACATCCCTCCTACTAGGACATCCTTTCGACACATGGCCCTGACGGCCGTAGGTAAAACAAGTACCAACTAAAGATGATCACACGCCCGAACCCCAAGCTGCGGATCGTGCCCTACAGGCACCCTTCTACCTTAACAACTAAGTACATCATGGAAATTAATAACAGCTTTTTTTTAAAACCAACGTGACGTGACAAGGCAAAGCCGACTAGGCCGCCATATAATATACATAAACAAAAGACACTACATCGCATAACGAGTCCAATCCCACATATGAATACGGACTTAGGAGTTAAATCAACTATGACGACAAGGCACCGCCGTACCATAAATGTACAAAAGCCTGCATCAAGGAACTATACCAAAATGATAAACTCGAACAAAGCGGAGCTATCCAAAACTCGAAAGGTGGTCCTACACTGCCGATCACCAAATCAAGACCTAAACTCGCGGCATGAACGCAGCACCCGGGCGAGGTCGACGAAGAATGTACCAAGTATGCGTACGTAGTATTGTAATAAAATCATAACGATCTAAATAAAACAGGAGACATGTATGATATCCAACCTACAATACATAACACATAAGCAGTCATATCAAGTCAGGGACGCAGGCCCTCAAAGTCATTACTCAAATATAACCATGGGTCTCACGCCCATAATATCAATCATGCCCGTGGAATCTTTCCTCACTGCCGGCAGTCCATGATGTAACAACACCCATAAGGATACATGAACACCAAGTCCCACCTGTGTCCTAAATACCTCGTGGTCTCATGCCCCGGAATCCTACCTCGTAAAAGCATGACCATAGGGTAACATAAACAAATCCGGGGACATATATGATACTCAAAATACAACACCTCGTGCCTTACTACAATGAGAGTAAACAGTAGTATCCTTACAATATAAAATAGGAAGCTCATGATCAAAGCAGGACCATCCGCCCGCAGTATTATTCAGCAATCCTATTCCTGGGACTATTTCACCCGCATAGGTCGCGTGGACCCGCGTGAGGTATTCCTCGCATAGGCTGGACCCGCCCGCATGGGACTATTTCACCCGCATAAGCCCTTTCGGACCCGCATAAGGTATTCCTCGCATAGGACTATTTCACCCGCATAAGCCCTTACGGACTCGCATGAGGTATTCCTCAAATAGGCTGGACCCGCCCGCATGGGACTATTTCACCCGCATAAGCCCTACGGACTCGCATGAGGTATTCCTCGCATCGTGGGTAGCAAATCCACGGAATTATGCAAATGCCACAAACCCGGGGAATGACCCCGAAACGACTGATATACCAATAGCACACAACCGGCTATTTCCAGCACACATAGGCAATTCTCAATTAACAAGCCAAAGTACTTATCAAGGCACACTTAGACAAATCCTCAATTTATCAAGCCAAAGTACTAATCAAGGCACACTTAGACAAATTCTCAATTCATCGAGCCAAGGTACTAATCAAGGCATACATAGAATAATTCTCTTTTAACAAGCCAAAGTACTTATCAAGGCATACATAGAATAATTCTCTTTTAACAAGCCAAAGTACTTATCAAGGCACACTTAGACAAATTCTCAATTTATCGAGCCAAAGTACTAATCAAGGCATACATAGAATAATTCTCTTTTAACAAGCCAAAGTACTTATCAAGGCACACTTAGACAAATCCTCAATTTATCGAGCCAAAGTACTAATCAAGGCATACATAGAATAATTCTCTTTTAACAAGCCAAAGTACTTATCAAGGCACACTTAGACAAATCCTCAATTTATCAAGCCAAAGTACTACGTGACGCATATCTCTTTTATAAAAGACTCCTTTCTATGTAAAGCCCCAAGATACTAACACCCGTAGTATCAAGGCGTGTCTATTTCTTTTTAAAGTAAGTTACTACACTTTTAGAAAACTCATTTCAAAGCTTGAAATCAAGTAACTCCAAATTTTCACAATCTAGGCAACTTATGCCGATTAATCAAAATAGACAACTTTATAAACCTTCCATAAAGCCGTTATAACCAACTTCCCATAAAGCCGTTATAACCCTTTATGGTTTTAGACATATCCATTCCTTCAATAACAAAGAGACTTATACTATTAAAACCAAGTATCACATACTTACAAATCAAGTTCTTAACTTTCAAAATACTCCAAGTCTCTTAATAGTTAGAAAACAAGTTTTCTTCTACCTTTTAAACCTCAAGTAACTTCACCCTTAACACAAGTTACTTCTCTTAAAACATGTCATTTCTCCTCTTTTAAATCAAATAAGTAAATCACTCCTTTGACTCCCCTAAAGTCATTATAATGACCTTTAGGTTTTAGAATTAAGGCACTAGCCAAAAGATTTGGAAACCACTTCCTTTTTAAGACTCCATGTACTTTAAGTAAAATACCTTCACTTTTAAGAATCCAAACTTCATCAAGAAAATGGATTATACAACTTACAATCTAAACATCAAAGTACAATCAAGAAGTACATAGAACATATTCTATTCTAGGCAATCCAAGTACAACCAGGATGGATCATTTAAGAGTAAAACTTACTTTCTTTATTCTAAGGAATCATGCTGTAAGAGGAGATAGTTCACATACCTTTCGCTAAATCCATAAGCTAAGCCGAATACGCCGCACGTAGAAGTGTCAACCTATAATGGTCACAAAAGACTATCAACTTCTAGTCTCTAACGAGAATAATACTAAGTATTTGGTCTCTAATTCTACGGAAAATCGGGCAAAGACTTCCTTTGTTTCTACTCACTTTGCCACCTTTTCAAGGCCGAATACAATAACCAACAAGCCACATTTAAGGCTCCAAACAACAACCAAACAAAGGGGATTACACGCCTTACAATACGTAAAATTCCGCCCCACAATTCATAATGAAGTAGTTTAACGACACTAGCCAATTCTACCAACTTACATAGCAACACTAAGTCTTTTCCAACCCTTTTCAAATTCCAAGTTCCAAGGTCTAACATGTTATATAGTTATAAACTACTTCAACAACTACAATTTCCTTCTTTATACCACATGCGACGCTTAGACCAATAGTCGACTTGAATTGTAATCTTAAGGCTAAACATGCTAGTTTTCGGATTAGGGTTCCATTTTCCAATAAACATATCAAACTTCATACTATATAACACATGCTTGATAAAATCCATAGCTACAACAATAAGTAAGTCTTAACTACTAAAACGACAAAATTTATACCTTTATAAGCCCTTAAAATTTCCAAGATTCCAAAGTCGCGCCTTAGCAATTCTTAGCTCCTTTCCTTAGGTTCCAACCCGCTCCAAGCACTCCTTAGAAGCCTATGAAGAACCCCTCTTCAAGTTCCAACTTCAAAGTTGAAGAACTCCATTAGTTTCCGCATTGCGACTAACGTAAAAATGCGTTTTTTCCGAAATCTTTCTATTGAGATATCCTTACAAAACCTTTAGGGACATTGGGTTTATGTCTTGTGGCTAATGGATCAAAAACTAATTTTTTTTTTGTGTGGACATGGATGCAAACCCGAGAGCTCTTCTCTCAAGCACAAGGGCTCTCTAATTTTTCTAAGTGTAGAAATGTCAAGTCTTGCTACTAGTTAGTATATAACACATATTGGAGGGCTTAGACTTAAACAAATGTGAGGCTAGGATTAAAATCACATGGATCAAGCCTAAGTGGCAAGTTGACTAGTCAATTATGTCAAGCTTTGAAGACTTATCTTCCAAGAGGTTCAATGAACAAATTACCCCTCCTTTAATTCGACCAAGACCACTATGGGGGTGCCACGTGTCGCCCTCTCATTCGTCCATAAAATTATGTAACCCTCGTGGGCCCCACAAAACGTAAAATTCCTCGGGTGGGCCCCACGTGACCAAATCCGTAAAAATAAATTTCCATAATATTAATAAGTTCCATATTCTTCAAATAATGCATTTTGAGAATCCAATTCTCAATAACGAACATTTTTCCTTTCCGACGTCCGGAAGATTTTCCGTCGGAAGAACAATTCTTCCTTTCGTACTAATGTCCAAGTCTTGTTTCCTTACGTACATTCTCTTATACATGTCCTGGACTTACGGGGTGTAACAATGACATTCCCCGGGATGACGCCTGCCACATCTGGAACCTAAGCCCCGAGCTCACCAACTCCAGATACCCCAAACGCCCCAACCCAGCGAGGACCACTCTTCACTGGTGGAGGTGCATATCTAATCTGCTGCTGAGGCGGTTCACCTTGAAAGTTACCAAAGGACCCTGCCGATCTGGCCCTCTTCTGCTGATCTTGGTTAATCCGTCGATCTCTACGTTTCTACTGCGCGCATAAGCTCGCACGCAGCTACGCCACGCCTCGACCAAGAGCTATTCTTTCACAACCCTCTCTTAGATAGTCATCAGGACCCGTGATAAAACGGTACATCATATACTCTCTGGTAGCTACATCCTTAGTTAGTAACAAGGTCGTCTCTTTGCAATCTATACTTTCTGCTACTGGTCGTGGAACTGAAGGTTCAAATATCATGGCCGCAGTAGGAACTGCTGCCGCTGTGCTAGACTCTGCTGGGACTGGCGTCGTCGCAGAACTCCCCGAATGAAGCACCACCCCAGGTGATGATTGGGCATGTGCCCTCGTAACCCTCTGTGCTCTACTCGCAGCTCCCTCGCTCTCGCTCTTCGTCTGGCCGTTTTACGCGAAGGCATAACGGTAAGGGAAAGAAATACGTTAGAGGGGTCCAACTTATAACACAACTCTAAGCACGATCTCAGAGTGAGAAGAATGGAAACCAATCCTAAATATCCTATAGCCTCCTGATTATTGGTGTGGTGCACAACACACCGATAATCAAGACTCTACTAGATACGGTCTGTAGACACTTTCCGAGGATTAACTGCTCTGATACCACTTTTGTCACGACTCGAACCCGGGCCCGTGACTGGTGTCTTACCCCGGGCACCCAAGTAGACATACATCAGAGTAATCAGCGGAATATAAAACAAGACATGAAATAATATGAAGTGTAAAAGCTTTTTCATAAAAGTTGCCTTACGCACATATATATAAAAACTTAAATCCAACGATACATCCCTTTACAAACTCGCCTACGCAGCATTTCATGCACTTCTAAGAATGATATGACAACAATGGCGGACAGGGGCCCCGCCATACCATGAATGTAAATACCTACAACGACAGGGGACTATACCACTGATAAGCCTCCGGAGAAACGGAGCTTCCCAAAACGCTGAACTGTGATCCTAAGAGCGAGGATCGACGACTGGTGTACTTCTACCTGCGGCATGAACGCAGCCCAAGGAGGTCGCATAACAGTACCAAGTATGTGAAATCAAAATATCGCAAATGAAATCATAGTAGTCTATATAAAGCAGAGACATGTATGATAACCAAACTACGCTCACAACAATATAAGCAAATGTCAAGTCGTGACTCACGCCTCAAAGTCATCACTCAAATATAACTATGGGTCTCACGCCCACAACATCAATCATGCCCGTGGAATACCTTCCTCACCGCTGGCCTATGATATAAAAGCACCAAGGAATACACATGAACACCAGGTCCCACCTGTGTCATAATAAAACCGTACGGGGTAAGTACGAAGGCATAGCCGACTACTAAAACCCACAGTACCAACAAGTTCATAAACTGTATCATGAGATCTGTCTAGACCGCCACATGATCAAAGCTGGCCACTCGCCCGCAGTATCTAATGTGCGCGTCTAGTCCTGGAACTTCCCGTAGCTCCGCATAGGCCACTCCAATGGCCCGCATGAGGTATTCCCCGCATCGAGGGTAGCTACTCCCGAACGCCCCGACTCGCAGTCCGCATGGCCACATAGACCGCATGAGGTATAACCCCGCACACTAACCTGAAACTCTCGTAGCTCCGTATAGGTCACACAGACCCGTATGAGGTATTCTCGAATCATAGGTCACACAGACCCGCATGAGGTATACCCCGCATCGGAGGGCAGCTTAACCCCCGGGATCAAGTCAAGGTGAGTGATATGATGCTAACATAACGGCTTATCATTAAACAACATAAGCACAATCAAGGGAAACCCCCTTACACAACATTACAAGACACTATCACACGTAGCATCCTAACATGTTTATTTATCAAACCAACAAGAAAGTATTTACAAGGCTATCACAAACCAACATAGTCAAGTTATTCACACAAGGTACTTTCTACTTTATGTTAACAAGTTCGGGTTTTTATCCCCAAAGTACTTCATACACTAACTCTTTAAAAGATCCGTTTCTTTCACAAAAGTCACACAATACCCGTAGTATAAAAAATAGAGTGACAAAAATACTTTCCTTTGTAAAATCAAGTAACAACACTATTTTCCAAACGTTCAAGTTTGCCTAATTTCAAATGCTCAAGTTTCTCATTTTCGAAAGGTTTCGTAGCTCATAGCATTAGTCACTTACTAATATAATTCTCCTTTTAAAACAATTTGAGAAACATATGCCTTATATGTGAGTAGGTTATTCTTGTTCATAATCAACCTTATTAAAGCAGCCATGATCTAGGAAATGTAATATCATTTTGTCTCATCTTAGCTTCTATGCAGATGGAGGTTTCTCCGTTTTAATAATACTTAATTAGTCAATACATTTCCTTTGTTAACGCCGCAGTGGTTCGCTCGATACTTATTCTGATTTTCAAATCAAGAAACATTATTCCTTTCAAAAACCAAGTACTCATTACTCACGAATGAGGTTTCACACTTTTTAACAAAATTCATATTAATTCAATTAAGTCAAGTCTCTTATCTTTTAGGATCAAGTCTCTTAACTTCTAAAATCAATAAACCATTCTTTTTATCTCTCTTAAGTCGTTATGCCTAACTTCCCATAAAGCTAGTATAACTCTTAAGCTTTTAAGACCAAGCATTACTCTTCTTTCAAAAAGGTTTCTTAATTCTTTTGAAATACTTCAAGATTCTTATTATTCAGGCTTAAGTCAAAAGACATTGCCGTAAAACTACGTTCAGTTAACACACGTACGTCTACCGTACTATATATATTCTTTTAAAATATCATGCCCAAGAGGATAGGAAGAATCACATACCTCGCGACGATTTATCGACTATTAGCAAATAGCTCCAAAGTACTGTAATCCTGCTAGCCTTTTCCACCCTTCGAGTAGAATACGCTACTCGCAGTACTTCAACCTATAACGGTTATACAAGTCTATCAATGTCTAGACTACTCGGTAGAATAAATCTAGATACAAGATTCTATGGAAAATTGGGCAGCACTTCCCTACCCGTCAAACTTCACAAGTCTCATCAGAAATACATTCTATGTAAGTACAGTTCAATTCTCTTCTTATATACCTTCCTTGTATATAACTTATACTTAATTCTTATACTTCAACAGTATGCAAACTCTAATTACAATAGGGGGACAAGATATTTACCTCGATAAGCCCAAAATTATCCAAGATTAAATGTCGATCCTGAGCAACGTTTAGCTCCTACTCTGGGCGCTCCAACCCGCTCCAAACAACCCTTAAAAGTTCTACGCAACTTCTACTTAACACTTCAACCGACTATGAAGGTTTTCCTTAGGGTTTCGTTTTTGGATCAAGGGAATATAAGGTAGTATTTCCTGCTCTTCAGATAGAGGTAACTTTGGAATACTACAAGGTATAAGGCTAAGGTATTTTTGGAATAGTAACAATACTTGGAGAATACTTTTCTACCAAGGGGGGGTATTTACGAGAACAACTAGGCAAGGGGGGGGGGGGGGGGGTGTGCTACGGCTAGCACCACTAGGAAAGGGGGGGTACCCCTCGGCCAAAGGCCTCTCAAAGGGGGAGGGGGAGAGCTCTTGGACGAGAGCAACAAGAAGAGGGGAGGGGGATTTCAAGACGTGGAAATTATTGTGGATGAAGAAGTCTTCAACAAATGGGGGTATTTATAGGGAAACCAATGGACAAGATCAAGCCAAGTGGGGGGGCAAGTGGAGGGTCAAGATTTGCCCAAGTGCACCCTAACCCTACTCCACAAATCCCTCACAAACATTGACCCATATTTTAGGCATAAAACATTGCACAAAACGTGCACACTCTCGGCCACCACAACCGTTCACTTGAGGGTGACAAGTGTCGCCCTCTCGTTGGTCCAAAATATTTCATCTCTCGGAAAAATCCGCAAAAATTATAAATGACATAGCCGTAATTTTCCCTTCGCAAGTTTTTTAAAACGTTTCGTCGAAAAACGATTCTTTTCGGTAGTTGTGAACAAAATTTTCGGTCCTTGCCTATCTTAAGGCTTAAACTTTTATACGTACGCCCTCACGTACATACTCTGGAAATACGGGGTATAACAACTGTCATATGATTACTGCATGCTTGGGGGTGGCCCTTCAGCCAGGTATGGATATTGCGGACGCAGCAGCGTATGCGAGGATAGAGGATAGAGAGAGAGGATCGATTGACTCGCCAGCCCAAGAGGCCGTGACAGCAGGTCTCAGGCGCTGAGGCGGACAGCCTCAGCAGCAGACTAGGTCTACATTGCAGCCAGCACCGAGTGCTCCTCCACAGTTTTTCGGCGGGGGGTTTTACAACCCCGGGAATGCAGGGGTCGGTCAGGTCTCTAGAGCTTCAGAGTCTCAGGGAGATGGGGGTTCCAGTCAGTCGAGGCCACCTTTGCCTCAATGCGCCCAGTGTGGTAGGTTCCATTCTGGGGTATGTCGCAGATGCGGTGCCTGTTTTCTTGTGGTCGCCTGGCCATATGTTAAGAGAGTGTCCTTATAGAGGGTCTGGTGGACAACGCAGCCATCTTGGATCGGGCCATGGTTCTTCGCCCGATAGCTAGGCAGATTGTCATGCCCCAACCGGGCGTGGATCGTGCCCTACCTGGGCACCCTTCTACCTTAACAACTAAGTAAACTGCGGAAATTAAATAACACCTCTTTTTTTTTTTAAAACCAATCGTACGTGCAAGGGCAAAGCCGACAAGGCTGCCATATAATTTACATAAACACTACAATGTACACCAGTCCAATCCCACATATGAATACAGACCTCTAAGAGTTTTACTGAACTATGACGGGACAAGGCCCCCATTGCAGTGAATCGCATACAAAAGCCTGCATCGAAAGAACTTATACCAAAAAGATAAACTCGAATGTAAGGAGCTATCCAAAACTCGACGGCGAGCGTACCTAAACTTGCGGCATGAAGCGCAGCCGAAGGAGGTCGACGAAGAATGTACCAAGTATGTGAAGCGATGAAATACTGTAATGAAATCATAACACTAAACAAAACAGAAACATGTATGATTGCCAACCTACGACACAATACATAAGCAGTCATATCAAGTCAGGGACGCATGCCCTCAAAGTCACTACTCAAATAACAGTACACAGTGCCTTACTAACAATGAGAGTAAATAGTAGTATACTTACAATATAAAATAGGAAACTCACGATCAAATCATGGTTAGCAAATCCATGTAAACAGGTGGTATAACGTCTTGGGGGTTTACCCCTCATTTATACTCTTACCCTGAGGCAGGTGGTATAACGTCTTGGGGGTTTACCCCTCATTTATACTCTTATCCTGGAGAAGGTGGTAAAGCAGGTGGTATAATGTCTTGGGGGTTTACCCCTCATTTATACTCTTATCCCGGAGAAGGTGGTAAAGCAGGTGGTATAATGTCTTGGGGGTTTACCCCTCATTTATACTCTTATCCTGGAGAAGGTGGTAAAGCAGGTGGTATAATGTCTTGGGGGTTTACCCCTCATTTATACTCTTATCCTGGAGAAGGTGGTAAAGCAGGTGGTATAATGTCTTGGGGGTTTACCCCTCATTTATACTCTTATCCTGGAGAAGGTGGTAAAGCAGATGGTATAATGTCTTGGGGTTTACCCCTCATTTATACTCTTATCCCGGAGAAGGTGGTATAACGTCTTGGGGGTTTACCCCTCATTTATACTCTTACCCCATCTCAACCGGCCGTCACACAATAAATAAGCAAGTTAAGAAATCCCCCTAACTTCTTATTAGTCTTATGCATATACACTCTCATTTTAGCTTACTTAAGGCACTAACATGACATTATAAATCCGGGAATCTAACCCGCCTCCTGGTCACATGCCCCGGAATCCCACATCGCAAGCATGTCCAAGGAGTAACACAAATAATGGAAGCATACCCGTGGAATCCCACATCTCTGTCGGTACGTCCAAGTAAAATTACAACAAGACAGCCGACCCTCCAACCGAGAGTCGCGGCAACGTAATAAAACATAATACTTGCACTCAAAGGCTATCACCAGCACACATAGGCAAGTTCATAAAATCTATAGACTTTCATTTTATAAACTCAAGGCACTTATAGAATAATTCTCAATTAAACAAGCCAAAGTACTTATCAAGGCACCCATCGAATAATTCTCAATTAAACAAGCCAAAGTACTTATCAAGGCACCCATCGAATAATTCTCAATTAGACAAGCCAAAGTACTTATCAAGGCACACATAGAATAATTCTCAATTAAACAAGCAAAAGTACTTATCAAGGCACACATAGAATAATTCTCGATTAAACAAGCCAAAGTACTACGTACGTACATTCTTTTCAAAAGACTCCTTTTTATGTAAAACCCCAAGATACTAACACCTGTAGTATCAAGGTGTGTCTATTTTTCAAAGTAAGTTACTACACTTTTAGAAAACTCATTTCAAAGCTTGAAATCAAGTAACTTCAAATTTTCACAATCTAGGCAACTTATGCCTAATAATCAAAATAGACAACTTTCTTAACCTTCCATAAAGCCGTTATAACCCTTTATGGTTTTAGACATATTCATTCCTTTTTATAACCAAGAGACTTATACTTAAAACCAAGTATCACATACTTACAAATCAAGTTCTTAACTTTCAAAATACTTCAAGTCTCTTAATATTTAGAAAACAAGTTTCTTCTACTTTTAAACCTCAAGTAACTCACACCTTTAAAACAAGTTACTTCTACTTAAATCATGTCACTTCTCCTCTCTTAAAACAATTACGTAAATCACTCCTTTGACTCCCCTAAAGTCATTATAACGACCCTTAGGTTTTGGAACTAAGGCACTAGCCAAAAGATTTGGAAACCACTTCCTTTTCAAGACTCTATGTACTTTAAGTAAAATACTTTCACTTTTAAGAATCCAACTTCACTAAGGCAATGGACTATACAACTTACAATTTAAACATCAAAGTACAATCAAGGAAGTACATAGAACAAATTCTATTTTAGGCAATCCAAATACAACCAAGGAATGGATCATTTAAGGAGTAGGACATACTTTCTTTATCTTAAGGAATCATGCTAGAAGAGGAGATAGTTCACATACCTTTTCAGCTAAATCCACAAGCTAAGCCGAATACGCCGTACGTAGAAGTGTCAACCTATAATGGTCACAACAAGACTATCAACTTCTAGTCTCTAACGTAGAATAATACTAAGTATACGGTCTCTAATTCTACGGAAAATCGGGCAGCACTTCCTTTGTTTCTACTCACTTTGCCACCTTTTTCAAGGCCGAATACAATAACCAACACGCCACATTTAAGGCTCAAAACAACAACCAAACAAAGGGGATTACACGCCTTACAATACGTGTAAAATTCCGCCCCACAATTCATACCAAGTAGTTTAAAACTCACTAGCCATTCTCGGCCAACAATAACCAACAATTCAAAGTCTTTTCCAATCCTTTTCCAATTCCAAGTTCTAAGGTCTAACATGTTATATAGTCATAACCAACTTCAACAACTACAATTTCCTTCTTATACAACATGCGACGACTTAAACCAATAATCAACTTGAAATGTAATCTTAAGGCTAAACATGCTAGTTTTCGGATTAGGGTTCCAATAGACAATATAATTATCAAACTTCATACTATATATCTCATGCTTGCTAATAACCATAGCTACAACAACACGTAATCTCAATTACTTAAAACGACAAGAATTATACCTTTATAAGCCCTTAAAAATTCCAAGATTCAAAGTCGCGCCTTAGCAATTCTTAGCTCCTTTCCTTATGTTCCAATCTGCTCCAAGCACTCCTTAGAAGCCTATGAAGAACCCATCTTCAAGTTCCAACTTCAAAGTTGATGAACTCCTTAAGTTTCCGCCATGACTAATACAACGCTGCTTTTCCGAAATCTTTCTATTGAGATAACCTTACAATACTCTTAGGAACCTTGGGTTTAAGTCTTGTAAATAATGGATCAAAACTACAAAATTCTGTTGTGGATTATGGACCAAACCCGAGAGCACTCTTGCAAGAACAAAGCTTCTCTAATTTTTTCTAAGTGTTCAAGACAAGTCTTGCACTAGTAGTAAGCTTATACAACACATTGGATGGCTTAGATTATCACAATTGTGTGGCTAGGATGAGGATCATTAATTAAATAGCCAAGTGGACAAGTTGACCTTGGTCAACAATCTCAAGCTTGAAGACTTATCTTCCATGATGGTCAATGACCATTTTACCCCTTACAAAAATCGTCCAAGACTAAGTGGTGGAGGTGCCACGTGTCGCCCTCTCATTCGTCCATAAAATTCCGTAACCCTCGTGGGCCCCACAAAACGTAAAATTCCTCGGGTGGGCCCCACGTGACCAAATCCTTAAAAATAAATTTCCATAATGTTAATAAGTTCCATACTCTTCAAATAATGCATTTTGAGAATTCAATTCTCAACAACGAACATTTTTCCTTTCCGACGTTCGGAAGATTTTCCGTCGGAAAAATGATTATTCCTTTCGTACTAATTTCCAAGTCTTGTTTCCTTACATACATTCTCTTATACATGTCCTGGACTTTCGGGGTGTAACATTCTTCCCCACTTAGAAACATTCGTCCCCGAATGTTCTTAGTCGGTTTTCAAGCTATACACACTCCGGCACAATCTCTATACTATGCCTATCAATCAAAACTGCACAAGACCAACTATGCCACACATGGCCACCACAACATACGTAAACATAACAATGGACCTTCCATCCGTGGTCCCTTCTCACAAAACTCGAAGGTTACAGTCTTCTCAAACACGGGATCCTTAGAGGTTCCTTTCTTTCCTTACTTGTCATACTTTCTCGTACTTTCAAACTCATCTAGTACACGTACAAAATCTCAAATTTTGTTTCTGTTCTCCAATCCTTGGAGTTACTATCCAAACTTGGCCATATTGTTACTTACATTCCCGTTATGGCTCTTTTCGGTCCTTACGACCTAGTTCCGGTGGAACGCATCCACAAACTCGTACAATAATTAACTAAACTTAGGCCTTGCATCCTCGGGACCCTACCACATAACGGGACCATTTCTAACTGACATCACCCAATTCCATACTATCGGCTGACTCGAAATGAGTCCATAACCCGACTCATCGTCACACTTAACTTCTCATTCTTAGTCTAAAAATAAATCTCTCTCTTATCTCAAGGTACTTCTCACCCTATCCTCCCATTCACTAGAGGTTTGTCACATAAGCCAAAGTATTTCTACTGCACATTCTTCCCTATCGGTCTTACACTGTTATGGGGCAATTACAACTTGTGAACTCTACACAACTATAGTCTCAGTTCACTTACCATTCTTGTCAACATTCTTAACTTTTCACTTTACTAATCAAAGTATTCCTACCTCTGGGATACTACCACTTACAACTGCCAGCAACACAGGGAAAACATATACGCCAGGGCAAAATCTGAATCTAACAATGCACGTATGATTTAAAAGAATCGAGATATACCTGTAACCTCATGCGATGTCGCCTCCTGATCCTGTCCCGTAGTCACGTCAGCTATGCGGTTCGAAGGACCGCCAAAACAATAAACTCCGCTCGACCTGCCATACCTGGCCGACATCCGAACACTCGCTCGGGGACGCATACCGCGTGGAAAGGGAACCAACTACCGGCCTCAAAGGCTGAGCCACCTCACCGGTGCTCTTTCTAAAAGGACATACCCTCCGTATATGGCCCGGACGGCCACAATAAAAACAAACACCTGTGCCATAACGGCATTTCCCCATATGACGCTTACTACAATGGAAACACTGAGGAATAAGTGGCCTCGACTGAGAAAATCCTCTGCTCCTCTGAGAACCTCGACCCCTGGAGCTTGGACCGGCTCCTAAATACCTCGTGGGGTCAAATCTCCCACATGTGGGCTGCGGAGATATGTACTGGGTAGGCTGGGACGAATATCTCACTCGCTGCTGAGGCTGCTCGCCCAAAAACTCACCGGGATAACCAACCGGTCTAGCCCTCTTACGCTGATTTCCGCGTTGGCCCTCTACCCTCTGTACAACTGTCTGTACTGGCTGAATAACCTCCCGCTGATGAAACTGTAGCACGGCTATCTTGGTCAATAACATAACTGCTTTCCTCATGACCCTATAGTCTTCTCCTAACTGAGAAACTGGAGGCTCTAGTGCTGGGGCCTCAAAACCTGGCGCAAAAGAACTCGCCGACTGCGGAACAACATCCGGTATACCCTGGGCATAAGCCCTATCAACTCTCTGAGTCTGACTAGTAGCTCCTGCTACTCCTTTGCCCTCCTGGGCGGCTGTTGCCCTCCTTGGAGGCATAACTGTAACACAAAATCACGTCAGAGAGGAATTATCTTACTAACACAGCTCTATGGCACGATCTTAGAGTGAGAAGAATAGAAACCAACTCCTAAATGTCACGTAGCCTCCTGTTTATGGGTGTGGCGCGCAACACACCGATAATCAAGACTCTACTAGACACGGCCGTAAACATTCCGAGGACCGATCGCTATGATACCACTGTCACGCCCGAACCCGGGCGTGGATCGTGCCCTACCAGGCACCCTTCTACCTTAACAACTAAGTAAATCGGAAATTAAATAACACCTCTTTTTTTAAACCAATCAGACGCGAGGGCAAAGCCGATAAAGGTCTTTGCCATATAATATACATAAACACTACATTGTACACGGTCCAATCCCACATATGAATACGCACTCTAAGAGTTTTCTGAACTATGACGGACAAGGCCCCGCCGTACCATAAGCGTACAAAAGCACATCTTGAAAGAACTTACACGAAAAGATAAACTCCCGATGAAGGAGCTATCCAAAACTACGGCGGAGCGTACCTAAACCTACGGCATGAACGCAGCCCGAAGGAGAGGTCGACGAAGAATGTACCATGTATGTGAAAGCGATGAAATCAGTAATGAAATCATAACGATCTAAACAAAGCAGAGACATGTATGATTGCCAACCTACAAGACACAATACATAAGCGATCATATCAAATCGTGGACGCGCCTCAAAGTCACTACTCAAATAATAAAGACACAAAGGCCTTACTAACAATGAGAGTAAATAGTAGTATACTTACAATATAAAATAGGAAACTCACGATCAAATCATGGGTAGCAAATCCATGTAAACAGTGGTATAACGTCTTGGGGTTTACCTCATTTATACTCTTACCCCGCGGTGGTATAACGTCTTGGGGTTTACCTCATTTATGTCACGACCAAATGGCCCGTGGATCGTGCCTTACCGGGCACCCTAGTGACACAACATCGAGTAATCAGTGAACATAAAACAACAACATGAGATAATGTAAATATGAAACAATGATGCAGAAAACTTGCCTTTCGCATATATATAACCATCAACTCTTTTACAAATGAACACTTAATCCTTTTTACAAACCACGCCCACAACAAGATTACTGCACCTCTAAGAAATGATACGACAACTATGGCGGGACGAGGCCCCGCCAAACCCACGAATGTAAACACTCACTACGACAGGACTATACCACCGATAAGCCCCGAGAAACGGAGCTTCCCAAACGTAAATCGTGACACGAGAGCTAGGATCAACGATCGTGTACCTCAACTGCGGCATGAACGCAGCCGGGCGAGGTCGATAACAGGTACCGAGTATGTGAAACTAAAAATACTGTAAATGAAATCATAATAGTCTATAAAGCAGGAGACATGTATGATAAGCAAACTACAGTCCACAACAAATAAGCAGTCATGTCAAGTCAGGGACTCACGCCCTCAAAGTTATCACAATAAAACCGTACGGGGCAAGTACGAAGGCATAGCCGACTACTAAGACCCACAGTACCAAAAATACCACAAACTGTATCCAGAGGTCTTTCTAGACCGCACCACATGATCGAAGCTGGCCACTCGCCCGCAATATCAATGTGCGCGTCTATTCCTGGAACTCTCGCAGCTCCGCATAGGTCACACACGGACCCGCATGAGGTATTCCTCGAATCATGGTCCCAGACCGCCTGAGGTATACCCCGCATCGAAGGCAGCCAACCCTCGGTATCTGCCTAGGCTCCCGCAACCCGCATAGTCTCAAAAGACCGCATAGTCTCAACAGACCGCATAGAATCCCCGCGTCGGGCTAAACACCCGAATGATCAAATCCACGGAGCTACCGCGCTCGCGTAGTCACGAGGACCGCGTAGCCGTAAAGAACCGCATCGGGTGGCAAGCCCTGTATAATAAGTCGAGGGTATGTGATACAATAACGATAACGGGCTTAACGTTTAACAACGTAAGCACAACAGGAGTGACCCCCTCACATAATAATCACAAGATACTAACACACGTAGCATCCTAACATGCTTACTTATCAAGTCAACAAGAAAGTATTACAAGGCTATCACAAACCAATACAATCAAGTTATTCACACAAGGTACTTTCTACTAACAAGTTCGAATACCTATCCCCAAAGCACTTCATACATTAAATCTTTACAAGATACGTTTCACAAAACCACACAATACCAAGAGTATATGAACATAGAGTGATTATCTTTTTAAAGTAAATCAATTACTCCTCTTTGTAAAATCAAGTAGCAACATTCTTTCCAATGTTTAAGTTTGCCTAATTTCCAATGTTCAAGTTTCTCATTTTAGAACGGTTTCGTAGTTCATAATCTTATTCATTTAAGAATATAATTCTCCTTTAAACAACTGAGAAACCTAAGCCTTACATGTGAGTAGGATATTCTTGTTTATAACAATCTTATTACGACCATGATCTAGGAAATATCATTTTGTCTCATCTTAGTTTCTATGCAGATGGAAGTTTCTCGGTTTTATTAATACTTAATTAGTCGAACATTTCCTTTTATTAACGCTGCAGGTGGTTTGTCGATACACATTCTCGATTTCCAAATCAAGAAACATTCTTAAGCCGTTATACCTAACCTCCCATAAAGCTAGTATAACTCTTAAGTTTTCAAAAACCAAGTATTACTTCTTCTTTCAAAATGATTCAAAATCTTTTGAAATACTTCAAGTTCTTTATTAACACATAACAAGCCGCTTATAGTTCAAATCGCTTACCTTTTAAAAACCACATGTATTTTCTAACCAACATAAAGTCATATAACCAACTTCCCATAAAGCCGTTATAACACTTTATGTTTTACACCAATCAAATACATTTAGCACATGTACGTCTACCGTACTACATAGTTCACACATATCATGCTAGAAGAGATAGGAAGAGGTTCACATACCTCGCGACGAGTATCGACTAATAGCAAAACGCTCAACCGTCGGCTACTCCTTAAGCCAAGATCGCGCCACACGTAGTACTCCCACCTATAAGGCCACGCGCGCTTATTAACATTAGGTCTCTTCGTAGAACATTCTACCGAAAATTCGGCAGCACCTCCCCCCCCCGCAACAGCGTAAATCTCCTCCTCTATCGAGGCCGGCTACCAAGCCAACCAGGGGGGGGTTATACATCTAACCCTAACGGGTACAACTCTACTCCATGGTACTACTACACAAGTCTACTGTAATACAACCCTATGTAATTACAACAAGATTTTTTTAAATTCAGGCTTAAGTCGCAAGACATTGCCGATAACTACGTTCAGTTCTATTATATAGTATACTTCAACTATATATTCAAGAAATCATGTAATTTCCAATTACAATAGAGGGACAAGATAATTACCTCGATAAGCCCATAATTATCCTAGCTTAAAGTCGATCCTGGGCAATCGTTTAGCTCCAACTCCGAGCGCTCCAACCCGCTCTAAACCACCCTTAGAAGTTCTAACCAACTTCTACACAATACTCCAACGGACTATGGAGATTTTCCTAGGGTTTCGGTTTTGTGGACCGTGGGAAGTATAATAGTATTTTCTGGGCTTTTCGTATAGGTATAACCTTAGAATACAACAAGGTATATGGCTAAGGTAATTTGGGCATTATAACAATACTTTTGAGAGTATTTCTACACCACAAAGGGGGGGGTACATTATACGAGAACAACACCACAAGGAGGGGGGTGAAGTCTCGGCCACAAGGCCAACTCAAGGGGGAGGGGCTCTCGGCAAGGGGAAAGGGCGAGAACAAGGTGAAGGGAGGAGGAAGAGCTCACAAGACTTAGGCATTTTTGGATGAAGAAGTCTTCAACCTTAAGGGGTATTTATAGGTCAAGGGATGGCCAACCAAAGGCCAAGATCAATCCATGTGTTAGGCAAGTGTAGGGCTAGGATTTACCAACACAAATATCCTACCAACTCCTTGACTGTTCCAAGGCACCAAAAACGTGCTCCTCTTTGTCCAATTCGTCCAAATGGGCGTTCAAGTCCACCAATTGGAGGTGCCAGTGTCGCCTCCCGTTGGTCCAAAATGTTTCGTCTCTCGGAAAAATCCGCAAAAATTAGAAATGACATAGCCGGAAATTCCCCTACGAAAGCTGTGAAAACGTTTCGTCGAAAAACGACTCTAAACGGGTGTCGTGAACAAAATTAATTCGGCCAAGCCTTAGTACAAGTTTCAAATTTTCTACGTACGTCCTTACGTACATACTCTGGAAATACGGGGTATAACAATTTATACTCTTATCCTGGAGAAGGTGGTAAAGCAGGTGGTATAATGTCTTGGGGGGTTTACCCCTCATTTATACTCTTATCCTGGAGAAGGTGGTAAAGCAGGTGGTATAATGTCTTGGGGGTTTACCCCTCATTTATACTCTTATCCTGAAGAAGGTGGTAAAGCAGGTGGTATAATGTCTTGGGGGTTTACCCCTCATTTATACTCTTATCCTGGAGAAGGTGGTAAAGCAGGTGGTATAATGTCATGGGGGTTTACCCCTCATTTATACTCTTATCGTGGAGAAGGTGGTAAAGCAGGTGGTATAATGTCTTGGGGGTTTACCCCTCATTTATACTCTTATCCTGGAGAAGGTGGTAAAGCAGGTGGTATAATGTCTTGGGGGTTTACCCCTCATTTATACTCTTATCCCGGAGAAGTTGGTATAACGTCTTGGGGGTTTACCCCTCATTTATACTCTTACCCCATCTCAACCGGCCGTCACACAATAAATAAGCAAGTTAAGAAATCCCCCTAACTTCTTATTAGTCTTATGCATATACACTCTCATTTTAGCTTACTTAAGGCACTAACATGACATTATAAATCTGGGAATCTAACCCGCCTCCTGGTCACATGCCCCGGAATCCCACATCGCAAGCATGTCCAAGGAGTAACACAAATAATGGAAGCATACCCGTGGAATCCCACATCACCGATGACGCCCAAGTAAACTTACAACAAGACGGTAAACCTCCAACCGAGAGTCGCGGCAACGTAATAAAACATAATACTTGCACTCAAAGGCTATCACCAGCACACATAGGCAATTTCATAAAATCTATAGACTTTCATTTTATAAACTCAAGGCACTTATAGAAGAATTCTCAATTAAACAAGCCAAAGTACTTATCAAGGCACCCATCGAATAATTCTCAATTAGACAAGCCAAAGTACTTATCAAGGCACACATAGAATAATTCTAAATTAAACAAGCCAAAGTACTTATCAAGGCACCCATCGAATAATTCTCAATTAAACAAGCCAAAGTACTTATCAAGACACACATAGAATAATTCTCGATTAAACAAGCCAAAGTACTACGTACGTACATTCTTTTCAAAAGACTCCTTTTTATGTAAAACCCCAAGATACTAACACCCGTAGTATCAAGGTGTGTCTATTTTTCAAAGTAAGTTACTACACTTTTAGAAAACTCATTTCAAAGCTTGAAATCAAGTAACTTCAAATTTTCACAATCTAGGCAACTTATTCCTAATAATCACAATAGACAACTTTCTTAACCTTCCATAAAGCCGTTATAACCAACTTCCCATAAAGCCGTTATAACCCTTTATGGTTTTAGACATATTCATTCCTTTTTATAACCAAGAGACTTATACTTAAAACCAAGTATCACATACTTACAAATCAAGTTCTTAACTTTCAAAATACTTCAAGTCTCTTAATATTTAGAAAACAAGTCTTCTACTTTTAAACCTCAAGTAACTCACACCTTTTGTCACGACCCGACCTCGGGCCCGTGACTGGTGCCTTACCCCGGGCACCCTAGTGATACAACATCAGAGAAAATCAGCGGAAATAAAAAAACTTAAACATGAAACAAGATAAAATAAGAAACAAGCTAACCAAAACGGTTACCTTTCTACATATATATATACCTGAACAGTTATATCCTTTCATAAACCCTGCCCACAACAGTACTACAGACCTCTAAAAATGTAACCACAACTACGACGGGACAGGGCCCCGCCATACCCCTGAATGTAAGTACCTACAACAACAGGAGACTATACCAAAGATAAGCCTCCGGAGAAACGGAGCTTCCCGAACGCTGAACTGTGATCCTATGAGCGAGGATCAACAAGCGGTGTACCTACTGCGGCGTGACGCGGCCGGGCGAGGTCAAGACAGTACCAAGTATGTGAAATCAATATATCAGAAATGAAATCATAGTAGTCTATATAAAGCAGAGACATATATGATAACCAAACTACAAGACATAATATGTGATCGCGTCGTTAGGGACTCGCGCCTCAAAGTCATCACTCGAATATAACTATGGGTCTCACGCCCACAACATCAATCATGCGTGGAATACCTTCCTCACCGCGGCCTATGATATAATAACACCAAGAAGTACACATGAACACGAGTCCCACTGTGTCATAAAACCGTGACGGGCAAGTACGGGCTAACTACGGATACCAAAGCGCGTCGTCAATCGACCGGCAAGTCGAAAGCCAACTACGGATACCAAGGCCGTGCAACAAATCTACATAACCATACCACGGCGACCCGAGGCAAGTCGAAAGCCAACTACGGATACTAAGCTGCGCCACGTAGGCTGGCGGCAAATACGAAGACTAACTACCGATACCAAGCCGGAATCACGAAACCGTCACAAAACTGAACGGGCAAGCACGAAGGCTAACTACGGATACCAAGTCGAATCACCACGACTTCGGCAAGTACGAAGCCAACTACGGATACCGCGAGACGGTAAAACCTCATGGAGAGCTAGTCCATGGAATAATCCTAATGGAAGCATACCCGTGGGCCACCCATCGTGTCAGTATGTCCAAAGGAAATAATAAAGTAACAATCAAAGTAGAAGCATACTCGTGGGCCACCCATCGTGTCAGTATGTCCATCAATCAACCAGATAGCCGGCCCTCCAACGAGAGACGCGGTAGCACGGAAATACAACACTTGCACAACAAAGGCTATCACCACAAGCATAGGAAAGTTCAACATACTTTTAGACATTTTTTTTATTACAACAAAACCGGATTTTAACCCCAAGGTACTACGTATTTTAACTATTTTCAAAAAGATCTCTTTTTATGTAAAAACAACTCGATACCATTATCCGTAGTACCAAACACGTTCATGTTTAAATCAAGTACTTTATACTTTTTAAACCAAGTGGCTTACACTTTTAAAACAACGTCAAGTGTACATTTAAAAACCCAAGTAACCAACTCTTTTAAGATCAAGGTACTCCTACCTTTTAAAACCAAGTCACTTCTCTTTTCCCAAAATCAAGTTACCATTTTAAATCCAATAATAAAACCATTCTTTTGTTTCCATAAAGTCGTTATAACTAACTTCCCATAAAGCTATTATAACACTTTATGTTTTAAACCAATTTAAGACAAAACCATGCCTTTCTTTTAAACCAAAACACTTCAAATTCTTAAGTCTCTTTTCTTTTAGAAATCAAGTTCCTTACTTTGGAACTTTAAGAAAATCAAAACTTGATTATAATAATTCTTATTAAATGACCATGATCGAGGAAATGTAATACAATTTTGTCTTATCTTAGCTTCTATGCAGATGGAGGTTTCTACTGGTTTTAATATAATTAATTAGTCAATACATTTTCCTTTATTAACGCTGCAGTGGTTTGTTCGATTCTTATTCCCATTTCTGAAATCAAGTAAAACTTTATTCTTTTAAAGACTAAGTACTCATTACTCACGAATGAGGTTTCACCACTTTTTAACACAATTAAAGTTCTTCACATTTCATATCAAGTCAAGTCTCTTATCTTTTAAAAACTCAACAAACCATTCTTTTACCTACATAAAGTTGTTATAACTAACTTCCCATAAAGCTATTATAACACTTTAAGTTTTAAATCAACCAAAATTCGTTTAGCACACGTACGTCTACCGTACTACATAGTTCACAACATCATGCTAGAAAAGATAGGAAGAGGTTCACATACCTCGCGACGATTATCGACAATTAGCAAAATGCTCCAAAGTACTCTAACCTTGCTCGCCTTTTCCACCCTTCAAGTAGAATACGCTACTCGTAGTACTTCAACCTATACAGGCCACAAAACGTCTATCAACCTCTAGATCTCTTCGTAGAATAATTCTAGATACAAAATTACTTATTTCACGGAAAATTGGGCAGCACCCCCCCCCCCCCCCCCCCCCCCCCGCAACCACATAAATCTCCTCCTCTACTCAGGCCCGCTACCAGGCCAACAACTCCCAGGGGATTACACGTCTAACCGGACGTGTTCAATTCTACTTCACAGATATACTACACAAGTCTCATCAAATACATCCATTGTAAATACTGATTCAATCCTTTATAATATTCATTCTACATATAGTATACTCAACTATACATTACTACCACATGTAATATCCAATTCTGATAGGGGGGTAAATATCATTACCTCGATAAGCCCAAAATTATCCAAGATTATAAGTCGATCCTGAGCAACGTTTAGCTCCAATTCCTTACGCTCCAACCCGCTCCAAGCGACCCTTAGAAGTTTCTAAACAACTTCTCTTAACACTTCAACCACGCTAGAAAGATTTTTCTAGGGTTTCACTTTGCGACTATTGGAATAAAGTGGTGTTTCCGGGCTCCTAGTATTGAAATAACTTTGGAATACAACTAGAGATACTAGGCTAAGGTATTTGGGATTATACTACAATACTTGAAGTATTTTCTACACAAGTGGGGGAGGGGGATGAAATCAACTACAAAGGGGAGGGGATATTTTAGCCTTGGAAGACTTAAGTGTGGGATGAAATTGGTCTTCAACTTAAGGGGGTATTTATAGAGGAATTAAGGGTCAAGATCTTATGCAAGTGTGTGGTCAAGATTGGGCCATGTGTGTGTGGGTCCCACCACACCACATGGCCAACGATTTCAAGCTCCAAGTGTAGTGGCCATTTCGGCCAAGGGGACAAGTGGCTAGCCACTTGTCCCTCCAATTCGTCCAAGGTGACACATGGGGGTGACACGTGTCGCCCCCCGACTCGTCCAAAATATTTCGTCTTCCGAAAATATCCAAAATACCGAAAATCTCAAAAACAAAGTGGGCCTACAAAACCAGAATTTCTCCCGTGGGCCCCACGTGACCATTTCCGAAAATAAAATCTCATAATTCTAATATAATCCAAGAAGCCCAAATACCAAATCTGGGAAACCAATTCCCATTAACGAACCTTTTTCCTTCACAAAAACCGGAAACTTTTCCGTCGAAAAATCACATCTTTCTTCCTTTCCAATTTTTCTGTCGTATTCTCGTACGTAGTCCTCACATACATACCCTAGAACTACGGGGTATAACACCTTTAAAACAAGTTACTTCTACTTAAATCATGTCACTTCTCCTCTCTTAAAACAATTACGTAAATCACTCTTTTGACTCCCCTAAAGTCATTATAACGACCCTTAGGTTTTGGAACTAAGGCGCTAGCCAAAAGATTTGGAAACTACTTCCTTTTCAAGACTCTATGTACTTTAAGTAAAATACTTTCACTTTTAAGAATCCAACTTCACTAAGGCAATGGACTATACAACTTACAATTTAAACATCAAAGTACAATTAAGGAAGTACATAGAACAAATTCTATTTTAGGCAATCCAAATACAACCAAGGAATGGATCATTTAAGGAGTAGGACATACTTTCTTTATCTTAAGGAATCATGCTAGAAGAGGAGATAGTTCACATACCTTTTCGGCTAAATCCACAAGCTAAGCCGAATACGCCGTACGTAGAAGTGTCAACCTATAATGGTCACAACAAGACTATCAACTTCTAGTCTCTAACGTAGAATAATACTAAGTATACGGTCTCTAATTCTACGGAAAATCGGGCAACACTTCCTTTGTTTCTACTCACTTTGCCACCTTTTTCAAGGCCGAATACAATAACCAACACGCCACATTTAAGGCTCAAAACAACAACCAAACAAAGGGGATTACACGCCTTACAATACGTGTAAAATTCCGCCCCACAATTCATACCAAGTAGTTTAAAACTCACTAGCCATTCTCGGCCAATAATAACCAACAATTCAAAGTCTTTTCCAATCCTTTTCCAATTCCAAGTTCTATGGTCTAACATGTTATATAGTCATAACCAACTTCAACAACTACAATTTCCTTCTTATACAACATGCGACGACTTAAACCAATAATCAACTTGAAATGTAATCTTAAGGCTAAACATGCTAGTTTTCGGATTAGGGTTCCAATAGCCAATATAATTATCAAACTTCATACTATATATCTCATGCTTGCTAATAACCATAGCTACAACAACACGTAATCTCAATTACTTAAAACGACAAGAATTATACCTTTATAAGCCCTTAAAAATTCCAAGATTCAAAGTCGCGCCTTAGCAATTCTTAGCTCCTTTCCTTATGTTCCAATCCGCTCCAAGCACTCCTTAGAAGCCTATGAAGAACCCATCTTCAAGTTCCAACTTCAAAGTTGAAGAACTCCTTAAGTTTCCGCCTTGCGACTATATACGAAAACGTCGTTTTCCGAAATCTTTCTATTGAGATAACCTTACAATACTCTTAGAAACCTTGGGTTTAAGTCTTGTAAATAATGGGTCAAAACTACAAAATTTTCTTGTGGATTATGGACCAAACCCGAGAGCACTCTTGCAAGAACAAAGCTTCTCTAATTTTTTCTAAGTGTTCAAGACAAGTCTTGCACTAGTAGCAAGCTTATATAACACATTGGATGGCTTATATTATCACAATTGTGTGGCTAGGATGAGGATCATTAATTACATAGCCAAGTGGACAAGTTGACCTTGGTCAACAATCTCAAGCTTGAAGACTTATCTTCCATGATGGTCAATGACCATTTTACCCCTTACAAAAATCGTCCAAGGCTAAGTGGTGGAGGTGTCACGTGTCGCCCTCTCATTCGTCCATAAAATTCTGTAACCCTCGTGGGCTCCACAAAACGTAAAATTCCTCGGGTGGGCCCCACGTGACCAAATCCGTAAAAATAAATTTCCATAATGTTAATAAGTTCCATACTCTTCAAATAATGCATTTTGAGAATTCAATTCTCAACAACGAACATTTTTCCTTTCCGACGTTCGGAAGATTTTCCGTCGGAAAAATGATTATTCCTTTCGTACTAATTTCCAAGTCTTGTTTCCTTACATACATTCTCTTATACATGTCCTGGACTTTCGGGGTGTAACAAGGATGTTCATGCACAGACAGGTCGTGGCAGAGGTCGCGGTGGAAATTCCCAGTTTTAGCGGTCCTTTGAACCGCCTATATGATTTCAGGTATGTCTTTGACCCTTTAGAAACTTGTATGCATGATAAATTTGTGGTATGTTTAAGTGTTATGAACGGATTTTATTGAGACTATGTATATGCTAGAAGGAGTTGGAAGTACGAAAAGATAATCTCTTTTGGGCTTATGATGGACGGATATGCGTGTGCAAGGTATTAGGGCCATGTGTGGCATTATTGGTATGTCGGGGTGGTAAAAGGAAACTATATCGCTAAGTATAAGTTTGACTCCGAAAGAACATTCGGGGACGAATGTTTCTAAGGGGGGAAGAATGTTACACCTCGTATATTACAGGACATGTTTTAAGAATGTACGTGAGAATCCCAAATGTTAAGATTTGAGACTTGTAAAAATTTATCGGAATTATGGAATTTGTCGGAAAACAAAATATTGTGACGAATGGGAGGGCGACACGTGTCACCCCCCTTAAGTGAGCTTGGGCGAATTGTACATGGGCAAACAGGTCATTTGACCCTTGTTAGGAAGACAAGTCTTGCAAGTAGTAAAGCTTGATATATTTGACTTAGTCAATGGCACCACTAGCTTGATATTTAAAAGAACCTCATCCAAGCCACACATTTGTGCACATCTTGACCCTCCATTGAACTATATAGTAGTACTAGGTTCTCTCGGGTTTGCAAGCCTCCCACAAGAAAAAAAAATTGTTTGTTGTCCATTTAGCTCCACACTTCAAACCAAGGTTCCAAAGTGTATTGTAAGGGTATCTCAATAGAAAAATCCCGGAAAAAGATAGTTTTCGTATTAGTCGCAAAGGTGAAAACCTAGTTGCTGAGGTGCGTAGTACGTTGGGTTAAATTCCCGGATTTTATATGACTTTACCGCGTCCCAGATTGGGCCGGGCAGTATACCTGCATGGGCAGACTATATGACTTTACCGCGTCCCAGGATTGGGCCGGGCAGTATACCTTTATGGGCAGACTATGTGACCTTACCGCGTCCCAGGATTGGGCAGGGCAGTATACCTTTATGGGCAGACTATGTGACCTTACCGCGTCCCAGGATTGGGCCGGGCATTATACCTTTATGGGTAGACTATGTGACCTTACCGCATCCCAGGATTGGGCCGGGCAGTATACCTTTATGGGCAGACTATGTGACCTTACCGCGTCGAGATTGGGCCGGCGGTATACCTTTATGGGCGACTATGTGACCTTACCGCGTCCGTGATTGGGCCGGGCGATACCTTTATGGGCGGACTATGTGACTTTATCGCGTCCCGATTTAGGCCGGCGATAGGCGTCCCTCCATAAAGGGCCGGATTATGTTATGTAAGGTAAGTAAGTTATATGGTAATGAACTTGATGATTTTCCTAAGTATGTACGTAAGAAAGTGACTATAACTTTTATTGAAAAATGGGGAAAAGATAATAAGGTACGATTAAGTTCACGAGATGGTAATGACATGGTAGGTTCAGGTATTTACTTCTTTTACACTTACCTCTGTCATGCTTTTATACATATATGTTTAAATTGTTGTACCTTACTTCCGTTCCATATTCGGTACCTGTTGTACTGACCCCCTTCGGGGG
The DNA here is from genome assembly GCA_029844215.1 of Przewalskia tangutica. Taxonomy (NCBI): domain Eukaryota; kingdom Viridiplantae; phylum Streptophyta; class Magnoliopsida; order Solanales; family Solanaceae; genus Przewalskia; species Przewalskia tangutica. Next base: position 123,241,069 of record CM056719.1, read on the forward strand.
GCTACGTTCATGCCCGCAGGTTTTAGGTACCCAGGTTGGTGATCCTTGCTCTTAGGATCTCGGTTCAGTTTTTGGGAAAAAGCTCCATTTGCTCCGGAGGCTTATCTCTTGGTACGGTTTTCCCTGAGGTTGTAGATTCATGTATATTCAGGGGTATGGCGGGGCCCTGTCCCGCCACTGTTGTTATGTTAAAACTCTTAGAGGTCTGTAGTCACATATTGTGGGTCTGTTTGTAAAGGAAATGAGGCAACTGCTTCAGTTGTATATATATATGTCCAGGAAGGTAGCCCTATCGGCTAACCTGTTGTTTTACTTCTGTTGTTTTATTTTTAAGTTTCATGTATGTTCCGCTGATTATCTCTGATGTATACCTGTAAGGGTGCCCAGGTAGGGCACCAGTCGCGGGCCCGGGGTCGGGTCGTGACAAAAGTGGTATCAGAGCAGTTAGTCCTCGGAAAGTGTCTACAGACCGTGTCTAGTAGAGTCTTGATTATCGGTGTGTTGTGCACCACATCTATAATCAGGAGGCTGCAGGACATTTAGGATTGGTTTCCATTCTTCTCTCTTTGAGATCGTGCAGTAGAGCTGTCATAGTAGGTTGAATCCTCTCTGACCTATTCTTGTGTAACAGTTATGCCTCCACGGAAGGCGACCAGGGCCCAGAAGGGCAAGGCAGCAGCAGGAGCTGCTAGTGGTACGCAGAGGGTTACCAGGACTCGGGCACAGACTATGCCTGAGGTAGTAGGCGGATCGGCGAGTTCAGCCACGCCGGCAGTATTAGAGGAGCCGAGAGCGGCAGTAGCTCCAGAGGTTCCGGTACCCGAGCCTCCAGTTCCGCAGCCAGGGGCAGAGTTTAGAGATTATGGAGAGCAGATCAGGCTATTGACTAGCATAGTGGTAGGGCAGCGCCGACAGGAGCAGGTAGCTAACCCTAGAGCCGACAGTTTGAGGATTCGGGATTTTCTGGGTTGTAGTCCACCCGAGTTCTATGGTTCGAGGTCTGAGGAGGATCCGCAGGAGTTTATTCGGCAATTACAGCGGACTATGCAGGTGCTTAGGGCCTCGGAGACAGAGTCAGTTGTGTTAGCTTCTTACCGGTTACGCGATATTGCGTTGAACTGGTTTGAGTCTTGGGAGCTGTCGAGAGGTGTGGGTGCTCGTCCAGCAGTTTGGGATGAGTTCACGGAGGCCTTTCTTGATCACTTTTTGCCTCCTGAAATGAGGAGAGCCCGTGTTGATAGGTTCTTGTCATTAAGACAGAATGGGAGGACTATCAGAGAGTACAGCCTGGAGTTTGACTCCTTGGCCAGGTATGCGCACACCATTGTAGCTGACATGGCGGATAGAGTTCATCGTTATGTGATAAGGCTAGACCGTCATATGATTACTGTGTGCTTGGGGGTGGCCCTTCAGCCAGGTATGGATATTGCCAGGATACAGGCGTATGCGCAGGGGATAGAGGATAGAGAGAGGGAGGATCAGATTGACTCAGGCCAGCCCAAGAGGCTGTGACAGCAGGTCTCGTGGCGCTGAGGCGACCTCAGCAGCAGACTAGGTCTACATTGCAGCCAACACCGAGTGCTCCTCCACAGTTTTCCGGCGGGGGGTTTTACAACCCCGGGAATGCAGGGGCCGGTCAGGTCTCTAGAGCTTCAGAGTCTCAGGGAGATGGGGGTTCCAGTCAGTCGAGGCCACCTTTGCCTCAATGCGCCCAGTGTGGTAGGTTCCATTCTGGGGTATGTCGCGCCGGTACGGGTTCCTGTTTTTCTTGTGGTAGTCTAGGCCATATGTTACGAGAGTGTCCTTATAGAGGGGGTCCTGGTGGGACAACGCAGTCTACTGGATCAGTTGCGGGTTCTTCGCCTTCGATAGCTAGGCAGGATGTTCATGCACCGACAGGCCGTGGCAGAGGTCGCGGTGGAAGTTCCCAGTTTTAGCGGTCCTTTGAACCGCCTATATGATTTCAGGTATGTCTTTGACCCTTTAGAAACTTGTATGCATGATAAAGTTGTGGTATGTTTAAGTGTTATGAACGGATTTTATTGAGACTATGTATATGCTAGAAGGAGTTGGAAGTACGAAAAGATAATCTCTTTTGGGCTTATGATGGACGGATATGCGTGTGCAAGGTATTAGGGCCATGTGTGGCATTATTGGTATGTCGGGGTGGTAAAAGGAAATTATGTCGCTAAGTATAAGTTTGACTCCGAAAGAACATTCGGGGATGAATGTTTCTAAGGGGGGAAGAATGTTACACCCCGTATTTTACAGGACATGTTTTAAGAATGTACGTGAGAATCCCAAATGTTAAGATTTGAGACTTGTAAAAATTTATCGGAATTATGGAATTTGTCGGAAAACAAAATATTGTGACGAATGAGAGGGCGACACGTGTCACCCCCCCCCCCCTTAAGTGAGCTTGGGCGAATTGTACATGGGCAAAAGGGTCATTTGACCCTTCTTAGGAAGACAAGTCTTGCAAGTAGTAAATGTTGATATATTTGACTTAGTCAATGGGACCACTAGCTTGATATTTAAAAGAACCTCATCCAAGCCACACATTTGTGCACATCTTGACCCTCCATTGAACTATATAGTAGTACTAGTAGCAAGACAAGCTCAACACTTAGCTAAATTTCAAGAAAAATTTGAAGAAACACCTTAGGTGCTCTCGGGTTTGCAAGCCTCCCACAAGAAAAAAAAATTGTTTGTTTTCCATTTAGCTCCACACTTCAAACCAAGGTTCCTAAGTGTATTGTAAGGGTATCTCAATAGAAAAATCTCGGAAAAAGATAGTTTTCGTATTAGTCGCAAAGGTGAAAACCTAGCTGCTTTTCTAGGTTTTGGTTGGAAGATTTAAGGGAAGTGGTTTGTGATATTCTAAGGGTCTCAAGTAGCGGATTGAAGTGTCTAGAAGAGGCTCTAAGTTGCTAAGGAGCGACTTCGGAATTGGAGTTGGATTAAGAATCGTTGAGGTAATAATCTTGGCTCTTAAGTGTTACAAGATTATATATTGTTGTTAGCCTTACATGTTTGCTAGCATGAAGTATATGTGTTGAAGTTTTATAAGTATTATGGATTGATTGTAGCCTTAAATCCGAAATGTCATTTAAGCCTTGTGAAGTTGGATTACAATTTGGTCGTTTATTAGAATCGTCGCATGTTACTTACTTGAAGATTATAGTAGTTATAATCGATTGCGACTTGATATCATGTTATGCTAACAACTTGGATTGAAATGGAAATTGGTTAAGAATTGGTGTTATTGTGTCTCAATGTGGCCGAATTGGACTAGTAGATTGTATTAGTTTGATATCGTTTGTGGGGCGGAATTTTACACGTCTAGTAGGCGTGTAATCCCCTATTGATTAATTGCATTGTTGGGCCTTAAATGTGTTACACCCCGTAAATTCAAGAGGTTAAGTTAAGAACGTATGAAAGAAAATAAGATTTGAATTTGGAAAGTTGGGTTGGCAAAAGGTTGTGGGCAGACTTTCAGTCAACTTTGGAGCGGTATATCTCCTAGTTCCTTAGTAGTTTTGAGGAATTTTAAAAGACTAGTATGAAGGTTATTGAGTCTAGTTTCCAACGCAACAAACCACTCGTCGATTGGACATCGGGGTAGGAAGTTACGGGCGTTAGAAGTTCTGTGGGCTGACGCAGAGACAAAGCTTCAGCCAGCGTCGCAGCGGCCGCGCGCCGCGGGTCAGCGCGCAGATATTTCCGAAAGTCCTCTGAGGTTGCAGCGCCGCGGCTCCGGAATGCAGGGCCGCGGCGCCGGAATGCAGGAAATTCTCAGAAGTGGAAGCGCCGCGGCACCGGCGGCGGGGCCGCGGCGCCAAGGCGCGATTTTTGACGCGGTAAGGGGCGAAAAACAGGGGATATTTTGATAAAAGGCCTATGGGAGGGTGACAAGTGTCCCTCCCATCTTTTGACCAAAGAAGGGTCTAATTTTAGGGCCAAGTCTTCAAGACTTGACCATTTGCAAGGGTTTCCCAAAAAAAAAAATCCCTCTTCTCTCTCTCAAATTGATGAACCCCGGTGAGATTTTTTGAAGGGCTTCAAGAAGGAAAAGTGTTGGCACGCTTGTAGAGGACTCTTGTGAGTAATTTTGAAGTGAAGAAGATTTCGGAAAGATGGCTTCTTGAGGTAAAATCTCCTCCTTCTTGTATATTTGAAGATTTCAAGATATAGTAGTTAAGAAATGAGCCTGAGGCTGTTATATTTAAAGCTTGAAAAGATTAGGGTGGTGTCGACTTGTGAAAACCGAAATGGGCATGTTAGCAACTCATATTGTAATCAATTCGGTTGCTAGCTAGAAATCGTTACATGTTATAAATAGGAGGGTTTGTAATTGGTTATGATTTTATATAACATGTTGGGATAACAAGTTGGGTTAAAAAGGAAATTGATATTTGTTGTGATATTATAGCCGAATGTGACTTGGAATTATTGGATTGTTTTGTATTATGGTGGGGCAGAATTTTACGCGTCCTGTAAAGGCGTGTAATCCCCTTTTTGGTTAGCTGGATTGTTGTGCCTTTAATGTGGCGTTTGGTTATTGAATTCGGACCTTGAAAAAGGTGGAAAAGTAAGAAGAAATAAAGGAAATGCTGTCCAATTTTTCCCGTAAAACAAGGGACTTTACATTAGAATATTCTACTTAGAAGCTAGAAGCTAATAGACGAATTATGGTCATTATAGGTTGACATCTACGGATGGCATATTGGACTTGGCAAGTGGACTGAACATAAGAGGTATGTGGAAACTTTCTTCTCTTGAGCATGAGTAGTTATAACTGTATGGTACGGTAGACGTACGTGATTTAAATGAAGTGAAGTCATTTGATATATTTGACTTGTTTTAAGGATGTCTAGTTGGTTGAGTTAGAGAATTAACTCACGTGTCCTTAAGGAAGAGTTATGAGAATGGTTTATCCTAATAAGGTAGGCAAGGATTTCTTGACATGAATAAGTATAGAATACTGGATTTGGGAAGTATTGATTCTTGAACTATTCTAAAGATAAGAGATCTGATTCCTAAGTAAGAAACTTGTTTTCTAAAGTTAAGATATTTGAGGTATTTGAAAGTAGTGTAACTTGAATTGAAATACAAGCCTCTTGGTTTTAGAGAGAGCAAAGTGGTCTAAAACATAAAGAGTTATAACGGCTTTATGGCAAGTTAGTTATGACGGCTTTATGAGAGGATAAGGATTTCTTGGTTTCTAAAGCATAAAGTTAGTATAACGGCTTTATGGGAAGTTGGTTATAATAACTTTATGGAAGCTTAAAGAAATGGTTTTTCTCGAATAAGGTAAGCCTAGATAAAAGAATGGATACTGAGCAAGGCAATTCGATTTAAAGGCATCAATTGCTTAAAGTTTAAAATGAGGGTCACTTGATTTAGAAGCCGAAACATATTTCTACTAGTATAGTGACTTGTTTGAAATGTAGATAAGCCTTGATACTACGGGTATTAGTATCTTGGGGTCTTATGTGGAAAAAGGATCTTGGAAAGAAGAGAGATACATAGTACTTTGGGTTGAAATTCCCAGGACTTGTTAAGTGATATGGAAAGTGCCTTAAGGTCATAAAATGAGATCCATTTTGTATGTTAATGAAAGTCTAAAGAAGTTAGGAGTTTACTTGGACGTACTGTCGGTGATGGAGGATCCCACGGGTATGCCTCCATTGCCTCCTTATGAGTCTACCGACGCATCTGGCGGTGATGTGGGATTCCACGTATGCTTCCCTGGTCATAGTATGAGTTTACTTGACGCATCGACGGCGGATGGGATTCCACGTATGCTTCCATGGTCTTAGTATGAGTTTACAGGACATACCGGTGATGTGGGATTCCACGTATGCACCGGGACATGGTTACGATGAGGATTCCGAGGCATGTAGTTTGAGGGTAAGAGTATAAATGAAGTACACCCCAAGATCGTTATACCACCTTCTTCGGGGTAAGAGTATAAATGGCGGTAAACCCCAAGATCGTTATACCACCGGTTCCGTGGATTTGCTACCCACGACGCGAGGACACCTCATGAAGTCATGTACCGAGATGAGGATTCCACGCATGATATATATATATATATATGTATTGTGTATGTGTACGCCGACAGTGAGGTAGGATGCCACGGGCGCGTCACATGGTTGTATTTACTTTTATGGCTGTCGGCAGTGACGGGGGATTCCACGGGCAGAGGATATAGGTATATACGTGTTGTATGTGGGTACGCCGACATTGAGGTAGGATACCACGAAAAGGCCACATGGTTAGATTTGTGTGTACGCCGACGCGGTGAGGAAGGATGCCACGCGCGTCACACAGAGTTAGATTTTACACCTAGCGGCGATGATGGGAATCCACCGCGTGCTTGGATATTTGAGGGTCTGGTGTTCATAGCCCCGCGTGACTATGGATCATATGTTGAGACAGTGTATAAGGTAAAAATCTTACTTTCTACTTCCACTTCAAATGAGGGCACGCATCGTTAATTTGGTTATCATATATGTCTTCACCGTATTTTTGACTATTATGATTTAAATTACAAGATTTCCGATTTGCATACTTGGTACATATTTTGTAATCGACCTCTCGGGCTGCGTTCATGCCGCAGGTTGAGGTACATAGCTTGCTGATCCGCGCTCTTAGGATCACTGTTCAGTTTTGGAAAGCTCATTTCTCTGGAGGCTTTGTTTTTGGGTATGATTCCCTGAAGTCGTTGACTTTTGTACATTCAGGGGTATGGTGGGGCCCTGTCCCGTCACAGTTGTTATGTAAACTCTTAGAGGTCTGTAGTCATAGATTGTGGGTCACTTTTAAAAAAAAAATTGATTGAGGTAACTGCTTTTGGATTTTGTTTATATCCCGGAAGGTAGCCTTATCGGCTAACCTATTATTTATTTCATTGTTAAATCTTATGTATGTTCCGCTGATTATCTCTGATGTATACCTGTAAGGGTGCCTGTGTAGGGCACCGGGCCGCGGTCGGGCGGTCGTGACAAAAGTGGTATCAGAGCAGTTAGTCCTCGGAAAGTGTCTACAGACCGTGTCTAGTAGAGTCTTGATTATTGATGTGTTGTGCACCACATCTATAATCAGGAGGCTGCAGGACATTTAGGCTTTGTTTCCATTCTTCTCCCTCTGAGATCGTGCAGAGTCGCCCTACTAGGCCAATCCTCTCACCTATTCATATGTATCGATTATGCCTCCACCGGCGGCGACCAGGCCCGTGGCGGCAAGGCAAAGAAAGAAGAGTTGTTAGTGGTACACAGAGGATTTCTAGGAATCAGGCCCAGACCATGCCTGAGGTTATGGGGGGATCGGCGAGATCAGCCATGCCGGCAGTATTAGAGGAGCCGAGAGCGGCAGTGACACCAGAGGTTCCGGTACCTGAGCCTCCAGCCCACACCGTGGGCTGAATATCGAGATTACGGAGAGCAGATCCGATTATTGACTAGCATAGTGGCAGGGCAGCGCCGACAGGAGCCGGTAGCTAACCCTAGAGCCGATAGTTTGAGGATTCAGGACTTTCTGAGTTGTAATCCACCCGAGTTCTATGGTTTGAGGTCTGAGGAGGACCCTCAGGAGTTCATTCGGCAGGTGCAGCGGACTATGCAGGTGCTTAGGGCCTCGGAGACGGAGTCCGTTGTGTTAGCTTCTTACCGGTTACGCGATATTGCGTTGAACTGGTTCGAGTCGCGGTGTTGTCTAGAGGTATGGGTGCTCCTCCAAATTGGGGTGAGTTCACGGGATCCTTCCTCGATCACTTTTTGCCTCCTAAGACGAGAGAGCCCGCTGGATAGGTTCTTGGCGTTAAGACGAATGGGAGAACCATCGAGAGTACAACCCGAATTTGACTCATTGGCGGTATGCACCCACTATCGGCGGATATGGCGACAGAGTTCACCGCTATGTGATGGGACTAGACCGATATATGGTTACCGCGTATGCAGGAGTAGCTCTTCACCGTGTATGGATATTGCCAGATGCGAGCTTATGCGAGGATTGAGGATAGGAGAGAGAGGAGCGCCAGATTCACCCGCACCAAGAGGCCGGGACGACAGAGTTTCAGATAGTTTTCGAGGCGACACTCAAAGAATAAAGCAGACTACATCTCACCGACGCAGAGTGCTCCTTCGGCCTTCGCGGGTGTTTTGACCGCCAGGATATTCGAGCGGGTCGTGGCTCGGCCGTTCACAGATGTCCGGGATAGTAGCTTGAGAGGCCACCTTTGCCTCGGTGGTTACTGTGGTATAGCTCATTTTGGGAATGTCGGACTAGGTCGACAACTTGTTATGCTTGCGGCCAGCATGGCCATTTGGCAAGGGACTGTTCGACGAGGTGGCACCGCGAGTATCGCGATCTTTGGGTCGATTGCGGGTTCTTCGCCTTCATTGGCTAGGCAGGATGTTCATGCACCGGCAGGCCGCGGCAGTGGTCGTGGTAGCGGTTCCCAACAGAATGTCCTTTTACCCGCCTATGCGATTGTGTATATTTTTGATCCTTTAGAGACTTGTATGCATGATAAAGTCGTTATATGTTTAAGTGTCATGAACGGATTATATTGAGACTATGTATGTATGCTAGAAGTAGGTGGAAAGTACGATAAGAGAAGCGTGTTAGGCCTTGAATGGGAGTAAATAGCGTTGGTGTACCAGGATCTGTTTTCTTGGTTGACAATGATGGATGGGTATGCGAGTGCGATATCTTAGGGTCATAAGTGGCATAATAAAGTTCCATTAATTGTAGAGTACGAGGAATTTTTGGATTGACTCCAAAAGAACATTCGAGGACGAATGTTTCTAAGGGGGGAAGAATGTTACACCCCGTAAATTCAAGAGGTTGAGTTAAGAACGTATGAAAGAAAATAAGGTTTGAATTTGGAAAGTTGGGTTGGCAAAAGGTTGTGGGCAGACTTTCAGTCAACTTTGGAGCGGTATATCTCCTAGTTCCTTAGGAGTTTTGAGGAGTTTTAAAATACTAGTATGAAGGTTGTTGAGTCTAGTTTCCAACGCAACAAACCACTCGTCGATTGGACATCGGGGTAGGAAGTTACGGGCGTTAGAAGTTACGTGGTGACGTAGAGACGAGCTTCACAGGAAATTCTCAGAAGTGGAAACGCCGCGCGCCGCATGGTCGCGCGCCAAGGCGGGATTTTTGACGCGGTAAGGGGCGAAAAACAGGGGATATTTTGATAAAAGGCCTATGGGAGGGTGACAAGTGTCCCTCCCATCTTTTGACCAAAGGAGGGTCTTATTTTAGTGCCAAGTCTTCAAGACTTGACCATTTGCAAGGGTTTCCCAAAGAAAAAAAATCCCTCTTCTCTCTCTCAAATTGATGAACCCCGGTGAGATTTTTGGAAGGGCTTCAAGAAGGAAAAGTGTTGGCACGCTTGTAGAGGACTCTTGTGAGTAATTTTGAAGTGAAGAAGATTTCTGAAAGAGGGCTTCTTGAGGTAAAATCTCCTCCTTCTTGTATATTTGAAGTTTCAAGATATAGTAGTTAAGAAATGAGCCTGAGGCTGTTATATTTAAAGCTTGAAAAGATTGGGGTGGTGTCGACTTGTGAAAACCGAAATGGGCATGTTAGCCACTCATATTGTAATCAATTCGGTTGCTAGCTAGAAATCGTTACATGTTATAAATAAGAGGGTATGTAATTGGTTATGATTTATATAACATGTTGGGATAACGAGTTGGGTTAAAAAGGAAATTGATAATTGTTGTGATATTATATCCGAATGTGACTTGGAATTATTGGATTGTTTTGTATTATGGTAGGGCAGAATTTTACGCGTCCTGTAAAGGCGTGTAATCCCCTTTTTGGTTAGCTGGATTGTTGTGCCTTTAATGTGGCGTTTGGTTATTGAATTCGGACCTTGAAAAAGGTGGAAAAGTAAGTAGAAACAAAGGAAATGCTGTCCAATTTTTCCCGTAAAACAAGGGACTTTACATTAGAATATTCTACTTAGAAGCTAGAAGCTAATAGACGAATTATGGTCATTATAGGTTGACATCTACGGACGGCATATTGGACTTGGCAAGTGGACTGAACATAAGAGGTATGTGGAAACTTTCTTATCTCTTGAGCATGAGTAGTTATAATTGTATGGTACGGTAGACGTACGTGATTTAAATGAAGTGAAGTTATTTGATATATTTGACTTGTTTTCTAGTTGGTTGAGTTAGAGAATTAACTCACGTGTCCTTAAGGAAGAGTTATGAGAATGGTTTATCCTAATAAGGTAGGCAAGGATTTCTTGACATGAATAAGTATAGAATACTGGATTTGGGAAGTATTGATTCTTGAACTATTCTAAAGATAAGAGATCTGATTCCTAAGTAAGAAACTTGTTTTCTAAAGTTAAGATATTTGAGGTATTTGAAAGTAGTGTAACTTGAATTGAAGTACAAGCCTCTTGGTTTTAGAGAGAGTAAAGTGGTCTAAAACATAAAGAGTTATAACGGCTTTATGGGAAGTTAGTTATGACGGCTTTATGAGAGGATAAGGATGTCTTGGTTTCTAAATGTTACACCCCGTATTTCCGGCAGTTGAGATAAGAACGTACGTAAGAATTTGGGAATTGAATTTTAGAAAGAATGAAAAATTCTGAAAATTTCTCCGAACCTTGTAAAGGAAAAAGGTTTATTAGATGAATTTAATTCTCGAATTCGGCATTTGGGACTTTTAGAATTTATCGGAATTTTGGAATTTAATTTCGAAATTTGGTCATGTGGGACCACCCGAGAAATTTTGTATGTGTTGGGGAGTTTGAGAAGGCAAACGCAGAACAAAAAAAATACCAAAACGTGTATGAACAGTGAAAACCCGTCCATGAACAGTGTTGTTCGATGAACAGTGTTGTTCGATGAACAGTGTTCGAAAAAACGCCATTTCCGGCCAAACCAGGAATCCGCCGTGGGCGAGACATATACCAAAAGCTTCGTCTCGTCGAGCCCGTCAAATCCATACCAACCGCCACCGTCGATTCTCCCGGAATTGCCGGCAATTTCAGATCGAAGTTTCGGTCACTGTTCATCCATCTTCCCCGTTCGATTTTTCTGATTTTCCGACCAACTGAGGTACAATCGACGGGAGTGGAGTATACCATCAGAACCACCATATCCTTGCCGTCATTTCCATGTAAACCAGGACCCTCGATTCATGCTCAAACTCGCCGTCGACTAGATCGATCTTCGCCGAAACCCTAGGTCGTCGACGAGCATTTTCCGGCCACCACAGGTAGAGTCGACGGTCGTGGCTACTGTAGAAATATTCAGGGTGGAAAGGCCGACATTTTGGCACCACCCACGACCTCCAATTCAACCCAGATCGTCGGGTCGACCAAATCATATTTTTCGATCGGAAGTTGGAAGATTCCGATCGATTCCGGTACAGTTGAGGGCTAAGGCGTATACCATTGTGTTCGTATTGATCTTAGCTACGTTTTGCAACCAATCCCGAGCCTTAATTCTCAGTATTTCGGAATCCGCCATTGACGCCGCCTTGAGCTGGCGTGCAATGCCGCAGGACCACCAGCAGACCTCCAAAAATTGACTTTCCTCCATTAATTCATCCACGCAACAACAATTCGATGAATTCACTTCCAACGGATCAAAAATGGAATTTTTTCGACGAACAATTTCGGCGACGGGTAGCGGCGCAGTGGGAATTCTGCCACCAATGGCGGTAGTTCAGCCGCTTAACCACGAAATATTCCACAAGATTTCGTGCAGTCCGTACAACAATTTCCAATCACCGGCGTTGTCTACTTGGCGTGTTGATTAGCCGAAGAGGTATGTGAACTTCTTACCTTTTTTGACATGAATTTGATAAGTCTAGAGGACTGGAATTATTTTGGTAAGTCTAGGTGACTTGAATTATGTGATAAGTCTATGTGACTTGATTCTTGGAAGTAAGTAAATTGATTTTCAAGGTTATGCGGCTTGTTTTATCTAAATAATTATGAGACTTGATATTTTCAAGTTATGGGACTTGATTTTGAAAGTTGGTGTAATTTGGTTATTTGAAGTATAAGTGAATTGATTTGAGCCTTAAATGTGGCGTTTGGTTATTGAATTCGGCCTTGAAAAAGGTGGCAAAGTATGTAGAAACAAAGGAAGTGTTGTCCGATTTTCTGTAGAATTTAGTGACCTTGTACTTAGAATTATTCTACGAAGAGATCTAGAGGTTGATAGACGTTTTGTGGCATGTATAGGTTGAAATACTATGAGTAGCGTATTCTACTGAATGGGTGGAAAAGGCTAGCAGGGTTACAGTACTTTGGAGCTATTTGCTAATTGTCGATAATCGTCGCGAGGTATGTGATTCTTCCTATCCTCTTGATCATGACTATTTGTGAAATATATAGTGCGGTAGACGCACGTGTGTTAAAGGAATTTGATTTCCCTTTCGTGCCTTGACTTGATATGAAGTTTAAAGGTCTTGATTGTGTGAAAAAGGTAGTAAACTCCTATTCGTTAGTAATGGGTACTCGGTTGTTAAAGAATAAGTCCTCCCGGTCTCATAAATGCTTATAGTTGTGATTGGCTGGTTTAAAACATAAAGTGTTATAATGATTTTATGGGAAGTTAGTTATAACGCCTTTACGTAGGTAAACGAATGGTTTGTTGTTTTCAAAAGATAAAAGACTTGACTTATAATTGACCTAAGTGGTGTTGAAAAGTGTGAAACCTCATTCGTGAGTAATGAGTACGTGGTCTTTAAAAGAATAAAGTTTTATTTGATTTCCTGACATTCTAAAGTAAGGAGACTTAAAGGCTTTTTGAAAGGGTCATGTAACTTGATTTTGGGAAAAGAGAAGTAACTTGAGTTTAAAAGTATAAGTAACTTGTTTTCAAATAGTGAACTCTTCTTGATGGAAAAATATAAGTGGCTTGGTTTTAAAAGGTAGGAGTACCTTGGTCTTAAAGGGGTTAGTTACTTGGGTTTTAATGGTATACTTGTCGTTGTGTTTAAAGTGTTTAAAGTACTTGATTAAAACATGAACGTGTTTGGTACTACGGATATTAGTATCGAGTTGTTTTTACGTAAGAAAAGAAGGAGATCTTCTTTTTGAAAGAATTAAAGTATGTAATACTTTGGGGGTTAAAAACCCGGACTTTGACATAAAATGAAAGTACCTTAAGTTGTGTGTAACTTGCCTATGCTTGTGGTGATAGACTTTGTTGTGCAAGTGTTGTATTTACGTACTCGCGTCTCGTTGGAGAGCGGCTATCCGTTGATTGATGGACATACTGACACGATGGGTGGCCCACGGGTATGCTTCCACTATATCGATCCTTTTGGACATACTGACACGATGGGTGGCCCACGGGTATGCTTCCATTAGGAGTGTTATCTTGTTATTTGCTTTGGACATACTGACACGATGGGTGGCCCACGAGTATGCTTCCATTATGATTGTTATCTTGTTATTTCCTTTTGGACATACTGACACGATGGGTGGCCCACGGGTATGCTTCCATTAGGAGTGTTATCTTGTTATTTGCCTTGGACATACTGACACGATGGGTGGCCCACGAGTATGCTTCCATTATGATTGTTATTTTGTTACTTCCTTTGGACATACTGACACGATGGGTGGCCCACGGGTATGCTTCCATTAGGATGGTTCCATGGCCATGCTTATACCGAGGTGAGATGCCGGGGCATGCGGCCGTTGTGCGGGTTAAATTCCCGGGTTATATTTGAGTGATGACTTTACGGGCGTGAGTCCCTGACTTGACATGACTGCATATATATATTGTGAACTGTAGTTCGGTTATCATACATGTCTCCTGTTTTATATAGACTGTTATGGTTTCATTTACAGTATTTTTCAGTTTCACATACTTGGTACCTGTTGTACTGACCTCCTTCGGGGGGCTGCGTTCATGCCACAGGTAGAGGTACACCGGTTGTTGATCCTCGCTCATAGGATCACAGTTCTGCGTTTGGGAAGCTCCGTTTCTCCGGAGGCTTATCTTTTGGTATGATTCCCCGAGATTGTAGGTACTTGTACATTCAGGGGTATGGCGGGGCCCTGTCCCGTCATAGTTGTTATAATTCTTAGAGGTCTGTAGTACTGTTGTGGGCAGGGTTGTAAAGGATGTAACTGTTCAAATTTCTGTATATATGCAAAAAGGCAACCGTTTTGGTTAGCCTGTTTTCTTTATCTTGTTTCATATCTGTATGTTTTTATTTCCGCTGGTTTTTTTCTCTGATGTTGTATCACTAGGGTGCCCGGGGTAAGGCACCAGTCACGGGCCCGGGATCGGGTCGTGACAAAAGTGGTATCAGAGCAGTTAATCCTCGGAAAGTGTCTACAGACCGTGTCCAGTAGAGTCTTGATTATCGGTGTGTTGTGCACCACATCTATAATCAGGAGGCTACAGGATATTTAGGATTGGTTTCCATTCTTCTCACTCTGAGATCGTGCCTTAGAGCTGTGTTATAAGTTGGACTCCCTCTGACGTATTCTTTTCACCCGTTATGCCTCTACGCAAGGCAACCAGAGCCCAGGAGGGCAAGGCAGCAGAGGGAGCTGCGAGTAGAACACAGAGGGTTACAAGGGCATAGGCCTGGTCATTACCTGAGATAGTGCTTCAGACGGCGAGTTTTGCGACGCCGCCAGCCCCAGCAGAGTTTAGAGCCGCAGCAGAGGCTACTGAGACCACGGTACCTGAGCCTCCAGTCCCACAGCCTGGAGCAGAGGAGATGGGTTACAGGGAGATGGCCCAGTTACTAGCCAGGATCGTGGCCAGACATGAGGATAGGTTGGATGCAGCAGTTCCAGTAGCACCCGTGGTTCACCCGAGATCGGATAGTTTGAGGCTACGGGACTTTCTGAGTTGCAGCCCGCCAGAGTTCTACGGGTCGAGGCCTGAGGATGATCCGCAGGAGTTCATCCGACAGTTACAGCGGATCATGAGAGTGATCAAGGCTTCGGAGACCGAGTCAGTGGTCTTAGGTTCGCATCGGCTGCGTGATACCGCAGTCGACTGGTTTGATTCGTGGGAGCTGTCCCGGGGAGTGCATGCGCCTCCAGCTGTATGGGACGAGTTCTTTGAGGCATTCCTTGGTCATTTCTTGCCGCCACAGATGAGGAGAGCACGGGCCGACAGATTTTTTTTGATGCTGAGACAGAGAGGACGCACAGTTCGGGAGTACAACGTTGAGTTCGACTCGTTGGCTCGATATGTCCCTGCGTTAGTGGCAGATATGGAGGACAGAGTGCACCGCTACGTCACGGGGCTCGATGACTACTTGGCAGAAGCTTGCTCGGGTGTAGCTCTTCAGCCGGGCATGGACGTTGCCCGTATACAGGCTTATGCACAGGGGATGGAGGAACGTAGAGACCGACGTGGGGATCAGGATCAGCATAAGAGGGCCAAGACAATAGGGTCCTTTGGTAACTTTCGAGGTAGACCGCCTCAAAGAAAGTTAGTTATACACCTCCGCCCGATGCAGTGGTCCTCCGCATCTTGTGGCGTCCAGGTATTCGGAGCGGGTCGAGCTCCTGTGTTTGATTTTCCGGGGAGTGGGAGTACTAGCCGGATGAGGCAAACCGTATAACAGTGTATCCGTTGTCCTAAAACACATACGTGGAGTCTCGTACTAGTTTGGGAGATTGCTATACTTGCGGTCGGCAGGGCCATTTTGCGAAAGAGTGTCCGACCAGAGGTAGCGCGACAAGGGGAAAGTGAAGCAGTAGTTACAGGTATATCCTTAACCCTCTAGAGACTAGTATGTATTGATGTTATGATGATGTGTTAAGTGTTATGTTCGGATAGCTTTGTGTTAAAATGTGATTTAGAAGCCTGGTTAGTGAAAAGGGTAAGTCTGGGGATGAGAAAATGTTGAACCTTAGAAATTATGACAGTTGAGACCTTAGATGTAAGGCCGTCTTGAGTAAAAGACTTTACGGTTAATCTTTGTCAGAATACATAGTATACGTGGAGTAATTGTGTGATAATTCCATAGGTAGTTGTGATAGAAGTGGTAGCTTTCATGACGCGAATTAGTAAGAGTGTTCCGGATCGGGGAACGAGAGAGTTTGGGCGCGATAATGGGTCGGGTTGAGGCCAGGTCGCGGGTCAACCCGCAGCCCGGAATGAGGTGGGGTCAGTTTGAGGTGGTCCCGCTAGGTGGTGGGGTCACGAGGGTGCTAGGCCCAAGTTTAGATAGTCATGGTACGAGTTCGTAGACGCGTTCGACCAGAATCGGATCGTGAAGGCCGGGAATGGCCTTAGAGGAAATCGAGGCTAGTAAGATGACCAAGGTTGGAGGTAGTAACTCCAAGGTTTTGGAAACAGAAGCAATGACGGAAGTACGGTACGTGTACTAGAAAGAGTTCGGGTGTTCGGGAAAGGTACGACGAGTAAGGGAAGGAGTGAACATGTGTTAAGAGAAGGGAAGTGATCATTTTGTGAAGTAACGAGGTGAAGAAAGTATCCTTTAGACCATGGGTGGAAGCTTTTGTGACGTTAAAGATGATTCCTCGTTGGCTTGGATTAGAGTTTTGCGCATGTGTAATATTATGGCCAGGTGTGGCATAATTGGTTTTGAAAGTATAGTAGTAAAGACTATACCGGCGCGTGTATGTTTTGAGACTTAGAAGGAACATTCGGGACGAATGTTTCTAAGGGGGGAAGGATGTTACACCCCGTATTTCCGGCAGTTGAGATAAGAACGTACGTAAGAATTTGGGAATTGAATTTTAGAAAGAATGAAAAATTCTGAAAATTTCTCCGAACCTTGTAAAGGAAAAAGGTTTATTAGATGAATTTAATTCTCGAATTCGGCATTTGGGACTTTTAGAATTTATCGGAATTTTGGAATTTAATTTCGAAATTTGGTCATGTGGGACCACCCGAGAAATTTTGTATGTGTTGGGGAGTTTGGGAAGGCAAACGCAGAACAAAAAAAATACCAAAACGTGTATGAACAGTGAAAACCCGTCCATGAACAGTGTTGTTCGATGAACAGTGTTCGGAAAAATGCCATTTCCGGCCAAACCAGGAATCCGCCGGGGGCGAGACATATACCAAAAGCTTCGTCTCATCGAGCCCGTCAAATCCATACCAACCGCCACCGTCGATTCTCCCGGAATCGCTGGCAATTTTAGATCGAAGTTTCGGTCACTGTTCATCCATCTTCCCCGTTCGATTTTTCTGATTTTCCGACCAACTGAGGTACAATCGACGGGAGTGGAGTATACCATCAGAACCACCATCTCCTTGCCGTCATTTCCATGTAAACCAGGACCCTCGATTCTTGCTCAAACTCGCCGTCGACCAGATCGATCTTCGCCGAAACCCTAGGTCGTCGACGAGCATTTTCCGGCCACCACAGGTAGAGTCGACGGTCGTGGCTAGTGTAGAAATATTCAGGGTGGAAAGGACGACATTTTGGCACCACCCACGACCTCCAATTCAACCCAGATCTTCGGGTCGACCAAATCATATTTTTCGATCGGAAGTTGGAAGATTTCGATCGATTCCGGTACAGTTTAGGGCTAAGGCGTATACCATTGTGTTCGTATTGATCTTAGCTACGTTTTGTAACCAATCCTGAGCCTCAATTCTCAGTATTTCGGAATCCGCCATTGAAGCCGCCTTGAGCTCGCCGGCGGCGGAGGTGCCGCCGCAGGACCACCAGCAGACCTCCAAAAATTGACTTTCCTCCATTAATTCATCCACGCAACAAAAATTCGATGAATTCACTTCCAACGGATCAAAAATGGAATTTTTCCGACGAACAATTCCGGCGACGGTTAGCGGCGCAGTGGGAATTCTGCCACCAATGGCGGTAGTTCAGGCTGCTTAACCACACAGAAATATTCCACAGTACTCTCAGGCAGTCCGGACAACATTTTCCAATCACCGGCGTTGTCTAATTGGCGTGTGGATTAGCTGAAGAGGTATGTGAACTTCTTACCTTTTTTGACATGAAATTGATAAGTCTAGAGGACTGGAATTATTTTGGTAAGTCTAGGTGACTTGAATTATGTGATAAGTCTATGTGACTTGATTCTTGGAAGTAAGTAAATTGATTTTCAAGGTTATGCGGCTTGTTTTATCTAAATAATTATGAGACTTGATATTTTCAAGTTATGGGACTTGATTTTGAAAGTTGGTGTAATTTGGTTATTTGAAGTATAAGTGAATTGATTTGAGCCTTAAATGTGGCGTTTGGTTATTGAATTCGGCCTTGAAAAAGGTGGCAAAGTATGTAGAAACAAAGGAAGTGCTGTCCGATTTTCCGTAGAATTTAGTGACCTTGTACTTAGAATTATTCTACGAAGAGATCTAGAGGTTGATAGACGTTTTGTGGCCTGTATAGGTTGAAATACTACGAGTAGCGTATTCTACTGAAAGGGTGGAAAAGGCTAGCAGGGTTACAGTACTTTGGAGCTATTTGCTAATTGTCGATAATCGTCGCGAGGTATGTGATTCTTCCTATCCTCTTGAGCATGACTATTTGTGAAATATATAGTGCGGTAGACGCACGTGTGTTAAAGGAATTTGATTTCCCTTTCGTGCCTTGACTTGATATGAAGTTTAAAGGTCTTGATTGTGTGAAAAAGGTAGTAAACTCCTATTCGTTAGTAATGGGTACTCGGTTGTTAAAGAATAAGTCCTCCCGGTCTCATAACTTTATGGAAGCTTAAAGAAATGGTTTTTCTCGAATAAGGTAAGCCTAGATAAAAGAATGGATACTGAGCAAGGCGATTCGATTTAAAGGCATCAATTGCTTAAAGTTTAAAATGAGGGTCACTTGATTTAGAAGCCGAAGCATATTTCTACTAGTATAGTGACTTGTTTGAAATGTAGATAAGCCTTGATACTTGTCACGACCCGAAACTGGGCCCGTGACTGGTGCCTTACCCCGGGCACCCTAGTGACACAACATCAGAGTAATCAGCGGAACATAAAACAACAGCATGAGATAACAGAAATATAAAACAATAATCTGTGAAAACTTGCCTTTCGGCATATATATAACCATCAACTCTTTTACAAATGAACAGCTTAATCCTTTTTACCAACCCTGCCCACAACAAAGATTACATGCACTCTTAAGAATGATACGACACAATGGCGACAGTGGCCCCGCCAAACCCCGAATGTAAACACTTACTACGATGCGGACTATACCACCGATAAGCCTCCGAGAAACGGAGCTTCCCAAACGCTGAATCGGACTCGAGAGCTAGGATCAACGATCGATGTACCTCAACTCGCGCAGATGAACGCACTTCGGGCGAGGTCAAGATAACAGTATGTGAAACTAAAAATAAATCAGAATGAAATCATAGTAGTCTATACAAAGCGGGAGACATGTATGATAACCAAACTACGATTCACCATAAATAAGGCCATGTCAAGTCGTGACTCACACCCTCAAGTCATCACTCAATTTAACAATGGGTCTCACGCCCACAACATCAATCGTGCCCGTGGAATACCTTCCTCACTGCCGGCAGTTTATGATATACAAGCACCAAGGAATACATATGAACACCAGGTCCCACCTGTGTCCTAATAAAACTGTACAGGGTAAGTACGAAGGCATAGCCGACTACTAACACCCACAGTACCAACAAGGTCATAAATCAGATCATAAGATCTGTCTGCACCGTCACATGATCAAAGCTGGCCACTTGCCCGCAGTATCTAATGTGCGCGTCTAGTCCTGGAACTTCCCGCAGCTCCGCGTAGGCCAATCTCATCGGCCCGCATGAGGTATTCCCCGCATCGAGGGTAGCTACTCCCCGGCATCGTCCTGGACTTTCGAGTCCGCATGGCCACAAGGACCGCATGCCCATAAAGGACGCACACTAACCTGGAACTCTCGTAGCTCCGCATAGGCCCCCAGGACCCGCATGAGGTATTCTCGAATCATGGTCCTGCATCACCGAGTCTACCCCGCGACGGAGGGGCTTAACCCCTAATCATCTCAAGAGATGAATGCCACAATACTATCATAACGATCGATAGTTAATAAGCACAATCAAGGGAAACCCCTTTACACAAACATCACAAGATACTAACACACGTAGCATCCTAACACGTTTACTTATCAAAGCAACAAGAAAGTATTACAAGGCTATCACAAACCAATACAATCAAGTTATTCACACAAGGTACTTTCTACTAACAAGGTCGGGTATCTATCCCCACAGTACTTCACACATTAAAATCTTAAAAAAAGATCTGCTTTCTTTCACATAAGTCACACAATACCCGTAGTATAAAATAGAGTGACTGTCCTTTTAAGAAAACCAAAACTCTTACCTTTGTAAAATCAAGTAACAACATTATTTTCCCAACGTCCAAGTTTGCCTAATTTCAAATGTTCACGTTTCTTATTTTAGAAAGGTTTCGTAGTTCATAGTCTTATTCATTTAAGAATATAATTCTCTTTTAAACAACTGAGAAACATAAGCCTTATATGAGTAGGATATTCTTGTTTATAACAATCTTATTACAAAGAACCATGATCTAGGAAATATCATTTTGTCACATCTTAGCTTCTATGCAGATGGAAGTTTCTACTGGTTTTAATAATACTTACTTATTCAAAACATTTCCTTTTATTAACGCTGCAGTGGTTTGTCGATACACATTCTGATTTCCGAAATCAGTAAAGCATTCTTAAGCCGTTATACCTAACTTCCCATAAAGCTAGTATAACTCTTAAGTTTTCAAACACCAAATATTACTTCTCCTTTCAAAATGATTCAAAAATCTTTTGAAATACTTCGATTCTTTCTTATCATATAACAAGCCAGTTATAGTTCAAATCAGTTACCTTTTAAAAAAACCACATGTATTTTCTTACTAACATAAAGCTGTTATAACCAACTTCCCATAAAGCCGTTATAACACTTTATGTTTTAAACCACTCAAACACATTTAGCACATGACGCTCACCGTACTACATAGTTCACACATATCATGCTAGAAGAGATAGGAAGAGGTTCACATACCTCGCGACGAGTATCGACTACAGCAAAACGCTCCAAGTACTTCCAAACGTCGGCTACCCCTTAAGCCACGTAGATCGCGCCACACGTAGTACATCAACCTATAAGGCCACAAGGCGCTTATTAACATTTAGATCTCATCGTAGAACATTCTACCGAAAATTCGGCAAGACCTCCCCGCAACAACAGAAACCTCCTCCTCTAACGAGGCCGCTACCAAGCCAACCGGGGGTTATACGCCTAACCCTAACCTGTACAATTCTACTCCACTGCACTACTACACAAGTCTATCTGAATACACCCCATGTAATTACTGATCGATTCTTCAGGCTTAAGTCCAAGGACATTGCCACAAGCTATGTTCAGTTATATATATATAGTATACTTTAACTATATATTCCTACAACATGTAATATCCAATTACAAAAAGGGGGACAAGATAGTTACCTCGATAAGCCCATAATTATCCGAGTTTAATGTCGATCCTTAGCAAAGTTTTAGCTCCAACTCCGAGCGCTCCAACCCGCTCTAAACCACCCTTAGAAGTTCTAACCAACTTCTACACAATACTCCAACGGACTATGGAGATTTTCCTAGGGTTTCGGTTTTGTGACTGACGGGAAGTATAATAGTATTTTCTGGGCTTTTGTATAAGTGTAACCTTGGGAATACTACAAGGTATACGGCTAAGGTAATTTGGGCATTATAACAATACTTGAGAGTATTTCTACACCACAAAGGGGGGGTATTATACGAAAGCAACTAGGCTAGGGGGGGGGTACCCCACGGCCACACTACTAGGAGGGGTGTACTCGGCCAAGGCCTCAGGAGGGTGCACCTCGGCCAAGGCCTCACAGGAAGGGGAGGGACGAAACCATAAGGAAGGGAGGGGGAGGATTCTAACACTTAGGAAATATTTAGGATGAAGAAGTTCATCAAAGGAGAGGGGTATTTATAGCACAAGCCAAGGCCAACCAATGGCCAAGATCTAGCCAAGTGTATAGCAAGTGTAAGGCCAAGATTCACCCAAGTGCCCCCTAGACCCTACTCCTTAAAACCCTCACAAATATCTACACAAAAAATCAACCAAGACTTGCTCATTCAATCGGCCCTAACGCCTTTCAGTCCACCAACGAGAGGTGGCCACGTGTTGCCCTCGCGTGGGACCAAAACGTTTCGGCTCTCGGAAAAATCCGCAAAAATCCTAAATGACATCCCCGTAATTTACCCTTCGTAAGTTAGGTAGAACGTTTCGTCGAAACACGACTCTAACCGGGTGTTGTGCACAAACATATTTCGGCCCAAGGGTGCCACATGGGGGTGACACGTGTCGCCCCCCGATTCGTCCAAAATATTTCGTCTTCCGAAAATATCTATAACGGCCAAAATCTCAAAATCAAAGCGGGCCCCACAAAACCGTAAATTTCTCCCGTGGGCCCCACGTGACCATTTCCGAAAATAAAATTCCATAATTCTCTAATATTCCAGGAAGTCCGAATACCAAATCTGGGAATCCAATTCCCATTAACGAACCTTTTTCCTTCACAAAAACCGGAAACTTTTCCGTGGAAAAATCGCCTCTTTCTTCCTTTCCAATCTTTCGTCAGATTCTCGTACGTACGTCCTCGCATACATACCCTGGAACTACGGGGTATAACATTCTTCCCCCCTTAGAAACATTCGTCCCGAATGTTCATTCTAAGTCTCAAAACATACGTGCGCCAGTATAGTCTTCACTACTATACTTACGAAACAATCCTGCCATACCTGGCCACAGAAATACCTGCGCAACATACTTATATCCAAGTCTACGAGGAAAACACCTCTATATCACCACAAATACTTCTTCCCGGGGTCAAAATATACTTCCTTAGTCACTGATACCACTTTTGTCACTTTGTCGCGAGCCTTGCTCCGACGACCCAACAAATGGTACCGCCATGATCCCGAGGATCTCGTACACTGAACTCTTACCACATTCGATACGGCTTCGCCAAAACTCGGGTTACTATCTCTAACGTGGTCATCATTAATCGGGAACACTGATGGATCTCCGATACTTTCCCGATCATAACAATACGAAGATCGGCATCGCCTCCTAAGTCGGACGGAAAAGCTAACATATAGGCAACCCGCCTATTCTTCACATGAACTAAAAAGGGCCCCAAGTAACTCGCTAAGTTCCCTTTGTTTCCAAAACTCGTCACACCCTAACCGGTGGTACTTTCAAGAAGACCGACCCAACTCGAACTCTAAGCGCCGCCGATTATCCGCACGATTTCTCGAGCTTCCGTAACTTCTTCTAGACAAGCTTCGCACTATCCACGATCACCGGAACAAGCTCAACTAACTAATCAACCTTGCCAACATCGAACCAATCGACCGCAACTTACACTTCCGCCCCTACAAGGCTTCAAAAGGCGACATCCGAACACTGAAATGGTAGCTTAAACACTACCTCCACAGGAGACAACAATCCCCACAACTATCCCTGAAATCCAAACACTGGCCCGAGGGCGAATGCGAGTCTGAGACTTACCTGAGTTCTTAACACATGCCTGGCAAAACTTCCAGAAACAAAAACAGCCGTACCCTGGGCTCCACTGTCTGTCATAAGGTGAAGGTAGGCACCCCGTGCAACCTTACAACCTTTCTGATAACCCAACACAGCCGAGTAAAACGGTCCTGACCGAAGAACACGATGGGCTGCCCCCATCGGCCCGACCACTGGTCGAACGCATCCACGAACTCATACGCCGTTAACTAAACTCGCCTAACACCCTCGTGACCCTACCACAAGGCGGGACCACCACAAACTGACCCCACCACCATACCTGCCGCGGGTTGACCCGCAACATGGCCTCAACCCGACCCGGCATTGCGCAAAACACTAGCTCCCCGAAGGAATAATTTCACAAATCATATTACGAAAACCTAGCGGTCTTCCTAGCTCGACTACCTTCTTTCAAATCACGCTACTCAGGGACTTATCCCACGAACATAGCTCACGTGCACTATGCACTCCTATAAGGGTCAAACATAACACTACACCTTTCTCGAGATGGCCTTACCTCTAAGGTCTTTGCGTATAAAGCTCTAAGGCTCACACTTTCTCTATCCTCCAAAAATCTTACTCGGTTAACCCACCATGATTTCTAATCACAACTAACACACTGCTATCAGAACATAGCACTTAAGGTATACTCACCTTGAAAGTTACCGAAGGACCTCACGCTCGCCCTCTTCTCGCTGTCCTTGGTTAACCCGTCGATCTCTACGCTTTCTCGCCGCGCATAAGCCCGCATACGTGCCATGCTCGCCTAATCAAGGATTACTCTTGCACAACCTTCTCTAGGTAGTCATCAAGACTCGCGATACATCGGTATACTCTCGTAGCCAAATCCATAGCTAGTAACAAGGTTGTCTCGCAATCTATATTCTCGCTTCGGCCGTGGAACCAAGGTTCACATATCATGGCCGCAGAGGAATCGCCGCCGCCATGCTTAAACTCACGGGCTAGTGACGCCGCAGTAAATCCCGAATGAAGCACTACCCTAGGTAATGATTTGGCTCGCCCTCGCCACCCTCCGAACTCTACTCGCAGCCTCCTCGGCCGCCTTGCCCTCCCGGCCCGTTGCCTTCTACGCGGGCATAACGATAAGGGAAATAATTTCGCCGAGGTCCAACTTACCACACCTCTAAGGCACGATCTCGAGTGAGAAGAATAGAAACCAATCCTAAATATCCTATAGCCTCCTCGATATTGGTGCACAACACCGATAATCAAGACTCACTCGATATACTGCCTCAGACACTTTCCGAGGATTAATCGCTTACCACTTTGTCACTTTGTCGCGAGCCTTGCTCGACGACAACAAATGGTACCAATGCTTGCGCGATCGAGGTACGCCACGGTTCTCGTGACGTGCACGGAGAGCCACTGCCGGTTCTCCGTTCGTGGTAGGCTCGCCTCTTTATACGCTCACTCGGGCGAGGTCAGACATAACAAAATTTAGTATGTGAAACTAAAAATAAATCGTAAATGAAATCATAGTAGTCTATACAAAGCAGAGACATGTATGATAACCAAACTACGCTTCACCATAAATAAGCCATGTCAAGTCGTGACTCACACCTCAAGTCATCACTCAATTTAACAATGGGTCTCACGCCCACAACATCAATCGTGCCCGTGGAATACCTTCCTCACTGCCGGCAGTTTATGATATACAAGCACCAAGGAATACATATGAACACCAGGTCCCACCTGTGTCCTAATAAAACTGTACAGGGTAAGTACGAAGGCATAGCCGACTACTAACACCTACGCATCAACAAGGTCATAAATCAGATCATAAGATCTGTCTGCACCGTCACATGATCAAAGCCGCCACTTGCCCGCAGATCTAATGCGCGCTAGTCCTCGAACTTCCCGCACCCGCGATAGGCCAATCTCATCGCCCGCATGAGGTAGTCCCAGCATCGAGGGTAGCTACTCCCCGGCATCGTCCTGGACTTTCGAGTCCGCATGGCCACAAGGACCGCATGCCCATAAAGGACGCACACTAACCTGGAACTCTCGTAGCTCCGCATAGGCCCCCAGGACCCGCATGAGGTATTCTCGAATCATGGTCCTGCATCACCGAGTCTACCCCAGACGGAGGGCGCCTTAACCCGGAATCATCTCAAGAGATGAATGCCACAATACTATCATAACGACCGATAGTTAATAAGCACAATCAAGAAACCCCTTACACAAACATCACAAGATACTAACACACGTAGCATCCTAACACGCTTACTTATCAAAGCAACAAGAAAGTATTACAAGGCTATCACAAACCAATACAATCAAGTTATTCACACAAGGTACTTTCTACTAACAAGTTCGCATCTATCCCCAAAGTACTTCACACATTAAAATCTTAAAAAAAGATCTGCTTTTCACATAAGTCACACAATACCCGTAGTATAAAATAGAGTGATCGCCCTTTTAAGAAAACTAAAACTCTTACCTTTGTAAAATCAAGTAACAACATTATTTTCCAAACGTCCAAGTTTGCCTAATTTCAAATGTTCACGTTTCTTATTTTAGAAAGGTTTCGTAGTTCATAGTCTTATTCATTTAAGAATATAATTCTCTTTTAAACAATCTGAGAAACATAAGCCTTAGATGTGAGTAGGATATTCTTGTTTATACCAATCTTATTACAAAGAATGCGTGATCTAGGAAATATCATTTTTTCTCATCTTAGCTTCTATGCAGATGGAAGTTTCTACTGGTTTTAAAAATACTTAATTATTCAAAACATTTCCTTTTATTACCGCTGCAGTGGTTTGTCGATACACATTCTGATTTCCAAATCAAGAAAGATTCTTAAGCCGTTATACCTAACTTCCCATAAAGCTAGTATAACTCTTAAGTTTTCAAACACCAAATATTACTTCTCCTTTCAAAATGATTCAAAATCTTTGAAATACTTCCATTCTTTCTTAACATATAACAAGCCGCTTATAGTTCAAATCGATTACCTTTTAAAACCACATGTATTTTCTTACTAACATAAAGTCGTTATAACCAACTTCCCATAAAGCCGTTATAACACTTTATGTTTTAAACCACTCAAACACATTTAGCACATGACGCTTCACCGTACTACATAGTTCACACATATCATGCTAGAAGAGATAGGAAGAGGTTCACATACCGCGACGAGTATCGACTCATAGCAAAACGCCCAAGTACTTCCAAACGTCGGCAACCCCTTAAGCCACGAATAACGCTCCACACGTAGTACATCCACCTATAAGGCCACAAGCCGCTTATAAACATTTAGATCTCATCTAAGAACATTCTAAAAATTCGCAAAGACTCTCTCGCAACAGAAACCTCCTCCTCTAACGAGGCCGCTACCAAGCCAACCAGGAGATACGCCTAACCCTAACTGTACAATTCTACTCCACTGACTACTACACAAGTCTCAGAATACAGTCCTATGTAATTACAGTTCAGTTCTTCAGGCTTAAGTCCAAGGACATAGCCACAAGCTATGTTCAGTTATATATATATAGTATACTTTAACTATATATTCCTACAACATGTAATATCCAATTACAAAAGGGGGACAAGATAGTTACCTCGATAAGCCCATAATTATCCGAGTTTAATGTCGATCCTTAGCAAAGTTTTAGCTCCAACTCCGAGCGCTCCAACCCGCTCTAAACCACCCTTAGAAGTTCTAACCAACTTCTACACAATACTCCAACGGACTATGGAGATTTTCCTAGGGTTTCGGTTTGTATCGACGGGAAGTATAATAGTATTTTCTGGGCTTTTGTATAAGTGTAACCTTGGGAATACTACAAGGTATACGGCTAAGGTAATTTGGGCATTATAACAACACTTGAGAGTATTTCTACACCACAAAGGGGGGGTATTATACGAAAGCAACTAGGCAGTGGTACCCTACGCCACACTACTAGGAGTGGGTGTACCTCGCCAAGGCCTCTAGGAGGGGGGTGCACCCCTCGGCCAAGGCCTCACAAAGGAAGGGGGGAGGGACGAAACCATAAGGAAAGGAGGGGGAGGATTCTAACACTTAGGAAATATTTAGGATGAAGAAGTTCATCAAAGGAGAGGGGTATTTATAGCACAAGCCAAGGCCAACCAATGGCCAAGATCTAGCCAAGTGTATAGCAAGTGTAAGGCCAAGATTCACCCAAGTGCCCCCTAGACCCTACTCCTTAAAACCCTCACAAATATCTACACAAAAAATCAACCAAGACTTGCTCATTCAATCGGCCCTAACGCCCCTTCAAGTCCACCAACGAGAGGGTGCCAAGTGTTGCCCTCTCGTTGGTCCAAAACGTTTCGTCTCTCGGAAAAATCCGCAAAAATACTAAATGACATAGCCGTAATTTACCCTTCGTAAGTTAGGTAGAACGTTTCGTCGAAAAACGACTCTAACCGGGTGTTGTGCACAAACATATTTCGGCCCAAGGGTGCCACATGGGGGTGACACGTGTCGCCCCCCGATTCGTCCAAAATATTTCGTCTTCCGAAAATATCTATAACGGCCAAAATCTCAAAATCAAAGCGGCCCTACAAAATCAGTAAATTTCTCCCGTGGGCCCCACGTGACCATTTCCGAAAATAAAATTCCATAATTCTCTAATATTCCAGGAAGTCCGAATACCAAATCTGGGAATCCAATTCCCATTAACGAACCTTTTTCCTTCACAAAAACCGGAAACTTTTCCGTGGAAAAATCGCCTCTTTCTTCCTTTCCAATCTTTCTGTCGTATTCTCGTACGTACGTCCTCGCATACATACCCTGGAACTACGGGGTATAACAATACTACGGGTATTAGTATCTTGGGGTCTTATGTGGAAAAAAGGATCTTGGAAAGAAGAGAGATACATAGTACTTTGGGTTGAAATTCCCAGGACTTGTTAAGTGATATGGAAAGTGCCTTAAGGTCATAAAATGAGATCCATTTTGTATGTTAATGAAAGTCTAAAGAAGTTAGGAGTTTACTTGGACGTACTGTCGGTGATGGAGGATCCCACGGGTATGCCTCCATTGCCTCCTTATGAGTCTACCGACGCACTGCGCGGTGATGTGGGATTCCACGTACGCTTCCTCGGTCATAGTATGAGTTTACTGGGACGTACCGACAGTGATGTGGGATTCCACGGGTATGCTGCCATTGTCTTAGTATGAGTTTACAGGGACGTACCCACAGTGATTTGGGATTCCACGGGTATGCACCGGGACATGCTACGATGAGGATTCCGAGGCATGTAGTTTGAGGGTAAGAGTATAAATGGCGGTACACCCCAAGATCGTTATACCACCTTCTTCAGTAAGAGTATAAATGGCGGTAAACCCCAAGATCGTTATACCACCCGGTTCCGTGGATTTGCTACCCACGATGCGAGGACACCTCGTGAAGTCATGTACTCGAGATGAGGATTCCACGCATGATATATATATATATGTATGTATTGTGTATGTACGCCGACTGAGGTAGGATGCCACGGGCGCGTCACATGGTTGTATTTACTTTTATGGCTGTCGGCAGTGACGAGGGATTCCACGGGCAGAGGATATAGGTATATACGTGTTGTATGTGTGTACGCCGACAGTGAGGTAGGATACCACGAGTGCGTCACATGGTTAGATTTGTGTGTACGCCGACGGTGAGGAAGGATGCCACAAGCGCCACGAGTTAGATTTTACACCTAGCGGTCAGTTGACGGGAATCCCACGGGCGCGCTTGGATATTTGAGGGCTGGTGTTCACAGCCCTGGTGTGACTATGGATCATATGTTGAGACAGGCTGTATAAGGTAAAAATCTGACTTTCGTTACTTCCACTTTAGTGAGGCACAGTGTACTGTTAATTTGGTTGTCATATATGTCTTCAGCTGTATTTTTGACTATTATGATTTAAATTACAGTACTTCCAGTTTTGCATACTTGGTACATATTTTGTACTGACCTCCTTCGGGGGGCTGCGTTCATGCCGCAGGTTGAGGTACATAGCTTGCTGATCCGCGCTCTTAGGATCACTGTTCAGTTCTGGAAAGATCCATTTCTCCGGAGGCTTTGTTTTTGGGTATGGTTCCCTGAAGTCGTTGACTTTTGTACATTCAGAGGTATGGCGGGGCCCTGTCCCGTCACAGTTGTTATGTAAACTCTTAGAGGTCTGTAGTCATATATTGTGGGTCACTTTTAAAAAAAAAATTGAGGTAACTGCTTTTGGATTTTGTTTATATCCAGGAAGGTAGCCTTATCGGCTAACCTATTATTTATTTCATTATTAAACCTTATGTATGTTCCGCTGATTATCTCTGATGTATACCTGTAACCCTCTCCATTTCACATCAAGGGACAGAGCCTAACTCTTATCAAAAAGAAATTCAAGGGCCAGACATGAATCGGAAAGAGTCACTTTCTGTAGTAGAATGTAGTGTGCATGTGCATGCACAAACACAATGTGGAACCTGTAGCAGTGGGAATGCCTTCCCCACCAGATATTGCATCAACGGTTGTTGTCTGCTCAGAGATTTCATATCTCTCCCACGTATCTCCATTGGTTGAACGGGGGGTATCAGAAGATCTCTTTTGGGCAGCTGTTCACCGTTGGATCTCGCCAATACAGCCCTTTTTCAGCTCCTCTCCTGTAAGTCAAGCAGCTTCACTCCTGAAAGCGGCCTTTACGTAGCAGTTCTTCTTTCCGCTCCGAACGCCTAGACGACGTTTTAGGTGCCCAGGTAGGGCACCAATCGCGGGCCCGGGGTCGGGTCGTGACAAAATGTGGCGTGTTTGGTTATTGAATTCGGCCTTGAAAAAGGTGGCAAAGTAAGTAGAAACAAAGGAAGTGTTGTCCGATTTTCCGTAGAATTTAGTGACTTAGCACCTAGAATATTCTACGTCATAAGAAGTTAATGGACGTATTATGGCCATTATAGGTTGAATTACTAAGTATAGCGTATTCTACTTGAAGGATGGAATAGCTATCAAGGTGGAAGTACTTTGGAGCATTTTGCTACTTGTCGATAATCGTCGCGAGGTATGTGAACCTCTTCCTTCTTTTGGCATGATTCTATGTATGGAATATACATGTAGTAATATTTCATGTTCCCTTCTACTCTTAGAAGTTAAGAGGTATGTATGTGATTTACTCTATGTAAAGGTTATGTCTAGGTTATCCTAAGTTCTTACCAAGTCTTATGGGGGATGTTGGTAAGAGTCGTTAGGAGGTATTTGGAGCCAAGTTGACTTGGCAAATTTTACGGCACAAATGAGAATAAGTATCGAGCAAGCCATTGCAGCGTTAATAAAGGAAAATGTAATAACAATTGATTATATTAAAATGAGTAGAATTCTCCATCTACATAGAAACTAAGATAAGACAAAATTGTATTACATTTTCTAGATCATGGCTACTTGAATAAGATCGTTATAAATAAGTATAACTTATTCACAACGCACCAAAGTATATGTTACTTAACTTATAAAAAATTACGTATGAAGTTTTAAGGCTATGGATCTCAAATTCTTAAAAGTTAAGAGACTTTATTTTTCAAGTTACGGGACTTGATTCTTAAAGGAAGAAATTAAATTGATTTACAAGTATAGAATACTCTATTTGGAAAGACTTGATTTCTAAAGTTAAGAAACTTGTTTTCTTAAAAGTTAAGAGACTTGAAGTATTTTGAAAGCTATGTGATTTGATTTGAAAATATAAGTCTCTTGGTTATAAAAGGAATGAATTTGTCTAAGACATAAAGAGTTATAACGGCTTTATGGGAAGTTGGTTATAACAACTTTATGGAAGACTAATGTCACGCCCCGAACCCCGGGCCCGTGACTGGTGCCCTACCTGGGCACCCTTCTACCTTAACAACCAAATAAACTACGAAAATTTGATAACACCTCTTTTCTTTTTTTTTACAAACGTACGTGCAAGGCAAAGCCGACAAGGCTGCCATATAATATACATAACAAAAGACACTACACCGTACATGAGTCCAATCCCACATATGAATACAGACCTCTAAGAGTTTTACTGAAATATGACGGGACAAGGCCCCGCTGCATTCGTGAATCGCATACAAAAGCTCAGATCGAAAGAACTTATACCAAAAAGATAAACTCCAATGTAAGGAGCTATCCAAAACTCGAAAGGCGGTCCTACTCTGCCGATCACCAAATCAAGGTACCTAAACTCGCAGATGAACGCAGCCGGGCGAGGTCAAGACAAGAATGTACCAAGTATGTGAAACAGTAAGTACTGTAATGAAATCATAGCAGTCTAAGCAAAACAGGAGACATGTATGATAGCCAACCTATAGTACACAACACATAAGCAGTCATAACAAGTCAGGGACGCATGCCCTCAAGTCATTTCTAAAATATAACCATGGGTCTCACGCCCATAATATCAATCATGCCCGTGGAATCCTTCCTCACTGCCGGCAGTCCATGATATAGTATAACACCAATAGGCATACATGAACACCAAGTCCCACCTGTGTCCTAAAAATCAGACGACCAAAGAAAACGAAAGGTGGTGGTAAAGCAGGGGGTATAATGTCTTGGGGGTTTACCCCTCACTTATACTCTTACCCTGGAGAAGGTGGTAAAGCATCTTGGGGGTTTACCCCTCACTTATACTCTTACCCTATCTCAACCGACCATCAAACAAAACAAGCAGGGGGTATAATGTCTTGGGGGTTTACCCCTCACTTATACTCTTACCCTGGAGAAGGTGGTATAGCATCTTGGGGGTTTACCCCTCACTCATACTCTTACCCTATCTCAACCGGCCGTCAAACATAACATAAGCACTACCATGTCTTCTATAAAAATCCGGGAATTTAACCCAAGTACTACAAATAACGGAAGCATACCCGTGGAATCCCACATCACTGTCGGTACGTCCAAGTAACTTACAACAAGACAGCCGACCCTCCAACCGAGAGTCGCGGCAACATAATAAAACATAATACTTGCACTCAAAGGCTATCACCAGCACACATAGGAAATTCTCCATTAATCAAGCCAAAGTACTTATCAAGGCACACATAGAATAATTCTCAATTAATCAAACCAAAGTACTTATCAAGGCACACTTAGACTAATTTTCAATTAATCAAGCCAAAGTACTTATCAAGGCACACTTAGACTAATTCTCAATTAATCAAGTCAAAGTACTTATCAGGGCACAAATAGAATAATTCTCAATTAATCAAGCCAAAGTACTTATCAAGGCACACTTAGACAAATTTTCAATTAATCAAGCCAAAGTACTTATCAAGGCACACTTAGACTAATTCTCAATTAATCAAGACAAAGTACTTATCAAGGCACAAAATAGAATAATTCTCATTTAATAAGCCAAAGTACTTCGTACGTACATTCTTTTTAAAAGACTTCTGTTTATGTAAAATCCCAAGATACTAACACCCGTAGTATCAAGGTGTGTCTATTTTTCAACGTAAGTTACTACACTTTTAGAAAACTCATTTCAAAGCTTGAAATCAAGTAACTTCAAATTTTCACAATCAAGGCAACTCATGCCCATTAATCAAAATAGACAACTTTCTAAACCTTCCATAAAGTCGTTATAACCAACTTCCCATAAAGCCGTTATAACCCTTTATGGTTTTTAGACAATTTCATTCTTTTTTTAACCAAGACACTTATACCTTTAAAACCAAGTATCACATTCTTACAAAACAAGTTCTTAACTTTCAAAATGCTACAAGTCTCTTAATATTTAGAAACCAAGTTTCTTCTCTTAAATCATGTCATTTCTCCTCTTTTAAAACAATTAAGTAAATCACTCCTTTGACTCCCCTAAAGTCATTATAATGACCTTTAGGTTTTGGAACTAAGGCACTAGCCAAAAGGTTTGGAAACCACTTCCTTTTCAAGACTCTATGTACTTTAAGTAAAATACTTTCACTTTTAAGAATCCAACTTCACTAAGGCAATGGATTATACAACTTCCGAATTAATCATCCAAGTACAATCAAGGAAGTACATAGAACAAATTCTATTTTAGGAAATCCAAATACAACCACGGAATGGATCATTTAAGGAGTAGGACATACTTTCTTTATCTTAAGGAGTCATGCTAGAAGAGGAGATAGTTCACATACCTTTTCGGCTAATATCCACAAGCTAAGCCGAATACGCCGTACGTAGAAGTGTCAACCTATAATGGTCACAACAAGACTATCAACTTCTAGTCTCTAACGTAGAATAATACTAAGTACATGGTCTCTAATTCTACGAAAAATCGGGCAGCACTTCCATTGTTTCTACTCACTTTGCCACCTTTTTCAAGGTCGAATACAATAACCAACACGCCACATTTAAGGCCCCAAACAACAACCAAACAAAGGAGATTACACGCCTTACAATACGTGTAAAATTCCGCCACACACTTCATACGAAATAGCCCCATAATCTATCCATTCTCGGCCAACATAAATAATAACACTAAGTCCTTTCCAATCCTTTTCCAATTCCAAGTTCTAAGGTCTAACATGTTATATAGTTATAAACCACTTCAACAACTACAATTTCCTTCTTTTTTACAACATGCGACGACTTTACTAATAATCGACTTGAATTGAAATCTTAGGGCTAACATGCTAGTTTTCGGATTTGGGTTTCAATAGCCAATATACTTATCAAACTTCATACAATATAACTCATGCTTGCTAATATCCATAGCTACAATAAATAAGTAAACTTAATTGCTAAAACGACAAAATTTATACCTTTCCAAGCCCTTAAAATTTCCAAGATTCAAAGTCGCGCCTTAGAAATTCTTAGCTCCTTTCCTTAGGTTCCAATCCTCTCCAAGCACTCCTTAGAGTCCTATGAAGAACCCATCTTCAAGTTCCAACTTCAAAGTTGAAGAACTCCTTTAGTTTCCGCCTTGCGACTAATACGAAAAAGCCATTTTTCCAAAATATTTCTATTGAGATATCCTTACAACACTCATAGGAACCTTGGGTTAAAGTCTTGTGGCTAACGGATCAAAACTACAAATTTTTGTGTGGACAAAGTGACCAACCCGTGAGCTCCCTTGAAGAACAAGAATTGTTGTGATATTTTCTAAGTGAAAAATGAGCTTGTCTTGCACTAGCTTAGTACTTTAACACTAAGGATGGCCAAGATTATAACAAATGTGAGGCTTAGATGGTTTTCACTAGGATCAAGCCCATGTGGCCAAGTTGACAAGTCAACAATGTCATGCTAGCAAGACTAATCTTCCAAGGTGGTTAATGACCATTTTACCCTCCCTAAATTTCGTCCAAGACCACATGTGGGGGTGCCACGTGTCGCCCTCTCATTCGTCCATAAAATTCAGAACCTCGTGGCTCCACAAACGTAAAATTCCTCAAAGGGCCCCACATGACCAAATCCACAAAATAAATTTCCAAAAAGTTAAGAGTTCCATACTCTTCAAATAATGCATTTTGAGAATCCAATTCTCAACAACGAACATTTTTCCTTCCTGTTTCGGAAGATTTTTCCGTCGGAAAAACAATTCCTCCTTTCGTACTAATTTCCTAGTCTTGTTTCCTTAAGCACATTCTCTTTACATGTCCTGGACTTACGGGGTGTAACATTCTTCCCCCCTTAGAAACATTCGTCCCCGAATGTTCTTAGTCGATTGTCAATCTATACAAACTCCAGATAAACTTTATACTATGCCTAATAATCAATACACGCACAAGGCCAACGATGCCACATGGCCACCACAACATACGTGAACATAATAATGGACCTTACGTCCGTGGTCCCTTCTCACAAAACTCAAGGTTATCTGTTTTCCCAAACACGGATCCTTAGAGGTTCCTTTCTTTGCTTACTTGTCATACTTTCTCGCACTTTCAAACTTATCTAGTACACGCAAAATCTCACATCTGTTTTTATTCTCCAACTTGAGTTACTATCCAAACTTGGCCATATTGTTACTTACATTCCCGTGAAGACTCTTCTCGGTCCTTACGACCTAGTTCCGGTGGAACGCATCCACGAACTCGTACAACGATCAACTAGACTTGGGCCTAGCACCCTCGTGGCCCTATCACATAGTGGGACCATTTCTAACTGACATCACCCCATTCCACACTACCGGCTGACCCGAAATGAGTCCATAACCCGACTCATCGTCACACTTAACTTGTCATTCTTAGTCTGAAATAAATCTTTCTCTTATCTCAAGGTACTTCTCACCCTATCCTCCCATTCACTAGAGGTTTGACACAAAAGCCAAAGTATTTCTACTGTACGTCCTTCCCTATCGGTCTCACACTGTTACGGGGTAATTACAACTTGTGAACTCTACACAACTATGGTCTCAGTCCACTTACCATTCTTGTCAACATTCTTAACTTCTCATTTTACTACTCAAGGTATCCCTACCTCTGGGGTACTAACAGTTTACAACTCTAGCAATAAAGGGAAAACATATACGCTAGGGTAAAATCTGAATCTAACAATGCACGTATGATTCCAAAGAATCGATATATACCTGTAACCCCGTGCGATGTCGCTCGATCCTCGCCCGAGTCACGTCATCTCTCGGTTCAAGGATCGCGAACTATAAACTCCACTCGACCTCCACCACTACCGCTAACATCCAACACCCGCCTCGGGAACGACATCTGTGGAGGAAAGGGAATCAACCATCGGCCTCATAGGCTGAGCCACCTCACCAGTGCTCTTCTAAAAGTACATACTCGATATGGCCCGGACGGCCACAATAAAAACAAAGACCTGTTCCATAACGACATGTCCCCAAATGACGCTTACCACATCTGATACACTGAGGAAAAGGTGGCCTCGACCGAGAAAATCCTCTGCTCCTCTGAGAACCTCGACGTTTGGAGCTTGGAACGGCTCCTAAATACCTGGGGTCCAATATCCCACCGTGAACTACGGGGTATGTACCGGGTAGGTCGACGAATATCTCACTCATTCGAGGCACTCGTCCAAAACTCACCGGATAACCAACCGGTCTAGCCTCTTACGCAGATTTCCGCGTCGCCTCTACCCCCGTACACTGATCAGATCGCCGAATAACTTCCTGATGAAATCAGAGTAATCGCTATCTTGGTCAATAACATAATGGCTTCCTTCACGACCCTAAAGTCTTCTCTAATCGAAACGGAGGCTCGTGCTGGGCCTCAAAACTCGCGCAGAAGAACTCACCGATCGCGAACAACATCCTAGATAACTCAGGCATAAGACCTATCAACTCTCTCGAGTCTGACTGGTAGCTCCTGCTACTGTTTTGCCCTTCTCGGCGTTTGTTGCTCCTCGAGGCATAAGCGTAACACAACAATATGTCGAGAGGAATTATCTTACTAACACAGCTCTATGGCACGATCTCAGAGTGAGAAGAATAGAAACCAACTCCTAAATGTCCTGTAGCCTCCTGTTTATGGGTGTGGCGCGCAACACACCGATAATCAAGACTCTACTAGACACGGTCTGTAGATATTCCGAGGACTGACTGCTCTGATACCACTCTGTCACGCCCCGAACCCCGGGCCCGTGACTGGTGCCCTACCTGGGCACCCTTCTACCTTAACAACCAAATAAACTGCGGAAATTTGATAACACCTTTTTTTTTTTTCAAACGTACGTGCAAGGCAAAGCCGACAAGGCTGCCATATAATATACATAACAAAAGACACTACACCGTACATGAGTCCAATCCCACATATGAATACAGACCTCTAAGAGTTTTACTGAAATATGACGGGACAAGGCCCCGCCGTACCCA
Source organism: Przewalskia tangutica (assembly GCA_029844215.1). Taxonomy (NCBI): domain Eukaryota; kingdom Viridiplantae; phylum Streptophyta; class Magnoliopsida; order Solanales; family Solanaceae; genus Przewalskia; species Przewalskia tangutica. Next base: position 123,278,398 of record CM056719.1, read on the forward strand.
TAACTGTACAAAAGCCTGTACTGAAAGAACTTATACCAAAAAGATAAACTCCCGAACAGAAGGAGCTATCCAAAAACTCTGAGCAGGGTCCTACTCCTGCCGATCACCAAACTGCGTACCTAAACCTGCGGCATGAACGCAGCCCCCCGAAGGAGGTCAGTACGAAGAATGTACCAAGTATGTGAAGCGATGAAATCAGAATGAAATCATAGCGATCTAAGCAAAACAGAGACATGTATGATAGCCAACCTACGATACAACACATAAGCGATCATAACAAGTCGTGACGATGCCTCAAGTCATTTCTAAAATATAACCCTGGGTCTCACGCCCATAATATCAATCAGGCCCGTGGAATCCTTCCTCACTGCCGGCAGTCCATGATATAGTATAACACCAATCGGCATACATGAACACCAAGTCCCACTGTGTCCTAAAACTGCAGACGCCCAACAGAAAAACGAGCGGTGGTAAAGCGGGTATAATGTCTTGGGAGTTTACCCCTCACTTATACTCTTACCCTAGAGAAGGTGGTAAAGCATCTTGGGGGTTTACCCCTCACTTATACTCTTACCCTATCTCAACCGACCATCAAACAAAACAAGCAGGGGGTATAATGTCTTGGGGGTTTACCCCTCACTTATACTCTTACCCTGGAGAAGGTGGTATATCATCTTGGGGGTTTACCCCTCACTCATACTCTTACCGTATCTCAACCGGCCGTCAAACATAACATAAGCACTACCATGTCTTCTATAAAAATCCGGGAATTTAACCCAAGTACTACAAATAACGGAAGCATACCCGTGGAATCCCACATCACTGTCGGTACGTCCAAGTAACTTACAACAAGACAGCCGGCCCTCCAACCGAGAGTCGCGGTAACATAATAAAACATAATACTTGCACTCAAAGGCTATCACTAGCACACATAGGCAATTCTCCATTAATCAAGCCAAAGTACTTATCAAGGCACACATAGAATAATTCTCAATTAATCAAGCCAAAGTACTTATGAAGGCACACTTAGACTAATTTTCAATTAATCAAGCCAAAGTACTTATCAAGGCACACTTAGACTAATTCTCAATTAATCAAGCCAAAGTACTTATCAGGGCACAAATAGAATAATTCTCAATTAATCAAGCCAAAGTACTTATCAAGGCACACTTAGACAAATTTTCAATTAATCAAGCCAAAGTACTTATCAAGGCACACTTAGACTAATTCTCAATTAATGAAGCCAAAGTACTTATCAAGGCACAAAATAGAATAATTCTCATTTAACAAGCCAAAGTACTTCGTACGTACATTCTTTTTAAAAGACTCCTGTTTATGTAAAATCCCAAGATACTAACACCCGTAGTATCAAGGTGTGTCTATTTTTCAACGTAAGTTACTACACTTTTAGAAAACTCATTTCAAAGCTTGAAATCAAGTAACTTCAAATTTTCACAATCAAGGCAACTCATGCCCATTAATCAAAATAGACAACTTTCTAAACCTTCCATAAAGCCGTTATAACCCTTTATGATTTTTAGACAATTTCATTCTTTTTTTAACCAAGAGACTTATACCTTTAAAACCAAGTATCACATTCTTACAAAACAAGTTCTTAACTTTCAAAATGCTACAAGTCTCTTAATATTTAGAAACCAAGTTTCTTCTCTTAAATCATGTCATTTCTTGTCACGACCCGAACCGGGGCCCGTAACTGGTGCCTTATCCCGGGCACCCTAGTGATACAACATCAGAGAAAATCAGCGGAAATAAAAACATGAACACGAAACAAGAGATATGATAAAAACAAAGCAACCAAAGCGATTGCCTTCTTGCAATATATATACAGAATCTGAACAGTTACATCCTTTACAACCCTGCCCACAACAGTACTACAGACCTCTAAGAAAGTGACAACAACTATGACGGGACAGGGCCCCACCATACCCCTGAATGTACAAGAACCTACAGACTCAGGGTAACATACCACAAGATAAGCCTCCGGAGAAACGGGGCTTCCCAATACGCTGAACTGTGATCCTATGAGCGAGGATCCACAACCGATGTACCTACTGCGGATGAACGCACTCGGCGAGGTCAAGACAACAGTACAGTATGTGAAATCAAATAAATGAAATCATGACAGTCTATATAAAACAGGAGACATATATGATAACCAAACTATAGTTTACAACATAAAAGTAGTCATGTCAAGTCAGGGACTCACACCCTTGAAGTCATCCCTCATGCCCGTGGAACTCCTTCCTCACTGCCGGCAGTCTAGGTATAAATCGTATGATACGTATAACATGTCTCGGCCCATCCCATGGGACTCGAGGTGGAATCGTGTGGAATACATGTCTCGGCCCATCCCATGGGACTCGATAAGAATCGTGGAATACGTGTCTCGCCCATCTCACGGGACTCGATAGAATCGTATGGAATACATGTCTCGCCCATCTCACGAGACTCGATAGGAATCGTATGGAATACATGTATCACCCATCTCACGGGACTCGATAGGAATCGTATGGAATACATGTCTCGCCATCTCGTGGGACTCGATGGGAATCGTATGGAATACATGTCTCGCCCATCTCGTGGGACTCGATAGAATCGTTCACAACCAATCAGCCAAGACTCCATCGAGAGACGGCGGTATAGAAATACAAGATTGCACAACAAGGCTATCACACGCAAACATAGGCAAGTTACACACAACTCAAGGTACTTTCATTTTATGTCAAAGTCCGGGTTTTAACCCCAAAGTACTACATACGTTAAATTCTTTTAAAAGATCCATTTCTTTTACAAAGGTCACCCGATACCCGTAGTATTAACATAGAGTGACTAACATTTATAAGTAAACCAAAACACTTTCCTTATTAAAAATCAAGTAACAACATTCTTTTCCAAAAGTTCAAGTTTGCCTAATTTCAAATGCTCAAGTCTCTTATTTTCGAAAGATTCCATAGATCATAGTCTTAATCACTTAACGTAATCTCCTTTTAAAACAATTGAGTAACATATGCCTTATGTGTGAGTAGCTTGTTCTTGTTTATAACCATCTTATTAAACCAGCCATGATCTAGGAAATGTAATACAATTTTGTCTTATCTTAGCTTCTATGCAAATGGATGTTTCTACTGGTTTTAATATAATTAATTAGTCAATACATTTCCTTTATTAACGCTGCAATGGTTTGTTCGATACTTATTCTCATTTCCGAAATCAGTAAAACATTATTCTTTAAAAGCCAAGTACTCATTACTCACGAATGAGGTTCACAACTTTTTAACAAAATTCATAGTCCTTAACATTTCATAAAATGTCATTTATAAGTTGAGTCTCTTATCTTTTAAGATCAAGTCTCTTAACTTCTAAAATCAATAAACCATTCTTTTACCTACATAAAGTCGTTATAACTAACTTCCCATAAAGCTATTATAACACCTTATGTTTTAAACCAACCAAAACTCGTTTAGCACACGTACGTCTACCGTACTACATAGTTCACAACAATCATGCTAGAAAAGATAGGAAGAGGTTCACATACCTCGCGACGATTATCGATAAATAGCAAAACGCTCCAAGTACTTCAACCCGTCGGCTACTCCTTAAGCCAAGTAGATTACACCACACGTAGTACTCCACTCCTAAAATGGTCATAGTACTTCTATCAAACCTTTCTTACCATTGAAGACTTATACCAAAAAAAAGCCCTCTAATTCTACGGAAAATTGGGCAGCACTTTCCCCGTTTTTACTTACTTTTCCATCTTTCTCCAAGGCCCGAATAACCGTAATTATATGACATATATAAGGCGTAATAATTTAAACAACATAAAGAAGGGAATTACACGCCCAAACGGTAACGTGGTTTACTATCACGCCTTCATAATAACAATAAGTAAAAGAAGGGGATTACGCGCCCAACCGGTAACGCGGTTTACTATCACGCCTTCATATATAGGACAACCAAGGGCTAGGATGAAGGCAAGTGTGTGGTTGAGATTGGGGACAAGTGTGTGTGGGCCCCACAAGCCACTTGTCCAACTAAAATATCTTGCAAGACAAGGCCACTTGTCTTGCCACTTGTCAAGTGATTTCGGCCAAGAGCCACCTAGGGGGGGGTGACACATGTCGCCATCCTATTCGTCCAAAATATTTCATCTTCCGAAAATATCCATAATGGCCAAAATCTCAAAAACAAAGCGGACCCCACAAAACCGTAAATTTCTCCCGTGGGCCCCACGTGACCATTTCCGAAAATAAAATCTCAAAATTCTAATATAATTCAAGAAGCCCAAATACCAAATCTGGGAATCCAATCCCATCAACGAACATTTTTCCTTTACAAAAACCGGAAACTTTTCCGTCGAAAAATCACATCTTTCTTCCTTTCCAATTTTTAATGTCGTATTCTCGTACGTACGTCCTCGCATACATACCCTGGAACTACGGGGTATAACATTTCTTTTCTTTTAAAACAATTAAGTAAATCACTCCTTTGACTCCCCTAAAGTCATTATAATGACCTTTAGGTTTTGGAACTAAGGCACTAGCCAAAAGGTTTGGAAACCACTTCCTTTTCAAGACTCTATGTACTTTAAGTAAAATACTTTCACTTTTAAGAATCCAACTTCACTAAGGCAATGGATTATACAACTTCCGAATTAATCATCAAAGTACAATCAAGGAAGTACATAGAACAAATTCTATTTTAGGCAATCCAAATACAACCACGAAATGGATCATTTAAGGAGCAGGACATACTTTCTTTATCTTAAGGAGTCATGCTAGAAGAGGAGATAGTTCACATACCTTTTCGGCTAATATCCACAAGCTAAGCCGAATACGCGGTACGTAGAAGTGTCAACCTATAATGGTCACAACAAGACTATCAACTTCTAGTCTCTAACGTAGAATAATACTAAGTACATGGTCTCTAATTCTACGAAAAATCGGGCAGCACTTCCTTTGTTTCTACTCACTTTGCCACCTTTTTCAAGGTCGAATACAATAACCAACACGCCACATTTAAGGCCCCAAACAACAACCAAACAAAGGGGATTACACGCCTTACAATACGTGTAAAATTCCGCCCCACACTTCATACGAAATAGCCCCATAATCTAGCCATTCTCGGCCAACATAAATAATAACACCAAGTCCTTTCCAATCCTTTTCTAATTCCAAGTTCTAAGGTCTAACATGTTATATAGTTATAAACCATTTCAACAACTACAATTTCCTTCTTTTTTACAACATGCGACGACTTTACTAATAATCGACTTGAATTGAAATCTTAGGGCTAACATGCTAGTTTTCGGATTTGGGTTTCAATAGCCAATATACTTATCAAACTTCATACAATATAACTCATGCTTGCTAATATCCATAGCTACAATCAATAAGTAAACTTAATTGCTAAAACGACAAAATTTATACCTTTCCAAGCCCTTAAAATTTCCAAGATTCAAAGTCGCGCCTTAGAAATTATTAGCTCCTTTCCTTAGGTTCCAATCCGCTCCAAGCACTCCTTAGAGGCCTATGAAGAACCCATCTTCAAGTTCCAACTTCAAAGTTGAAGAACTCCTTTAGTTTCCGCCTTGCGACTAATACGAAAAAGCCATTTTTCCGAAATCTTTCTATTGAGATATCCTTACAACACTCTTAGGAACCTTGGGTTAAAGTCTTGTGGCTAACGGATCAAAACTACAAATTTTTGTGTGGACAAAGTGACCAACCCGTGAGCTCCCTTGAAGAACAAGAATTGTTGTGATATTTTCTAAGTGTAAAATGAGCTTGTCTTGCACTAGCTTAGTACTTATAACACTAAGGATGGCCAAAATTATAACAAATGTGAGGCTTAGATGGTTTTCACTAGGATCAAGCCCATGTGGCCAAGTTGACAAGTCAACAATGTCATGCTAGCAAGACTAATCTTCCAAGGTGGTTAATGACCATTTTACCCTCCCTAAATTTCGTCCAAGACCACATGTGGGGGTGCCATGTGTCGCCCTCTCATTCGTCCATAAAATTCCGTAACCCTCGTGGGCTCCACAAAACGTAAAATTCATCGGGTGGGCCCCACATGACCAAATCCGTCAAAATAAATTTCCAAAAAGTTAAGAGTTTCATACTCTTCAAATAATGCATTTTGAGAATCCAATTCTCAACAACGAACATTTTTCCTTCCAGCTCTAAGATTTTCCGTCGGAAAAACAATTCCTCCTTTCGTACTAATTTCCTAGTCTTGTTTCCTTAAGCACATTCTCTTTTACATGTCCTGGACTTACGGGGTGTAACAACTAAAAGAATGGTTTTCTTCAGTAATATAAGCAAAGAAATGATTTGAAATAAAGAAGGGCAAATTGTTTTAAAGGTACCAATTGCTAAAGGTTTTAAGAAAGAAGTCACTTAATTTAGAAGCCGGTAAATGTATTTCTAAAAAGGTATTGTGACTTGTCTTGAAAAGTAGAGATGACTTGATACTACGGTTGTTAGTATCTTGGAAGTTTTATTTGAAAAAGAGTCTTTCTAAAGGAGTAGAGGTGCGTAGTACGTTGGGTTAAATTCATGGATTTTATATGACTTTACCGCGTCCCAGATTGGGCCGGGCAGTATACCTTTATGGGCAGACTATATGACTTTACCGCGTCCCAGGATTGGGCCGGTCAGTATACCTTTATGGGCAGACTATGTGACCTTACCGCGTCCCAGGATTGGGCCGGGCAGTATACCTTTATGGGCAGACTATGTGACCTTACCGCGTCGCAAGATTGGGCCGGGCAGTATACATTTATGGGCAGACTATGTGACCTTACCGCATCCCAGGATTGGGCCGGGCAGTATACCTTTATGGGCAGACTATGTGACCTTACCGCGTCCCAGGATTGGACCGGGCAGTATACCTTTATGGGCAGACTATGTGACCTTACCGCGTCCCAGGATTGGGCCGGGCAGTATACCTTTATGGGCAGACTATGTGACTTTATCGCGTCCCAGTTTGGGCCGGGCAGTATAGGCGTCCCTCCATAAAGGGCCGGATTATGTTATGTAAGGTAAGTAAGTTATATGGTAATGAACTTGATGATTTTCCTAAGTATGTACGTAAGAAAGTGACTATAACTTTTATTGAAAAATGGGGAAAAGATAATAAGGTACGATTAAATTCACGAGATGGTAATGACATGGTAGGTTCAGGTATTTACTTCTTTTACACTTACCTCTGTCACGCTTTTATAAATATATGTTTTAATTGTTGTACCTTACTTCCGTTCCATATTCGGTACCTGTTGTACTGACCCCCTTCGGGGGGCTGCGTTCATGCCCGCAGGTTTTAGGTACACAGGTTGGTGATCCTTGCTCTTAGGATCTCGGTTCAGTTTTGGGAAAAAGCTCCATTTGCTCTGGAGGCTTATCTCTTGGTACGGTTTTCCCTGAGGTTGTAGATTCATGTATATTCAGGGGTATGGCGGGGCCCTGTCCCACCACTGTTGTTATGTTAAAACTCTTAGAGGTCTGTAGTCACATATTGTGGGTCTGTTTGTAAAGGAAAGGAGGCAACTGCTTCGGTTGTATATATATATGTCCAGGAAGGTAGCCCTATCGGCTAACCTGTTGTTTTACTTCTGTTGTTTTATTTTTAAGTTTCATTTATGTTCCGCTGATTATCTCTGATGTATACATGTAAGGGTGCCCAGGTAGGGCACCAGTCGCGTTCCCGGGGTTGGGTCGTGACAAAAGTGGTATCAGAGCAGTTAGTCCTCGGAAAGTGTCTACAGACCGTGTCTAGTAGAGTCTTCATTATCGGTGTGTTGTGCACCATATCTATAATCAGGAGGCTGCATGACATTTAGGATTGGTTTCCATTCTTCTCTCTTTGAGATCGTGCAGTAGAGCTGTTATAGTAGGTTGAATCCTCTCTGACCTATTCTTATGTAATGATTATGCCTCGCGGAGCGACCAGGCCCGCGAAGGGCAAGGCGAGAAGGAGTCGCTAGTGGTACACGAGGGTTACGAGGACTCGGGCATAGACTATGCACGAGGTAGTAAGCGGATCGGCGAGTTCAGCCACGCCAGGTAGAGAGCCGAGAGCGGTAGCTCCAGAGGTTCCTGCACCGAGCCTCGATTCCGCAGCAAAGGCGAGTTTAGAGATTATGGAGAGCGGTCGGGCTATTGACTAGCATAGTGGTAGAGGCAGCGACAGAGTGTAGCTAACCCTAGAGCCGACAGTTTGAGGATTCGGGATTTTCTGGGTTGTAGTCCACCCGAGTTCTATGGTTCGAGGTCTGAGGAGGATCCGCAGGAGTTTATTCGGCAATTACAGTGGACTATGCAGGTGCTTAGGGCCTCGGAGACAGAGTCAGTTATGTTAGCTTTTTACCGGTTACGCGATATTGTGTTGAACTGGTTTGAGTCTTGGGAGTTGTCGAGAGGTGTGGGTGCTCGTCCAGCAGTTTGGGATGAGTTCACGGAGGCCTTTCTTGATCACTTTTTGCCTCCTGAAATGAGGAGAGCCCGTGTTGATAGGTTCTTGTCATTAAGACAGAATGGTAAGACTATCAGAGAGTACAGCCTGGAGTTTGACTCCTTGGCCAGGTATGCGCACACCATTGTAGCTGACATGGCGGATAGAGTTCATCGTTATGTGATGGGGCTAGACCGTCGTATGATTACTGCATGCTTGGGGGTGGCCCTTCAGCCAGGTATGGATATTTCCAGGATGCAGGCGTATGCGCAGGGGATAGAGGATAGAGAGAGGGAGGATCAGATTGACTCAGGCCAGCCAAGAGGCGGGGCAGGTCTCGGGGCGATTTTGAGCGGGCGGCCTCAGCAGACTAGGTCTACATTGCAGCCGACACCGAGTGCTCCTCCACAGTTTTCCGGCGGGGGTTTTACAACCCCGGAATGCAGGGCCGGTCAGTCTCTAGAGCTTGCAGTCTCGGGAGATGGGGTTCGGTCGATCGAGGCCACTTTTGCCTCAACGCGCCGATGTGGTAGGTTCCATTCGGGGTATGTCGCACAGACGGTGCTGTTTTTCTTGTGGGTCGTCAGGCCATATGTTACGCAGAGTGTCCTTATAGAGGTCTGGTGGGACAACGCGATCCATCGGATCAGTTGCGGGTTCTTCGCCTTCGATAGCTAGGCAGGATGTTCATGCACCGACAGGCCGTGGCAGAGGTCGCGGTGGAAGTTCCCAGTTTTAGCGGTCCTTTGAACCGCCTATATGATTTCAGGTATGTCTTTGACCATTTAGAAACTTGTATGCATGATAAAGTGGTGGTATGTTTAAGTGTTATGAACGGATTTTATTGAGACTATGTATATGCTAGAAGGAGTTGGAAGTACGAAAAGATAATCTCTTTTGGGCTTATGATGGACGGATATGCGTGTGCAAGGTATTAGGGCCATGTGTGGCATTATTGGTATGTCGGGGTGGTAAAAGGAAACTATGTCGCTAAGTATAAGTTTGACTCCGAAAGAACATTCGGGGACGAATGTTTCTAAGGGGGGAAGAATGTTACACCCCGTATTTTACAGGACATGTTTTAAGAATGTACGTGAGAATCCCAAATGTTAAGATTTGAGACTTGTAAAAATTTATCGGAATTGTGGAATTTGTCGGAAAACAAAATATTGTGACGAATGGGAGGGTGACACGTGTCACCCCCCTTAAGTGAGCTTGGGTGAATTGTACATGGGCAAAAGGGTCATTTGACCCTTGTTAGGAAGACAAGTCTTGCAAGTAGTAAAGCTTGATATATTTGACTTAGTCAATGGGACCACTAGCTTGACATTTAAAAGAACCTCATCCAAGCCACACATTTGTGCACATCTTGACCCTCCATTGAACTATATAGTAGTACTAGTAGCAAGACAAGCTCAACACTTAGCTAAATTTCAAGAAAAATTTGAAGAAACACCTTAGGTGCTCTCGGGTTTGCAAGCCTCCCACAAGAAAAAAAATTTGTTTGTTGTCCATTTAGCTCCACACTTCAAACCAAGGTTTCTAAGTGTATTGTAAGGGTATCTCAATAGAAAAATCCTGGAAAAAGATAGTTTTCGTATTAGTCACAAAGGTGAAAATCTAGCTGCTTTTCTAGGTTTTGGTTGGAAGATTTAAGGGAAGTGGTTTGTGATATTCTAAGGGTCTCAAGTAGCGGATTGAAGTGTCTAGAAGAGGCTCTATGTTGCTAAGGAGCGACTTCAGAATTGGAGTTGGATTAAGAATCGTTGAGGTAATAATCTTGGCTCTTAAGTGTTACAAGATTATATATTGTTGTTAGCCTTACATGTTTGCTAGCATGAAGTATATGTGTTGAAGTTTTATAAGTATTATGGATTGATTGTAGCCTTAAATTCGAAATGTCATTTAAGCCTTGTGAAGTTGGATTACAATTTGGTCGTTTATTAGAATCGTCGCATGTTACTTACTTGAAGATTATAGTAGTTATAATCGATTGCGACTTGATATCATGTTATGCTAACAACTTGGATTGAAATGGAAATTGGTTAAGAATCGTGTTATTGTGTCTCAATGTGGCCGAATTGGACTAGTAGATTGTATTAGTTTGATATCGTTTGTGGGGCGGAATTTTACACGTCTAGTAGGCGTGTAATCCCCTATTGATTAATTGCATTATTGGGCCTTAAATGTGGCGTGTTTGGTTATTGAATTCGGCCTTGAAAAAGGTGGCAAAGTAAGTAGAAACAAAGGAAGTGCTGTCCGATTTTCCGTAGAATTTAGTGACTTAGCACCTAGAATATTCTACGTTTGAAGTAAGAAGTTAATGGACGTATTATGGCCATTATAGGTTGAAGTACTATGTATAGCGTATTCTACTTGAAGGATGGAATAGCTATCAAGGTGGAAGTACTTTGGAGCATTTTTCTACTTGTCGATAATCGTCGCGAGGTATGTGAACCTCTTCCTTCTTTTGGCATGATTCTATGTATGGAATATACATGTAGTAATATTTCATGTTTTCTTCTACTCTTAGAAGTTAAGAGGTATGTATGTGATTTACTCTATGTAAAGGTTATGTCTAGGTTATCCTAAGTTCTTACCAAGTCTTATGGGGGATGTTGGTAAGAGTCGTTAGGAGGTATTTGGAGCCAAGTTGACTTGGCAAATTTTACGGCACAAATGAGAATAAGTATCGAGCAAGCCATTGCAGCGTTAATAAAGTAAAATGTAATAACAATTGATTATATTAAAATGAGTAGAATTCTCCATCTACATAGAAACTAAGATAAGACAAAATTGTATTACATTTTCTAGATCATGGCTACTTGAATAAGATCGTTATAAATAAGTATAATTTATTCACAACGCACCAAAGTATATGTTACTTAACTTATAAAAATTTACGTATGAAGTTTTAAGGCTATGGATCTCAAATTCTTAAAAGTTAAGAGACTTTATTTTTCAAGTTACGGGACTTGATTCTTAAAGGAAGAAATGAATTGATTTACAAGTATAGAATACTCGATTTGGAAAGATTTGATTTCTAAAGTTAAGAAACTTGTTTTCTAAAAGTTAAGAGACTTGAAGTATTTTGAAAGCTATGTGATTTGATTTGAAAGTATAAGTCTCTTGGTTATATAAGGAATGAATTTGTCTAAGACATAAAGAGTTATAACGGCTTTATGGGATGTTGGTTATAACAACTTTATGAAAGACTAAAAGAATGGTTTTCTTCAGTAATATAAGCAAATAAATGATTTGAAATAAAGAAGGGCAAATTGTTTTAAAGGTACCAATTGCGTAAGGTTTTAAGAAAGAAGTCACTTAATTTAGAAGCCGGTAAATGTATTTCTAAAAAGGTATTGTGACTTGTCTTGAAAAGTAGAGATGACTTGATACTACGGTTGTTAGTATCTTGGAAGTTTTATTTGAAAAAGAGTCTTTCTAAAGGAGTAGAGGTGCGTAGTACGTTGGGTTAAATTCCCGGATTTTATATGACTTTACCGCGTTCCAGATTGGGCCGGGCAGTATACCTTTATGGGCAGACTATATGACTTTACCGCGTCCCAGGATTGGGCCGGTCAGTATACCTTTATGGGCAGACTATGTGACCTTACCGCGTCCGAGATCGGGCCGCAAGATACCTTATGGGCAGACTATGTGACCTTACCGCGTCCCAGGATTGGGCCGGGCAGTATACCTTTATGGGCAGACTATGTGACCTTACCGCGTCCCAGGATTGGGCCGGGCAGTATACCTTTATGGGCAGACTATGTGACCTTACCGCGTCCCAGGATTGGGCCGGGCAGTATACCTTTATGGGCAGACTATGTGACTTTATCGCGTCCCAGTTTGGGCCGGGCAGTATAGGCGTCCCTCCATAAAGGGCCGGATTATGTTATGTAAGGTAAGTAAGTTATATGGTAATGAACTTGATGATTTTCCTAAGTATGTACGTAAGAAAGTGACTATAACTTTTATTGAAAAATGGGAAAAGATAATAAGGTACGATTAAGTTCACGAGATGGTAATGACATGGTAGGTTCAGGTATTTACTTCTTTTACACTTACCTCTGTCATGCTTTTATACATATATGTTTTAATTGTTGTACCTTACTTCCGTTCCATATTCGGTACCTGTTGTACTGACCCCCTTCGGGGGGCTGCGTTCATGCCCGCAGGTTTTAGGTACACAGGTTGGTGATCCTTGCTCTTAGGATCTCGGTTCAGTTTTTGGGAAAAAGCTCCATTTGCTCCGGAGGCTTATCTCTTGGTACGGTTTTCCCTGAGGTTGTAGATTCATGTATATTCAGGGGTATGGCGGGGCCCTGTCCCGCCACTGTTGTTATGTTAAAACTCTTAGAGGTCTGTAGTCACATATTGTGGGTCTGTTTGTAAAGGAAATGAGGCAACTGCTTCGGTTGTATATATATATGTCCAGGAAGGTAGCCCTATCGGCTAACCTGTTGTTTTACTTCTGTTGTTTTATTTTTAAGTTTCATGTATGTTCCGCTGATTATCTCTGATGTATACCTGTAAGGGTGCCCAGGTAGGGCACCAGTCGCGGGCCCGGGGTCGGGTCGTGACATTAGGCCAGCTTTGTTGGCTATGTACTGACGATCTTTCCAAATTTGATGTCATCTTCTATCGCCTCTCTCATCTTTACCAATTCAGAGAATAGCCTCCCGACCATAGACAACATAAGATCATAGCAATACAATTCTTGCAATCCTGAATGAAGACCTAGACTAGTTACTTCTCGCTCATTAGCGGTTAAATTCAATCAGATTTCTCAGACCAAATTATATTCAATTATGGTTCTTTTAAATCTCCTTTTTTATTGGCTATACTCGGGCGGCTTCGGCCCTCCATCTACTCGCATATCCGCGGTAGCTCTAAATAGATTTTTGTTTGATCTTTTCCAAGTAATAATGGTCAGGCACAGTTTCCAGATTAAGGTGGAATCTTCCCATGAAGACTCTTGCCATGTCTTCCCAAGAGTCCCAGCGACGGACGTCTTGGGTCGTGAACCATTTTGATGCTTCTTCCGTGAGACTTCGGCTGAACAACCTCATTATAAGAGCCTGATTTCTTTTGATTCCGACAAGTTGGTTGCAATATGCCCTTAGATGATCTTTGGGATTTCCAGTCCCATTGAAGAGTTCAAATTTCGACACCTTGAAGACCTCGGGCAAGTTTAGGTCCGGATACATGCACAAGTCATCATAGATTAGGCCTATTGATTTTAGTGAGCCTCAGTTGGTTTTTTAGCAAGTCTACCATGTTCTGCTCCATCTCTTTATCCCTTCGATCTTGTTCAACCCTCCACACCTTTTCCATTTCTTCGTAATGGTCAATCTTTGTGAAGAGTCAATGGGGGTGATTGGGGTATGAAAAGATATTGTGGGGTGGGGTGTGTTGGTGTCACACCCCAACCTTGGTGGGTATGGACGGCACCCGACGCCCTAAGGCTAGAGCATATCGAGCCTGATATCTATGACATATAAACTAACCCAGGGGTCGACGAGGCCTCTGACATGTACTCAACTGAATAAGTACAAATCACGTGGACTCAGAAAAGGCCCAAACCATACATATATATAACAAGGCCAACTTGAGCATAATAAATCTATTGAAGAGGTCGATGAGGCCACTGTTACACCCCGAAATTCTAGGATATGTATAAGAGAATAGACGGGAGAGCACAAGACTTAAAAATTTGAACGAAAGAATGAATTGTTATCCGAAAGAAAATCTTCTGAACCCTGCGAAGGAAAAATTGTTCGTTAATGAGAATTGGGCTCTTAGATTGGTTATTTAAGACTTTTAAGTGTTTATCGGAATTATGGAATTCTATTTTCAGAGTTGGATACGTGGGGCCCACCCGAGAAATTTTACATTTTTGTGGGGCCCACGAGGTTTCCGATATTTTGACCAATTATGGAATTTCGAGAAACGAAATATTATGGACCAATGGGAGGGCGACACGTGTCACCCTCCACATGGTCATCCTTGGACGAAATAATCACATAAAGAATAGTCAATTGGCTTGATATTGTTGACCAAGTCTTAGGGTCAAGTTGCAAGCTTAGTCTTCCATGTCTTAGCCACACATTTAGTTGGATCCTAGCCCTTGATGTTGTTATATATTGCACACTAGTTCAAGACTAGTCTTCAACACTTAGAAAAAAATATCCACAACATTCTTGTTCTTGAGGGAGCTCTCGGCAATGCCCCATTCCCCACACAAAAATTTTGCAATTGTGGATCATAAATTACAATACTTAAACCAAGGGTTCCTAAAGGTATTGTAAAGTTATCTCAATAGAAAGATCTCGAAAAAGCTACATTTTTACATTAGTCGCAAGGTGAAAACCTAAGGTGTTCTTCAACTTTGAAGTTGGAAATCGAAGAGAAGTTGGTTATGAACTTCTAAGGGTTTCTTGGAGTGGATTGGAACATCAAGAAGAGGAACTAAAGTTGCTAAGGATCGACTTTGAATCTTGGATTATATTTGGGCATATTGAGGTAATAATCTTCTTCTTACTATTGTAATTAAAGATTACATGTTGTATTAGTTGATAGATGAGAATGTGATATATAGAATGAAGTTTGAAAGGATTTGGATCATGTCGACATGTTAAAAATCGAAAATGTCATGTTAGCCGTTAAGATTGTAATTCAAGATAATTATTAATTACAATCGTCGTAGGTTATTGAAAGAATGGAATATAGTTGTTGTAATTGTTATTATGTATATAACATGTTAGAATAACAACTTGGATTGAAAATGAATCGAACGGAAATTGACATTGTCGTAGACATTGATTATAGCCGAGAATTGCCTTAATTATTGGACAGTTTTATATTAATTGTGGGGCAGAATTTTACACATCCTATTAGGCGTGTAATCCCCTTTGAATTGCGGAATTGTTGAGCCTTAAATGTGGCATTTGGTTATTGATTTTCAGGCCTTGAAAAAGGTGGAAAAGTACGTAGAAACAAAGGAAGTGATGCCCGATTTTCCGTAGAATTAAGAGTCCTTATACTTAGAAATATTCTACGTTGAAAGCTAGTAGTTGATGGACGTATTATGGTCATTATATGTTGACATTCTACATACGGCGTATTCAACTTGGCAAGTGGTTTAAGTCGAAGAGGTATGTGGAACTTTCCCTATCTTCTTGAGCATGAGTTTTATAAATGTATAGTACGGTGGACGTACATGGTTAAAAATGAATTCGGTTTCATTTTTGGTATCCTTGCCTTGTTTTCGAAAAGGATATGTGACTTGATGTTACATGGAAAGATTTCTTGACTTGAAAAGTATAGAATACTTGATTTGGAAAGTATTGATTTCTTGAACTATTCTAAAGATGAGAAACTTGATTTCTAAAGTTAAGAGACTTGAAGTATTCTGAAAGATATGTAACTTGATTTGAAAGTATATGATACTTGGTTTTAAAAGTATACGTCTCTTGGTTATAAAAAGAATGAATATGTCTAAAATATAAAGAGTTATAACGGCTTTATGGGAAGTTAGTTATACGTCTTTATGGAAGGTTAAGAGAGTGGTCTATTTGATTTATAGGCACGAGTTGCCTAGGTTGTGAACGTAGAAGTTACTTGGTTTTAAAACCTTGAAATGAACTTCTAAAGGTGTAGTAACTTGATTTGAAAAAATAGACATGTCTTGATACTACGGGTGTTAGTATCTTGGGATTTTTATATAAAAATGTTTTTTTTAAAGGAACGGAAGTACGTAGTACTTTGGGTTAAATTCTTAGATTTTTCATGACATGTTAGTGCCTTAAGTTTAAATAAAATGAGAGTGCATTATTAATTAAGTCTAATAAGAAGTTAGGGGATTTCTTAACTTGCTTATGATATTTATGATAAGCCGGTGGTTCTTATGTTATGTATGATAAGCCGGTGGTGCTTATGTTATGTATGATAGTCGGTTGTGCTAGTGTTATGTTATTCTTGCGGGGTAAACCCCTGAGTTACTACTTATTCCATGGATTTGCTACCCATGATGCGAGTGTGGCGTTTGTACTCATTGCGGGTTCACAAGACCTATGCGGGTGAAATAGTCCCATGCGAGGCGGATGACCTCATTGCGGGTCCACAGGACCTATGCGGGTGAAATTATCCCAGGAGTAGGATTGCTTAATGATACTACGGGCGGGTGGCCCCAATTCAGAGAAGCTCCATTACTCCGGAGGCTTATCTTTGGTTCAGATCCCTGGTATTGTCGGTTGTTGTACATTCAGGGGTATGACGGGGCCCTGTCCCATCACAGTTGTTATGTCAAAATTCTTAGAGGTCTGTAGTCATGTATGTGGGTCAGTTTGTAAAGAAAAAGGATGTAACTGCTTTTGACTATTTATATATGTATATCCAGGAAGGCAGCCTCATCGGCTAGCCTGTCGTTTACTTCTTACTGATTTTAGTTGTGTGTTTTATGTATGTTCCACTGACTTTCTCTGATGTTTACATGTAAGGGTGCCCAGGTAGGGCACCAGTCGCGGGCCCGGGGTCGGGTCGTGACAAAAGTGGTTTCAGAGCAGTTAGTCCTCGGAAAGTGTCTACAGACCGTGTCTAGTAGAGTCTTGGTTATCGGTGTGTTTTGCACCACATCTATAACCAGGAGGCTGCAGGATATTTAGGGTTGGTTTCCATTCTTCTCACTCTGAGATCGTGCGATAGAGCTGTGTTGTTAGGGTCGTCTCTCCCTAACGAGTTATGTTGATTGCAGCTATAAGAAAGGCAGCAGTGACCCAGGAAGGATTATGTGGATTACGTATCCAGGTTGGTAATACTTGTTGTATAGTTGGTATAATGACGTACAACTATACAGATTTATGTATGAGGGTCAGATGCGTGTTGCCTTGGATGATTTTGGATTACCAAGAATTGGTAAGGACTAAATAGATACTGGGAAGGTATGAAACAGTGTAATGAATTCTCATCAAGGTTTTACATACTAATTTGAGATGATTAGGAGATGATGAGCTGTCTGAGAAGGTAATGAACCCTTAAGAAATTTTGATAAGGGACTTAATGGAAGACTATGTTAATAGATTAAGCTACGTAGTATGCTTAAGAGAATAGTATGGATGAGATCCGCATGGAGTAAGTATGGTTGTTATGATTAAGACAACACAATTAAGAGCTTATGAGAAGCCATCTTACCCGTATGCGGGGAAGGATAATGTAGGCTTGGGGCATGGAAATTGTGAGCCTTAGAACATTGGTAGCCGCCAAGTCGGGTTATGGACCTATTACGGGTCGACCCATAGCCTGTAATGAAGCAAGGTCAGTTGAGGGTTGTTCCGCTATGTGACAGGGTCACGAAGGTGCAAGGCCCAAGTCTAGTTAATCATTTTACGGGTTCGTGGATACATTCCACCGGAACCGGGTCGTGAGAGCCGGAAATGGCCTTAAAAATTGTTCGATATAGTAACTCCAAAGATTGGAGGCCAGAATTAGTATGGAAGTTATGTACGTATAATAGTATAAATTTGGAAGTACGGGAAGAGTACAACCAGTAAGGAAGAGAGCAAACAAGTGTAAAGAAATAGAGTCGGAGTCCATAAGAACCTTTCGAGGTAGCTACACCAGTGGGTGATTGGGTTGTAGCTGAGCGGGTACATAAGGATTGTCCGGTGATGATATACAATTGGCAGACCCTAGCAGACTTGATTTAATAAGTCTATGTGACTTGTCCATTTGAAGTAAATAAATTGGTGATTGGAAGTATGTAGTACTTGAAATTGAAAGCTAAGAGACAGAGATAAGAACGTACGATCATTGAAGGATTTCATGTTAAGTGCCCTTGTAGGTGCTTGGATTTGTTTAGTGTGGCGGTCAGGGCCACGATCTTCCGAATGATTTCAGGAAAATGCGCAAATCAAGAATAAGATAAGTACGAGTGCTGCCTGCGGAAAACAAAAGATGTCATTGGTAGGTCTTAAAAATCTTTACGATTATAAGGTGGCGCTTGATGATTCAGATGATTAAAGGGAGATAAGCTCTCTCCCCCACATAACATGATAGTTGTACTTATTATTGAGGGTTATGCGTACCCTTTTAGTTAAGCCATAGATATGGAACTGGTAAAGTCCCCAGCTTCGTTATGCAATAGGTTACAATTTTAGATAACCTTGGAAAAAGGTATCGGGTTGGGGTAATTGAGGACGACACTAGGAAATGGTTGAAGAAGTATCGTAAGGATATAAATGCAGGTAGTACGCATGAATGAAACTGTATGATCAAGAATCAAGATAGAAATATTTTTGCTAATAATGAGCATAAGGAAGGGTTATGACCAGAATGATAAAAGAGAATGCAACTTTGGTTATGTAAGTTGCACGAGATATGATTACCCCAGACTAGTATAAAGACCATTAGTGAATAATGGGCAGTAGGAACACCTCGATGAAAGGTGGCAAAATTTGTACTGACAAGAAGGATAGTAGGAAAAATACGGGGAGGTAAGAGACCCCAGGGCAACTTGAAATGAAAAATAAAGGTAAGACGAGTAGACACTCGAACGATAAGAAATATTGGAAAGCCATTGGATTATGTAATACCATGAATTGAGGTTGAACACCTGACTATAAGCTCTAGGCTCTGGGGAGAATAATAGGATTACTACTTGACGATGTCAAGGAAATCTCCCCCCTAAAGTGCGATTGGCAGGAAGTCTTAGCCATAAGACAAGAGAAGGAATTGAATTTAAATATAGTGACCAAGTTTGGTTGCAACAGAGAAATGGAAACAGAAATCCTAATTGTGATTATATCCCCGAATATTTTGGAAATATGAGACAGGCTTCCAGTTGTTGGAAGATAAGCTGACTACGACTACAGTTCTAACCCCTCCTGAGGCCTGAGGGACTAGACGGTTAGGTTATTATTGTAACACTTTGGGTGTTGGGCTAGGTTGTGTGCTGACGCAACACGATAAGGTTAGAGTCTATGTTTCTCGGCGGTTACGGGAGCATGAAAGGAATTACGCTACTCACGATTTAGAGTTGGCGGCAGTTAATCAAGCCTTGAAGATTTGGAGGCATTACTTATATGGATTTCATGTGGATATTTGTGTAGACCACAAGAGCCTCTGGTATATCTTCAGACAGAGGCAGCTGAATTTGCGACAGAGACGGTGGTTAGAGTTACTCAAGGATTGTGATGTTGATATCCTATACCACCCGGAGAAAGCCGATATGGTTACATGTGCTCTTAGTCGTAGATCTATGGGTAGTCTGTCGGATGGACAACCAGATAGTCAGGGCATGGTCCGTGAGATTTATCAGCTAGCGAGCCTAGGGGTTCAGCTGGTTGATTCCGATAATAGTGGAATTTGAGATACGGCCATCCAAGAGGAGAAAAACCTGTTTGGGTAACAACGGATAGGGTGTTGTGATATGCGGATAGATTGTGTGTGCCCGATGCTGCAGGACTTGTCAGCAGGTTTTAGGGGAGGCACGCAGTACTGATTGCTCTATTTGTTCGGGGTCGACTAAGATGTATCATGACCTCAGATGTGTGTATTGATAAGATGTCCTGAAGAGGGACGTAGCAGAGTTTGTTTCTTAGTGTTCAAATTAGTAGCAGGTCAAGGTTGAGCACCAGAAGCCCAGTGGTATATTACAGGCGATTGAGATCCCGACTTAGAAATGGGAGGTGCTTAATATGGATTTTGTTACAGGGTTGCATCGTACTCAGAGGAAGTGCGACTCCTTGAGGGTCATAGTAAACAGGCTGACGAAATCAGCCCATGTTCTTCCGGTCAGGACCACTTACTCGGTTGAGGATTATGCTAGATTATATAGCAGGGCTATTGTGAGACTGCACGGGGTTCCTACATTTATGATGTCAGACGGATGAACTCAGTTTACGGATAACTTCTGGAGGTTTTCCAGAAGGGATTAGGGACACAGGTGAGTCTCATGTTGCATTTCACCCTCAGACCGACGGACAGGCAGAGCGTACTATCCATGCACTTGAGGATAAGTTGTGGGCCTGTGTTCTTGATTTCAGAGATAGCTGGGAGGATTATTTGCCTCTTGTTGAGTTACGTACGATAACAGATACCATTTCAGTATTAAAATGGCCCTGTATAAGGCTTTGTATGAAAGAAAGTGTAGATCGCCGGTTGGTTGGTTCGACGTAGGCGAGGTTCAGTTGATTGGCCCAGACTTGATTCAGCGGGCGGTGGATAAGGCGAATCTTATTCAGGAAAGATTATTAGCAAGCTCAGAGTCGACATAAGCTTTATGTAGAGAATCGACGTCGACACATAGAGTTTCAGATTGACAATGGAATCTTCTTAAGGCATCACCCATGAAGAGTGTGATGAGGCTTGGTAAGAAAGAGAAACTAAGCCCAAGGTACATTGGGCCTTATCATATTGTCCGTAGAGTAGGCAAGGTTTCCTATGAGTTAGATATGTGTCTGCTTAGGAGGCATGTTCATCCGATCTTCCATGTTGTTATGTTATGAGAGTGTATCGGAGATCCATCTAGAGTTTTCCGGTTGTGATGTCCAAGTGACAAAGGGGTTATCATTTGAGGAGAGTCTTATAGCAATACTTGATCGCCAAGTCAGGTGACTACGGACTAAGGACGTGTCTTCCATCAAAGTCTTGTGGCAGAAAGTTAATAGAGATGAAATAACGTGGGAAGCAGAGGAGGGCATGATAAAGAAGTACCCTCACTTGTTCCCTACTTGTCGATTTTTATTGACGTGTTAGCATAAGTATTGTTATGTGGCCATGTGTGGCAAGTGTGATTATGTTGGGTATAGTCGAGGGACTATGCCAATATCTGTTAAGATGAACCTCGAAAGAACATTCGGGAGGAGAGAATGTTACACCCCAAAATTCCAGGACATGTATAAGAGAATAGACGGGAGAGCACAAGACTTAAAAATTTGAACGAAAGAAAGAATTGTTATCCGAAGGAAAATCTTCCGAACCCCGGGAAGGAAAAATTATTCGTTAATGAGAATTGGGCTCTCAGATTGGTTATTTAAGACTTTTAAGAGTTTATCCGAATTATGAAATTCTATTTTCAGAGTTGGATACGTGGGGCCCACCCGAGAAATTTTACGTTTTTGTGGGGCCCACGAGGTTTCCGATATTTTGACCAATTATGGAAATTTCGGAAAACGAAATATTATGGATCAATGGGAGGGCGACATGTGTCACCCTCCACATGGTCATCCTTGGACGAAATAATCACATAAAGAATAGTCAATTGGCTTGATATTGTTGACCAAGTCTTAGGGTCAAGTTGCAAGCTTAGTCTTCCATATCTCAGCCACACATTTGGTTGGATCCTAGCCCTTGATGTTGTTATATATTGCACACTAGTGCAAGACTAGTCTTCAACACTTAGAAAGAAATATCCACAACATTCTTGTTCTTGAGGGAGCTCTCGGCAATGCCCCATTTGCCACACAAAATTTTTGCAATTGTGGATCATAAATCACAATACTTAAACCAAGGGTTCCTAAAGGTATTGTAAGGTTATCTCAATAGAAAGATCCCGGAAAAGCTACATTTTTACATTAGTCGCAATGTGAAAACCTAAAGTGTTCTTCAACTTTGAAGTTGGAAATCGAAGAGAAGTTGGTTATGAACATCTAAGGGTTGCTTGGAGTGGATTGGAACGTCAACAAGAGGAACTAAAGTTGCTAAGGATCGACTTTGAATCTTGGATTATATTTGGGCATATTGAGGTAATAATCTTCGTCTTACTATTGTAATTAAAGATTACATCTTGTATTAGTTGATAGATGAGCATGTGATATATAGAATGAAGTTTGAAAGGATTTGGATCATGTCGATATGTTAAAAATCAAAAATGACATGTTAGCCGTTAAGATTGTAATTCAAGATAATTATTAATTACGATCGTCTTAGGTTATTGAAAGAAGGGAATATAGTTGTTGTAGTTGTTATTATGTATATACATGTTGGAATAACAACTTGGATTGAAAAGAAATCGAACGGAAATTGACATTGTTGTAGACATTGATTATAGCCGAGAATTGCCTTAATTATTGGATAGTTTTATATTAATTTTGGGGCAGAATTTTACACGTTCTGTTAGGCGTGTAATCCCCTTTGAATTGCGGAATTGTTGAGCCTTAAATGTGGCATTTGGTTATTGATTTTCGGGCCTTGAAAAATGTGGAAAAGTACGTAGAAACAAAGGAAGTGTTGCCCGATTTTCCGTTGAATTAAGAGTCCTTATACTTAGAAATATTCTACGTTGAAAGCTAGTAGTTGATGGACGTATTATGGTCATTATAGGTTGACATTCTACGTGCAGCGTATTCAACTTGGCAAGTGGTTTAAGTCGAAGAGGTATGTGGATTCTTGAGCATGAGTTTTATAAATGTATAGTACGGTGGACATACATGGTTAAAAATGAATTCGGTTTCATTTTTGGTATCCTTGCCTTGTTTTCGAAAAGGATATGTGACTTGATGTTACATAGAAAGATTTTTTGACTTGAAAAGTATAGAATACTTGATTTGGAAAGTATTGATTTCTTGAACTATTCTAAAGATGAGAAACTTGATTTCTAAAGTTAAGAGACTTGAAGTATTCTGAAAGATATGTAACTTGATTTTAAAGTATATGATACTTGGTTTTAAAAGTATAAGTCTCTTGGTTATAAAAAGAATGATTTGTCTAAAACATAAAGAGTTATAACGGCTTTATGGGAAGTTAGTTATAACGGCTTTATGGAAGGTTAAGAGAGTGGTCACGAGTTTCCTAGGTTGTGAAAGTAGAAGTTACTTGGTTTTAAAACCTTGAAATGAATTTCTAAAGGTGTAGTAACTTGATTTGAAAAAATAGACATGCATTGATACTACGGGTGTTAGTATCTTGGGGTTTTTATATAAAAGTGTTCTTTTTAAAGGAACGGAAGTACGTAGTACTTTGGGTTAAATTTCTGGATTTTTCATGACATGTTAGTGCCTTAAGTTTAAATAAAATGAGAGTGCATGATTAATTAAGTCTAATAAGAAGTTAGGGGATTTCTTAACTTGCTTATGATATTTATGATAAGTCGGTGGTGCTTATGTTATGTATGATAAGCCGCTGGTTCTTATGTTATGTATGATAGTCGGTTGTGCTAGTGTTATGTTATTCTTGCGGGGTAAACCCCCGGGTTACTGATTATTCCATGGATTTGCTACCCATGATGCGAGTGCGGCGTTTGTACTCATTGCGGGTCCACCGGGCCTATGCGGGTGAAATAGTCCTATGCTGGTGAAATAGTCCCATGCGAGACGGATGACCTCATTGCGGGTCCACATGACCTATGCGGGTGAAATAGTCCCATGAGTAGGATTGTTTAATGATACTACGGGCGAGTGGCCCAAATTTGATCATGAGCTCCATATTTTTATGTAGTAAAGTATACTCTTGTTTACTCTCATTATTAGTAAGGCACAGTGTACTGTTATTTTGGTCATCATACATGTCTCCAGCTTTATTTTAGACTATATGATTTCATTTCAGTACTTTCAGTTTCACATACTTGGTACATAGTTTGTACTGACCCCCTTCCTCGGGGGCTGCGTTCATGACGCAGGTAGAGTTATATAGGTTGCTGATCCTCACTCTTAGGATCAATGTTCCGCTGTTGAGAAGCTCCATTACTCCGGAGGCTTATCTTTGGTTCAGATCCCTGATATTGTCGGTTGTTGTACATTCAGGGGTATGACGGGGCCCTGTCCCGTCACAGTTGTTATGTCAAAATTCTTAGAGGTCTGTAGTCATGTATGTGGGCCGGTTTGTAAAGAAAAAGGGTGTAATTGCTTTTGACTATATATATATGTATATCCAGGAAGGCAGCCTCATCGGCTAGCCTGTCGTTTACTTCTTACTGATTTAAGTTGTGTGTTTTATGTATGTTCCGCTGACTTTCTCTGATGGTTACCTGTAAGGGTGCCCAGGTAGGGCACCAGTCGCGGGCCCGGGGTCGGGTCGTGATAGCCACACACGATTATCACACATACACAAGTATCTACAAGCCTCTAAGGAGTATACTGACAACAAATGGCTTGGACAGGGCCCCATCATACGCAATAATATACATATTCATCTACCTATCATATTACTATACAACTTCGGATGAACAGAGTGTGATGACCTTTGGCTGAGTTGAGTCCTACTATGAGGAAAGCATTTATATCTCTATATGCACCTGCGGCATAAAATGCAGTGTCCCCAGAAAGGGTCAGTATCAAATAATGTACTAAATATGTAAAGCATGAATAACAATATGAATCTGTAAACTGTAAGGAATAACATAAACTTCATATGAAGCGATAAACTATAAATAGAAGCATGAGAATCCTGGACACCATATGAGACAGATAATGAAACTCTGAAACTCAAACACAATATGTCCAAAGTATGCCTTTACTGTATAAAACTATCCTCGTCTTATTGTGTGATGTGTATGACATGCCACTATACTTATGTATACTAAGAGATGCATGTATAGGTATGCATTGCAATATGAACACTAATTGTTATATATGTTCCAGAACGTACAACCCAATCCTATATATATATATATATATATTGCGGAATGTGAAACCCGATCCAATATATGTATATGTTGTGAAACACGCAACTCAGTCCAATATATGTATATGTTGTGGAATATGTAACTCGATCCAATATATGTAAATCAGGATGATATGAATAATATTAGATGTTAAGGAAAATATAGCAACACCATTAGGACTCGGGGGTGTGGACAATAGATTGTGATAACCATGGCTAGTTGACCTCTTTTCAAACACATAAATATTATACTTTACCTTGACACAACTCTTAGTCGACTCATACGAAGAGTTAGAGAGAAGTTTCTCTCACTAGGCGAAAATGCTCTCAACATTTCTCCCTAGTCGCTCTTCGCAATCCGCCTCATTCTTATGATTTCATCTACGATTTCATACTCCTTAAATCTGATTTCATCTTACTTGAATTTGATACGAAGTTGTTGAGTTTATTACGGAAATTTTACACCTTATTTGAAGATTTTTTGAAAATTGTGGAAAGATTGTTCGAGTTTATCAACTTGTCCATAGATTGTTACGAAGATACTTCAACTTGATTAAAGATTATTCAAGACTTGCATTATCTTCCTTCTAGCCATGAGAAAGAATACAAAGATTTCAGCCAAAAGAATGAAAGAGATTATGTTGATTGTTCAAGATTACAAGATTCAAGATATGAATTTGAAGTTTGCATTTCAGGCCTGCAGCGTGGCCATTTGCTTCTCGGAATATTGTGGAGTTTTCGGGACAGGCGGGTGATGCAGGGTTGTTAGCTGGACAGGAGGGTGATCTTGGTGTGCAAGAGGGTCATGATGGAGGTCTTGGGTTGAGGATTCAGCTCTTTGATTCTCCCAACCTTCCGGCAGGCACCTTGGATGTCGGAATTCCGGTAGGCACTCCTGACTCTGGGGAGTTTTCGGATCTTGATAGGGATCCCGGGTCGAAAGTGGGTATGGAGGGTAGATCCGGGTGGCAGGAGGGTGGTGTTGATATTCAGAATTTGTGGTTTGAACCTTTGGGTCTCCGACCATTGGCTTCAGAGTACAAAGAGGCTTTTCCGTGACCACTTTGGATGCCAAGGTGACAACGGGTCTCGAGGTTGGTCACGGGTTGATTGCGGGTCAGGTGGGTGGGCATGGGTCTTGGGGGAAGTCCATGGGTCACCAGCATTTGGTTGTTGAGTTCGACAATGTTTCTTTTCCAATTGGCCTTGGAAACGCTAAGGTTTTGGAAGCCGAGGGGTTTCTTATCCAAAAGAGGTCTAGGAATTTTTTGCATTCAATGGATGCGGAAGTCGAACAATCTTCCCTTCAAAAGTGACTTAGTAAATTGAGGAATTTAATTTCTAAGAAAACCAAGGAAACATCTCATTCAATGGGACATCGAAAACTTAAAAGGATGGCTACAGAATTCGAAGGGTCTACTCTTCAAACAACTTTTGACACTGGATGGTCTACGGACCTTGATAGAGATCCCGGGTCAAAGGTGGGTATGGTGGGGGGTCCCGGGTTGCAAGAGGGTCGTGATAGTGGTCTTGGGTTGTGGATGGAATCCATGGGTCACGGTATAGAGGGTAATCTTATGAAGGATAATGGTGCGGCTTATAGTTGTATTCCGAATGACAACATGGAGGTCAGAGATGGTACGGGTCATGTGGTTGATCATGGGTCGATGGCGGGTCGGGTCGGTGGTCATGGGTCAGTGTTCATGTCCACGAGGCATCAGTCAAAGGTTGGTGAAGCCATTGGGACTTCTTTTCCCAAGGACATTGAGAATGTAATTGTTGCGGTTTCCGAAACCCCACCCCTTCTCGAGGGAATGACGGGTCGCATGGGTGATCTTCGGTTGATGGAGGATCAAGAGGATGGTTGCGGGTCGAAGGAGGGTCAGATGGGTAGTCATGGGCTGCTGATTGGTCACGCAGGTGGTCGTGGGTCATGGCTGCAGCCTAAGAGTCTTCGGTTAAAGATTGTAGAGCCCGATGTTGGTTCATTTCCCATGGTTCTTGGTAGTTCAAAACGTGTGGAAGTCGAACAACCTACCCTACAAACGAGACTTGGTAATTTGGGGCATTTAATGGCTGAAAGAACCAAGGAAACATCTCATTCAATGGGGCCTCGAAAATTGATAAGGGTGAGAACCGAAGAGTCACCTATCCTAACGAATTCAAATGTTGCGGAAAACATAGGGGCAACTCGTCAAAAGAGACTTGGAAAGTTGATGGCTACGGAATTCGAAGGGACTTCTCTTCAATCAAGTCTTGGAAGATCAACTTATGTGGAAATTGAAGGGTCACTCCTTTCCAAATCGCCTAAGAACTCTCATTTGATCTCGGCCAATGGATCATTTATTGCCAAAAGGCTTGAGCCATTTATGGCAACCTTTTCCAATAGTGCACTACTCTTGAATTCCCCAACAAATGTATCTAATGCACGTACTAAACGTGCAAGGAGTTTTAATTCAACATAGGAAACTTAGGCAAGAATCTTTACAAGTCCTTGTCTAGAACCAAAAGGACTTAAATCTATTATGATCGTATCCCCTCTTGTAATGGCACCTTTGTGTCACGACCCGAACCCGGGCCCGTGACTGGTGTCTTACCCCGGGCACCCTAGTGATACAACATCAGAGTAATCAGCGGAACATAAGACGATAACATGAAATAACAAGAAGTATGAAACAATAGTCTGAGAAAACTTGCCTTACGGCATATCTATATAAAGCAATTTAAAACGACGATTCCCATTACAACTCGCCCACAACAGATTTCTGGACCTCTAAGAATGATCGACAACAATGGCGGGACAGGCCCCGCCGTACCACGAATGTAAATACCTACAACGACGGGGACTATACCATGATAAGCCTCGGAGAAAGCGGAGCTTCCCATCTGTTGAACTGTGACCACTAAGGCGAGATCAACAACGGTGTACCTTTACTGCGGCATGAGCGCAGCCCCGGGCGAGGTCGATAACAGTACCAAGTATGTGGCGAAAATCAGAAATGAAATCATAATAGTCTATAAAGCGGGAGACATGTATGATAACCAAACTACGATTCCTGATAAATAAGCGATATGTCAAGTCGAGGACTCGCGCCTCAAAGTCATCACTCAAATGTAACTATGGGTCTCACGCCCATGCATCAATCATGCGTGGAATACCTTCTCACCGCCAGCGTTTATGATATAAAAGCACCGAAATACACATGAACACGAGTCCCACGTGTCCTAATAAAACGATGCAGGTAAGTACGAAGGCATAACAGACTACTAATCACACGCCCGAACCGGGCGTGGTGGTGCCTACACAGGCACCGCTACCTTAACAATACAAGTAAATGCGGAAATTAAATAACACCTCATTTTTTTCTTAAAACCAGCGTGCGTGCAAGTGGCAAAGCAAGGCTGCCGTAATTAAACATAAGCGAAAGACACTACAACGCATACGAGTCCAATCCAGCGTATGAATACGGACCTCAAGAGTTAAATCGAACTATGACGGACAAGGCCCTCCGTACCCATAAGCGTACAAAAGCACATCGAAGGAACTATACCAAAATGATAAACTCTGAGCAGAGGAGCTATCCAAAACTACGGCGGTCCTACACTGCCGATCACCAAATCGTACCTAAACTGCGGCGTGAACGCGGCCCGAAGGAGGTCGATCTGAAGAATGTACCAAGTATGTGAACAATAAATGCGTAATGAAATCATAACGCTAAACAAAGCAGGAGACATGTATGATAGCCAACCTACGATACAAAACACATAGCGGTCATATCAAGTCGGGGGCGCAAGCCCTCGAGTCACTACTCGGATATAACTATGGGTCTCGCGCCATAATATCAATCATGCCCGTGGAATCCTTCACCGCTGTGGCGATCCATGATATAACATAACATCAAGTCCCACCGGTGGTATAGCATCTTGAGGGTTTACCCTCACTTATACTCTTACCACGGAGAAGGTGGTAAAGCGGTGGTATAGCGTCTTGGGGTTTACCCTCACTTATACTCTTACCGGAGGAGGTGGTATAACGTCTTGGGCTTGCCTCGTTTATATTCTTACCCTATCTCGCCAGGCCATCAAACAAGACATAAGCACTACCATGTCTTCTATAAAAATCCGAATTTAACCCAAGTACTACAAGTAAGCAAGCATACGTGGAATCCCACATCACCGCTTCGGTGCGTCGGTAACTTACAACAAGGCGGTAGACCAACCGAAAGTCGCGACAACTCGATAAAACATAATACTTGCACTCAAAGGCTATTACCCGCGTATAGGCAAGTTTTCAATTAACCAAGCCAAAGTACTTATCAAGGCACACATAGGATAATTCTCATTTTATCAAGCCAAAGTACTAATCAAGGCATACATAGAATAATTCTCTTTTAACAAGTCAAAGTACTTATCAAGGCACACTTAGACAAATTCTCAATTTATCAAGCCAAAGTACTAATCAAGGCATACATAGAATAATTCTCTTTTAACAAGTCAAAGTACTTATCAAGGCACACTTAGACAAATTCTCAATTTATCAAGCCAAAGTACTAATCAAGGCATACATAGAATAATTCTCTTTTAACAAGTCAAAGTACTTATCAAGGCACACTTAGACAAATTCTCAATTTATCAAGCCAAAGTACTAATCAAGGCATACATAGAATAATTCTCTTTTAACAAGTCAAAGTACTTATCAAGGCACACTTAGACAAATTCTCAATTTATCAAGCCAAAGTACTACATACGTTCTTTTATAAAGACTCCTTTCTATGTAAGGCTCCAAGATACTAACACCAGTAGTATCAGGCGTGTCTATTTTTCAAAGTAAGTTACTACACTTTTAGAAAACTCATTTCAAAGCTTGAAATCAAGTAACTCTAAATTTTCACAATCTAGGCAACTTATGCCGATTAATCAAAATAGACAACTTTCTAACCTTCCATAAAGTCGTTATAACAAACTTCCCATAAAGCCGTTATAACCCTTTATGGTTTTAGACATATCCGTTCCTTGATAGTCAAGAGACTTATACTATTAAAACCAAGTATCACATACTTACAAATCAAGTTCTTAACTTTCAAAATGCTTGAGTCTCTAATAGTTAGAAAACAAGTTTTCTTCTACTTTTAAACCTCAGTAACTTCACCCTTAACACAAGTTACTTCTCTTAAATCATGTCATTTCTCCTCTTTTAAATCAAATAAGTAAATCACTCTTTGACTCACAAAGTCATTATGATGACCTTTAGGTTTTAGAACTAAGGCCTAGCCAAAGATTTGGAAACCACTTCCTTTTCAAGTCTCTATGCACTTTAAGAAAAATACCTTCACTTTTAAGAATCCAAACTTCCCTAAGGAAATGGATTATACTACTTACAATTTAAACATCAAAGTACACTCAGGAAGTACATAGAACAAATTCTATTTTAGGCAAATCCAAATACAAGCAAGGAATGGATCATTCAGTAGGACTTACTTTCTTTATTCTAGGGAATCATGCTAGAAGAGGAGATAGTTCACATACCTTTTAGGCTAATATCCACAAGCTAAGCGAATCGCCGTGCGTAGAAGTGTCAACCTATAATGGTCACAACAAGACTATCGACTTCTAGTCTCGGCGTAGAATAATACTAAGTATACGATCTCTAATTCTCACGGAAAATCAGGCACACCTCCTTTGTTTCTACTTACTTTGCCACCTTTTCAAGGCCGAATACAATAACCAACAAGCCACATTTAAGGCTCCAAACAACAACCAAACAGGGGATTACACGCCTTACAATACGTGTAATATTCCGCCCCACAATTCATCTGAAATAGCTTAAAACTCCAAGCCATTCTCGACGACTACATACTAAAAATTCAAAGTCTTTTCCAATCCTTTTCCAAATTCAAGTTCTAAGGTCTAACATGTTATCTAGTCATAAACAACTTCAACAACTACAATTTCCTTCTTTATACAACATGCGACGCTTAGACTAATAATCAACTTGAATTGTAATCTTAACGCTAAACATGCTAGTTTTCTGGATTAGGGTTCCAATAGCGATAAACATATCAAACTTCATACTATATAACACATGCTTGCTAAAATCCATAGCTACCACAATAAGTAAGCCTTAACTATTAAAATGACAAAATATACCTTTATAAGCCCTTAAAATTTCCAAGATTCCAAAGTCGTGCCTTAGCAATTCTTAGCTCCTTTCCTTAGGTTCCAATCCGCTCCAAGCACTCCTTAGAGGCCTATGAAGAACCCATCTTCAAGTTCCAACTTCAAAGTTGAAGAACTCCCTTAGTTTCCGCTTTGCGACTAACGTAAAAATACGTTTTTTCCGAAATCTTTCTATTGAGATATCCTTACAATACCCTAAGGGACATTGGGTTAATGTCTTGTGAACAAAGGATCAAAACTACAAAATTTTGTCTTCCAAGAGGGCCTTGAGAGCACTCTTTAGTGGACAAGAAAAATGTTGTGAAATTTTCTAAGTGTTAGAAGAGCAAGTCTTGCTACTAGTATGATACATATAACACATTGGAGGGTCTAGATTATAACAATTGTGTGGCTTAGATAAAAATCACTTGGATTAAGCCTATGTGGACAAGTTGACTAGTCAACAAAATCAAGCTTAGAAGACTTATCTTCTACCATGGTCAATGACCATTTTACCCTTGCATAAATTTCGACCAAGCCATGTGGGGGTGCCACGTGTCGCCCTCTCATTCGTCCATAAAATTCCGTAACCCTCGTGGGCCCCACAAAACGTAAAATTACTCGGGTGGGCCCCACGTGACCAACGTAAAAATAAATTTCCATAATGCTAAGAGTTCCATACTCTTCAAATAATGCCTTTTGAGAATCCAATTCTCAACAACGAACATTTTTCCTTTCCGTTCGGAAGATTTTCAGTCGGAAAAACAATTCTTCCTTTCGTATCGATTTCCAAGTCTTGTTTCCTTCGTACATTCTCTATTACATGTCACGGACTTACGGGTGTAACACTAACACCTACAGATTTAACAAGGTCATAAAGCGTATCATGATATC
Organism: Przewalskia tangutica; assembly: GCA_029844215.1. Classification (NCBI taxonomy): domain Eukaryota; kingdom Viridiplantae; phylum Streptophyta; class Magnoliopsida; order Solanales; family Solanaceae; genus Przewalskia; species Przewalskia tangutica. The sequence goes on from CM056719.1 coordinate 123,310,525, forward strand.
TGTCTGCAGTCGCGTGATCAAAGCCGGTCACTGCCCGCGATATCAAATGCGGCGTCTAGCCCTGGAACTCTCCGCAGCTCTGCATAGGCCAACCTCATAGGCCCGCATGAGGTATTCCTCGCATCGAGGGTAGCTACTCCCCGGCATCGTCCTGGACTCGCGATCGCGTAGCCGCAAAGACCGCGTGACCACAAGGGCCGCAAACTAACCGGAACTCCGTAGTTCCGCATGGATCCACGGACGCGTGAGATATTCTCGAATCTTGGTCCCGGACCGCTGAGTCTACCCGCGTCGGAGGGCAGCAACCTCCGAAACAAGTCAAGGTGAGTGGTACAATACCAGCATAACTGAGAGTCAAACAACTTTAAGCGCAGTCGAGGGAAAACCCCCTTTACACAAAACATCACAAGATACTAACACACGTAGCATCCTAGCATGTTTACTTATCAAATCAACAAGAAAGTATTACAAGGATATCACAAACCAACACAATCAAGTTATACACACAAGGTACATTCTAATATATGATTAACAAGATCGGGTATCTATTCCCAAAGTACTTCATACATTATCTTTTAGAAGATACGTTACGTTTACAAAAGTCACACAATACCCGTAGTATATGAAAATAGAGTGATTATCTTTTGAAGTAAATCAAAACACTTATCTTCGTAAAATCAAGTAACAACATTCTTTTCCAAATGTTTCAAGTTTGCCTAATTTCAATTACTCAAGTTTCTCATTTTCGAAAGGTTTCGTAGTTCATAATTTTAATCACTTAATGATATAATTCTCCTTTAAAAGCAATTTAAGAAACATATGTCTGATACGTGAGTAGGTTATTCTTGTTTATAACAATCTTATTTAAGCAGCCATGATCTAGGAAATGTAACATCATTTTGTCTCATCTTAGTTTCTATGCAGATGAAAGTTTCTACTGGTTTTACTAATACATTATTAGTCAAAACATTTCCCTTTATTAAGCGGCATTGTGGTTTGTTCGATACTTATTCTGATTTCCGAAATCAGTAAAACATTATTGCTTTTAAAATCAAGTACTCATTACTCGCGAATGAGGTTTTACAACATTTTTAACAAAATGTTAATTACCAAGTAAAACAAGTTAAGTCTCTTATCTTTAAGATTAAGACTCTTAACTTTTAAAATCAATAAACCATTCTCTTTACCTCTCTTAAAACGTTATACCAAACTTCCCATAAAGCTAGTATAACTCTTCTTTATTATCACACATCAAGTCAGTTACCTTTTAAAACCACAAAGCATTTTACACATGTACGTCTACCGTACTACATAGTTATACACATATCATGCTAGAAAAGATAGGAAGAGGTTCACATACCTCGCGACGATTATCGACTAATAGCAAAACGCTCCAAGTACCTCAAACCGTCGGCTACTCCTTAAGCCAAGTAGATCGCGCCACGCATGGTACTTCAACCTATAAGGCCACAAGGCGCTTATTAACATCTAGGTCTAATCGTAGAACATTCTACAGAAAATTCGGCAGCACCTCCCCCCCCGCAACCGCGTAAATCTCCTCCTCTATCGAGGCCGGCTATCAAGTCAACCAGGGGGGGGGGTTTATACATCTAACCGGACGTGTACAATTCTACTTCACAGTAATGCTACACAAGTCTACTGTAATACAGTCCTATGTAATTACAGTTCAGTTCTCTTTCTTTATATTCAGGCTTAAGTCAAAAGACATTGCCGCAAAGCTAGGTTCATTTCTATATATAGTATACTTCAACTATATAATCTTACAACATGTAATTTCCAATTACAATAAGGGGACAAGATATTACCTCGATAAGCCCAAAATTATCCTAGTTTAATGTCGCTCATGAGCAACGTTTAGCTCCAACTCCGTGCGCTCCAACCCGCTCCAAACCACCCTTAGAAGTTCTAACCAACTTCTACTTAATACTCCAACTATCTATGGAGATTTTCCTTAGGGTTTCGTTTTTGTGACTGACGGGAAGTATAATAGTATTTCTGGGCTTTTCGTATAAGTGTAACCTTGGAATACTACAAGGTATAAGGCTAAGGTAATTTGGGTATAGTAATAATACTTTGAGAGTATTTCTACCAAGAGGGGTATTTATACGAGACAACACCACAGGGGGTGTATACCCCTACCCCACTGTGGGGTATTCTCGACGAGGGAAGGGAACTCTCGCCAAAGGGCCTTCTCAAAGGGGAGGAGGCTGGGGCGAGAACCACACTACAAGGAGGGAGGATTTTAACACTTAGGAAATTTTAGGAATGGATGAAGAAGTCTTCCAAAGGGGTATTTATAGGACAAGCCAAGGCCAACCAATGGCCAAGATCATGCCAAGTGCAAGGCAAGTGTAGGCCAAGATCATGCCAAGTGCACCTTATCCATCTACCACAAAATATCCTACCTACTACTTGACAAAACCCAACCATTTCGTCCAAGCCATTACCGCTTCACTTTACCAACTAGAGGGTGACAAGTGTCGCCTCTGCTTGGTCCAAAAGGTTTCGCCTCTCTAAAAATCCGCAAAAATTAGAAATGACATAGCCGTAATTTACCTACGCGAGTTGTGTAAAGCGTTTCGAAAAACGACTCTAATCGGGTGTTGTGAACAAAAATAAATCGCCAAGCCACTTTAAAGTCCAATCTTTTCTCGCACGCCCCACGCATACTGGAAATACGGGGTATAACATTCTCCCCTCCTTAGAAAAATTCGTCCCGAATGTTCCTTCTAATTCTCAAAACACGCGCGCCAGTATAGTCTTCACTACTATACTTACGAGAACAATCCTGCCCACATGGCCACAGAAACACCCGCGCAAATACCTCCATCCAAGTCCACGAGGAAACACCTCTAACATCACCACCAATACCTCTCTGGGGTTCTAAAATATACTTCTTTCGCACCTTCTCTTTACAATAGAAATGATCACATCTATGCTCGCCATACATGCTCGCTTCTTCCTTGCGTATCGCACTTGCTTGTACACTCGAACTCTTACCACATTTACATTCGCCCGATTCCAAAACTCGGGGTTACTATCTCTAACGTGGTCATCATTAACTGGGAACACTCTGGATGGATCTTAGATACTTTCCAACATAACAATACGAAGACCGGACGTCTTGCCTCCTAAGTCGACGGCAAATGCTATCATATAGGCAACCCGCCTATCCTCACATGAACTCAAAGGCCCAAAGTAACTCGGGCTAAGTTTCCTCTGTTTTCCAAAGCTCATCGCACCCTATCCGGTGGTACCTTGAAGACCGACCACAACTCTGAACTCTAAGCGTCGTCGCCGATAATCCGCACGATTTCTCCGAGCCGCCAAAAACCTCTTCTAGATAAGCCTCACCCTATCCACATTGGAACAAGCTCGAACCAACTATCCGAACGCGCCAACATCATACCAATCGGCCAAGAACTTACACTTCCGCCCGCAAGGCGCCATAAAGCGACATCCGAATACTGAAATGGTAGCTACTAAAACACTCCTCAACAGAGACAACAATCCTTACACTACCCACGAAATCCACACACCGCCCGAGGCGAATACGATCTGAGACTCACCCGAGTTCCTAATCCTGCTGGTAAAACTTCGAAAAGAAGCAGTAGTAACACAGGCTCCACTGCATCATAAGGTAAAGGTAGGCACCCGTGCAGCCTTACAACCTTTACGATATAACGCCGCAACATACCACCGAGTACACGTTTGGACTAAAAGATAAGGCGGGCTGACCTCGTCGCCCGACCATCGATTGAACGCATCCACGAACTCAGACTGGTTAACTAAACTTGGGCCTAACACCTCATAACCCTAACACAAAGCGGGACCACCACAAACCGACCCCACCACCATACAGCCGGGTTGACGTAACGTGGCCTCAACCCGACCCGCAACGCCAAGACACTAGCTCCCCGAACCGGAAAACTCTCACTAATCACGTTACGAAAACCTGGCGGTCTTCTTAGCTCAACTACCATCTTTCATTCCACACTACTCAGGGACTTATCCCACAAACATAGCTTACGTGCACTATGCACTCCGACAAGTGGTCAAACATAAAATACTTCTTTACTCGAGATGGCCTTTCCTCTAAGGTCTCTGCGTATAAAGCTCTAAGGCTCACACCTTCTCTATCCCCAAATCTTACTTGGTTAACTAACCAAGATTTCTAATTACAATTTACACAATGCTATCGAATATAACACTTAAGTTATACTCACCCTATCATACATACTAATCCCTGAGGTTAAAGATCTATCTGATTTATTGCTTCACCTCTTAGTCGTTCTAATCAAACTTGCCTGAGGCGATAGCTAAGGAGGTGACGAACTACCCACCGATCCTAAAGGCTGAGTCCTCCTACTAGGACACCCATTCGACACATGGCCCGACGCCACGCGGTATCTGAGCACCAACAAAAGACGGCGTTCCGGGATGGCGTTTGTCACACTGAACAACGGGAAAAGCGAATCCGGTGGCCGGAACCTACGTGTAGCGTGAACCTAAGCTCGAGCTCACCAACTCCTACATACCCCGAGCGCCCCGAAACACGCGAGGACCTTTCAGACCGTGGATGTGCATAATCTAATCTGCTGGTGAGGTGACTCGACTCGAAAGTTGCCAAAGGACCTTTCTGTCCTGGCCCTCTTCTGCTGTCCTTCGTTAACCCGTCGATCTCTACGTTTCTTGGCCTGCCGCGCACAAGCCCGTACACAGGCCATGCTCAAGCCTAACTGAAGAATTACTCTCGCACAACCCTTTCTAAGATATTCATCAAGACTCGCGGTACATCGGTATACTCTCTGGTAGCCAAATCCATAGCTAGTAACAGGGTTGTCTCTTCGCAATCTATATTCTCTGTTTCCGGTCGTGGAACTGAAGGTTCAAATGTCATGGCCGCAGTAGGAACTGCTGCCGCCGTGCTAAACTCTGCTGGGGCTGGTGACGTAGCATAACTCCCCGAACGAAGCACCTAACTCAGGTGATGGTTGGGCCTGTGCCCTCGTAACCCTCTGTACTCTACTCGCAGCTCCCTCGGCTGCCTTGCCCTCCTGGGCCCGGGTTGCCCTACGCGGAGGCATAACGGTAAGGGAAAGAAATACGTGAGAGGGTCCAACTTACAACACAGCTCTAAGGCACGATCTCAGAGTGAGAAGAATAGAAACCAATCCTAAATATCCTATAGCCTCCTGATTATTGGTGTGGTGCACAACACACCGATAATCAAGACTCTACTGGATACGGTCTGTAGACACTTTCCGAGGATTAACTGCTCTGATACCACTTTTGTCACGACCCGAACCCGGGCCCGTGACTGGTGCCTTACCCCGGGCACCCTAGTGATACAACATCAGAGTAATCAGCGGAACATAAGACGATAACATGAAATAACAAGAAGTATGAAATAATAGTCTGAGAAAACTTGCCTTACGGCATATCTATATAAAGCAATTTAAAACCGAACAGTTACATCCCATTACAACTCTGCCCACAACAGTACTACAGACCTCTAAGAATGATACGACAACAATGGCGGGACAGGGCCCCGCCATACCCCTGAATGTAAATACCTACAACGACAGGGGACTATACCACTGATAAGCCTCCGGAGAAACGGAGCTTCCCATACGCTGAACTGTGACCCTAAGAGCGAGGATCAACACTGGTGTACCTTTACCTGCGGCATGAACGCAGCCCCCCGAAGGAGGTCAGTACAACAGGTACCAAGTATGTGAAACTGAAAATACTGTAAATGAAATCATAATAGTCTATAAAGCAGGAGACATGTATGATAACCAAACTACGATTCCTGATAAATAAGCGATCGTGTCAAGTCGTGACTCACGCCTCAAAGTCATCACTCAAATGTAACTCGGTCTCACGCCCATAACATCAATCATGCGCCGTGGAATACATTCTCATCACGGCAGCTTATGATATAAAAGCACCAAGAAATACACATGAACACGAGTCCCACTGTGTCCTAATAAAACGAGACAGGTAAATGCGAAGGCATAACAGACTACTAACACCCACAGAACTAACAGCGTCATAATCTGAATCATTATAACTGTCTAGACCGTCACATGATCAAAGCCGTCACTCGCCCGCAGTATCAAATGCGCGTCTAGCCTCAGAACACTCCGTAGCTCGCGTAGGCCAACCTCGTAGGCCGCATGAGGTATTCCTCGCATCGAGGGTAGCTACTCCCCGGATCGCCCCGACTCGCATCCGCGTAGCCACAAAGACCGCATGACCACAAGGGCCGCAAACTAACCGGAACTCCGTAGTTCCGCATGGATCCCGGACCCGCATGAGGTATTCTCGAATCATGGTCCTGCATCGCTGAGTCTACCCCGCGTCGGAGGCGACAACCTACGAAACAAGTCAAGGTGAGTAGTACAATACCAACATAACTACCGAGAGTCAAACAACTTTAAGCGCGATCGAGGAAAACCCCTTTACACAAAACATCACAAGATACTAACACACGTAGCATCCTAGCATGTTTACTTATCAAATCAACAAGAAAGTATTACAAGGCTATCACAAACCAACACAATCAAGTTATACACACAAGGTACATTCTAATATATGATTAACAAGATCGGGTATCTATTCCCAAAGTACTTCATACATTATCTTTTAAGATACATTACGTTTACAAAAGTCACACAATACCGTAGTATATGAAAATAGAGTGATTATCTTTTGAAGTAAATCAAAACACTTCTCGTAAAATCAAGTAACAACATTCTTTTCCAAATGTTTCAAGTTTGCCTAATTTCAATTACTCAAGTTTCTCATTTTTCGAAAGGTTTCGTAGTTCATAATTTTAATCACTTAATGATATAATTCTCCTTTAAAATAAATTTGAGAAACATATTTATGATACGTGAGTAGGTTATTCTTGTTTATAACAATCTTATTTAAGCAGCCATGATCTAGGAAATGTAACATCATTTTGTCTCATCTTAGTTTCTATGCAGATGGAAGTTTCTACTGGTTTTACTAATACATTATTAGTCAAAACATTTCCCTTTATTAGCGCTGATGTGGTTTGTTCGATACTTATTCTGATTTCCGAAATCAGTAAAACATTATTGCTTTTAAAATCAAGTACTCATTACTCGCGAATGAGGTTTTACAACATTTTTAACAAAATGTTAATTACCAAGTAAAACAAGTTAAGTCTCTTATCTTTAAGATTAAGCCTCTTAACTTTTAAAATCAGTAAACCATTCTCTTTACCTCTCTTAAAACGTTATACCTAACTTCCCATAAAGCTAGTATAACTCTTCTTTATTATCACACATCAAGTCAGTTACCTTTTAAAACCACAAAGCATTTTACACATGTACGTCTACCGTACTACATAGTTATACACATATCATGCTAGAAAAGGTAGGAAGAGGTTCACATACCTCGCGACGATTATCGACTAATAGCAAAACGCTCCAAGTACCTCAAACCGTCGGCTACTCCTTAAGCCAAGTAGATCGCGCCACGCATGGTACTTCAACCTATAAGGCCACAAGGCGCTTATTAATATCTAGGTCTAATCGTAGAACATTCTACAGAAAATTCGGCAGCACCTCCCCCCCCGCAACCGCGTAAATATCCTCATCTATCGAGGCCGGCTATCAAGTCAACCAGGGGGGGGGGTTTATACATCTAACCGGACGTGTACAATTCTACTTCACAGTAATGCTACACAAGTCTACTGTAATACAGTCCTATGTAATTACTGATTCGATTCTCTTTCTTTATATTGAGCTTAAGTCAAAAGACATTGCCGCAAAGCTAGGTTCGATTCTATATATAGTATACTTCAACTATATAATCTTACAACATGTAATTTCCAATTACAATAAGGACAAGATATTACCTCGATAAGCCCAAAATTATCCTAGTTTAATGTCGCTCCCGAGCAACGTTTAGCTCGACTCCGCGCTCCAACCCGCTCCAACCACCCTTAGAAGTTCTAACCAACTTCTACTTAATACTCCAACTATCTATGGAGATTTTCCTTAGGGTTTCGTTTTTGTAGTGACGGGAAGTATAATAGTATTTACGGGCTTTTCAGATAAGTGTAACCTTGGAATACTACAAGGTATAAGGCTAAGGTAATTTGGGTATAGTAACAATACTTTGAGAGTATTTCTACCAAGAGGGGTATTTATACGAGACAACACCACAAGGGGTGTATACCCTCTACTACCCCACTGTGGGGTATTCTCGCTGGGGGAAGGGAACTCTCGCCAAAGGGCCTTCTCAAAGGGGTAGGGAGGCTGGGGCGAGAACCACACTACAAGGGAGGGAGGATTTTAACACTTAGGAAATTTTAGGAATGGATGAAGAAGTCTTCCAAAGGGGGGTATTTATAGGACAAGCCAAGGCCAACCAATGGCCAAGATCATGCCAAGTGCAAGGCAAGTGTAGGGCCAAGATCATGCCAAGTGCACCTTATCCATCTACCACAAAAATATCCTACCTACTACTTGACAAAACCCAACCATTTCGTCCAAGCCATTACTCACTCTTACCAACTGTAGGTGACAAGTGTCGCCCTCTTGTTGGTCCAAAAGGTTTCGTCTCTCGGAAAAATCCGCAAAAATTAGAAATGACATAGCCGTAATTTACCCTACGCGAGTTGTGTAAAACGTTTCGTCGAAAAACGACTCTAATCGGGTGTTGTGAACAAAAATAAATCGGCCAAGCCACTTTATAGTCCAAACTTTTCTACGTACGTCCTTACGTACATACTCTGGAAATACGGGGTATAACACTTTGAGTGACCACTGCTCCCTCCCCCATTTCTTGTTTGCATAACGTTGAGGATTGAGAACCCTCAATGACTGATTGTAGCCATCCTTATTTCCGTTATTAGTAATAATATTTGCATTTACCTGGAAAAAAAAACTCTTAGTCGACTCAATGATTAACTCTTTAGAATGTTTCTTTTTGAAGACTTATGATAAGACCAGTAACCAACAACAAGAATCATGAGAATATGAATAAACAATGAACACTTCTCAATAGGAGAGTTTGATAGACAATATAGTAAAGTTCTCAATGTTTCTTTTCGGAAAATAATAATTCTTTGGATTCTTTCTTTTGGAATAAAGGCATAGTCTTACATACCTGGTTCTTGCCGCTACAGTTGTTTTACAAGTCCTCACTCTTCTTATGCATCATCATCTACATCATATAAGGAATTTAATCTCAATATCGAATCCAAATTCCATAGAAACTTCTCTTAAGTAACTTATCGACATCCTTGAATACTTTGGGTTCTTAGACTCCTTTACAAGGAAATACTTATGCAATTCACACCCACAATTCAATAAAAAAAACAATTATCATCGAAAATTATTTAAGTGTTCTTCGACACTTATAACATATATGATTCCCTTAAGCTTTTCTTATACAAAAAAATCTTATGTGATTCAACTTCACAATCCTTCAAACCAAACTTTCTGTAATACATAACATACACAATCAATTCTATCATCCAATTCAACTCATTCTTGGAGTAAAATAGCTCAACAATTCATATTATGAATATTTCACAAATTTTGCGAAGTTTTGATCATGAAAACTTTTTCATAACTTTCTACAAATCATCAATTAACCATAAACATAGATGAAGGGGGTGAATCTTACCTCAACGCATTAAAGCCTACTCAAAACAACAACTTGCCCCAAATTCAAGGTTTTCCAAACCCAATTCAATACAGATGAGATAGTTCTTATGATTATCACAATATTGGTAGTGTTAATATTACATAATCGACATTTGAATTGATCTTAGGATGATTTTGGATCTTAAAGAGAGTTTGGGGAGAGGTATAGTTCTGTTTGGGATAAAAAAATGACAAGACCCAATTATAAACCCGTCACAAAATTTCCACCAACGAAATTTGATGATGGGATTGGTGGTCTGTTAACCATGTTGATGGTTCAGCTGCACATTGACGGTCCATCAACTCTGTTGTCAAAACGCATAGTTATGATTTTTTCGAAACATATTTCCTTTGATCCATTTAGCTTTCAAATACTCTGAAACTTCCATACACAAGTCGTATACCTTTATTATCCTTTTGTAAGGTTGTACCTCTTCCTAGAACATTGGTATCCTGTCAACATCATGATGGAATGCGAAATTATGGGGTGTAACAGTTGGGCAGCTTCTGGGAGTCCCAGTGGATTTGGGTGTTGGATGAGTGGCAGTATTTTAGTGTATGCTGGGATCAACATAAGTAGGTGGTGTCTAATAAGAAGGTACAAAGCGGGAAGTCTCAGCTAATTGGGTTGAATTTGTTGGAGGTGGGGTATGGTACGAGGTACTAGCATGGGTATTAGTGGTTGGGAAGTGTTTGGGTACGGGTGAGTTCATTTATGGAAAAGGCGGTGGAGGTCTCCTTGTTTCACTGGATGCCTTTTTGGTAGTGCTGATATCAGGCTTCCTTGGAGGTTTGAAATCTTTCTGAACATTAAATTGACCAGATCCTCATAATATGAGGAATTCTGAAGGTCCTGAAGTACGGTGTCCTCGATGACCAAAGCTTCTTTGTTACGTGCGTCTTTTGGAGTACCAGTCATTTTCTCTTGATTATGTTCATTTAGAGATGGTGTTACTGTTTTTGATCTAGTGAAGTATGCTAGTGTGACATCACAGATCAACCCCTCTCTATAAGAAAAGAATAACTCAAAGGCAAATGCCGTTAGAATAATAAAAGATATCACATACAAGTTGCACATAAAGCACATACACTCATGTATTCAATCTAAACTCTTGATTACTTCTCCATTCTGGGGGTATTTTGGACATTTTGGCCATTTTGGTTGTTAGGGTTTCGATTTGAAGGACTATGGTCGATTTGCTACCACGGTGTAATTGAGACTAAAACTCTTATATAAATAAGGGGATTATAATTTTTATAATATAGGGGTCGAGTCTTATCTAGACTACCTATGTATCCCTCCGTGGGAAATCAGTCCCTTATGTCGTTCGGATTACAAATAAATTCATCCTAATTTATTCTACTTAATAATTCCCAGACCAGCCCCGATAAGGGCTTTCTGCGTATTCTTCCTCGGGACATCAGGTCGGATGTAGTTTCTTCTATAAAAAGTGGGAGGGGATAACTATTACACCCCGTAGTTCCAGAGTATGTATGTGAGGACGTACAAACGAGAATACAACACTAAGTACGAAAGGGAAGAAAATATTGAATTTCCGACGGAAAATATTCCGAACCTCGTGAAGGAAAAAGGTTTATTATTGGGAATTGGATTCTCAATTTTGGTATTTGGACTTCTTGGAATATAAGAGAATTATGGATTTTATTTTCCAGAATTGGTCACGTGGGACCCACGAGAGAAATTTACGGTTTTGTGGGGCCCACATTACTTTCGAGATTTTGGCCATTATGGATGTTTTTGGGAGATGAAAATATTTTGGACGAATAGGAGAGCGACACGTGTCACTCCCTTAGGACAAGTGGCAAGTCAAGTGTCACAAGTCTTGTGTTGGACAAGTGGCTTGTGGGACCCACACACTTGTCCCCAAGCTCATCCACACACATGCTTGCATCCTAGCCCTTGGTTTTCTTATAAATACACCCTTGTAGCAAGACTTCATCAACACTTAGATATTTTTTTCCAAGGCAAAATACTCCCCCCCGCTTGAGACTTGCTCTCGGCACCCCTCCACTTAGGCTTAGAATTTGTGCTATTGTTGTTGATAAATCCCAACACTTAAACCAAGTGTCCCTTGTAGTGTTCTAAAGACATCCCAACACAAAAATCCCGGAAATACTACGTTAATCCAATAGTCGCAAAGTGAAACCCTAAGGTGATCTTCGTATTTTTGGATGGAGTGTTAAGAGAAGTTGGTTAGGAACTTCTAAGGGTTTCTTGGAGTGTATTGGAATGTAAGGAATTGGAGCTAAGATTTCTAAGGATCGACTTTTAATCATTGGAAAATTTTGAGCTTATCGAGGTAATGATCTTTGTCCTTCTATTGTAATTGGAGATTACATGTTGTAATAGTATATATAAATTGAGTATATGATATGTGGAAGGAAGATTGAAAAGAATTGGACCTTAACAAAGTTGTTAAATCAAGAATTGACATTGGACTGTATTTACATTGGACTGTATTTACAATGGACTGTTTTGTATATTGTGGGGCAGAATTTTACACGTCCAGTTAGGCGTGTAATCCCCTTTGAGTTTCTGTTTTATTGCGCCTTAAATGTGACATGTTGGTTATTGAATTTCGGGGCCTTGAAAAAGGTGGAAAAGTACGTAGATATAGGGGAAGTGCTGCCCAATTTTCCGTAGAATAAGAAACTTTATACTTAGAAATATTCTAAAAAAGAAAACTAGAAGTTGATAGATGTGTTATGGTTATTATAGGTGGATATTCTATGTGCGGCATACTCGACTTGGCTAGTGGATTAAGACGAAGAGGTATGTGATTCTTCTTATTCTCTTAAGCATGATTGTTGTGAAATATATAGTACGGTAGACGTACGTGTGTTAAATGAATTTGGTTTCATTTTTGATATCTTTGACTTGACTTCTAAAATCTTCAAGGGGTCTTGAATTATTCTAAAGAGTTGTGAATCATTATTTGGAAAGAAATTGATATTTGGTTTGAAAAGAATAGGTCCTCTTGGTGTTCCAAATGATTGTAGTTATTTTGAATTGCTTGAAAAATAAGTGTTATAATAGTTTTATGGGAAGTTAGTTATAACGACTTGAGGAGGATAAAAAAAACGGCTTACTTACTTGATTTTAAAGGCCTTGTAAAGATTTTCTGAAGATGTAGTAATTTGGTTTGAAAAGAAAATGTGTTTTGATACTACGGGTATTAGTATCGTATAGTTTTTACGTAAAAAAAGATCTTTTTGAAAGAATTAAAGTATGTAGTACTTTGGGGTTAAAACCCGGATTGTTGGCATAAAATGAAAGTACTTTGAGTTTATAAAAATGGTGAATCAGTTTACATGTTAATGAAAGTCTAAGAGTATGTTAAACTTGCCTATGCTAGTTGTGATAGCCTTTGTTGTGCAAGTGTTGTATTTCTATGTTACTGCGTCTCTCGATGGAGGGCCGGTTATCTTGTTGTTTACTTGGACATACCGACGCTGGTGGGTGGTCCACGGGTATGCTTCCACTATGAGTGTTATCTTGTTATTTCCTTGGACATACTGACACATTGGGTGGCCCACGGGTATGCTTACACTATATTGTTCCTTTGGACATACTGACACGCTGGATGGTCCACGGGTATGCGTCCACTAGGATTGTTCCATGGCTATGCTTACACCGATGAGAGGTTCCGGGGGCATGTGGCCATGGTGCGGGTTAAATTCCCGGGTCATGTTATTAGTCCATGGACTAGCTATCCATGAAGCTTGCCGCAGTGATGAGTGGCCACGGGCTTGATTTGTACATGTAGTTACAGGCACACTTTAGATAGTTGTCCTGGTCATTTCTCGTGTATCGGCAGGCTCTGGTAGATAGCTTAAGATACTTGCCTCGGTCATATCTCGTGACACGGTAGGCTCTGGTACGTTGGCTTAAGATACTTGCCCCGGTCAGTTGCGTGACGCGGGTTGGATCTAATAGTTGGCTTCCATACTTGGCCCGTAAAGTTTTATGATACAGGATTGGATCTGGTAGTTGGCTCTTCTACTTGGCCCGATCGGTTTTATGACGCAGGCGGGATCTAGTGTTCAGGTACACATATGGGTGTTGTTTTACATCATGGACTGCCGGCAGTGAGGCAGGAGTTCCACGGGCATGATTAATATTGTGGGCGTGAGACCCATAGTTATATGTGAGTGATGATTTTGAGGGCATGTGTCCCTAACTTGACATGACTGTTTATATATTGTGAAATGGTCTTTTAAAAAGATGAAATGTGATTTCATTACAGTACTTTCAGTTTTACATACTTGGTACCTATTGTACTGACCTCCTTCGGGGGGTTGCGTTCATGCCGCAGGTAGAGGTACACCGGTTGTTGATCCTCGCTCATAGGATCACGGTTCTGGGTATTGGAAAGCTTTGTTTCTCCGGAGGCTTATCTTTTGGTATTGTTCCCTGTCATTGTAGGTACTTGTACATTCAGGGGTATGGCAAGGCCCTGTCCCGTCATAGTTGTTATATCAAACTCTTAGAGGTTTGTAGTCCTGTTGTGAGTTGGGTTTGTAAAGGATGTAACTGTTCGGGTTTTGATATATATGCAGAAAGGTGACCTTATTGGTTAGCCTGTTTCTTATTTTATATTGTTCCAGGTCTATGGGTTATTTCCGCTGGTTTTTCTCTGATGTATGATCACTAGGGTGCCCGGGGTAAGGCACCAGTTGCGGGCCCGAGGTCGGGTCGTGACAAAAGTGGTATCAGAGCAGTTAATCCTCGGAAAGTGTCTACAGACCGTATCTAGTAGAGTCTTGATTATCGGCGTGTTGTGCACCACACCTATAATCAGGAGGCTACAGGATATTTAGGATTGGTTTTCATTTTTCTCACTCTGAGATCGTGCGATAGAGCTGTGTTATAAGTTGGACTCCCTCTGACGTATTCTTATGTACCAGTTATGCCTCCACGCAAGGCAACCAGGGCCCAGAAGGACAAGGCAGCAGAGAGAGCTTCTAGTAGAACACGAGAGGTTACGAGGCACAGCCCGATCATTACAGGGTAGTGCTTGACGGCGAGCTCACGACGCCTTGCCCGGGAGAGTTTAGAGCGGCGGCCTGCGAGGCCACGATACTGAGCCTCCAGTCCCATGGCCAGGAACAGAGGATATGGGTTACAAAGAGATGGCCCAGTTACTAGCTAGGATTGTGGCGAGGCATGAGAACAGACGGGAACCAGTGGTACCGGTGGTGCACCCCAGAACCGATAGTTTGAGGCTTCGGGACTTCTTGAGTTGCAGTCCACCAGAGTTCTATGGATCGAGAACTGAGGAAGATCCTCAGGAGTTTATTCGACAGTTGAAGCGGATCATGAAGGTGATCAAGGCCTCAGAGGCAGAGTCAGTGGTATTGGGTTCTCATCGGTTGCGTGATATTGCAGTCAACTGGTATGATTCATGGGAACTGTCCCGGGGGAGCATGCGCTTCCAGCTAGCTAGGACGAGTTCTCGGAGGCATTTCTTAACCACTTCTTGCCTCCACAGATGAGGAGAGCCCGGGTGGATAGGTTTTTGAAGTTGAGACAGAATGGGCGGACGGTTCGAGAGTACAACATAGAGTTCGACTCATTAGCTCGGTATGCCCCCACTCTAGTGGAAGACATGGAGGATAGAGTGCACCGATATATCACGGTACTTGATGATTATCTAGCAGAGGGTTGTACGAGAGTAGCTCTTCAGCCGGGCATGGACATTGCCCGCATCTGAGCTTATGCACGGGATCGAGAGCGTAGAGGTCGACGAAATGACCGAGATCAGCATAAGAAGGCCAAGACGGCAGGATCCTTTGGTAACTTTCGAGGCGGACCGCCTCAGCAGCAGGCTAGTTATGCACCTCTGCCCGATTGAGTGGTCCTCCACGCGCCTTGAGGCGTCCGGTATTGATAGCATGTCGGAGCTCCGAGGTTGAGTTTTGAGAGTAGGGTGTTAGCGGATGAAGTCACCCCTACCTCGGTGTGGCCAATGTGGTAGCCCCCATGCGGGAGAGTGTCATGGTATTCAGAGAGCTTGTTTTACCTGCGTCCAGCAGGGCCATTTTGCGAGAAATTGTCCGACCAGAGGTAGCGCAGATGTTAAGACTCATCCTTTGGGATCGGTGGCTGGTTCATCGTCTTCTATAACTATGCGCCCAACAGGGCAGGATTATGATTAGAGCGACAAAGGGAAAATAAAGCAATAGTTACAGGTATATCTTTAACCCTTTTTTAGACTAGTATGCGTTGATCAGATAGTTACATGTTAAGTGTTATGTACAGGTAGTTTTGTGTAAATTGTGATTTAACAAGCCTGGTTAATAAAAATGGTAAGTTTGGGGACATGGAAATTGTGAGCCTTAGAATGTGGATAACCATTGAGACCTTAGATACAAGGCCGAATTGAGTGAAAGATTTTACGGTTGATCTTGGTCAGAGTGCATAGTATACGTGAAGTATATTAGTGTGATAATTCCATAGGTGGTGTGATATGAAAGTGGGTAGTTAAGCTTAGAAGACCACTAAACTTTCATGACTTGAATAGAAAGATTTGTTCCGGACGAGGAATGAGGAGATAGTGTGTTAATGGGTCGGGTTGAGGACCAATCGTGGGTCAACCCGCAACCCGGAATTTAGTGGGGTCAGTTTGGGGTGGTCCCGCTAGGTGATAGGGTCACGAGGGTGCAAGGCCCAAATCTGGTTAATCGTTGTACTGGTTCGTGGATGCGTTCCACCAGAATCAGGTCGGGAAGGCCGAGGATGGCCTTAAAGGAATTGAAGCTAGTATAATGACCAAATTTGAAAGTGGCGACTCCAAGGTTTTGAAAACTGAAGCGATGACTGGAATGTGGTGCGTGTACTAGAAAGAGTTCGGGTGTACGAGAAGGGTACGACGAGTAAGAAAAGAAGCGAACATGTGTTAAACGGATGGAAGTGACTATTTATGTGAAGTGAAGGTACGAAGAAAGTATCCTTTGGACCATTAGTGGGAGTTAATAGTGATATTGCACGTAAGAGGTGATTCCTCATTGGCTGGGATTTAAGTATTGCATGTGTGTTATATTATGGCCATATGTGGCATAATTGGTTTTGTAAGTATTATAAGCGAAGACTGTATCGGCGCATGTGTTATTTGAGACTTAGAAGGAACATTCGGGAAGAATATTTCTAATGGGGGAAGAATGTTATACCCCGTAGTTCCATAGTATGTATGTGAGGACGTACGTACGATAATACAACACTAAGTACGAAAGGGAAAAAAAATTTGAATTTCCGACGGAAAATATTCCGAACCTCATGAAGGAAAAAGGTTTATTATTGGGAATTGGATTCTCAATTTTGGTATTTGGACTTCTTGGAATATAAGAGAATTATGGATTTTATTTTCCAGAATTGGTCACGTGGGACCCACGGGAGAAATTTACGGTTTTGTGGGGCCCACATAACTTTCGAGATTTTGGCCATTATGGATGTTTTTGGGAGATGAAAATATTTTGGACGAATAGGAGGGCAACACGTGTCACCCCCCTTAGGTGGCATGTTGGCCGAAATGAGAGGACAAGTGGCAAGCCAAGTGTCACAAGTCTTGTGTTGGACAAGTGGCTTGTGGGACCCACACACACTTGTCCCCAATCTCATCCACACACATGCTTGCATCCTAGCCCTTGGTTTTCTTATAAATACACCCTTGTAGCAAGACTTCATCAACACTTAGATATTTTTTTCCAAGGCAAAAATACTCCCCCCCCCCCTCTTGAGACTTTCTCTCGGCACCCCTCCACTTAGGCTTAGAATTTGTGCTATTGTTGTTGATAAATCCCAACACTTAAACCAAGTGTCCCTTGTAGTGTTCTAAAGATATCCCAACACAAAAATCCCGGAAATACTACGTTAATCCAATAGTCGCAAAGTGAAACCCTAGGGTGATCTTCATATTTTTGGATGGAGTGTTAAGAGAAGTTGGTTAGGAACTTCTAAGGGTTGCTTGGAGTGGATTGAAACGTAAGGAATTGGAGCTAAGATTCCTAAGGATCGACTTTTAATCATTGGAAAATTTTGGGCTTATCGAGGTAATGATCTTTGTCCTTCTATTGTAATTGGAGATTACATGTTGTAATAGTATATAAATTGAGTATATGATATGTGGAAGGAAGATTGAAAAGAATTGGACCTTAACAATGTTGTTAAATCAAGAATTGACATTGGACTGTATTTACATTGGACTGTATTTACAATGGACTGTTTTGTATATTGTGGGGCAGAATTTTACACGTCCAGTTAGACGTGTAATCCCCTTTGAGTTGTTGTTTTATTGCGCCTTAAATGTGACATGTTGGTTATTGAATTTCGGGCCTTGAAAAAGGTGGAAAAGTACGTAGATACAGGGGAAGTGCTGCCCAATTTTCCGTAGAATAAGAAACTTTATACTTAGAAATATTCTAAAAAAGAAAACTAGAAGTTGATAGATGTGTTATGGTTATTATAGGTGGATATTCTACGCGCGACATACTCGACTTGGCTAGTGGATTAAGCCGAAGAGGTATGTGATTCTTCTTATCCTCTTGAGCATGATTGTTGTGAAATATATAGTACGGTAGACGTACGTGTGTTAAATCAATTTTGTTTAATTTTTGATATCTTTGACTTGACTTCTAAAATCTTAAAGGGGCCTTGAATTATTCTAAAGAGTTGTGAATCATTATTTGGAAAGAAATTGATATTTGGTTTGAAAAGAATAGGTCCTCTTGGTGTTCCAAATGATTGTAGTTGTTTTGAATTGCTTGAAAAATAAGTGTTATAATAGCTTTATGGGAAGTTAGTTATAACGACTTGAGGAGGATAAAAAAAAACGGTTTACTTACTTGATTTTAAAGGCCTTGTAAAGATTTTCTGAAGATGTAGTAATTTGGTTTGAAAAGAAAACGTGTTTTGATACTACGGGTATTAGTATCGTATAGTTTTTACGTAAAAAGAGATCTTTTTGAAAGAATTAAAGTATGTAGTACTTTCGGGCTAAAACCCGGATTGTTGACATAAAATGAAAGTACTTTGAGTTTATAAAAATGATGAATCAGTTTACATGTTAATGAAAGTCTAAGAGTATGTTAAACTTGCCTATGCTAGTTGTGATAGCCTTTGTTGTGCAAGTGTTGTATTTCTATGTTACCGCGTCTCTCGATGGAGGGCCGGTTATCTTGTTGTTTACTTGGACATACCGACGTTGCTGGATGGTCTACGGGTATGCTTCCACTATGAGTGTTATCTTGTTATTTCCTTGGACATACTGACACGTTGGGTGGCCCATGGTTATGCTTCCGCTATATTATTCCTTTGGACATACTGACACGCTGGATGGTCCACGGGTATGCGTTGTCACGACCCGACCGGGCATGGCCCGGTGCCCTACAGGCACCCGCACCGTATACATCAGAGAATAGTAGTGGAACATACATATAACTCAAAAGAAATAAATAACAGGCTAGCCGATAAGGCCACTTTCCAAAAGTATACACATCCCAAAAAGCACTTACCTCTTTTTTTTTCCTTTACAACCCAATCCACAAGACATGATTACAGACCTCTAAGAATAATAACTGTGACGGGACAGGGCCCCGCCATACCGCTGAATGTACAACAACTGACAATACCAGAGATCTGAACCAATGATAAGCCTCCGAAGTAATGGAACTTCTCAACAGCTGAACAGTGATCCTAAGAGTGAGGATCATCAACCTGTATAACTCTACATGCGGCATGAGCGGCCACTGGGAGGTCGATTACAACAGTACCAAGTATGTGGCCCGAAATCTTGTAATGAAATCATAATAGTCTAAAATAAAGCTGGGGACATGTATGAAAACCACATTAACAGTACACTATGCCTTACTAACAATGAGAGTGGACAAAAATAAACTTTACCAGTTTTAAAACAGGAAGCTCATGATTAACCTAGGGCTATCCGCCCGTAGTATCATTCTGCAATCCTACTCCTGGGATTATTTCACCCGCATAGGCCGTATGGACCCGCATGAGGTAATTTCCTCGCATAGACTGTATCCGTCCCCATAGGTCATATGGACCCGCATGAGGTAATTCCCTCGCATAGGACTGAACCGCCCCGTATAGGACTATTTCACCCGCATGAGCCCTACGGACTCGCATGAGGTATTCCTCGCATCATGGGTAGTAAATCCACGGAATATGCAAATGCCACAAACCCGGGGAATGACCTCGTAATGAACAATATATCACTAGCACAACCGGCTATCATACATAACATAAGCACTACGGGCTTATCATACATAACATAAGTACTACCGGCTTATGATACATAACATAAGCACCACCGGCTTATCATAATTATCATATACTCTCATTTTAGTTAACTTAAGGCATTAACATGTTATTGGAAATCCGGTAATTTAACCCAAAGTACTATGTACTTCCGTTCCTTTAGAAAAAGAGAACCCCTTTTTTATATAAAACCCCCAAGATACTAACACCCGTAGTATCAAGGCTTGTCTACTTTTCAAAACAAGTTACTACACCTTTAGAAATTCATTTTAAGGTTTTGACACTAAGTAACTTCTACATTCACAACCTAGGCAACTCATGCCTATAAATCAAGTAGACACTTTTCTTAACCTTTCATAAAGCCGTTATAACTAACTTCTCATAAAGCCGTTATAACTCTTTATGCTTTAGACAATTACATTCTTTTTGAAACCAAGAGACTTATACTGTTAAAACCAAGTATCATATACTTTCAAATCAAGTTTCATAACTTTCAGATTACTTCAAGTCTCTTAACTTTAGAAATCAAGTTTCTTAACTTTAGAATAGTTCAAGTAATCAATACTTCCCAAACCAAGTATTCTATACATTTCCACGTCAAGAAATCTTTGTTTACCTTTTTAGAATAAACCATTCTTTTAACTTCCCGTGAAGTTGTTATAACCAACTTCCCATAAAGTCGCTATACTAACTTTATGTTTTAGAAATTAAGACATCTTAACCTTTAAAACAAGTGAGTTAATTCTCTAACTCAACCAAATTGGACATGCTTAAACAAGTCAAGGATACCAAATGAAATTAAATTCATTTAAATCTCGTACGTCCACCGTACTATACATTTATAGCTACTCATGCTCAAGAGATAAGAAAAGTTCCACATACCTCTTTGACTTAATCCACTTTCCAAGTTGAATATGCCGCACGTAGAATGTCAACCTATAATGACCATAATACGTCCATCAACTACTAACTTTCAACGTAGAATATTCCTAAGTATAAGGACTCTTAATTCTACGAAACATCGGGCAGCACCTCCTTTGTTTCTACGTACTTTTCCACCTTTTTCAAGGCCCGAATTCAATAACCAAACATGCCACATTTAAGGCTCAAAAATGAGTTAAACAAAGGGGATTACACGCCGCACAGGACGTGTAAAATTCTGCCCCACAATCGATATCCAAATTGTCTAACATTAATGTCCTTCTCGGCTAACAATGTACAACAACACAAAGTCTTTTCCAATTCTTCCTCAATCCAAGTTGTTTAGTCTAACATGTTATATAGCCGCAAACGATTATAACAACTATAATCTCTTCTTTCAATAGCATATGACGATTGTATCAACAATTAAATTGAATTACAAACTTAATAGCTAACATGAACTTTTCGGAATTTAGGCTTCTAAAATTCCATAACACTTATCAATCTTCATAACATATATCACATGCTCATTTCTAACTTATCATAACATGAAGTCTTTAATTACAATAGCAAGATGAAGATTTATACCTCAAATAAACCCAAATATTATCCAAGACTTCAAGTCCATCCTTAGCAACTTTTAGATCCTCTTCTTATGTTCCAATCCTCTCCAAGCACTCCTTAGAATCTCATAACCAACTTCTCTTCAATTTCCAACTTCAAAGATGAAGAACACCTTAGGTTTTCGCCTTGTGACTAACGTGAAAACATATTTTTTCCGGAATTTTTCTATTGAGATATCCTTGTAATACCCTTAGGAACCTTGGGTTGAAGTTTTGTGAATTATGATCCACAATTGCAAATTTTTTGTGTGGGCAAGACCTCATTGCCGAGAGCTCTAAAAAAACACCTAAAGTTCTTGAAAAATTTCTAAGTGTTAAATACTTGTCTTGCACTATGGATGAATATATAACTAAATGGAGGGTTAAGATTAGAACACTTGTGAGGTTTGGATGAATTTCATTTAAAAATCTAGTCAAGTGGCCCTTTGACTTAGTCAATATTATCAAGCTCTAGTCTAGCAAGACTTGATCATCCTTGCTTGGGTCAAATGACCTTCCTATCCTTGGTCCATTCGACCAAGACCATCCAGGGGGTGACACGTGTCACCCTCCCATTCATCGCAATATTTCATTTCCCGACATTTCCATAGTTCCGATAATTTTTACTAGTCTCACATCTTAACGTTTTGAGCTCTTACGTACGTTCTTATAAACATGTCCTGGAATTACGGGGTGTAACATTCTTCCCCCCTTAGAAATATTCGTCTCCGAATGTTCTTTCGGAGTTCCATCAAAACGGATATTGGCATAGTCCCTTGACTACACCCAACATAATCACCCTTGCCACACCTGACCATATAACAATACTTATACTAAAACGTCAACCTGAACTCCAAGTGTCAACGTTGGTTATCTGCATAAAGCTTCTGCTGACTCTGAGCTTACTAATAATCTTTCCTGGATAAGCTTCGCCTTATCCACAGCCCGCTGAATCAAGTCTGGACCAATTAACTGAACCTCGCCTACGTCGAACCAACCAACCGGCGATCTACACTTTCTAACATACAAGGCCTCATACAGGGCCATCTGAATACTGGAAGGGTATCTGTCATCGTACGTAACTCAATAAGAGGCAAAATTGTTACACCCCGTAAATTCAAGAGGATAAGTTAAGAACGTACGAAAGGAAATAAGATTTGAATTTGGAAAGTTGGGTTGGAAAAATGTTGTAGGCAGACTTTCAGTCAAATTTGGAACGGTATATCTCCTAGTTCCGTAGGAGTTTTGAGGTGTTTTAAAAGACTGGTATGAAGTTCGTTGAGTCTAGTTTCTAACGCAACAAACCAATCGTCGATTGAATATCGGGGTAGGAAGTTACGGGCGTTAGAAGTTCTGTGGGCTGACGCAGAGGACAGATTTTCCCAACAGGCGTCGCAGCGCCGCGGCACCGTCAGCAGGGCCGCGGCGCCGATAATTCTGAATGTCCTCTGAGGTTGCAGCGCGGCTGGCTGCGAGGGCAGCGCCAAGGCGGGATTTTTACGCGGAAAGGGGCGAAAAACAGGGGATATTTTGATAGAAGGCCTATGGGAGGGTGACAAGTGTCCCTCCCATCTTTTTGACCAAGGGAGGGTCTTATTTTAGGCCCAAGTCTTCAATACTTGGCCATTTGCAAGGGTTTCCTAAAAGAAAAATCCCTCTCATCTCTCTCAAATTGATGAACCCCGGTGAGATTTTTGGAAAGGCTTCAAGAAGGAAAAATGTTGGAAAGCTTGTAGAGAGTTCGAGTGGGCGATTTTAAAGTGAAGAAGATTTCGGAAAGAGGGCTTCTCGAGGTAAAACCTTCACCTTCTTGTGTAATTGAAGATTTTAAGTTATAGTAGTTAAGAAATGAGCCTGAGGCTGTTATATTAAAGTTTGAAAAGATTTGGATCTTGTCGTCTTGTTGAAAACCGAAAATGGGCATGTTAGCCACTCATGTTGTAATCAATTCGGTTGTTAGCTTAAAATCATTGCATGTTATAAATAGGAGGGTATATAATTGGTTATGATTTATATAACATGTTGGAATAACGAGTTGGAGTAAGAGGAAATTGAAAGGAAATTGAAAATTGTTGTGATATTATAGCCGAATGTGGTTTGGAATTATTGGATTGATTTGTATTATTGTGGGGCAGAATTTTACGCGTCCTGTAAAGGCGTGTAATCCCCTTTTGGTTAGCTGAATTGTTGTGCCTTAAATGTGGTGTTTGGTTATTGAATTCGGACCTTGAAAAAGGTGGAAAAGTACGTAGAAACAAAGGAAGTGCTGTCCAATTTTTCCCGTAGAACAAGGGACTTTACATTAGAATATTCTACGTGGAAGCTAGAAGCTAATAGACGTATTATGGTCATTATAGGTTGACATCTACGGACGGCATATTGGACTTGGCAAGTGGATTAAACAAAAGAGGTATGTGGAAACTTTCTTATCTCTTGAGCATGAGTAGTTATAAGCGTAGTGCGGTGAGCGTCGTGATTTAAATAAGGTAAAGTCATTTTGATATACTTGACTTGTTTTAAAGATGCCTAGTCGGTTGAGTTAGAGGACTAACTCACTTGTCCTTGAGGAAAGGTTATAAGAATGGGTTATTCTAATGGGGTAGACAAGGACTCCTTGATGTGAAAAAGTATGGAACTATTATAAAGATAAGAACTTGTTTTCTAAGTTAAGAACTTTGTCTTCTAAAGTAAAGAGACTTGAAGCTTTTTGAAAGTTGTGTAACTTGATTTGAAGTACAAGTCTCTTGGTCATAAAAAGAACGAAGTTGTCTAGAGCATAAAGTTAGTATAACGGCTTTATGGGAAGTTGATTATAATAACTTTATGGAAGGTTAAAGAAATCGTTTTTCTCGGATAAGTAAGCCTAGATGAAAGAATTGAAACTAAGAAGGGCAATTTGATTTAAAGGCATCAATTGCTTAAGGTTAAATGAGGGTCACTTGATTTAGAAGCCCGAAGCATATTTCTAAAAGTATAGTGACTTGTTTGAAATGTAGATAAGCCTTGATACTACGGGTGTTAGTATCTTGGGGTCTTATGTGGAAAAGGGATCTTTGGAAAGAATAGAAATATATAGTACCTTGGGTTGAATTTTCCCCGGACTTGTTAAGTGATATGAAAAGTGCCTTAAGGTCATAAAATGAGATCCATTTTTGTATGTTAATGGAAGTCTAAAGAAGTTATGATTTTGCTTGGACGTACCGGCAGTGATGTGGGATTCCACGGGTATGCTTCCATTGTGCTAGTATGAATTTACCTGGACGTACCGGCAGTGATGTGGGATTCCACGGGTATGCTTCCATGGTGGTTGACCCTTGGACATGCTTACGATGAGGGATTCCGGGGCATGCAATATGAGTTTACTTGGACGTACCGGCAGTGATGTGGGATTCCACGGGTATGCTTCCATTGTCTTATTGTGAATTTACTTGGACGTACCGACAGTGATGTGGGATTCCACGGGTATGCTTCCATTGTCATAGTATGAGCTTACGGGCGTCTGCAAGCGGTGTTGTGGGATTCCGCGGGTATCGTCGGTGTGGTTGATCCTTGGACATGCTTACGATGAGGATTAGGGCATGCGCCTTGGACATGCTTCTGATGAGGATTAGAGGCATGCGACCAGGATGCGGGTTAAATTCCCGGATACGATTACTACTCTATGGATTAGCTCCCCATGATGTCATGTACCCGAGATGAGGGATTCCACGGGCATGAGATATATATAGGTTTATATGTGTTGTATGTGGGTATGCCGACAGTGAGGTAGGATGCCACGGGCGCGTCACATGGTTAGATTTTTACACCTAGCGGTTGACAGTGATGGGGAATCCCACGGGCGCGCTTTGATATTTGAGGGCTGGTGTTCATAGCCCTGGGGTGACTATCGTTCATATGTTGAAACAGGCGGTACAAGGTAAAACTGACTTTCATTACTTCCACTTCTGTAAGGCACAGTGTACTGTTAATTGGGTTATCATATATGTATTAAGCTGTATTTTTGGCTATTATGATTTAAATTACAGTACTTTCAGTTTTGCATACTTGGTACATATTTTGTACTGACCTCCTTCGGGGGGCTGCGTTCATGCCGCAGGTTGAGGTACATAGCTTGCTGATCTGCACTCCTAAGATCACGGTTCAGTGCTCAGAAAGCTCCATTCTCTCCGGAGGCTTTGTTTTGGGTATGGTTCCCTGAAGTGGTTGACTTTTGTACATTCAGGGGTATGGCGGGGCCCTGTCCCGTCACAGTTGTTATGTAAACTCTTAGAGGTCTGTAGTCATATCTTGTGGGTCACCTTATAAAAAAAATTGAGGTAACTGCTTTTGGATTTGTTTATATCCAGGGAGGTAGCCTTATCGGCTAACCTATTATTTATTTCATTATTAAATTTGTGTATGTTCCGCTGATTATATCTTATGTATACCTGTAAAGGTGCCCAGGTAGGGCACCAGTCGCGGACCCGGGGTCGGGTCGTGACAAAAGTGGTATCAGAGCAGTTAGTCCTCGGAAAGTGTCTACAGACCGTGTCTAGTAGAGTCTTGATTATTGATGTGTTGTGCACCACATCTATAATCAGGAGGATGCAGGACATTTAGGATTTGTTTCCATTCTTCTCTCTCTGAGATCGTGCAGTAGAGCTGTCCTACTAGGCTGAATCCTCTCTAACCTATTCCTATGTATCAGTTATGCCTCCACGGTGTAACGACCCGTTCCGGGGCCCGTTACTGGTGCCTTATCCCGGGCACCCTAGTGATACAATCATCAGAGAAAAACCAGCGGAAAATAAAACATGAGTCATGAAACAAGAGATATAATAATAAACAGGCAAACCCAACGGTTACCTTCCAATAACATAAATAAAAACAACTCTTTCAAAACGAACAGTTTAATCCTTTTTACAACCCTGCCCACAACAGTACTACAGACCTCTAAGATTTACAACAACTATGACGGGGACGGGCCCGCCATACACTGAATGTACAAGAACCTACAACTCGGGGAACACATACCAAAAGATAAGCCTCGGAGAAAGCGGAGCTTCCCAAGCTGGCGAGATCCTAAGGCGGGGATCCACGGCCGATGTACCTCTACTGCGGCATGAACGCAGCCCCGGAAGGTCGATAACTGGTACCAAGTATGTGAAGCGTAAAAGATCATAATGAAATCATACTAGTCTATATAAAGCGGGAGACATGTATGATAACCAAACTACGATTCACAACATAAAGCGATCATGTCGATCGAGGACTCGGGCCTCAAGTCATCACTCAAATATAACTATGGGTCTCACGCCCACAACATCAATCATGTTCGCATCATGGCGCGTGCCCGGAATTCTGCGCCGGTGTAGACATGTCCATGATGCAACAATAATACCAATGCCCGTGGCCACGTACCGGAATTCTACCTCGGTGTGAACACGTCCGTGTGACATCAACAATAATATCTTTGGGTGATCAACCACGCGCGTAGCCACATGCCCGGAATTCTACCTCGGTGTAGACATGTCCATGTAACCATAATAACAATATATCGGGTAATCAACCCGACCGCATGGCCGCATGCCCCCGGAATTCTACCTCGGTGTAGACACGTCCATGTGACATCAACAACAAGACGATAATCAAAATGGAAACATACGTGGAATTCTCCATCACCGCCAGACGTCAAGTAAGTTCTCAACAAGTCGACCGGCCTCATCGAGACGCGGTAACGTAAATACCACACTTGCACAACAAAGGCTATCATCACAAGCATAGGCAAGTTTCACAACAACAAGCAGAGGCAAGTTTCACAACAACAAGCATAGGCAAGTTTCACACAACTCAAAGTACTTTCATTTTATGCCAAAGTCGGGTTTTAACCCCAGTACTACATACGTTAAGTTCTTTTAAAAGAGATCCATTACTTTTATAAAAGTCACCCGATACCGTAGTATTAGAATGACCAACCCACCTTCCTTTTCAAAATCAAGTAACAACATTCTTTTCCTAAGTTCCGGTTTGCCTAGTTTGATTACTCAAGCTTCTCATTTTCAAATGGTTTCATAGTTCCCAAACTTAATCACTTGATTCCTTTTTAGAACAATTGAGTAACATATGTCATATATGTGAGAAGTTTATTCTTGTTTATAACGATCTTATTACTGACCATGATCTAGAAAATGTAATATCATTTTGTCTTATCTTAGCTTATGCGGATGGAGGTTTCTACCGGTTTTAATACAACACATCATTATTCAATACATTTTCCTTTATTACTTATTGCAATGGTGCAGCCGATGCGTTACGATTCGAAATCGGAAACATTATCCTTTAAAACCAAGTACTCATTACTCACGAATGAGGTTTCACACAAACATCCACATTAAAACAAATAAGTTAAGTCTCTTATCTTATAAGATCAAGTCTCTTAACTTCTAACATCGATAAACCATTTTCACTACATAAGGTCGTTATAACTAACTTCCCATAAAGCTATTATAACACCTATGTTTTAAACCAACCAAATCACTTAGCACGTATGCGTCTACCGTACTACATAGTTCACAACAATCATGCTAGAAAAGATAGGAAGAGGTTCACATACCTCGCGACGATTTATCGACAATAAGCAAAGTGCTCCAAGTACTCTGACCTGCTAGCCCTTTCCACTCCTCGAGTAGAATACGCTACTCTTAGTACTTTCACTATAAAGGTCACAAACGTCTATTAACCCCAAAACATAAGTTTATCTTTCTATAGAAAATTCGACACCTCCCGCAACAGCGTAAATCTCCTCCTCTAACGAGGCTACCAAGCCAACCGGGGGTTTACACGTCTAACCGGGCGTGTACAATTCTACACAAGTCTCTGCAATACTGATCCATGTAAATACTGATTCGATTCGATTCTTTATTCTTGAGCTTAAGTCAAAAGACATTGCGAATACTAAGTATAGTTCCATATATAGTATACTTCAACTATATATTCTAACAAACATGTAATTTCTAATTACAATAGAGGACAAGATAATTACCTCGATAAGCCCAAAATTATCCAAGTTATAATGTCGATCCTGAGCAAGGTTTAGCTCACTCAGTGCGCTCCAAACCACTCCAAACAACCCCAGAAGTTCTAACCAACTTCTACTCAAATACTTCAACCAACTATGAAGATTTCCTTAGGGTTTCGGTTTGAGACTAAAAAGGACAAAGGTGGTATTTAGGACTCTACGTAAAGAGGTATCTTTGGAATACTACAAGGTACAAGGCTAAGGTATTTTGGGCATTATAACAATACTAGGAGAAGTATTTCAATACCACGAGGAGGGTATTATCACGAAAACAACTAGGCTAGGGGTACCCACGGCTAGCACCATGAGGGGAGGGGAACCCTTCCGGCCAAAGGCCACGAGGAGGAGGGAGGAGGCTTGGGGACGAGAGCTACTAGAGGAGGAGGGATTTCAAGACTTAGACAAAGTGAGGAGTGAATGAATAAGTCTTCACAAGGAGAGGGTATTTATAGCAAAACCAAAGGCCAAATGGCCAAGATCAAGCCATGTGCAAGGCAAGTGTAAGGCCAAGATCAAGCCAAGTGCACCCTAGACCCTACTCTTAAAACCCTCACAAATATCTACACAAATATCTAGCACAACTTGCCCTCCCAAATCGGCCAGTGCGCGCATCTTCCATTGTGAGGTGACACATGTCACCCTCCCGTTGGTCCAAAATGTTTCGTCTCTCGGAAAAATCCGCAAAAATACAAAACGACATAGCGGAATTTTCCTTCGCCAAGTTCTGAAAACGTTTCGTCAAACGACTCTAGCAAGGTGTTGTGCACAAATGTAAGATCGGCCAAGGGTGCCACATGGGGGTGACACGTGTCGCCCCCCGATTCGCCCAGAATATTTCGTTTTCCGAAAATATCCAAATTACCGGAAATCTCAAAAACAAAGCGGGCTCCACCAAACCGTAAATTTCTCCCGTGGGCCCCACGTGACCATTTCCGAAAATAAAATCTCAACATTCTAATATAATCTATGAAGTCCAAATACCAAATCTGGGAATCCAATTCCCGTTAACGAACCTTTTTCTTCACAAATAACAGGAAACTTTTAGTGAAAACTCACATCTTTCTTTCTTTTCAAAATTTTCTGCGTACTCTCAAATGCGTGCGTCCTCACATACATACCCTGCAACTACGGGTATAACATTCTCCCTCCTTAGAAACATTCGTCGAATGTTCCTTCTCAAGTCGAATAACGATAAAGTTCCTCTAACAAGTTGCCAATGCCACGGCAGCGCGAAATAACATCGTCCTCTTCTTTCCTTACTCGTCGTGCCGCTTCTCGAGCGCTTGAACTCTCCCAAGATGCGTACCATACTTCAGTCATTACTTAGTTCGAAAATCTGCAGTCACTACCTCAAACTTGGTCATCTTACTAACCTCAAACTTCCTTAAGGCCATTCCGGCCTTTACGAACCGCTTACGGTCGAACGCGTCCACGAACTCATACGATGATCATACAAACTTGGGCCTAGCATCCTCGTGACCCTACCACCTGGAGGGACCACCCAGAACTGACCCCACCCCAAACCGGGTTACGGGTTGACCCGCAAATGGTCCTCAACCCGACCCGACCAGCGCCAAACTCTTGTTCCCGATCCTGAACAATCTTACTAATTCACATCATGAAAGCTACCACTTCCTTCTCACACTACCTATGGACTTATCACACAAATAAAACCCACGTATACCACGCACTCTGATAAAGGTCAAACATAAAACGAATCCTTTTCTCAAGACGACCTTACCTCTAAGGTCTCAATCGTGTGATCAGGGTTCACACTTACCATGCCCCCATACTTACCCCTTCTACAATATCCAGGTGTCTAAATCAAATTTAGGACAAATCTATCCGAACATAACACTATAACAATTCAGTATACAATACTATAGAGGGTTTAGGATATACCTGTCTCGTCCGCTTCCTAATCGATCACGCCTGCGAGTAGCTAGTGAAGGTGATGAACCGCCGCGATCACGAAGGTGAGTCGTAGCATCCGTGCTACCCTTGGTGGACAGTTCCTGCAAAATGGCCCTGCTGTCGCAAAAATAACAAGCTCCCTTGGCACCACGACACTCCCCGAAATGCGGTCTACCACATCGGCCACACCGAGGTAGGGGTGACCGCATCTGGCCAACCCCCTTACTTCCGAAACACAGACCTCGAGCCACGACTGCTCACGAAGGCGGAGGACCACTCTGTACTGGCGGGGGTACAAAACTAGTCTGCTGCTGAGGCGGTCCGCCTCGAAAGTCGCCAAAGACCACGATGTCACGGCCTCTTCTGCGATCCGGTCATTCGTCGACCTCTCCGTACCTCGCGTCTAGTGCGTGAGCTGCGTGCGGGCAATGTCGATGCGGTGAAGAGCTACACCCGAACAAGCCTCTGTCAAGTAATCATCTAATCCGGTGACGTAGCGGTGCACTCTATCCTCCATAGTTGCCACTAAAGCGGGGACATACCGAGCCAACGAGTCAAACTCCACGTTGTACTCCCGAACCGTACGCCCGCTCTGTCTAAGCATCAAAAATCTGTCGGCCCGTGCCCTCCTCATCTGCGGAGGCAAGAAGTGCGTGAGGAAAGCCCCCGAAAACTCATCCCATCTGCTGAGTGCATGCTCTCCCGGAAAGCTCCTATGAATCAAACCAATCATTGCGGTATCACGCGGCCGATGCGAACAAAGGTCACGCACTCGGTCTCTGAAGCCTTGATCACGCGTGATCGGCTGAATCTGCGGATGAACTCTGCGGATCATCCTCGTGCCTCGACCCATAAAACTCGCGGGCTCTGACTCGGAAAGTCCGTAGCCTCAAACTATCTGCTCGGGGTGAACCATTGGTGCTCTTGGCTAACTGCATCCGGCCTATCCTCATATCGGCCACGACCACAGCGGCCAATGGGCCATCTCGCGTAACCCATCTCCTGCGCCCCGGTGTGGGATGGAGGCTCGGTGCTGCGGTCTCGGACCATTCTTGCGGCTCTAACCTCTCTTTGGGGTGGCGGCGTCCACAAAACCAGCGTCACGAAGCTGACCTCGTGTGCTGCGGGCTGCGCCTCGTACTCCTCTGTATCTCACTAGCGGTTCCTCGGCTGTCTTGCCCTTGAGCTCTGGTTGCCTGCGGCGGAGCATAATCGGTAAAACGAGATACGTCAGAGGGGTCCCACTTACAACACAGCTCTAAGGCACGATCTCAGAATGAGAAGAATGGAAACCAATCCTAAATGTCCTATAGCCTCACGATTATAGATGTGGTGCACAACACACCGATAATCAAGACTACTGAACACGATGCGTAGACACTTTCCGAGGATTAAGCGCTCGATACCACTTTTGTAACGACCCGTTCGGGGCGTTCTTTCGTGCCTTATCGGGCACCCTGGTGATACAATCATCGAGAGAAAAACAGCGGAAAATAAAACATGAGTCATGAAACAAGAGATATAATAATAAGCGAGCAAACCCAACGGTTACCTTCCAATAACATAAATAAAAACAACTCTTTCAAAGCGAGCAGTTTAATCCTTTTACAACCACGCCCACAACGGTACTCTGCACCTAAGATTTCTAACAACTATGACGGGGCGGGGCCATACCACGAATGTACAAGAACCTGACTCAGGAACACATGCAAAAGATAAGCCTCGAGAAACGGAGCTTCCCAAAACGCTTGAACCGAGATCCTAAGGCGGGGATCCACGGCCGATGTACCTCTACTGCGGCATGAACGCGGCCAGAAGGAGGTCGATAACAGTACCAAGTATGTGAAATCGTAAAAGATCAGAATGAAATCATACTAGTCTATATAAAGCGAGACATGTATGATAACCAAACTCTGATTCACAACATAAAGCGATCATGTCGATCGGGGACTCGGGCCCTCAAGTCATCACTCAAATATAACTATGGGTCTCACGCCCACATCAATCATGTTCGCATCACGGCGCGTGCCCGGAATTACGCATCGGTGTAGACATGTCCATGATGCAACAATAATACCAATGCCCATGGCCACATGCCGGAATTCTACCTCGGTGTAGACACGTCCATGTGACATCAACAATAATATCTTGGTGATCAACCACGCGTAGCCACATGCCCCCGGAATTCTACCTCGGTGTAGACATGTCCATGTAACCACAATAACAATATATCGGGTAATCAACCCGACCGCATGGCCGCATGCCCCCGGAATTCTGCATCGGTGTAGGCATGTCCATGTGACATCAACAACAAGACATTAATCAAAATGGAAACATACAAGTGTAATTCTCAATCACTTCCAGAACTTACAAGTAATTTCTCAACAAGTCGACCGGCCCTCTATCGAGAGAAGCGGTAACACAGAAATACCACACTTGCACAACAAAGGCTATCATCACAAGCATAGGCAAGTTTCACAACAACAAGCATAGGCAAGTTTCACAACAACAAGCATAGGCAAGTTTCACACAACTCAAAGTACTTTCATTTTATGCCAAAGTCGGGTTTTAACCCCAAAGTACTACATACGTTAAGTTCTTTTAAAGAGATCCATTACTTTTATAAAAGTCACCCGATACGTAGTATTAGAATGACCAACCCACCTTCCTTTTCAAAATCAAGTAACAACATTCTTTTCCTAAGTTCCGGTTGCCTAGTTTGATTACTCAAGCTTCTCATTTTCAAATGGTTTCATAGTTCCCAAACTTAATCACTTGATTCCTTTTAGAACAATTGAGTAACATATGTCATATATGTGAGTAGTTTATTCTTGTTTATAACGATCTTATTACAAAGTGACCATGATCTAGAAAATGTAATATCATTTTGTCTTATCTTAGCTTCATGCAGATGGAGGTTTCTCTTGGTTTTAATACAACACATCATTATTCAATACATTTTCCTTTATTAACGCTGCAATGGTCTGCGATACACGTTCGATTCGAAATCGGTAAAACATTATCCCTTAAAAACCAAGTACTCATTACTCACGAATGAGGTTTCACACAAACATCCACATTAAAACAAATAAGTTAAGTCTCTTATCTTATAAGATCAAGTCTCTTAACTTCTAACATCAAGAAACCATTTTCACTACATAAGGTCGTTATAACTAACTTCCCATAAAGCTATTATAACACCCTATGTTTTAAACCAACCAAATCACTTAGCACGTATGCGTCTACCGTACTACATAGTTCACAACAATCATGCTAGAAAAGATAGGAAGAGGTTCACATACCTCGCGACGATTTATCGACAATAAGCAAAGTGCTCCAAGTACTACAACGCGCTAGCCCTTTCCACTCCTCGAGTAGAATACGCTACTCTTAGTACTTTCACCTATAAAGGTCACAAACGTCTATTAACCCCAAAACATAAGTTTCTATCTTTCTATAGAAAATTCGCAGACTCCCCAACAACAGTAAATCTCCTCCTCTAACGAGGCGGCTACCAAGCCAACTGTGGGGTTTACACGCCTAAGCGGACGTGTACAATTCTACACAAGTCTCTTTGCAATACGATCTATGTAAATACATTCGATTCGATTCTTTATTCTTGGGCTTAAGTCAAAAGACATTGCGAATACTAAGTATAGTTCCATATATAGTATACTTCAACTATATATTCTAACAAACATGTAATTTCTAATTACAATAGAGGGACAAGATAATTACCTCGATAAGCCCAAAATTATCCAAGTTATAATGTCGATCCTGAGCAAGGTTTAGCTCCACTCCGTGCGCTCCAAACCACTCCAAACAACCCTTAGAAGTTCTAACCAACTTCTACTCAAATACTTCAACCAACTATGAAGATTTCCTTAGGGTTTCGGTTTGAGACTAAAAAGGACAAAAGGTGGTATTTCCGACTCTCGTAAAGAGGTATCTTTGGAATACTACAAGGTACAAGGCTAAGGTATTTTGGGCATTATAACAATACTAGGAGAAGTATTTCAATACCACGAGGAGGGTATTATACGAAACAACTAGGCAGGGGTACCCCACTAGCACCATGAGGGAGGGAACCCTTCGCGGCCAAAGGCCACAAGGAGAAGGGAGGGGGAGAGGCTTAGGACGAGAGCTACTAGAGGGAGGGGAGGGATTTCAAGACTTAGACAAAGTGAGAGTGAATGAATAAGTCTTCACAAGGGAGGGTATTTATAGCAAAACCAAAGGCCAACCAATGGCCAAGATCAAGCCATGTGCAAGGCAAGTGTAAGGCCAAGATCAAGCCAAGTGCACCCTAGACCCTACTCTTAAAACCCTCACAAATATCTACACAAATATCTAGCACAACTTGCCCTCCCAAATCGGCCAAGTCACGCCACATGCTTCCATTGTGAGGGTGACACATGCCACCTCCCGTTGGTCCAAAATGTTTCGCCTCTCGGAAAAATCCGCAAAAATACAAAACGACATAGCGGAATTTTCCGCCATGAGTTCTGTAAACGTTTCGTCGAAAAACGACTCTAACAAGGTGTTGTGCACAAATGTAAGATCGGCCAGGGTGCCACGTGGGGTGACACGTGTCGCCCCGGTCGCCAGAATATTTCGTCTTAGAAAATATCCAAATTAAAATCTCAAAAACAAAGCGGGCCTACAAAATCAGTAAATTTCTCCGTGGGCCCACGTGACCATTCCGAAAATAAAATCTCAAAATTCTAATATAATCTATGAAGTCCAAATACCAAATCGGAATCCAATTCCCATTAACGAACCTTTTTCTTCACAAATAACCGAAACTTTTCCGTCGAAAACTCACATCTTTCTTTCTTTTCAAAATTTTCTGCGTACTCTCGTGCGTCGTCCTCACATACATACCACCGCAACTACGGGTATAACACGGAAGGCGACCGGGGCCCGGAAGGGCAAAGCGGCAAGAGTTGTTAGTGGTACACCGAGGATTTCTAGAATCGTGCCCGCACTATGCCCGAGGTTATGGGGATCGGCGAGTTCAGCCACGCCGCGGATATTAGAGGGCGAGCGCGTAACACGAGGTTTCGTACACGAGCCTCAGTTCCACGGCCGGTGAGTATAAGATTACGGAGAAGCGGTCCGGTTATTGACTAGCATTGTGGCGAGCGTAGCGAGAGCAGTGAGTATAGAGATTACGGAGAGCAGATCCGGTTATTGAATAGCATTGTGGTAGGGCAGCGCCGACAGGAGCCAGTAGCTAACCCTAGAGCCGACAGTTTGAGGATTCGGGACTTTCTGAGTTGTAATCCACCCGAGTTCTATGGTTCGAGGTCTGAGGAGGACCATCAGGAGTTCATTCGGCAGGTGCAGCGGACTATGCAGGTGCTTAGGGCCTCGGAGACGGAGTCCGTTGTGTTAGCTTCATACCGGTTACACGATATTGCGTTGAACTGGTTTGAGTCGTGGGTATTGTCTAGAGGGGTGGGTGCTCCTCCAGCTGTTTGGGATGAGTTCACGGAAGCTTTCCTCAGTCACTTTTTACCACCTGAGACGAGGAGAGCCCGCCTGGATAGGTTCTTGGCATTGAGATAGAATGGGAGGACCATCAGAGAGTACAACCTGGAATTTGACTCATTAGCCAGGTATGCACCCACTATTGTGGCGGATATGGTGGACAGAGTTCACCGCAATGTGATGGGACTAGACCGATATATGGTTACCGCATGTCTGGGAGTGGCTCTTCAGCCAGGTATGGATATTGCCAGGATGCAGGCTTATGCGCAAGGGATTGAGGATAGGGAGAGAGAGAGCCAGCCAGATTTAGTCCAGCCCGAGGCGGGGCGGCGAGTTTCAGATAGTTTTGAGGCGACAGCCTCGAAGAAGTTAGGTCTACATTTCACCGACGCAGTGCTCCTTCGGCCTTACGGCGGGTGGTTTGACCGCCGAGATATTCGGAGCAGTCGGGGCTCGCGGCTGGTTCACAGATGTCTGGGGATAGTAGCCAGGGGAGGCCACCTTTGCCTCGGTATGGTTACTGTGGTAGAGCTCATTTTGGGGAATGTCGGACTAGGTCGACAGCTTGTTATGCTTGCGGCCAACAGGGCCATTTGGCAAGGGACTGTCCAGGTGCTGCGGTGGGGTAGCATGATCTATTAGGTCGATTGCGGGTTCTTCGCCTTCAATGGCCAGGCAGGATGTTCATGCACCGGCACGCCGCGGCAGAGGTCGTGGTAGCAGTTCCCAGTTTTAGCGGTCCTTTTAACCGCCTATGCGATTTCAGGTATATTTTTGATCCTTTAGAGACTTGTATGCATGATAAAATTGTGGTGTGTTTAAGTGTCATGAACGGATTATATTGAGACTATGTATGTATGCTAGAAGTAGGTGGAAGGTACGATAAGATAAGCATTTTAGGCCTTGAATGGGAGTAAATAGCGTTGGTGCGATATCTTAGGGTCATAAGTGGCATAATAAAGTTCCATTAATTGTAAGTACGAGGAGTATTGGATTGACTCCAAAATAACATTCGGGGACGAATGTTTCTAAGGGGGGAAGAATGTTACACCCCGTAAATTCAAGAGGATAAGTTAAGAACGTACGAAAGGAAATAAGATTTGAATTTGGAAAGTTGGGTTGGAAAAATGTTGTAGGCAGACTTTCAGTCAACTTTGGAACGCTATATCTCCTAGTTCCGTAGGAGTTTTGAGGTGTTTTAAAAGACTAGTATGAAGTTCATTGTGTCTAGTTTCCAACGCAACAAACCACTCGTCGATTGGACATCGGGGTAGGAAGTTACGGGCGTTAGAAGTTCTGTGGGCTGACGCAGAGGACAGATTTTCCCAGCAGGCGTCGCAGCGCCACGGCGCCGATAATTCTGAAAGTCCTCTGAGGTTGCAGCGCCGCGGCGCCGGCTGCAGGGCCGCGGCGCCAAGGCGGGATTTTTACGCGGAAAGGGGCGAAAAACAGGGGATATTTTGATAGAAGGCCTATGGGAGGGTGACAAGTGTCCCTCCCATATTTTTGACCAAGGGAGGGTCTTATTTTAGGCCCAAGTCTTTAAGACTTGGCCATTTGCAAGGGTTTCCTAAAAGAAAAATCCCTCTCCTCTCTCTCAAATTGATGAACCCCGGTGAGATTTTTGGAAAGGCTTCAAGAAGGAAAAATGTTGGAAAGCTTGTAGAGAGTTCGAGTGGGCGATTTTAAAGTGAAGAAGATTTCGGAAAGAGGGCTTCTCGAGGTAAAACCTTCACCTTCTTGTGTAATTGAAGATTTCAAGTTATAGTAGTTAAGAAATGAGCCTGAGGCTGTTATATTAAAGTTTGAAAAGATTTGGATCTTGTCGTCTTGTTGAAAACCGAAAATGGGCATGTTAGCCACTCATGTTGTAATCAATTCGGTTGTTAGCTTAAAATCATTGCATGTTATAAATAGGAGGGTATATAATTGGTTATGATTTATATAACATGTTGGAATAATGAGTTGGAGTAAGAGGAAATTGAAAGGAAATTGAAAATTGTTGTGATATTATAGCCGAATGTGGCTTGGAATTATTGGATTGATTTGTATTATTGTGGGGCAGAATTTTACGCGTCCTGTAAAGGCGTGTAATCCCCTTTTGGTTAGCTGAATTGTTGTGCCTTAAATGTGGCGTTTGGTTATTGAATTCGGACCTTGAAAAATGTGGAAAAGTACGTAGAAACAAAGGATGTGTTGTCCAATAGACGTATTATGGTCATTATAGGTTGACATCTACGGACGACATATTGGACTTGGCAAGTGGATTAAACAAAAGAGGTATGTGGAAACTTTCTTATCTCTTGAGCATGAGTAGTTATAACTGTATGGTACGGTAGAAGTACGTGATTTAAATAAGGTAAAGTCATTTTGATATACTTGACTTGTTTTAAAGATGCCTAGTCGGTTGAGTTAGAGGACTAACTCACTTGTCCTTGAGGAAAGGTTATAAGAATGGGTTATTCTAATGGGGTAGACAAGGACTCCTTGATGTGAAAAAGTATGGAACTATTATAAAGATAAGAACTTGTTTTCTAAGTTAAGAACTTTGTCTTCTAAAGTAAAGAGACTTGAAGCTTTTTGAAAGTTGTGTAACTTGATTTGAAGTACAAGTCTCTTGGTCATAAAAAGAACGAAGTAGTCTAGAGCATAAAGTTAGTATAACGGATTTATGGGAAGTTGGTTATAATAACTTTATGGAAGGTTAAAGAAATGGTTTTTCTCGGATAAGTAAGCCTAGATGAAAGAATTGAAACTAAGAAGGGCAATTTGATTTAAAGGCATCAATTGCTTAAGGTTAAATGAGGGTCACTTGATTTAGAAGCTGACATATTTCTAAAAGTATAGTGACTTGTTTGAAATGTAGATAAGCCTTGATACTACGGGTGTTAGTATCTTGGGGTCTTATGTGGAAAAGGGATCTTTGGAAAGAATAGAAATATATAGTACTTTGGGTTGAATTTTCCCCGGACTTGTTAAGTGATATGAAAAGTGCCTTAAGGTCATAAAATGAGATCCATTTTTGTATGTTAATGGAAGTCTAAAGAAGTTATGATTTTGCTTGGACGTACCGGCAGTGATGTGGGATTCCACGGGTATGCTTCCATTGTGCTAGTATGAGTTTACCTGGACGTACCGGCAGTGATGTGGGATTCCACAGGTATGCTTCCATAGTGGTTGACCCTTGGACATGCTTACGATGAGGGATTCCGGGGCATGCAGTATGAGTTTACTTGGACGTACCGGCAGTGATGTGGGATTCCACGGGTATGCTTCCGTTGTCTTATTGTGAATTTACTTGGACGTACCGGCAGTGATGTGGGATTCCACGGGTATGCTTCCATTGTCATAGTATGAGCTTACCCGACGCATCGGGCGGTGATGGGATTCCACCGTATGCATCCAGTGTGGTTGATCCTTGGACATGCTTACGATGAGGGATTCCGAGGCATGCGCCTTGGACATGCTTACGATGAGGGATTCTGAGGCATGCGACCAGGATGCGGGTTAAATTCCTGACACGACATTACTCCATGGATTAGCTCCCCATGAAGTCATGTACCCGAGATGAGGGATTCCACGGGCATGACATATATATAGGTTTATATGTGTTGTGTGTGGGTACACCGATAGTGAGGTAGGATGCCACGGGAGCGTCACATGGTTAGATTTTTACACCTAGCGGTCGGCAGTGATGGGGAATCCCACGGGCGCGCTTTGATATTTGAGGGCTAGTGTTCATAGCCCTGGGGTGACTATCGTTCATATGTTGAAACAGGCGGTACAAGGTAAAACTGACTTTCATTACTTCCACTTCTGTAAGGCACAGTGTACTGTTAATTGGGTTATCATATATGTATTCAGCTGTATTTTTGGCTATTATGATTTAAATTACAGTACTTTCAGTTTTGCATACTTGGTACATATTTTGTACTGACCTCCTTCGGGGGGCTGCGTTCATGCCGCATGTTGAGGTACATAGCTTGTTGATCCGCACTCCTAGGATCACAGTTCAGTGCTCAGAAAGCTCCATTCTCTCTGGAGGCTTTGTTTTGGGTATGGTTCCCTGAAGTGGTTGACTTTTGTACATTCAGGGGTATGGCGGGGCCATGTCCCGTCACAGTTGTTATGTAAACTCTTAGAGGTCTGTAGTCATATCTTGTGGGTCACCTTATAAAAAAAAAATTGAGGTAACTGCTTTTGGATTTGTTTATATCCAGGGAGGTAGCCTTATCGGCTAACCTATTATTTATTTCATTATTAAATTTGTGTATGTTCCGCTGATTATCTCTGATGTATACCTGTAAAGGTGCACAGGTAGGGCACCAGTCGCGGGCCCGGGGTCGGGTCGTGACAAAAATAATCCTCCCAGCTCTCTCTGAAATCAACAAAACAGGTCCGCTACCTATCCTCAAGTGCCTGGATAGTACGCTCTGTCTGTCCGTCGGTCTGAGGGTGAAATGCAACACTGAGACTCATCTGTGTCCCTAATCCCTTCCGGAAAACCTCTAGAAGTTATCCGTAAACTGAGCTCATCCGCCTGACGTCATGAATATAGGAACCCCGTGCAGTCTCAAAATCTCCCTGCTATATAATCTAGCATAATCCTCAGCCGAGTAAGTGGTCCTGACCGGAAAAACATGGGCTGATTTCGTCAGCCTATTTACTATGACCCTCAGGGAGTCGCACTTCCTCTGAGTACGATGCAACCCTATCACAAAATCCATATTAATCACCTCCCATTTCTAAGTCGGGATCTCAATCGCCTGTAGTAGCCCACTAGGCTTCTGGTGTTCGACTTTTGCCTGCTACTAAATTCGGAAATTAAGCAACAAACTCTGTTGCGTCCCTCTCCAGGCCATCTTACCAATACATACATCTGAGGTTATGATACATCTTAGTCGACCCCGAACAAATAGAACAATAAGCATTGCGTGCCTCCCCTAAAACCTGCTGACAAGTCCTGCAGCATCGGGCACACACAATCTATCCTCATATCACATCACCCTACCTGTTGCTACCCAAATAGGTTCTTCTATTCTTGGAGAGCAGTATGTCAAATTTTCCCTAGAACTGGATCCTTATATTGTCGCCTCTTCACCTCCTCAACGAGGGAATACTTGGCAACCTCTCGAATCTAAACTCCACTATCATGCTCCCGTAGCTGCCGAGAACTATAGGTTGTTACCTTATCGTGTTGCATCCGCACACAACCCAGCCAAACACTCAAAGTATTACCATAATAACCTAACCCTCTAGTCCTTCAGTCCTCAGTAGGGGTTAGAACTGTAGTCGTAGTCAGCTTATCTTCCCATAACTGGAAGCCTGTCCCATACTTCCGAAATATTCGGGGATATAATCTCAATTATGATTCATGTTTCCATTTCTCTGTTGCAACCAACTTGATCACTATACTTAGATTCGATTCATTTGCTTGTCTCATGACTAAGACTTCCTGCCAATCATCATTTAGTGGGAGACTTCCTTGATCTCGTCAAGTAGTAATCCTATTATTCTCTCCCAGCTCATAGAGCTTAGTTAGGTGTTCAACCTCAATTCATGGTATTACATAATCTAATGGCTTGTCAAGCTTTCTTATCGTTCGAGTGTCTACTCGTCTTACCTTTATTTATTTTTTCATTTCAAGTTGCCCTGGGGTCTCTTACCTCTCCGTATATATACGGTCTAGCCCGTCATTACAGGCTTGCCACCCTTCGTCGAGGTGTTCCTAACTGCCCATCATTTTCTAATGGTCTTTACACTAGTCTGGGTAACTATGCCTTGGGAAACCTTCATAACTGTAATTGCATTCTCCTTATTATTCTGGTCATAACCCTTCATCATACTAATTACTAACCCAAAATATTCTACCTCACTCCTGGTTCATACATTTCCATTTATGCTTATAACCAGCATTTATATCCTTAAGACACATCCTCGACCATTTCCTAATGTCGTTCTCAATTAGCCCAACACAATACCTTTTTCCAAGGTTATTTAAAATTGCAACTTATTGCATAACGAAGCTGGAGACTTTACCAGTCCCATATCTATGGCTTAAATAAAGGGTACACATAACCCTCAATAATACGTACAACTATCCTATTACGTGGGGGAGAGAGCTTATCTCCCTTTAATAATCCTTCCTTGAAGTTACAACCCTAATCACAGGGTCCTCTTGCGGTCCTGTAAATATCTAATCACCAAGCACCGCAAAAAAAAAATCGTGTAGATTTTCAAAACCTACCAAAGATGTCTTCAGTTTTCCGCAGGCAGCACTCGTACTTATCTTATTCTTGCCTTGCGCATTTTCCTGAAATCATTTGGGAAGTCCTGGCCCTGACCGCCACACTAGACAACTCCAAGCACCACCAAGGGCACTTAACATAAAATCCTCTAATGATCGTACGTTCTTATCTCCGTCTCTTAGCTTTCAAATTCACGTACTACATACTTCTAACATCACTTTATTTACTTCAACCAAACAAGTCACATAGACTTACTTAAATCAAGTCTGTCAATTGTATATCATTACCGGGCAATCCTTATGTACCCGCTCAGCTACAACCCAAACACCCACTGGTGTAGCTACCTCGAAAGGTCATTATGGACTCCGGCTCTATTCCTTTACACTTGTTTGATCTCTTTCTTACTGGTCGTACTCTTTCCGTACTCCCAAACTTAGTCTAGCATACGAACAAAACCTCTATACTGATTCTGGCCTCCAATCTTTGGAGTTACTATTCTAAACAATATAAGGCCATTTCCGGCTCTTAAAACCCAGTCCCGGTGGAACGCGTCCCCGAACCCGTAAAATGATTAACTAGACTTGGGACTTGCACCCTCGTGACCCTGTCACGTAGAGAAACTACTACCAATTGATCCCA
Organism: Przewalskia tangutica; assembly: GCA_029844215.1. Classification (NCBI taxonomy): domain Eukaryota; kingdom Viridiplantae; phylum Streptophyta; class Magnoliopsida; order Solanales; family Solanaceae; genus Przewalskia; species Przewalskia tangutica. The sequence goes on from CM056719.1 coordinate 123,353,406, forward strand.
CTCCATTTATGGTTATGGTGCGACCCGGAACAGGTCCTCAACCCGACCCACCGTTGTACTTAACTCTTATCCTTAGTCTGAATTAAATCTTATTGCCCGAGAAGGCGGTTATCAATATTCTTAGGCTCGCAATTTCCATGCTCCAAGCCTACCTTATCAGTCCCCCCGTAAACGGGTACAATAACTTCTCATAATACCATAATCGTGTTGTCTTAATCACAATAACCATTACTTACTCCGTAAGGATCTCATTCGTACAATTCTCTTACGCATACCACGTAGCTTAATCTATCCACGTAGTCTTCCATCAAGTACCTTAACCTGACTTCTTAAGGATTCATTACCCTATCAGACAACTCATCATTTCCTAATTATATCAAATTAGCACATAAAACCTTGATGAGAATTCATTAAATTGTTTCATACCTTCCCGGTATCTATTTAATCCTTACCAATCCTTGGTAATCCAAAATCATTCTAGGCAACACGTGTCTGGCCCTCATACATAAATCCGTATAGCTGTATGTCATTATACCAACTATACCACAATTATTACCACCCTGGATACGCAATCCACAAAATCCTTCCTGGGTCACTGCTGCCTTTCTCATAGCTGCAATCAACATAACTCGTTAGGGAGAGACGACCCTAACCACACAGCTCTATCGCACGATCTCAGAGTGAGAAGAATGAAAACCAATCCTAAATGTCCTGCAGCCTCCTGGTTATAGATGTGGTGCACAACACACCGATAACCAAGACTCTACTAGACACGGTCTGTAGACACTTTCCGAGGACTAACTGCTCTGATACCACTTTTGTCACGACCCGACCCCGGGCCCGCGACTGGTGCCCTACCTGGGCACTCCTTATCGGTATACATCAGAGAATGGTAGCGGAACATACATATAACTCAAAAGAAATAAATAACAGACTAGCCGATAAGGCCACCTTCCAAAAGTATACACATATCCCAAAAAACAGTTACCTCTTTTTTTTCCTTTACAACCCAATCCACAAGACATGACTACATACCTCTAAGAATAACAACTGTGATGAGACAGGGCCCCGCCATACCCCTGAATGTACAACAACTGACAATACTAGGGATCTGAACCAAGGATAAGCCTCCGAAGTAATGGAGCTTCTCAACAGCTGAACAGTGATCCTAAGAGTGAGGATCAGTAACTTGTATAACTCTACTGCAGATGAACGCACTTCCGGGCGAGGTCAGTACAACAGGTACCAAGTATGTGAAACTAAAAGTACTGTAATGAAATCATAAAAGTCTAAAATAAAGTTGGGGACATGTATGAAAACCACATTAACAGTACACTATGCATTACTAACAATGAGAGTGGACAAGAATAAACTTTACCGGTTTTAAAACAGGAAGCTCATGATTAACCTAGGGGCATCCGCCCGTAGTATCATTCTGCAATCCTACTCTTGGGACTATTTCACCCGCATAGGCCGTATGGACTAGCATGAGGGAATTTCCTCGCATAGATTGTATCCGCCCGCATAGGTCGTATGGACCCGCATGAGGTAATTTCCTCGCATAGGACTGGTCCGCCCCGCATAAGACTATTTCACCCGCATGAGCCCTACGGACTCGCATGAGGTATTCCTCACATCATGGGTAGCAAATCCACGGAATATGCAAATGCCACAAACCCGGGGAATGACCCCGTAATGAACAATATATCACTAGCACAACCGGATATCATACATAACATAAGCATTACCGACTTATCATACATAACATAAGCACTACCGGCTTATCATACATAACTTAAGCACCACCGGCTTATCATAATTATCATATACTCTCATTTTAGTTAACTTAAGGCACTAACATGTTATTAGAAATCCGGGAATTTAACTCAAAGTACTACGTACTTCCGTTCCTTTAGAAAAAGAGAACCCATTTTTTATATAAAACCCCCATGATACTAACACCCGTAGTATCAAGGCTTGTCTACTTTTCAAAACAAGTTACTACACCTTTAGAAATTCATTTTAATGTTTTGACACTAAGTAACTTCTACATTCACAACCTAGGCAACTCATGCCTATAAATCAAGTAGACACTTTTCTTAACTTTCCATAAAGTCGTTATAACTAATTTCTTATAAAGAGTCATTATAACTCTTTATGCTTTAGACAATTACATTCTTTTTGAAACCAAGAGAGTTATACTTTTAAAACCAAGTATCATATACTTTCAAATCAAGTTTCATAACTTTCAGATTACTTCAAGTCTCTTAACATTAGAAATCAAGTTTCTTAACTTTAGAATAGTTCAAGTAATCAATACTTCCCAAACCAAGTATTCTATACATTTCCACGTCAAGAAATATTTGTTTACCTTTTTAGAATAAACCATTCTTTTAACTTCCCGTGAAGTTGTTATAACCAACTTCCCATAAAGTCGTTATACTAATTTCATGCTTTAGAAACTAAGACATCTTAACCTTTAAAACAAGTGAGTTAATTCTCTAACTCAACCAACTTGGACATGCTTAAACAATTCAAGGATACCAAATGAAATTAAATTCATTTAAATCTCGTACGTCCACCGTACTATACATTTATAGCTACTCATGCTCAAGAGATAAGAAAAGTTCCACATACCTCTTCGACTTAATCCACTTGCCAAGTTGAATACGCCGCACGTAGAATGTCAACCTATTATGACCATAATACGTCCATCAACTACTAGCTTTCAACATAGAATATTCCTAAGTATAAGGACTCTTAATTCTACGGAAAATCGGGCAGCACCTCCTTTGTTTCTACGTACTTTTCCACCTTTTTCAAGGCCCGAATTCAATAACCAAACATGCCACATTTAAGGCTCAAAAATCAGTTAACAAATGGGATTACACACCGCACAGGACGTGTAAAATTTTGTCCCACAATCGATATCCAAATTGTCTAACATTAATGTCATTCTCGGCTAACAATGTGCAACAACACAAAGTCTTTTCCAATTCTTCCTCAATCCAAGTTGTTTAGTCTAACATGTATAGCCGCAAATGATTATAACAATTATAATCCCTTCTTTCAATAGCATGTGACGATTGTATCAACAATTAAATTGAATTACAAACTTAATAGCTAACATGAACTTTTCGGATTTTAGGCTTCTAAAATTCCATAACACTTATAAATCTTCATAACATATATCACATTCTCATTTCTAACTTATCATAACATGAAGTCTTTAATTACAATAGCAAGATGAAGATTTATACCTCAAATAAGCCCAAATATTATTCAAGACTTCAAGTCGATCCTTAGCAACTTTTAGCTCCTCTTCTTATGTTCCAATCCGCTCCAAGCACTCCATAGAAGCTCATAACCAACTTCTCTTCAATTTCCAACTTCAAAGTTGAAGAACACCTTAGGTTTTCGCCTTGCGACTAATGTGAAAACATAGTTTTTCCGGGATTTTTCTATTGAGATATCCTTGTAATACCCTTAGGAACCTTGGGTTGAAGTTTTGTGAATTATGATCCACAATTGCAAATATTTTGTGTGGGCAAGACCTCATTGCCGAGAGCTCTAAAAAAAACACCTAAAGTTCTTGAAAAATTTCTAAGTGTTAAAGATTTGTCTTGCACTATGGATGAATATATAACTAAATGGAGGGTTAAGATTAGAACACTTGTGAGGTTTGGATTTTATTTAAAAATCTAGTCAAGTGGCCCTTTGACTTAGTCAATATTATCAAGCTCTAGTCTAGCAAGACTTGATCATCCTTGCTTTGGTCAAATGACCTTCCAATCCTTGGTCTATTCGACCAAGACCATCCAGGGAGGGGGGGTGACACGTGTCACCCTCCCATTCGTCACAATATTTTGTTTCCCGACATTTCCCTAATTCCGATAATTTTTACTAGTCTCACATCTTAATGTTTTGAGCTCTTACGTACGTTCTTATAAACATGTCCTGGAATTACGGGGTGTAACATGCGTCCACTAGGATTGTTCCATGGCTATGCTTACACCGATGAAAGGTTCTGGGGGCTTGTGGCCATGGTGCGGGTTAAATTCCCGGGTCATGTTATTAGTCCATGAAGCTTGCCGCATTGATGAGTGGCCACGGGCTTGATTTGTACATGTAGTTACAGGCACACTTTAGATACTTTTCCTGGTCATTTCTCGTGTATCGACAGGCTCTGGTAGATAGCTTAAGATATTTGCCCCGGTCATATCTCGTGAGACGGTAGGCTCTGGTACGTTGGCTTAAGGTACTTGCCACGGTCAGTTGTGTGACGCAGGTTAGATCTGGTAGTTGGCTTCCGTACTTGGCCCGTAATGTTTTATGATGCAGGATTGGATCTGGTAGTTGGCTCTTCTACTTGGCCCGATCGGTTTTATGATGCAGGCGGGATCTAGTGTTCAGGTACACATATGGGTGTTGTTTTACATCATGGACTGCCGACAGTGAGGAAGGAGTTCCATGGGCATAATTGATATTGTGGGCGTGAGACCCATAGTTATATGTGAGTGATGATTTTGAGGGCATGCGTCCCTAACTTGACATGACTGTTTATATATATTGTGAAATGGTCATTTAAAAAGATGAAATGTGATTATTACAGTACTTTCAGTTTCACATACTTGGTACCTGTTGTATTGACCTCCTTCGGGGGGTGATGCGCGATTTATGCACACACTTTAACGCAAGTGCACGTGTCGAGTCAGGTAATATAGTCTTGAACACCGAGTTATCGTCCTCAGGGATTAGTGCTCAATTACCAATTTCTATTCTTTGTTATCTATTTGGTGACCGAATATTGATTTGTTGTTTATGACTAATAATTATAAAAACTAATTAACTATGTTATTTACTTCAGTAATGATGGAAATAGGGCTTCCAAATCTCCTCAACTATCCGCTTAATTTACTTATTAATGCAATTAACTATGGTTCTTCTTCTTTTGGATATAGCAGGTTTACTAATCCGTTTTATACTCCTGTTAAGGTTATATAAACACTCAACCCCAGTACAGCACCTTTCTACCTTTCGGTGATAAGGTTGACTCTAGTGGAGGATTAAGAACAAAAACCTTTATTAATGCTACACAAGTAATCGGGGTATTTTCATCCACGATTCAACCTATGTCTACCCAACTAAAGCATAGTCACAACCTCCCATTTCGGATTTCGGTTAGAAATCATATAAGTAATGATAATTAATGATCAAGTAATTACCAAGAAATCAAAACATATATTGGATAAATCTCAACAATAAGAAGAACAACCACAAACATGCATTAATTCATAAATAAAGGTTCAAGTGAATTGACATGGAAAGCCCTATATTAGAATTAGTTCCTAGCCATAGACATGACAAGAACTAATTCAATATCCAACATAAAACTGAAAATAAAGTAAAAGAAAAGAAAGAAATTACTAAAGAATGGTCTCCAATCTTGAACTCCAAGATGTGTTGTGAATTGGCAAGAAGGGAACCCTTAAAACTGCTCTAGGGTTCTCCTTTTATAGTTTCAAAAACGAGTGCAGGGTTTTCCTTCAGGCCTGGCCCATTATTCAGTCGAAATTCTGATTTTTCCCACGTAGGCGCCGGAACTTCTGCAAGCCTCTGGAAATTAGGCGTCGTGGCGCCTGGCCCTGCTGGCTGGAGGCGCCGCGGCGCTGACCCGTGTCTATGCCTGGTTCGCCACTTTCTCACATTTCGAGCTCTGGAACCTCCGTTTTTGCCCTCTTTTTGCTCCTTTTCGCCAATGAGCCACTTTAAACCAATATGACTCAAAAGAAAGAAAATCTATCCTAAGACGACACATATTTGTACAAAAATGGATAAAAGACTCACTAAAAATGACTCAAAAAGTGTATATAAAATACACCGATCAAATACCCCCAAACTTAACATTTGCTCGCCCTCGAGCAAAGATCAAAAAGAAAGAAATAAAGACACACAGAGAAAGAAAAATAGAAGACTCAACGACATTGATCACTTTGCTGCATTGGTGTTACTTAGAAAAACATGAAGATTAACAGAATAATATGCATGAATTTTTAGCATTCTAAACACATTAAGCTAGATATTTCGCAAACTCATTTTAATCATGCTTAATGGAAGTAAGAATAGTGAATTATGCATGTAAATGATCAAAGTCCTATGACATGTTTACTTTCTATTCTCCACTAATCATGGATATGCACATAAGAGATCTTCAGGACTTTTCAGGGTTGTAATGTAGGCTTAGGCATGGGTGGGTAAAAATAGGCATTTAGGCTCATTTTATGTACCATAAGCTCTTTAGCTTTTCAATTTTCCCCTTTTCTTATGATTTCCATTCTTCACTTCATATCTATCTTTACCCTCTTTTGTTTTGAGAGAGTAAAGTGTATTATGAATAACAAGCACCCCCAAACTTAGGCTTTTGCCTATTTCTTATTACTTTTTTATCAAAGATCACACTTGTTCACTCTTTTTGTCTCTTTTTTAACACATTCTATTCCAACCATTTCACATTTTTACTTATGGCACAAGTGTGGGAATATAGGGTGTCAAAGAAAAAGTTTCATGTTTAGGCTCAACGGGGCTGACTAGGGATATTTTTAATGTCAGGGATAGGAAAAAGTGGTAAGAATTGGCTAACAAAAAAATGCCTGAATCATCTCCCCTAACATGCATATCCTAACTATTTCGCCTCAAATAGCAAACAATCATACACATAGGTTTTACTCATTTAACAATGCACAATTCAAGCAGAAACCCCAAATAGACAGATTTCATGAGTTTTTGGCATATCTAACCTAAGTGTTTAGATAGTTGCTTCTAATTCCATTACATTATTCCACCTTACTTCACTAGGTGTTTCTAGTAACTACAGCATGCATGATCTTTGACAGAAAATTATGACTCAAAAAGAAAAAAAATTATGACTCAAAAATACACAAAACAATTTAAAAAGACTCAAACATACTACAACAATAAGACACCCCCCCCCCCAAACTTAAATCACACATTGTCCCCAATGTGTGCAAGACTCAAAGAAAATAAAAGAAACATGACAACTTACAGACTTGGTTTAAAATGGTGGCGGTGGCGGTGGATAGTGCATTGACCACTGGTTGAACAAGGAACTCATCTCGTCAATTCTCTGCCTTAATTCTTGTTGTCCTTGTATTATCGTCGTACCTGCATCATCCTTCTGCAGTTCGAGCAACTGCTCCATCATAGGCACTGGAGGTTCTGATTACGGGTGGCCTGGTCGCTTCCTCGCTTCACCGAGCCTCTATCTCAGGCTCATCTTCATCCGTGGCGCCTTCGCTGCTGCTGTGCCTTGCCGCGTGTTGGTCTCCTTCTCGCTGCTGCTGGAGGGATTGGGTCTGGGAAGGAGTGCACTATCCCGTATGACACAGGAAGTTGGTTTTTCTCATATGTATCAGTGGGTAGGGTTGGGACCCCATTTATGGAGCATAAACATGTAATAAGTGAGCCATGTCCCAACCCACCTGTTGTTACCAACCTGCTGGTCTCTCCAATATTTTGCACTATCTCCTTCCCAACATCAATCGTCTTCCCTGACATAATTCCATATATCAATTTGATTATGTCTTCTGGTACTCTGGTAAAGTGAATTGATGGAATCAGCGGCATCGATTTAAATACAACCAACCCTTGGCTGTTTTATTGAACTGACACCTGCTCAGTCCTCTTGACCCATTTCTGGAAAATTCATATTCAGCCTCTGGTAGCTCATCGTGCTTATGATTTACATTCCAGTCGATGTTGTTGGTGTTTCTGGACCATGTTCTAAAATAGCTCCAATCGTCATCTCCTCCTTCAACATCAACTGTTTTCAATAACACATTCACCACTTATACTGTCACAGACACATATCATCCCCTCACGAAGCATCTATCGTCCACCTTCTCCGGAAAGTTAGCATAGAATTCTCTCACCATCACTGTGTTCATTGGTGCTATCTTTTCCGGGTTAACAAATCTTTTCCACCCCATCATCTCAATCATTTCCCGAATGGGCTCATAGACATCCCCTCCCCAAGCGAATCCCTTTGATAATTCATTCTTCTTTCAGGGATTAAGGGCCTAGTACTAAGTTTTTTGTATCTATCATGAGCTATTTGGCTGACAAACCTACTATCATCATATTGAGGGGCTGAGGTGGATGTGGAAGCTCTTTTCTTTCTGGCAGACATTTTTAGATAACTTTTTTCAGCGTTTCCTTTGTATCAACAATGTTACCCAACACTATCACCTAACAATCAGCAGCTACAACACCTATCACCCCCAAACTTCACTTAAGAAGCTTCTGCACAACACCCACACTCACCTCGTATACTCTTCCTTGAAATCTCACAACCAATTTCAACATCCCAACACACCCTCACAGATACAACACCTCCTCCAATCTACTACCTCCTCTGACTACAGTAAAGCTTTCAAGAAAAGATAAAGGTTACCTTTGACGGTGTTCTTCAAGATTTTCTTGCTCCTAATGATGATTTGAGGCAATGGGATGAGGGTAGTTGTTTTAGGGTGGTTAAGGGTTTAGGGAATTTAATAACTTTGGTGTGATTGGGTTTAGTTTATGGAAGGTTTTTAGGTAAAGTGTGGATTTTTCGTGGGTTTTTGTGGAGAAGAAGGGTTTAGGTTTTGATTTGGAATGGAAAAAATCGGATTTAGGGCGTCTTTAATTTCTGGATTTCCGTCTCGGCGCCGCAGCGCCCAATTTTCTGCACTCTTCTGAACTTCCTGCGCCGCGACGCCTAGACTTCAAAAATTTTCTGGATTTTTAGCCGCGCTACCAATCTCCTACGCTTTTTCGCTTTTGCCGCGACCGCTTCGGGCCGTGGCGCTAACCCGATTTTCTGGAAAACCCTTTTTCATTTTGGCTTATCTTCAATTTTCGCCCTCCACATTCTTGGCCCTTTCAGTCCACCTTTCATCCAACAACACAAAATAAGAACCCAAGACCGTGAGACTGTTCAAGACAAAATAAAACAAACTAAAGACAGAAATTAAAATAACATAATTAAAAACATTGGGTTGCCTCCCAACAAGCGCTGTTTTTAACGTCTTTTAGCCGGACGCAATCAACCTTTACGAGTGCCCATTGGATCCTTCTGCGAACTGCTTGCAATCCGCATAGTTATTGTTGCAGGTCTCACTTTTCCTACAACCATCTGTTCAAACAAGGGCCTCAAACATAAGATTATCCCCCAGGTACACAAGACAGGCTTGTCTTTTAGGCTCTCTATAATGTAGGGATCAGTGAAATTCCCTACATCTCTCAAGTCTAGGGGGTGCCCTTGATGGTATGGACTTCCTATTTGGGGATCAACAGTGATAGCTAGTGGTGTTTCTTCTGTAACAGGTGCGGGATAAAGAATTTCTACAGACTCCAAAAAGGTGAATAATTGGATCTCAGCAATCTTTTCCTTCTCTACACCAACTATCTCGCCAGATTCCTCAATAGCTGGGTGTGGTTCAGGCTCTTCAATTTGCTTACCACCTCCCATAATGATGTCGCTAGGCAGATTTACTTGAGGTGTATTGCTCAACTTATCCATCAGTTGCCCTATGTGGGTCTCCAAATTTTTTAGGGACTCCCTTGTCTCAGCCATAAACTGAGTCTGGTAATTGGTGAGCATAAGTATGCGTGCCTGCAACTCATCTCGATCTTCCTCTGGAACCTGTGGGTTAAGCTGTTGTTGATGACTCCACTGTCTCTGATAGTAGTAGTCCATGTGTCCTGATTTTTTTTTCCGAATTTAACCTGCAAAATAAGAAAAACAACAAAAGGTGATAAAAAGATGCTCGCAGAACAAGTTAGAAACTTGTTCTTGGAGCAACTAAATTAGAAATAAGAATAGATAAATCGATATTGAACTATGCCAATCCCCGGCAACGGCGCCAAAAACTTGATGCGCGATTTATGCACACACTTTAACGCAAGTGCACGTGTCGAGTCAAGTAATATAGTCTTGAAGACCGAGTTATCGTCCTCATGGATTAGTGCTCAATTACCAATTTCTATTCTTTGTTATCTATTTGGTGACCGAATATTGATTTGTTGTTTATGACTAATAATTATAAAAACTAATTAACTATGTTGTTTACTTCAGTAATGATGGAAATAGGGCTTCCAAATCTCCTCAACTATCCGCTTAACTTACTTATTAATGCAATTAACTATGGTTCTTCTTCTTTTGGAGATAGCAGGTTTACTAATCCGTTTTATACTCCTGTTAAGGTTATATAAACACTCAACCCCAGTACAACACCTTTCTACCTTTCGGTGATAAGGTTGACTATAGAGGAGGATTAAGAACAAAAACCCTTATTAATGCTACACAAGTAATCGGGGTATTTTCATCCACGATTCAACCTATGTCTACCCAACTACAGCATAGTCACAACCTCCCCTTTCGGATTTCGGTTAGAAATCATATAAGTAATGATAATTAATGATCAAATAATTACCAAGCAATCAAAACATATATTTGATAAATCTCAACAATAAGAAGAACAACCACAAACATGCATTAATTCATAAATAAAGGTTCAAGTGAATTGACATGGAAAGCCCTATATTATAATTAGTTCCTAGCCATAGACATGACAAGAACTAATTCAATATCCAACATAAAACTGAAAATAAAGTAAAAGAAAAGAAAGAAATTACTAAAGAATGGTCTCCAATCTTGAACTACAAGATGTGTTGTGAATTGGCAAGAAGGGAACCCTTAAAACTGCTCTAGGGTTCTCCTTTTATAGTTTCAAAACGAGTGTGGTTTTCCTTCGTGCCCGCCCATTATTCACGAAATTGATTTTTCACACGCGCTGGCCAGAATCAGCCATGCGCGCCGAACTTCGCAAGCCTCGAAATTAGCGCCATGGCGCTCGCCTCACTGGCCGGAGGCTGCGGCCACGACCAGACTGCGCTCGGTTCGCCACTTTCTCGCATTTCGAGCTCTGGAACCTCCGTTTTTGCCCTCTTTTTCCTCCTTTTCGCCAATGAGCCACTTTAAACCAATATGAATCAAAAGAAAGAAAATCTATCCTAAGACGACACGTATTTGTACAAAAATGGACAAAAGAATCACTAAAAATGACTCAAAAAGTGTATATAAAATACACCGATCAGAGGGTTGCGTTCATGCCGCAGGTAGAGGCACACCGGTTGTTGATCCTCGCTCATAGGATCACGGTTGTGCGTATTGGGAAGCTCCGTTTCTCCAGAGGCTTATCTTTTTTTATGGTTCCCAGTCATTGTAGGTACTTGTACATTCAGGGGTATGGCGGGGCCCTGTCCCGTTATAGTTGTTATATCAAACACTTACAGGTCTGTAGTCCTGTTGTGAGTTAGGTTTGTAAAGGATGTAACTGTTCGGATTTTGATATATATGCAGAAAGGTGACCTTATTGGTTAGCCTGTTTCTTATGTTATATTGTTCCATGTCTATGAGTTATTTCCACTGGTTTTTCTCTGATGTATGATCACTAGGGTGCCCGGGGTAAGGCACCAGTTGTGGGCCCGAGGTCAGGTCTTGACAATAACATTTTGATTGAAAATATAGGGGAGGCCTAACTGCTCAAAATATGACTTCTCTTTAAAGCCATGGCGGGTCGTCGTCCTTATGAACGCACATTCTCTCGGCGGCTTTTTTAGTAGAGACAGGGTAGAAAACCTTGATCTGACCAGTATTGACAAGATGCACCAGCTCAAAATTGAAGGCTATGAATTCCTCAATGTCATGCCCATGTGCCACTGAATGGTACATGCAAATCTTTTTTCTTGATGAGCTGGCAGAGGGATTCCAAGTAGATTTGATGGGTTGAACCTTGCCGGTGTGGTATAAGATGGAGAAGAGGTCTGCGTAGGAGTCTCTAAAGACAGTGAAGTCATAATTCCAAACTTGGGTTTCAGTGGTGATTCCTTCACCATGCATATAGAGTTTAAACTAGTAGGAGTGTGGCCACATAGGTTATGGATGGCCTTCTCATCGATCAATCTGATAATTCTCCATTTGAAGGCCACACACTTGTCTATGGTGTGACCGGTATGATTCTTATGGAAAAGTAACCTCTTGTAGGCATAGATAGGTGTGAAAGTTGGGAGGACGTCGGAGCTGACACACAAAGATCCGACAACTTTCAATTTGTCACACACCTTAATGTTCTGCATTGGCCTGGGTGAAACTCTAAAATGTGAAGTGTGGGCTTTGAGGGAAATTGCCCACCATATAGGTGATGACATATGGGGAGGCCCTAGTGGTGTCCCATATTAGTTGACAACTTCATCGGTATTTGGGGTGACTCATTCAAGTACCCTGTGTGATTCCCCGTATTACATAGGGATTTTCTCAGGTAACTCAGACTCTTGTTTTGGAATCTTAAACATTGGAATATAGTCATCAAACATTTTCTTCAAGTCGTCAGGGAGGTTTTGGCATTGGCATTTCCGTTCAGCAGAAAAACACTTCTACGAGGTTCCCAAAAAAGACTAGAATTTCGTCGACCTCTTTCATCTTGGCTTTATCCAAGTCAATATTTGCATCAATCTTGCAGATCTTCTTCTCTTCCTCTTATTGTCAGAAGTCAAATGGTTAAGTCCAGTTGGGGAAACTGGGCCAGACATTTTTTCTCTAGCCTTGAGGCGGTTCAAGTGGAAAAAATAAAACAAAAAAGAATAGGCATCGGCCCTAAGAGACTTCTCAGTCTCTTTGTCACTAACCAAATCGACAATGTCACGACCCGACTTCAGGCCCGTGACTGGTGCCTTACCCCGGGCACCCTAGTGATACAACATCAGAGAAAATCAGCGGAAATAAAAACTTAAACAGGAAACAAGATATAATATAAGAAAACAGGCTAACCAAAACGGTCACCTTCATGTATATATATAATCGAATAGTTACATCCTTTACAAACCCTGCCCACAACAGTACTACAGACCTCTAAGTGTGTAACCATAACTATGACGGGACAGGGCCCCGCCATACCCCTGAATGTACAAGTACTTACAATGACAGGGGACTATACCAAAGATAAGCCTCCGGAGAAACGGAGCTTCCCAAACCGCTGAACTGTGATCTTATGAGCGAGGATCCACAACTGATGTACCTCTACCTGCGGCATGAACGCAGCCCCCCCAAGGAGGTCAGTACAACAGGTACCAAGTATGTGAAATCAAAATATCAGAAATGAAATCATGATACTATATAAAACCGAGACATGTATGATAACCAAACTACGCTTTACTACATAAAAGCGATATGTCAAGTCGTGACTCACGCCTCCAAGTCATCCTCACGCCCGTGGAACTCTTCCTCACCGCCAGCCTCAGGTATAAATCGTTTGATACGTATAGCATGTCTCGGCCCATCCCATGGGACTCGAGGTGGAATCGCATGGTCACATTCCCGGCCCATCTCATGGACTCGGTGTCGGATCGTATGGTCACATTCCCGGTCCATCTCATGGACTCGGTGTCGGATCGTATGGTCACATTCCCGGTCCATCTCAGGGACTCGGTGTCGGATCGTATGGTCACATTCTCGGTCCATCTCATGGACTCGGTGTCGGATCGTGTGGAATACATTCCCGGTCCATCTCATGGACTCGGTGTCGGATCGTGTGGAATACATTCCCGGTCCATCTCATGGACTCTGTGTAGAATCGGGTGGTATACATGTCTCGGCCCATCTCATGGGACTCGAGGTAGAATCGGCCATAACATTTAAACCATCTTTTAAGACAGATTAAGATAATACCATGCTTTCCTTTTAAAACAAACTAAGGCAATATCATGCCCTCATTTTTAAACCGAAACACTTTCCTTTTTAAAATCAAGTAACAACATTCTTTTCCAAAAGTTCAAGTTGCATAATTTCAAATACTCAAGTCTCTTATTTTCGAAAGATTTCATAGTTCATAGTCTTAATCACTTAATAACGTAATCTCTTTTAAAACAATTTGAGTAACATATGCCTATGTGTGAGTAGGTTATACTTGTTTATAACAATCTTATTAAAGCAGCCATGATCTAGGAAATGTAATACAATTTTGTCTTATCTTAGCTTCTATGCAGATGGAGGTTTCTACTGGTTTTAATAATAATTAATTAGTCAATACATTTTCCTTTATTAACGCTGCAGTGGTTTGTTCGATACTTATTCTCATTTCCAAAATCAATATGACATTATTCTTTAAAAACCAAGTACTCATTACTCACGAATGAGGTTTCACAACTTTTTAACAAACTTCATATCAAGTTAATTAAGTCAAGTCTCTTATCTTTCAAGATCAAGTCTCTTAACTTCTAAAATCAATAAACCATTATTTTACCTACATAAAGTCGTTATAACTAACTTCCCACAAAGCTATTATAACACTTTATGTTTTAAACCAACCAAAACTCGTTTAGCACACGTACGTCTACCGTACTACATAGATCACAACAATCATGCTAGAAAAGATAGGAAGAGGTTCACATACCTCGCGACGATTATCGACAATTAGCAAAACGCTCCAAAGTACTATAACCCTGCTAGCCTTTTCCACCCTTCAAGTAGAATACGCTACTCGTAGTACTTCAACCTATAAAGGCCACAAAACGTCTATCAACCTCTAGATCTCTTCGTAGAACAATTCTAAGTACAAGGTTCCTTGTTCTACGGAAAATTTGGCAGCACCTCCCCCCCCTCCGCAACCACATAAATCTCCTCCTCAAACAAGGCCCGCTACCAAGCCAACAACTCCAAGGGGGGGGGGTTACACGTCTAACCGGACGTGTACAACTCTACTCCACAATAATACTACAAGTCTACTGTAAATACAGTCCATTGTAAATACAGTTCAATCCTTTATAATCATTCTTCCAATATAATATACTCAAGTATAACTACTACAACATGTAATATCCAATTACAATAGGGGGACATAGATTATTACCTCGATAAGCCCAAAATTATCCAAGATTAATAAGTCGATCCTGAGCAACGTTTAGCTCAAATTCCTTACGTTCCAATCCGCTACAAGCGACCCTTAGATGCTCCTAACCAACTCCTCTTCAAGATCTAACTCCAAAAAGTGAAGAACACTTAGGCTACAATTTGGCAATGTTTCGGCCAAGGGGTATATCTAAGGCTAGGGGTGTGAAATCTTTTCCAACTCTTGGTACACAATCTTCCTAACACCCTAAGGAAGAACACTTAAAACTTTAAGAATTTTTGGACCACTTTAGCTCACCAAAACAGCCCATGGCCGAGAGCTCACAAGGAAAGGGGAGGGAGTTTTGCCTTGGAAAAACTAAGTGTGGGATGAAGAATAAGTCTTGTATTCATGGGGTATTTATAGAGAAATCAATGGTCAAGATCAAGGCAAGTGTGTATTGAGATCTTGGGACAAGTGTGTGTGGGTCCCACCCTCAAAATGGCTACCCAAAGATGAAGACAAGTGGCTTGCCACATGTTGGCCCATTTCGGCCAAGGGACACTTGTCAAGCCAAATCGGCCAACCTTGGCCACATGGGGGTGACACGTTTCGCCCCCCTACTCGTCCAAAATATTTCGTATTCCGAAAATATCCAAAATACCGAAAATCTCAAAAACAAAGTGGGCCCCACAAAACTGTAAATTTCTCCCGTGGGTCCCACGTGACCATTTCCGAAAATAAAATCTCATAATTCTAATATAATCCAAGAAGCCCAAATACCAAATCTGGGAATTCAATTCCCATTAACGAACCTTTTTCCTTCACAAAACCCGGAAACTTTTCCGTCGAAAAATCACATCTTTCATTCTTTCCAATATTACTGTCGTATTCTCGTACGTACGTCCTCACATACATATCTTGGAACTACGGGGTGTAACATTCTTCCCCCCTTAGAAACATTCGTCCCGAATGTTCCTTCTAAGTCTCTAAACCTACGTGTGCCGGTATAGTCTCCACTACTATACTTACAAAACCGATCATGCCACCAATGGCCAGAATATAACATGTGCGCAAACTAAAATCCAAGCCAACGAGGAATCACCCCTAACATCACAAAAAGCTCCCACCCAAGGTCTAAAGGATACTCCCTTCGCATCTTCACTTCACAAAAGAAAGGATCACTTCCGTTATCATAACACATGTTCACTTCTTCTCTTACTCGTCGTACCCTTCTCGTGCACCTGAACTCTTTCTATTACACGTACCACACTTCAGTCACCGCTTCAATTTCCACAACCCTGGAGTTACCACCTCCAAACTTGGTCATCTCACTAGTTTCAAATTCCTCTAAGGCCATCCCCGGCCTTCACGATCCGATTCTGGTCAAACATATCCACGAACACGTACGATGGTTACCTAAACTTAGGCCTAGCACCCCCGTGACCCTACCACCTGACGGGACCACCTCGAACTGACCCTACCTCACTCCGGGCTACGGGTTGACCCGCAATCTGGCCTCAACCCGAACCGCTATCGCGCCAAACTCTTCTTCCCCGATCCGGAACAATCCTACCTATACAATTCATGAAAGCTATCACTTCCCTCTCACACAACCCATTGATTTCACAATAATACACCCTATGTATATAATGCACTCCGACAAAGATCACCCGCAAAATCTTTTACTCAAGATGGCCTTACATCTAAGGTCTCAACGTATAATATTCTAAGGTTCACACCTTCCATGTCCTCATACTTACCTTTTCAACTACCCATGTTTTCTAATTCACACTTAACACAATGCTATCCGTATAGCACTCCACACGTATCCACCATAACAACATAACCAAGTCTCTTAAGGGCTAAAGGTATCTCTCAGAATTCATCGCCTTACTTCCTCTTTTTCGCTCTAACCATAATCCTGCCCTGCAGGGCGCCTAGCTATATAAGGCGATGAACCAGCCACCGATCCCGAAGGCTGAGTCTCTATATCTGTGCTACCTTTAATCGGACAAACTCTCACCAAATGGCCCTGCTGGCCGCAAGCATAACAATCTCCCAAACTAGCATGACACCCTGAGGATCATCCTCCGCTCTCTATCCATAAAACTCTGGCGAACTGCAACTTAAGAAATCCCGAAGTCTCAGACTATCGGATCTAGGGTGAATCACTGGTATTGCCGGAACCACCGGCTCCCGTCCGTCCTCATTCCCAGCCACCAGCCTAGCTAGTAACTGGGCCATCTCCTTGAACTCATATCCTCGGCTCCTGGCCGTGGAACTGGAGGCTCTGGTATCGTGGCCTCCGTAGAAACTGCTGCCGCTCTAAACTCACAAGCTAGGCGCCATAAAACTCGTCGTCTGAAGTACTAGCTCAGGTAATGACCAGGCCTGTGCCCTCGTAACCCTCTGTGTTCAACTCGTAGCTCCCTCTGCTGCCTTGCCCATCTGGGCCCTGGTTACCTTTTGCAGAGGCATAACTGGTACATACGAATACGTCCGAGGGAGTCCAACTTATAACACAGCTCTAAGGAACGATCTCAGAGTGAGAAGAATGGAAACCAATCCTAAATATCCTGTAGCCTCCTGATCATAGATGTGGTGCATAACACACCGATAATCAAGACTCTACTAGACACGGTCTGTAGACACTTTTCGAGGATTAACTGCTCTGATACCACTTTTGTCACGACCCGACTTCGGGCCCGTGACTGGTGCCTTACCCCGGGCACCCTAGTGATACAACATCAGAGAAAATCAGCGGAAATAAAAACTTAAACAGGAAACAAGATATAATATAAGAAAACAGGCTAACCAAAATGGTCACCTTTATGTATATATATATAACCGAACAGTTACATCCTTTACAAACCCCGCCACAACAAGATTTCATGCACTTCAAGAGTGTAACCATAACTATGACGGGACAGGGCCCCGCCATACCCCTGAATGTACAAGTACTTACAATGACAGGGGACTATACCAAAGATAAGCCTCCGGAGAAACGGAGCTTCCCAAACCGCTGAACTGTGATCCTATGAGCGAGGATCCACAACCGATGTACCTCTACCTACGGCATGAACGCAGCCCCCCGAAGGAGGTCAGTACAACAGGTACCAAGTATGTGAAATCAAAATATCAGAAATGAAATCATGATACTATATAAAACCGGAGACATGTATGATAACCAAACTACAGTTTACTACATAAAAGCAGTCATGTCAAGTCAGGGACTCACGCCCTCCAAGTCATCCCTCATGCCCGTGGAACTCCTTCCTTACTACCGACAGTCTAGGTATAAATCGTATGACACATATAGCATGTCTCGGCCCATCCCATGGGACTCGAGGTGGAATCGCATGGTCACATTCCCGGCCCATCTCATGGACTCGGTGTCGGATCATATGGTCACATTCCCGGTCCATCTCATGGACTCGGTGTCGGATCGTATGGTCACATTCCCGGTCCATCTCATGGACTCGGTGTCGGATCGTATGGTCACATTCCCGGTCCATCTCATGTACTCGTTGTCGGATCGTGTGGAATACATTCCCGATCCATCTCATGGACTCGGTGTCGGATCGTGTGGAATACATTCCCGGTCCATCTCATGGACTCGGTAGAATCGGGTGGTATACATGTCTCGTCCCATCTCATGGGACTCGAGGTAGAATCGGCCATAACATTTAAACCCTCTTTTAAGACAGATTAAGATAATACCATGCTTTCCTTTTAAAACAAACTAAGGCAATATCATGCCCTCCTTTTTAAACCGAAAAAATTTCCTTTTTAAAATCAAGTAACAACATTCTTTTCCAAAAGTTCAAGTTGCATAATTTCAAATACTCAAGTCTCTTATTTTCGAAAGATTTCATAGTTAATAGTCTTAATCACTTAATAACGTAATCTCTTTTAAAACAATTTGAGTAACATATGCCTATGTGTGAGTAGGTTATACTTGTTTATAACAATCTTATTAAAGCAGCCATGATCTAGGAAATGTAATACAATTTTGTCTTATCTTAGCTTCTATGCAGATGGAGGTTTCTAATGGTTTTAATAATAATTAATTAGTCAATACATTTTCCTTTATTAACGCTGCAGTGGTTTGTTCGATACTTATTCTCATTTCCAAAATCAATATGACATTATTCTTTAAAAACCAAGTACTCATTACTCACGAATGAGGTTTCACAACTTTTTAACAAACTTCATATCAAGTTAATTAAGTCAAGTCTCTTATCTTTCAAGATCAAGTCTCTTAACTTCTAAAATCAATAAACCATTATTTTACCTACATAAAGTCGTTATAACTAACTTCCCATAAAGCTATTATAACACTTTATGTTTTAAACCAACCAAAACTCGTTTAGCACACGTACGTCTACCGTATTACATAGATCACAACAATCATGCTAGAAAAGATAGGAAGAGGTTCACATACCTCGCGACGATTATCGACAATTAGCAAAATGCTCCAAAGTACTATAACCCTGCTAGCCTTTTCCACCCTTCAAGTAGAATACGCTACTCATAGTACTTCAACCTATAAAGGCCACAAAACGTCTATCAACCTCTAGATCTCTTCGTTGAACAATTCTAAGTACAAGGTTCCTTGTTCTACGGAAAATTCGGCAGCACCTCCCCCCCCCCTCCACAACCACATAAATCTTCTCCTCAAACAAGGCCCGCTACCAAGCCAACAACTCCAAGGGGGGGAGAGGGGTTACACGTCTAACCGGACGTGTACAACTCTACTCCACAATAATACTACAAGTCTACTGTAAATACAGTCCATTGTAAATACAGTTCAATCCTTTATAATCATTCTTCCAATATAATATACTCAAGTATAACTACTACAACATGTAATATCCAATTACAATAGGGGGATATAGATCATTACCTCGATAAGCCCAAAATTATCCAAGATTATTAAGTCGATCCTGAGCAACGTTTAGCTCCAATTCCTTGCGTTCCAATCCGCTACAAGCGACCCTTAGATGCTCCTAACCAACTCCTCTTCAAGATCTAACTCCAAAAAGTGAAGAACACTTAGGCTACAATTTGGCAATGTTTCGGCCAAGGGGTATATCTAAGGCTAGGGGTGTGAAATCTTTTCCAACTCTTGGTACACAATCTTCCTAACACCCTAAGGAAGAACACTTAAAACTTTAAGAATTTTTGGACCACTTTAGCTCACCAAAACAGCCCATGGCCGAGAGCTCACAAGGAAAGGGGAGGGAGTTTTGCCTTGGAAAAACTAAGTGTGGGATGAAGAATAAGTCTTGCATTCATGGGGTATTTATAGAGAAATCAATGGTCAAGATCAAGGCAAGTGTGTGGTGAGATCTTGGGACAAGTGTGTGTGGGTCCCACCCTCCAAATGGCTACCCAAAGATGAAGACAAGTGGCTTGCCACATGTTGGCCCATTTCGGCCAAGGGACACTTGTCAAGCCAAATCGGCCAACCTTGGCCACATGGGGGTGACACGTGTCGCCCCCCTACTCGTCCAAAATATTTCGTCTTCCGAAAATATCCAAAATATCGAAAATCTCAAAAACAAAGTGGGCCCCACAAAACCGTAAATTTCTCCCGTGGGTCCCACGTGACCATTTCCGAAAATAAAATCTCATAATTCTAATATAATCCAAGAAGCCCAAATACCAAATCTGGGAATCCAATTCCCATTAACGAACCTTTTTCCTTCACAAAACCCGAAAACTTTTCCGTCGAAAAATCACATCTTTCATTCTTTCCAATATTACTGTCGTATTCTCATACGTACGTCCTCACATACATACCTTGGAACTACGGGGTGTAACAGACAACTAGTGACATGGTGCTCTAGGTGTCTTGTATTTCCATTGATAAAAAATAAACCTTTAAGAGGAGGTGTAAATTAAGTTTAGTTTTGGTATTATCTTACATCTCTCATTTGGGTTAGTATCCGGAATGTAGGACCGATCAAGAGTTTAGATGGAACACATGAAAGCATATAAGAAGTTATGTCACATAAGAACATAAGAAATTGTAATATTTGTGTTCCTAAACCTGATTACTCCAAGGCTTTCTAATCATTTGAAGCATAATTATGCCAAATGCCGATTCAACAATTTACCCCTAATCATTTTCATTATTAATGCATTTTCCGCAATGGGGTTACAATAGATTAAAAAGGTAGAAGTCGCCTCCAGTGGCCGATGATAATGATTTGTCTGTCCGAGCTTTCTTGACCCTTCAAAGGGAATCCTGAATCCGGAGATGAGTAGTCATAAGTAGTGAATCAACCCAGTAACCTTTCTCTATGAAGTCATAGGTGCAGTCTCATCTATGACTCTCATAATGCGAAAATCAAAGTCCTCTAGACACTCGTAAGTGAGGCCAAACTCCTTGGTCAGACTGGCTATGTCGATCTGGTCATGCTGCATCTTCTCTAAATACCTAGCATCCTAATCATCATCCTATCTCTGAATGCCTCAGGCTTTGACCTCAGCCTTTGAATCTATATCATGACTACACTGATAATAGTTAGACTCCGGTGTCAGGGTACCTTGAAAGTGTACTCTCAACCAATCTATGTAGTCTTTATCACAACCCAGGCAAAAGATATCCTCGGCTAATGTCTCTGGACCCCACTTTACTCTTCCATTACACTATTGGATGATGTCAAAAACCCTTTTGATCCTATCTCCTTCATAATCGACCACGTACTCCCCCATGTTCCCTACTAGGGGTATTACCTTTATCCTTTCGAATTGTCTTAGGACCCTAATGAGTACATATGGTCGAATTACCCGAATCCCCATAAGTGGAAGAAAAGGGCATTTTCTACCTCTCATAACTATGGACTCGGATATAAAGTCAGGAAATCTCCACTAGATGGTGTCCTCTCGTAGACTAGAAAAGATAAAAGCCAACCCCTCTTTGTTTTGGTTCTGAGACTAGATGATGTCGTCTCGGAGACTTGAGGGTTTCCTTTCCTATGTTCCGTATTAGGTATGAGCGGCCCTCAATTTTGTGGAGGTGTTTGATGATCCACCATTGCACTAGAAGGTTACACCCTTGGAAGTACCTATGTAAGTTTTGGAATTGACCTAAAGCTCGGTATATGTCAGATAGGATGACTATGACTAGGTCATAGTACTTGGTTTCCCCGTTTGTTGTTAGGACATGAAATACAGCATGGGTGACAAAAATGACATGAGTCACTACAAAAAAAATACCTACCGTGACAGTTTGGGTGTGACGGTTTTAAAAACTGTCACACGTTATGACGTTTTAAAAAACCGTCACACGTTATGACGGTTTTAGCATTGAATTTCTGGTCAATGGGCCTTTGTGACAGTTATGTGACGGTTTTTTTAACAGTCACAACTTTGTGACAGCGATGTGACGATGATTTTAACTTTCACATGTTTTTGTGATGTTTTTTTAAATTAGCATTTTTTTAATCCATCCGACCCGACCCAACCTATTTAACACTAAAACCCATTTTTCATTAGTAAAATCAACCAAATTCATACCAACACCAATTTATTCATCATCCAAAAAAACCCCGCTACTACAGTGAATAGTAACAAAGGCAGCGAAACGCCATTTCCGGCCACCACAGGAATCCATTGGAGGCGAGATTTACACCATTAGCTTTGTCTCTTCAAGCCCGTCATTTCCATAATAACCACAACCTTTTATTCATCCTATTTATCCACCAATTTCAGATCGAAAATATCTTTTATTTCGATCTATTTTTTAGAAATTTCGGCTGACTGAGCAAGTTTCAATGAAGGTGGGTTACACCACTGTGACCGCCTTATCACAACGTTTATTTCCATACCACCGTCGTGCTTCGTCTTTTCCATTTCGACCCATCGGCCATTTCAATAGGTGTTGTAACCCTAGCCGCCGTCATCGATTTTCCAGCCACCACATCAACAATCGACGATCGTGGCTGGTACCATTACACTCGTTGTCATATTACCTACGTTATACACCCACTCAACACCTTCAGTTCTTCACCATTCCTCTGGTCGACCAAATCGGAATTGTTGTACTCTTATGAGCATATATTTTGTTCATATTAATAAATAGTGACAACTTACAAGTGAGACAATTTGCAGGTCCATATCTATTTTTGTCTTTTCTTTATGCCTTTTGGTCTGTATTAGGAGCACTAGTTTATACTGCATCCCAGCCAAAATCTTGGCCTATTCGTTATATTTTGAGGCCACATGTTAATTTTTTTTACCGTAGTTTTTTTCTTAATAATTTTAAAACTTTGAAGTTCCTAATAAGCTCTTCGTGGTAGTTTATAATTCGACATGTATATTCTATTTTTAAAATGGTAACTTGATGATGTTAAAAATTATCTGCATCTTGTAAAGATTCTTGATTTATGGTTGCCTTGTTTTTGAGCTTATGAAAGTCTGCATGATCAAATTCTAAGACATATTGTGCTTATAGTTGTGGCATATTACTTTCCAGCACCTTTAGTTTTGGTCACACATAAAAATATTGCTATTTGAAGTAATTTCGGAGGTTAAGTTTTCCATCATTCTTCTATTCTCTCACAATTTTTCACTAACATACTTCTCTTCTCGAATCTTTTGCATCTTTGCCGATATTATCTCTCTTCCCTTTCCTCTACTTCATGGTACATATCCATTATGTTACTCAGTTTAATCATCTGACCAAAGCTTGCCTTTTTTGAAGTTCTTGATATATACATACTATATTTAACTTTCTTCACCTAAAAATAGACAATCAACAATTGGCCATGAGATACAAGTGTGTGATGTTTAAGAAGCACCAATCTACTGTATCTCTATGAAAATGAAGGTATTTTAGTAGTAGTTTCACTCTTCACTCCCTTTCTTGCATGACTGGAGAGATTTATTCAATACTAAAATAATTGAATGAGTTGCTATATCTTGAGATGAATTTGGGGACATCTTGCACTTGTGAGGTTCTCCTAGCATTGTTCTTAGATAGGGTTTGTGCTCATGTTTGACACTGCATTTTGTCCAAATTCTGGCTCTCTTTTAAAATGTGGAATCTACTGTTATCTCGGACGTTATTGCACTTTAGCTACTACCTTTGAAAAGGTCATTTGTTATGTTTCTGCCGTACATTTTTAAGACAAACAAATGCTATACTTTGAAGGATTGATATATGATTGACTATTATGAGCTAGTGATATTTGGTTGTTGTTGTGTTACACTGGATAAGAGGAATTACTGGTGCATTTTTGCTAATTGGTAGTATCTTGATGAAATTGTTGTTCTTTATGATGTTATACTGGGGATAAAAATTGTTACATTCATTAAACCAAATTCTCATTTTAGCTTCAACCTTGCGGGGATTTGTTTGTTGTTACTTGAGCTGATGTTACATTACACCTAAGCTGCTACATCATGGGACATATTTTGGTTAGTTTGTTATTATATTATGAGGTAAAACAGTAGTTGCATTTGTGGTAAATGATCTGATGAATGATTTTCCATTCTGCTAGTAATTTTGGGCCATTTTGTGATACTGATTTTGGTCATTTTGGTGCTATATTTTGGGTTGTTTGTTGCTGGATTTTTTGACGTTTTCCTGATGTATTTTTAGCCAGTTGTTGCTGGTTTCTTGGCCAAAAATTGTTGTTTTAGGACTGTTTCGGACAGCTGCAATACTTTTGAAATTTACTGATTTGAACAGATACTACACTTGGTTTCTGTTGTGTTCTCGAGCCCACTGTTGCTCTGTTTTTAAATCTGTTGCTACTGCATTTTAAGCCAAACATATGTTGTTTTATGGCTACAATTGAGCCGGTTTACTGCCGGAATTTTGAAGCAACTACTGCTGCAGTTTCTAAGGCAAACCAGATCACTACACTTGATAAAAATCCTACTGATTTGAACACGATACTATACTTAGACCAATGAATAGAAATTGAGGCCGCGTCCCTTCGGTTTTGGTATAATCACTGATTTGAACATGATACTACACTTAGGCCAATGAAATTGAAATTGAGGTAGAGTCCCTTCGGTTTGGTATAAATACTGATTTGGACATGATACTACACTTAGGCCGATGAGAATAATTTATTTTGAGGCTATGACCCTTCCGGAAAGGTTGTCCCTCAGTTTGCTTTCTTTCAGAAAAGGGCGATGATGAGACTTATGGATTTTTTCACACATCTACGAGAAACCAACATGCATTGGCAAGACGACTAAAATGACTGACGAGTCACTAGTTCGCAACCACGACATGATTGGAAAGTCTTTTACAAAAAATATAAATCTGAGCCTTCCGTAATTAAAACTCCTATTGTTTTATACGGATCCGAAGGTTTTACTCGCATTTATTTATTATTTACTAACTCTTTTACTAAGTGTTTTTGCAGGTATCCGGAGACGCATCCCAAAGTTAAAGCCTGCGCAGAAAAGAAAAAAAGTGAAATACCGCTAAGTTCTCTTCACTCCCTCTTTATATGATTTTTGCTTTCGTTACAATCTTGTTAAATATATATCTTTTTAAATATCTCCATGCCTAGATTAAATATGTCTTAGTTAGTTTAATAAGTCTGAACCTTCTGTAATTAAAACTCCTATTGTTTTATACGGATCTGAAAGTTTTACTCGCATTTATTTATTTTTCTAACTTCCTTTCTTTTACACTTTGCGAGGAACATTCGAACAATACGGCACAACAAAGTGGATTCTACAGAGATGAAGATTTGTTAGAATCACACAAGTTTCCAATGGTTGGGATTCTCATATTATGTTTTTGTTGTTGTATTTGATGATAACATTAGTTGTTTTGTAAAATAATTTGTAATGTTTTGATTTAATGTATTAGAACAATTTCATTATGTGGGTAATATTTTAGTTATAATATGCTTACAATTCTAATTTATTTTTATGTAATAAATTAAAATATTAAAAAAAATCTCCAAAAATAATTTCCCCGCCAATTTATTAAAAATTTCCGTCAATTTAAATTAATTTTATTTAAAATTTCCCGCCAAAAATATTATTTAATTAATAAATTTCGTGGTAAATTTTAAAAAAGGAGGGAAATAGTCAAAGTCAAACATCACATTTTGTGACGGTTATAAAAACAGTCATAACAACCGTCACAAATTTTTGACAGTACCTATTGTGACACTTAGAAAAAACGTCACAAAACCCCTTTCGTGACAGTTTTTAACCGTCATGGTAGGCCTTTTTTTTGTAGTGAGTACCTATGGCCTTCTGTCAGTCTTTGAGAAACACCATGGTTCCTAGAAGGCCAATAACAAAGGCTAAGGGTTGGGTGTCATCCCAACTAGCACATGATATGAACTCTATGGAGTGTTATATGTACCCTCGTTTGGACCCAAATCTACTATAAAGATCCCTAAAGGCTACATTCAGGCCAAATATCCAATTAGTGCTGGCTAAGGTTAAGAATTTCATAATCTCATCAGGAGTAGGCTTATAAGGTACTAGAAGGTTGTGGTCAGCTGTCTTCCTCATTCTCATACATGTCTCATTGCTATCTATGCAATCTTGGATCTCCTCTATGGTCGGGGTCATCTCAAAGTCTCCGAGCTTAAACATCATTATATCGCAATCGCAATACCCGGTAAGGAATTCTAAGAGTTCTCTATTTCCCTTCATGGTCATAAGGAAAGTAGGTGTCCTATACGATTCGTTACTTCTCTTTGTTGTGAGACAACTAACCACGACCATGTTTGACCCCTTATGGTTAGAACCTATGTTTATCCCCAGAAGAGTCGCCATCTGTTATGGTTCATTTTACGCTAAGGCATAAAAGTTACTAGGAGGTTGTTGGTGCTCTAAGCAGATAAATTTTTTAGAGCCGCCACCTAATTTATAGGTAAATTAGGAAAACCAAGTTGAGAGGATTTATTCAAAATAATGAAAAATCATTTTAAACCAGAGTCGAGGTAAAGGCTCCGGTGATCACTCGATGAAGGTGTTAGACACCCCCGTATTAAGGATTCGTAGAATACGATTGACCTTAAGGTTCTATAACATGTTTAAATTCTATAAAATTCTTAAAATGTCTTTAAATTCCCGCAAAATTCATTTCATTTCAAACTCAAAGACTTTTTCCAAATCAAAGAGTTGAATTCTGCCAAAAATGGTTTGCGTAAGGGTAATTTAATCAATTTACTTTCAGACTAAGAACACCCAAAAATCAACTTTAGTATAATTCTACGATTAATCTACTAAATTGTAAATATTACTTTACACACATTTTTAAAATATTTTGAAATTGAAAAGAGTATGATTCATTTAGAATGATGGGTGTCACGACCCGATCTCGGGCCCGCGACTGGTGCCTTACCCCGGGCACCCTAGTGATACAACATCAGAGAAAATCAGCGGAAATAAAAACTTAAACATGAAATAAGATAAAATAAGAAACAAAGCAACCAAAACGGTTACCTTTCGCATATATATATACCGAACGCTTAAATCCTTTTACAAACCCCGCCACAACAAGATTTCATGCACTTATGAATTTTATAACAACTATGACGGACAGGCCCCGCCATACCCCGAATATAAGCACCTACAACGATGTGGACTATACCAAAGATAAGCCTCGAGAAACGGAGCTTCCCAAACGAACCGTGATCCTATGAGCGAGGATCAACAACCGTGTACCTCTACCGCTGATGAACGCACTCCGGCGAGGTCAAGACAACAGTACCAAGTATGTGAAATCAAAATATCAGAATGAAATCATAGTAGTCTATATAAAATGTAAGATATATATGATAACCAAACTACGATATAATATGTAAGCAAATATGTCAAGTCGTGACTCACGCCTCAAAGTCATCACTCAAATATAACAACGGGTCTCACGCCCACAATATCAATCATGCCCGTGGAATACCTTCCTCACCGCCATGCCTATGATATAACAACACCAAGAAGTACACATGAACACCGTGTCCCACCGTGTTATAAAACCGTGACGGCAAGTACGGGCTAACTACCGGATACCAAAGCCGCACTAACAATACTATACAACCAAACCACGGCGACACGGCAAGTATAAAAGCCAACTACCGGATACCAAAGCGGTGTCACGTGGTCGACCGGGCAAGTACGAGGGCTAACTACGGATACCAAGGTCAGATCACGAGACTTCGCCACGAAGTCGATACAGGCAATCACGAAGCTAACTACCGTGTACCAAGGCCGAATCACCACGAGACGGGCAAGTACGAAGCCAACTACCGGATACCAAAGCCGCGGTCACGAGTCGACGGGCAAGTACGAGGGCTAACTACCGGATACCAAGGTCAGATCACGAGACTTCGCCACTAAACCGAACGGCAAGTGCGAAGGCTAACTACAGTACCAAGGCCGAATCACCACGAGACGGGCAAGTACGAAAGCCAACCACCGGATACCAAGGCCGAATCAAGAAACCTCACGGAGAGTTAGTCCATGGAATAACGCTATCAAGCGAGCGCACTGCGGAATCCTCCACACGCCAGACATCCAAGTAAGATCATAACAAATCACCGCCCTCCATCGAGACGCGTGGTATAGAAATAAAATACTAGCACGACAAGGCTATCACACACAAACATAGGCAAGTTACACACAACTCAAGGTACTTTCATTTTATGTCAACAATACGGGTTTCAAACCCAAAATAATACCTACTTTCATTCTTTCAAAAGACCTCTTTTTACGTAAAAGATACTAATACTCGTAGTATCAAAAACACATTTCCTTTTCAAACCAAATTACTTTACTTTCGTAAAAACCTTTACAAGACTTTTTAAAATCAAGTACTCTATACTTTTTAAACCAAGTGCCTTTCTTTTAAAACAACATCAAGTATACTCTTTAAAACTCAAATACTTACTCTTTTCAAAACAAGTAACCTATACTTAAATCAAGTTACCATTTTAAAACCAATGATAAAACCATTATTTTGCTTTCATAAAGTCGTTATAACTAACTTCCCATAAAGTCATTATAACACTTTATGTTTTAAACCAATTTAAGACAAAACCATGTCTCTCTTTAAACCAAAACTCTTCGATTCCTCAAGTCTCTTTTCTTTTAGATATCAAGTTCCTTTTAAAGACCAAATACGCATTACTCGCGAATGAGGTTTCACAACTTTCTACACAATTCGAGTTCTTCATATATCATATCAAGTCAAATATAAGTCAAGTCCTTTATCTTTTAAAATCAGTAAACCAACCAAATTCACTTAGAACATGTACGCTCACCGTATACATAGTTCACAACAATCATGCTAGAAAAGATAGGAAGAGGTTCACATACCTCGCGACGATTATCGACAATTAGCAAAACGCCCACGCATTTCTAACCTTGCTCGCCTTTTCCACCCTTCAAGTAATACGCTACTCGTAGTACTTCAACCTAAAAAGGCCACAAAACGCCTATCAACCTCTAGATCTCTTCAGAATAATTCTAGATACAAGATTCCTTATTCTACGGAAAATTCAAAAGACCTCCCCGTAACCACATAAATCTCCTCCTCTAACGAGGCCTGCTACCAAACCAACAATCCTGCAAGTGAGACGTGTACAATTCTACTCCACAATAATACTAAAAGTCTATCAGAATACAAATTCTATGTAAATACAGCTCAATTCTTATCCATATTCATTCTACATATAGTATACTCAACTATACATTACTACAACATGTAATATCCAATTACAATAGGGGGACAAAGATCATTACCTCGATAAGCCCAAAATTATCCAAGTTTATAAGTCGATCCTGAGCAACGTTTAGCTCTAATTCCTTACGTTCCAACCCGCTCCAAGCAACCCTTAGAAGTTTCTAAACAACTTCTCTTAACACTTCAACCAAGCTTATGAAGATTTTCTAGGGTTTCATTTTGCGACTATTGGAATAAAGTAGTATTTCCGGGCTCCTAGTATTGAAATAACTTTGGAATACTACTAGGGATACTAGGCCAAGGTATTTGGGATTATACAATAATACCCAAAGTATTTTCTACTCAAGTGGGGGAAGGGGGACGAAAACAACTACAAAGGGGAGGGGAGTATTTTGCCTTGGAAGCTTAAGTGTGGGATGAAAATTGGTACACCCCGTAAGTCCAGGACATGTATAAGAGAATGTACGTAAGGAAACAAGACTTGGAAATTAGTACGAAAGGAAGAATTGTTTTTCCGACGGAAAATCTTCCGGACGACGGAAAGGAAAAATGCTCGTTGTTGAGAATTGGATTCTCAAAAGACAATATTTGTAAAGTATTGAACTTATTAACACTATGAAAATTTATTTTTACGGATTTGGTCACGTGGGGCCCACCCGAGGAATTTTACATTTTTGTGGGGCCCACGAGGGTTACGGAATTTTATGGAAGAATGAGAGGGCGACACGTGGCACCCCCTCCATGATGTTGGACGAAATGTTGAAAGGGTGTTATGGTCATTTGACCTATGTAGATGATAAGTCTTCTAAGCTTGATATTGTTGACAAGTCAACTTGTCCACCTAGGCTTGATCCAAGTGAAACCCATCCTAACCTCACATTTGTGGACATCTAAACCCTCCATTGTGTTTTATAAGGTTACTACTAGTGCAAGACTAGCTCTTTTACACTTAGAAATTTCAGAGAACCCTTGTTTTTCAAAGGAGAGTGTTGTAAGGATATCTCAATAGAAAGATTTCGGAAAAACGGAGTTTTCACGTTAGTCGCAAGGCGGAAACTAAGGGAGTTCTTCAACTTTGAAGTTGGAACTTGAAGATGGGTTCTTCATAGGCCTCTAAGGAGTGCTTGGAGCGGATTGGAACCTAAGGAAAGGAGCTAAGAATTGCTAAGGCGCGACTTTGAATCTTGGAAATTTTAAGGGCTTTGAAAGGTATAAATTTTGTCCTTTTAGAAATTAAGTTTACTTATTGATTGTAGCTATGGTTATTAGCAAGCATAAGTTATATATTACGAAGTTTGATTATTATATTGGCTATTGGAACCCTAATCCGAAAACTAGCATGTTTAGCCTTAAGATTACAATTCAAGTCGATTATTAGTTTAAGCGTCGCATGTTGTATAAAGAAGGAAAGTGTAGTTGTTGAAGTTGTTTAGACTATATAACATGTTAGACCTTAGAACTTGGAATTTGAAAAAGTATTGGAAAAGACTTTGAATTGTTAGTATGTAGTTGGCCGAGAATGGCTTTAATTATGGAACTACTTTGTATGAATTGTGGGGCGGAATTTTTACACGTATTGTAAGGCGTGTAATCCCATTTGGTTGGTTGTTGTTTGGAGCCTTAAATGTGGCATGTTTGGTTATTGTATTCGGCCTTGAAAAAGGTGGCAAAGTGAGTAGAAACAAAGGAAGTGCTGCCCGATTTTTCGTAGAATTAGAGACCGTATACTTAGTATTATTCTACGTTAGAGGCTAGAAGTTGATAGTCTTGTTGTGACCATTATAGGTTGACACTTCTACGTACGGCGTATTCGGCTTAGCTTGTGGATATTAGCCGAAAAGGTATGTGAACTATCTCCTCTTCTAGCATGATTCCTTAAGATTAAGAAAGTATGTTCTACTCCTTAAATGATCCATTCCTTGGTTGTATTTGGATTGCCTAGAATAGAATTTGTTCTATGTACTTCCTTGATTGTACTTTGATGTTTAAATTGTAAGTTGTAAAATCCATTTTCTTAGTGAAGTTTGGATTCTTAAAAGTGAAAGTATTTTACTTAAAGTACATAGAGTCTTGAAAAGGAAGTGGTTTCCAAATCTTTTGGGCTAGTGCCTTAGTCCCAAAATCCTAAAGGTCATTATAATGACTTTAGGGGAGTCAAAGGAGTGATTTACTTAATTGTTTTAAAAGAGGAGAAATGACATGATTTAAGAGAAGTAACTTGTTTTAAAGGAGTGAGTTACTTGAGGTTTATATATTAAGAGACTTGAAGTGTTTTGAAAGTTAAGAACTTGATTTGTAAGTATGTGATACTTGGTTTTAATAGTATAAGTCTCTTGGTTATAAAAGGAATGGATATGTCTAAAACCATAAAGGGTTATAACGGCTTTATGGGAAGTTGGTTATAACGGCTTTATGGAAGGTTTAGAAAGTTGTCTATTTTGATTAAACGGCATAAGTTGCCTAGATTGTGAAAATTTGAAGTTACTTGATTTCAAGCCTTGAAATGAGTTTTCTAAACGCGTAGTAACTTACTTTGAAAAATAGACATGCCTTGATACTACGGGTGTTAGTATCTTGGGATTTTACACAAAAAGGAGTCTTTTGAAAAGAATGTACGTACGTAGTACTTTGACCTGTTTAATTGAGAATAATTCTATGTGATGCCTTGATTAGTACTTTGGCTTGATAAATTGAGAATTTGTCTAAGAGTGCCTTGATAAGTACTTTGGCTTGTTAAATGAGAATTATTCTATGTGATGCCTTGATTAGTACTTTGGCTTGCTAAATGAGAATTATTCTATTTGTGCCCTGATAAGTACTTTGGCTTGTTAATTGAGAATTATTCTATTTGTGCCTTGATAAGTACTTTGGCCTGATAAATTGAGAATTTGTCTAAGTGTGCCTTGATAAGTACTTTGGCTTGATTAATTGAGAATTATTCTAGGTGTGCCTTGATAAGTACTCTGGCTTGTTTAGTTGAGAATTGCCTATGTGTACTGGAAATAGCCGGTTGTGTGCTATTGGTATATCAGTCATTTCGGGGTCATTCCCCGGGTTTGTGGAATTTGCAGATTCCGTGGAATTGCTACCCACGATGCGAGGAATACCTCATGCGGGTCCGTAAGGACTTATGCGGGTGAAATAGTCCCATGCGGGCGGGTCCATTTATGCGAGAATACCTCATGCGAGTCCGTAAGGGCTTATGCGGTGAAATAGTCCCATGCGAGAATACCACGCGTCCACGCGCCTACGCGGTGAAATAGTCCCAGGAGTAGGATGGCTAAATGATACTGCGGGCGGATGGTCCTGTTTTGATCATGAGCTTCCTATTTTATATTGTAAGGATACTACTGTTTACTCTCATTGTTAGTAAGGCACAATGTGTTGTAATTTGAGTATCATATATGTCCCCGGATTTGTTCGTGTTACCCTATGGTCATGCTTTTACGATGTGGGATTCCGGGGCATGAGACCACGTGGTATTTAGGACACAGGTGGGACTTGGTGTTCATGTATCCTTATTGGTGTTATTACATCATGGACTGCCGGCAGTGAGGAAGGATTCCACAGGCATGATTGATATTATGGGCGTGAGACCCATAGTTATATTTGAGTAGTGACTTTGAGGGCCTGCATCCCTGACTTGATATGACTGCTTATGTGTTATGTACTGTAGGTTGGCTATCATACATGTCTCCTATTTTGTTTAGACTGTTATGATTGTATTACAAGATTTCATCGCTCACATACTTGGTACATTCTTCAGATCGACCTCCTTCGGGCCGCGTCACGCCGCAGTTTAGGTACGTTGTTTGGTGATCGGCAGTGTAGGACCGCCGTAGTTTTTGGATAGCTCCTTCTGTCGGAGTTATCTTTTGGTATAAGTTCTTTCGATGTGCTTTGTACAGTTATGGGTACGGCGGGGCCTTGTCCCGTCATATTTCAGTAAAACTCTTAGAGGTCTGTATTCATATGTGGGATTGGACTCATGTACATTGTAGTGTCTTTTATTATGTATATTACATGGCAGCCTTGTCAGCTTTGCCTTGCACGTACGATTGGTTTTAAAGAAAAAAAAAAGAGGTGTTATTTCATTTCCGCAGTTTACTTAGTGGTTAAGGTAAGGTGCCTGTAGGGCACTACCACGCCGGGGATCGGGGTGTGACAAAAATTGTCTTCAACCTAAGGGGGTATATATAGAAGAATCAAGGGTCAAGATTAATGCAAGTGGTTGGTGAGGATGGGTACATGTGTGTGGGTAGTTGTCCAACCAAGTGTTCACCACAAAAATGGGCCACTTGTCCACCTAAAAAAACGTCCACTTGCCCTTCTCCAATTCGGCCAACATGGCCACACGGGGGTGACACGTGTCGCCCCCCTACTCGTCCAAAATATTTCATCTTCCGAAAATATCCGTAATGCCAAAAATCCGAAAATAAAGTGGGCCCCACAAAATCGTAAATTTTCCCGTGGGCCATACGTGACCAATTTCGGAAATAAAATGTTATACCCCGTATTTCCAGAGTATGTACGCAGGGACGTACGTAGGAAATTTTGAAGCTTAAGTAGGCTTGGCCGATTTTCACTTTGTGCACAACACCCGATTAGAGTCGTTTTTCGACGAAACGCTTTCCATTACTTACGTAGGGAAAATTCCGGCTATGTCATTTATATTTTTTGCGGATTTTTCCGAGAGACGAAACATTTTTGGGCCAACCGGAGGGTGACACTTGTAACCCTCATTGACGGTTTAGAGGCGGTCGAGGGTTGGTTGGCCTTGGCCGATTGGTCCCTTATTTTGGGCCTTGTTTTGTGGCTTGTTTTGTGCCATGTTTGGTGGAGTAGGGTTAGGGTGCACTTGGCTTGATCTAGGCCTTACACTTGCCTTGCACATGGCTTGATCTTGGCCATTGGTTGGCCTTGGGTTTTGCTATAAATACCCCCTTAGGCTTGAAGACTTCATTCATCCATAAATTTGCCTAAGTCTTGAAAGCTCTCCTTCTCCCTCCCTCAGTGTTGAGTTCGCCGAGGCCTCCCCTTGTGGCCGAGAGCACCCCCCCTCTAGGGGTGCTAGCCGAGAGTGTACCCCCCCCCCCCTAGCCTAGTTGCTTTCGTATAATACCCCCCTTTGTGGTGTAGAAATACTCTCCAAAGTATTGTTATAATGCCCAAATTACCTTAGCCGTATACCTTGTTGTATTCTAAGGTTATACCTATACGAAAAACCCGTAAATACTATTATACTTCCCGTCAATACAAAACCGAAACCCTAAGGAAGATCTCCATAGTTAGTTGGAGTAGTAAGTAGGTTGGTTAGAACTTCTAAGGGTTGTTTGGAGCGGCCTGAGCGCACTGAGTAGGAGCGAAACCTTGCTCAGATCGACATTTAAACTCGGATAATTATGGGCTTATCGAGGTAATTATCTTGCCTATTGTAATTGGAAATTACATGTTGTTAGATTATATAGTTGAAGTATACTATATATAGATCAACGTTGTTATCGGCAATGTCTTTTGACTTAAGCCCAATAATAAGAAACCTTTTCAAAGAAGAGTCGAATCGCTTTTTACATGGATCAGACATAGACTTGTGTAGCTTTTCCGTGAGGTAGAATTGTGCACGTCCGGTTTAGACGATAACCCCGGTCGCTTGGTAGCCGCCCCAATAGAGAGGAGATTTACGCTGTGCTGTGGGGAGGTCCGAATTTTCTCAGAGAATGTTCTACGATTAGACCTAAATGTTAATGCGCCTTGTGGCCTTATAGGTTGAAGTACTACGTATGGCGCGATCTACTTGGCTTAAGGAGTAGCCGACGGTTGGAGGTACTTGAGCGCTTTTGCTATTAGTCGATACTCGCGAGGTATGTGAACCTCTTCCTATCTCTTCTAGCATGATATGTGAACTATGTAGTACGGCAGAGACGTACGTGCTAAATGTATTTGATTGGTTTAAAACATAAAGTGTTATAACGGCTTTATGGGAAGTTGGTTATAATGACTTTATGTTGGTAAGAAATACTTGTGGTTTTTAAAAGGTAATCGATTTGAACTATACCGCTTGTTATGTGTTAATAAAGAACTTGAAGTATTTCAAAAGATTTTTGAATCATTTCGAAAGAAGTAATACTTGGTTTTTGAAAACTTAAGAGTTATACTAGCTTTATGGGAAGTTAGGTAATAACGACTTAAGAATGTTTTATCGATTTCGAAATCGTAATGTATCGACAAACCACCGCAGCAGAATAAAAGGAAATGTTTTGACAGATTATGTATTATTAAAACCAGAGAAACTTCCATCCGCATGTAAGCTAAGATGAGACAAAATGATATTTCCTAGATCATGGTCATTGTAATAAGAATGTTATAAACAAGAATATCCTACTCACATATAAGGCTTATGTTGCTCAGATAGTTTAAAAGAGAATTATATTCTTATATGAATAAGACTATGAAATACGAAACCTTTCTAAAATAAGAACCGTGAACATTTGAAATTAGGCAAACTTGGACGTTTGGAAAATAATGTTGTTACTTGATTTTACAAAGGTAAGTGTTTTGATTTACTTCAAAAGATAATCACTCTATTTTCATATACTACGTATTGTGTGGTTTTTGTGAAGTAACATATCTTTAAAGAGTTATTGTATAAAGTACTTTGGGGATAAAAACCCGATCTCGTTAATCATATAGTAGAAAGTACCTTATGTGTGAATAACTTGATTGTATTGGTTTGTGATAGCCTTGTAATACCTTCGTGTTGATTTGATAAGTAATCATATTAGGATGCTACGTGTGTTAGTATTTTGTGATGTTTGTGTAAAGGATTTTTCCTCGATTGTGCTTATGTTGTCTAAACGATAAACGTTATGTTGGTATTTATACCACTCACCGTGTTTCGGGGTTAAGCCGCCTCCGATGCGCGGTAGACTTCGCGTGATGCAGGACCATGATTCGAGAATACCTCACGCGGTCCCGGCCTACGCGAGCTACGAGAGTTCCGTGTTAGCGTGGCCTTTATGGTCATGCGGTCTATGCGCATGCGATCGCGAGTCCGTGACGACGCCGGGAGTAGCTACCTCGATGCGGGTTATACCTCACGGGCCTACGATTGGCCTACGCGAGTCGCGGAGTTCGTGGCTAGACGCGCACATTTGATATCGCGCGGCGACAGCTTTGATCATGTGACGGCTGCAGACAGATATCATGATACGCTTTATGACCTTGTTAGTATCGCGGTGTTAGTAGTCGGCTATGCCTTCGTACTAACCTCGCATCGCTTTATTTGGACACAGCGGACTCATTGCTCACGTGTATTTCTTGGTGCTTTTCTATCATCGATCACGCAGCGGCGGGAAGGTATTCCACGGGCATGATTGGTGTTGTGGCGTGAGACCCATTGTTATATCGAGTGATGACTTTGAGGCGCGAGTCCCCGACTAGACGATCGCTTATTTATCGGGAATCGTAGTTTGGTTATCATACATGTCTCCTTTGTATAGACTATTATGATTTCATTTACGTGATTTTCGCCACATACTTGGTACTGTTGTATCGACCTCCTTCTGGGCCGCTCATGCCGCAGTCGAGGTACACCGCTTGTTGATCCTCGCCTTAGGGTCACAATTGCGTTTGGGAAAGCTCCGCTTCTCCGAGGCTTATTCGTATAGTCCCCTGTTGTAGGTGCTACATTCGTGGTATGACGGCCCCGTCCCGCCGTTGTTGTCATATCATTCGTAGAGGTCCAGAGTAATCTGCAAGCGTGGTTTGTAAAAAGGATTAAACTGTTCGTGTTGAAAGAGTTGTTGTATATGTATTTATGCCGAAAGGCAACTTTCTTCAGATATCTGTGTCTCAATTTATACTGTTTCATATCTTGGTTATTTTATATTCCGCTGATTACTCTGATGTATGACTATCGGGTGCCCGTAAGGCACTACCACGCCCCGAACGGTCGTGACAAAAGTGGTATCGTGAGCGCTTAATCCTGAAAGTGTCTACGCATCGTATCCATGAAGTCTTGATTATCGCGTGTTGCGCACCACACCAATAATCGTGAGGCTATAGGATATTTAGGATTGGTTTCTATTTCTTCTCACTCGAGATCGTGCCTTAGAGTCGTGTTGTAAGTTGGACCTCTAACGATTTCTTTCCTTACCGCTATGCCTCCGCCGCAGGCAACCCGCCTGTGAGGCGCGCAATGGCGGAGCCGCGAGTAGAGTACGAGGGTTACGTGGGCACAGCCCAATTATCACCTTGGGTGGTACTTCATTCGGGAGTTCGCGACGCCACTAGCCCCAAAGCAGAGTTTAGCACGACGGCGGCAGCTCCATCGCGCCATGACATTTGAACCTTCAGCCCACGGCGAGAATAGTGAATATAGATCGCAAAGAGGCGACCTACATTAGCTATTGATTTGGCTACCAGAGTATACCGATGTACCGCGAGTCTTGATGACTATCTAAGAGAGGGTCAGTGCAAGAGTAAGTTCTTCGCTTAGGCTTGAGCATGGCCTGGTACGCTTATGCACGCAGTCGGAAGCGTAGAGATCGACGCGTTAACGAAGGTTCCAAACCATCCGATTCGCTTTTTCTCGTGTTCACATGGCAGCGCCATCTCGTGGAATGTCGCTTTTAGTTGGTACTTGTTGTACCATGACCGCCGTGGTCCGATGTCGAAAGAGTGTCCTCGCGGAGGACTTAGCCTTCAGATCGGTGGTAGTTCGTCATCTTCCTTAGCTATCGCCTACGGCGTGTTTGATTAGAACGACTAAGGGAGCAAGAAGAGATACAGATAGATCTTTAACCCTCTGTGGTTTAGTATGTGTGATAAGGTGAGTATACCTTAAGTGTTATATTCGATAGCATTATGTAAATGGTGATTAGAAATCTTGGTTAGTTAACCAAGTAAGATTTGGGGATAGAGAAAGTGTGAGCCTTAGAGTTTTATACGTAGAGACCTTGTGAGGTAAGGCCATCTCGAGTAAAAGACGATGTTTATGTTTGACCCTTATAGGAGTGCATAGTGCACGTGAGCTATGTTTACGGATAAGTCCCCGAGTAGTGTGGCATGAAAGAGGTAGTTGAGCTAAGAAGACCGCTAGGTTTTCGTGAATACGATTAGTGAGAATGTTCCTTCTGAGCTAGCGCTGCGCGTTCGGTCGGGTTGAGGCCACGCCAAGGGTCAACCCGCGACATGTTTGGTGATGGGGTCAGTTCGGTGGTCCCGCCGCGTAGGGTCACGGGTGTTAGGCCCAAGTTTAGTTAACCAACAGACGAGTTCGTGGACGATTCGACCGCAGTCGCCGGCGAGGTCACCGCCTTGTCTTCTAGCAAAGACCGCTTACTCGGCAGTTGTTGATTAATCGTAAAGGTTGTAAGGCTGCACGGGTGCCTACCTTCACCTTATGACGCATGCAGAGCCTGTGGCACGATCGCTTTTGTTTCCGAAAGTTTTACCAGCAGGTTAGAACTCAGTGAGTCTCGACCGCATTCGCCCTGCCGCGCGCTGGATTCCGTGGTAGTTGCGGGATTGTCGTCTCTGTGGGAGGAGTGCTTGCTACCATTTCGTTGTTCGGATGTCGCCTTATGAAGCCTCAGGGGCGGAAGTGTAAGTCGCCGGTCGATTGGTTCGATGTTGGCAAGATTCAGATAGTTGGTTCAGGCTTGTTCCAGCAGACTGTGGATAGGGTAAAGCTTGTCTAGAAGAGGTTCTGGCAGCTCAGAGAAATCGTACGGATAATCGGCGACGACGCTTAGAGTTCAGGTTGACGGTCGGTCTTCTTGAAGGTACCACCCCGGTTTGGGTGTGACGAGTTTTGGAAAACAGAGGGAACTTAGCCCGAGTTACTTTGGGCCTTTTTGGGTTCATGTGAAGAATAGGCCAGATTGCCTATATGTTAGCATTTGCCGTCCGACTTAGAGGCGACGTCCGCCTCTCGTATTGTTATGTTCGGGAAGTATCGAAGATCCATCCAGAGTGTTCCCAGTTAATAATGACCACGTTAGAGATAGTGACCCCGAGTTTTGGAAACTGAAGCAGTTTCAGAAATTGTGGTAAGAGTTCGAGTGTTCGACAACCTCGTGGATCGACGCACTCGGCATCAATTGTTGGGTCGCCGGAGTGACACTAGAACCTCGCGGCAAAGTGACAAAAGTGGTATCACAACGAGTAAAGGGAGAAGCGAGCATGTATTGCGAGCAGAGATGTGACCATTTCTTTTGTTTGGAAAAAGTGTGGAGGAAGTATATTTTAGACCCCGGAGAGAGGTGTTTGTGGTGATGTTAGAGGTGTTTCCTCGTGGACTCGGATGGAGGTATTTTGCACGGTGTTTCAGAGCTACGCGTGGCGTGATTATTTTCGTAAGTATAGCAGTGAGGACTATACCGGCGCGCGTTTGTTTTGAGACTTAGAAGGAACATTCGGGACGAATGTTTCTAAGGAGGGGAGAATGTTATACCCCGTATTTCCAGAGTATGTACGCAGGGA
Organism: Przewalskia tangutica; assembly: GCA_029844215.1. NCBI lineage: Eukaryota > Viridiplantae > Streptophyta > Magnoliopsida > Solanales > Solanaceae > Przewalskia > Przewalskia tangutica. Next base: position 123,393,522 of record CM056719.1, read on the forward strand.
CGTACGTAGGAAATTTTGAAGCTTAAGTAGGCTTGGCCGATTTTCACTTTGTGCACAACACCCGATTAGAGTCGTTTTTCGACGAAACGTTTCCACAGCTTTCGTAGGGAAAATTCCGGCTATGTCATTTATATTTTTTGCGGATTTTTCCGAGAGACGAAACATTTTTGGGCCAACGGGAGGGTGACACTTGTCACCCTCATTGGACGGTTTAGAGGGGCGGTCAAGGGTTGGTTGGCCTTGGCCGATTGGTCCCTTATTTTGGGCCTTGTTTTGTGGCTTGTTTTGTGCCATGTTTGGTGGAGTAGGGTTAGGTGCACTGGCTTGATCTAGGCCTTACACTTGCCTTGCACATGGCTTGATCTTGGCCATTGGTTGGCCTTGGGTTTTGCTATAAATACCCCCTTAGGCTTGAAGACTTCATTCATCCATAAATTTGCCTAAGTCTTGAAAGCTCTCCTTCTCCCTCCCCTTGTGTTGAGTTCGGCCGAGGGCCCCCTTGTGGCCGAGAGCACCCCCTCTGTGGTGCTAGCCGAGAGTGTACCCCCCCTAGCCTAGTTGCTTTCGTATAATACCCCCCTTTTGTGGTGTAGAAATACTCTCCAAAGTATTGTTATAATGCCCAAATTACCTTAGCCGTATACCTTGTTGTATTCTAAGGTTATACCTATACGAAAAACCCGTAAATGCTATTATACTTCCCACACCACAAAACCGAAACCCTAAGGAAGATCTCCATAGTTAGTTGGAGTAGTAAGTAGAAGTTGGTTAGAACTTCTAAGGGTTGTTTGGAGCGGGTCGGAGCGCACGGAGTAGGAGCGAAACCTTGCTCAGGATCGACATTTAAACTCGGATAATTATGGGCTTATCGAGGTAATTATCTTGCTTCCTATTGTAATTGGAAATTACATGTTGTTAGATTATATAGTTGAAGTATACTATATATAGTATCAACGTTGTTATCGCAATGTCTTTTGACTTAACCTGAATAATAAGAAACCTTTCGAAGAAGAGTAATCGAACTGCTTTTACATAGGGTACTCAGACAGAGACTTGTGTAGCTTTTCGTGAGGTAGAATTGTGCACGCCCGTTTAGACGTATAACCCCCGGTTGGCTTGGTAGCCGCCCCGATAGAGGAGAGATTTACGCTGTCATGTGGGGGAGGCGCCGAATTTTCTCAGAGAATATTCTACGATTAGACCTAAATGTTAATAAGCGCCTGTGGCCTTATAGGTCAAGTACTACGTATGGCGCGATCTACTTGGCTTAAGGAGTAGCCGACGGTTGGAGGTACTTGAGCGCTTTGCTATTAGTCGATACTGTCGCGAGGTATGTGAACCTCTTCCTATCTCTTCTAGCATGATATGTGAACTATGTAGTATGGTAGACGATACGTGCTAAATGTATTTGATTGGTTTAAAACATAAAGTGTTATAACGGCTTTATGGGAAGTTGGTTATAACGACTTTATGTTGGTAAGAAATACTTGTGGTTTTTAAAAGGTAATCGATTTGAACTATACCGCTTGTTATGTGTTAATAAAGAACTTGAAGTATTTCAAATGATTTTTGAATCATTTGAAAGAAGTAATACTTGGTTTTGAAAACTTAAGAGTTATACTAGCTTTATGGGAAGTTAGGTAATAACGACTTAAGAATGTTTTACTGATTTCGGAAATCAGAATGTGTATCGACAAACCACTGCAGCGTAATAAAAGGAAATGTTTTGACAGATTATGTATTATTAAAACCAGTAGAAACTTCCATCTGCATAGAAGCTAAGATGAGACAAAATGATATTTCCTAGATCATGGCTGCTGTAATAAGAATGTTATAAACAAGAATATCCTACTCACATATAAGGCTTATGTTGCTCAGATAGTTTAAAAGAGAATTATATTCTTATATGAATAAGACTATGAAATACGAAACCTTTCTAAAATAAGAACCGTGAACATTTGAAATTAGGCAAACTTGGACGTTTGGAAAATAATGTTGTTACTTGATTTTACAAAGGTAAGTGTTTTGATTTACTTCAAAAGATAATCACTCTATTTTCATATACTACGGGTATTGTGTGGTTTTTGTGAAGTAACATATCTTTAAAGAGTTATTGTATAAAGTACTTTGGGGATAAAAACCCGATCTCGTTAATCATATAGTAGAAAGTACCTTATGTGTGAATAACTTGATTGTATTGGTTTGTGATAGCCTTGTAATACCTTCGTGTTGATTTGATAAGTAATCATATTAGGATGCTACGTGTGTTAGTATTTTGTGATGTTTGTGTAAAGGGATTTTTCCCTTGATTGTGCTTATGCTGTCTAAACGATAAACTGTTATGTTGGTATTTATACCACTCACCGTGTTTCCGGGGGTTAAGCTGCCCTCCGATGCGGGGTAGACTCAGGCGGTCTGGGACCATGATTCGAGAATACCTCATGCGGGTCCCGGGCCTATCGCGAGCTACGAGAGTTCCGTGTTAGCGTGCGCCTTATGGTCACGCGGTCATGTGGCCATGCGATCGCGAGTCCGTGACGACGCCGGAGTAGCTACCCTCGACGCGGGTTATACCTCATGCGCCTATGAGATTGGCCTATGCGCGAGTCGGGAGTTCTGTGGCTAGACGCGCACATTTGATATTGCGGGCGGCGACCAGCTTTGATCATGTGACGTGCAGACAGATATCATGATACGCTTTATGACCTTGTTAGTACTGCGGTGTTAGTAGTCGGCTATGCCTTCAGACTTACCCCGCATCGCTTTATTTGGACACGTGGACCCGCTGTTCATGTGTATTTCTTGGTGCTTTTCTATCATCGATCACGGCAATGGGAAGGTATTCCACGCATGATTGGTGTTGTGGCGTGAGACCCATTGTTATATCGAGTGATGACTTTGAGGCGTGAGTCCCCGACTAGACGATCGCTTATTTATCGAATCAGAGTTTGGTTATCATACATGTCTCCCGTCAGATAGACTATTATGATTTCATTTACGTGATTTTCGGGCCACATACTTGGTACAGTTGTCGACCTCCTTCGGGCCGCGTTCATGCCGCAGTTGAGGTACACCATTGTTGATCCTCGCCTTAGGGTCATTCAGCGTTGGGAAAGCTCCGCTTCTCGAGGCTTATTCGTATAGTCCCCTCGTTGTTGTAGTGCTACATTCAGGGTATGACGGCCCCGCCCGTCGTTGTTGTCATATCATTCGTAGAGGTCCAGTATCACAAGCGTGGTTTGTAAAAAGGATTAAACTGTTCGTGTTGAAAGAGTTGTTGTATATGTATTTATGCCGAAAGGCAACTTTCTTCAGATATCTGTGTCTCAATTTATACTGTTTCATATCTTGGTTATTTTATATTCCGCTGATTACTCTGATGTATGACTACCGGGTGCCTGCAGGCACTCACGCCCCGGAACGGGTCGTGACATAAAATTTCATAATACTCAAATATTCTAAAAAGTCCAAATACCAAATCTGGGAATCCAATTCCCATTAACGAACCTTTTTCCTTCACAAAATCCGGAAACTTTTCCGTCGAAAAATCACATCTTTCTTCCTTTCCAATTTTTGTGTCGTATTCTCGTACGTACGTCCTCATATACATACTCTGGAACTACGGGGTGTAACAATGGGTTTTGGTTCAAAAGAATAGGTCTTCTTTATCTTTTCATGCTATAGTTCCATAGGTCTTTCCATTTTTCACAGGATAGAGTTTGAACCTTACAACTTCATTTAAATTAGGATCTTGTTTATGCTATCATCTATGTAGTTTTAAACATAGTACCAGTGATATCACAAAAGTATTACTCATGGTTCAGAATAAACAGGATTCATATTAAACTAATACTAGGCATAACAGACACACATCTTATGTAAACTTCATTCAAAATAGTCAAGTTACTTCAAGCAAATAGAGAGTGGCGAGGCATGATACTTAACTAAAACTTTCAAATCTCCCTTCATACTAGTGACTTAAACACATGATATACAAGACAAGAAGAAGAAAAAAAACTCATGTTGATCTTAAATGAACTACCAGTTTCACATAGTGAATAAAAATTAGGCATGTTCTAGATACACATTTAGTACAAACATGCTACCACTTCATGGTTTAAGATAAACACATCCTAGTTAAAATTTGTTGGAATTTGAGTGTGAACAGGGATGGAAGAACTGAAAGGGTAGATAAAGAGGTTAGCAATGTTTGTTGAGTCGAGTGATAACACACTCTCTTTAAGGCAAAATTACCCCCTTATATAATGGCTTACGGATAGCGGGTAATAGTCTGCCAAGATAAAACAACAACTTTCACAAGTACAAGCCAAGTACTTCTGAATCTCTAGAAGAATTAAGAACTCAAAATTGCTAGAAGAAAAAGGAAAGACTCTCAAGTGTTTTCAGATTTTGGATCTTAAGTTTTGATTTAAATCTGAAATTTGAGACTCAATTTATAGGTGCAAAGATGGTCATTCACATGCCATGTGAATGCACTGAATGGGGTTGCATAGAACTCTTCAAAAGTCACTTTGATCATGCCAAGAGTTGGCTTATTCATGGCCTTGAAAAGAGTTCATGAATCAGAAGATTCCAGAGATTTTTCGGTTCACTGTACGCGTAGTGCCACGGTGCCAAATAGGCAGAACCAAAACTTCGAGCTACTAGATGACAAGCGTTGCGGTGCTGGCCCATCGTGGCTCGATGTCGCTGCCCTGTTACGGCGCCACGACTCTTCCCCAATTTCCGTATTTTGCACATTTCTTCTTTTCTCATACCGTCATGGGAGACTCATCAATTTGGCCAATTAATCATCCATCCTTACATAACTTAAGAACACTTAACATGTGTACCAACATCTCTTTCACTACATGAAATTTTGTGACGTTGTACGACGTATGCATGTGTGTAGAAATAACATTTCTAACATGCGGGACCCCATGTGTTCAAGTCATTCAGGACGGGATAAACTCAATCCCACTAGGTAAATTTCCAATAATCCCCTCTTGAAAGAGGTGTTGGTATACGCAGGGTGTCAACCATTAGCAATCTATCAACAGAAGTATATTGCATCGGGATAGGTAGCCTACGACCTTGAACCTTCCCTAGTCGAATATCATCGGACATATTTACTGCGCGGTGAACGTGATGTATTGAACCGTCAGTGTTTAGTATATGCCAAGACAATGATAAGGACACAATAACTATCCAATCTCTTGTTTCTTTTTTATTGTTTTGTCTGTTGTGTCCGTGGACACACTTGGATTGGTAAGTGCGTACGATTGAGGCGGACTGTCATCGCACTTAAATAGGTGATCTCATACAAGTTATCCTGCAGTACCCCACTACACTAGTATTAGGAATCATTAAAAGTGTCATTATCTTAACCTCGACTCTCGAGGGTTATGTTAAGACTTTGACACTTAACGTGTACCCACCATGCAGGTAGAACTTTTAATGTCTATCGCGTGAAGGTTCTGGATTAGTATTTCCACAAAGAATCAATATATAAAGTGCTCTTGCTTTTCTCGAAGCACTCAACTGAGCCTTTACAACATTGTTTTCCTATTGAACCAAATTTATGGGATCTCCAGTCAGTATGGTTGGGTTACCACCGTATCGACTCTTATTGCTTGGGTTTTAAGTATATTCCCCTAGACAGGAGGAACATCTGATCTTTGTGTAACCCCTTAGTCAAAGGGTCGGCTATATTCTCCTTTGATTTTATGTTATCGATGGAGATGATTCTCGTGGAGATCAATTGCCTAACGGTCTTATGTCTCCTACGAGTGTGTCGAGACTTGCCGTTGTATATGCTACTTTGTGCCCTTGCTATTGCCGACTGACTGTCGCAGTGGATCATTACTGAAGGTACGTGTCACGACCCGACTCCGGGCCCGCGACTGGTGCCCTACCTAGGCACCCTTACAGGTATACATCAGAGGTAATCAGCGGAACATACATGAAACTTATAAAAATAAATCAACAAGAAAATAAACAATAGGTTAGCCGATAAGGTTACCTCCCTGGACACATAAACATATACTTAACCAACGCAGTTACATCCTTCTTCTTTACAAACCGACCCACAAAATATGACTACAAACCTCTAAGAGTTTTAACATAACAACAGTGACGGGACAAGGCCCCGCCATACCCCTGAATATACATAAATCTACAACCTCAGGGAAACCGTACCAAAAGATAAGCCTCCGGAGTAAATGGAGCTTTTTCCCAAAAATGAACCGAGATCCTAAGAGCAAGGATCACCAACCTGTGTACCTAACACCTGCGGGCATGAACGCAGCACCGGCGGGTCGATAACAAAAATTTAGTATGGAATGTAAATAAGGTACAGTAACCAAATCATAACTGTATAAAAGAATAACAGGGGCAAGTATATAAACATTAATACCAGATCCTACCGTGTCATTACAATCTCGTGAACTTAATCGTACTTTATTATCTTTTTCCATTTTCAATAAAAGTTAAAGTCAACTTCTTACGTACATACTTAGAAAAAGTCATTGAGTTCATAAACATATAACTTACGTATCTTGCATAACATAATCCGGCCCTTTATGGAGGGACGCCTCATTTTGGAGTTCACTTTAATTATCCATACGTGATAATGTAACCCGGCCCATTTGCGGGACACGACGAATTCATAAAAAATCTTCCCACGAAGGTATACTGCCCGGCCCATTCTGGGACGCGATAAAGTCATGTAAAGTGTCACGCCCCGAACCCCGGGACCGTGACTGGTGCCCTACCTGGGCACCCTTCTACCTTAACAACTAAGTAAACTGCGGAAATTAAATAACACCTCTTGTTTTTTTTAAACCAACGTACGTACAAGGGCAAAGCCGACAAGGATGCCTTATAATATACATAAACAAAAGACACTACACCGTACATGAGTCCAATCCCACATATGAATACAGACCTCTAAGAGCTATACTGAACTATGACGGGACAAGGTCCCGCCGTACCCATAACTATACAAAGCCTGTACTGAAGGAACTATACCAAAAAGATAAACTCCCGAACAGAAGGAGCTATCCAAAACTCTGAGCAGGGTCCTACACCTTCAGATCACCAAACATCGTACCTAAACCTGCGGCATGAACGCATCCCCCCGAAGGAGGTCAGTACGAAGAATGTACCAAATATGTGAAACAGTAAGTACTGTAATGAAATTATAACAGTCTAAACAAAACAGGAGACATGTATGATAGCCAACCTACAGTACACAATACATAAGCAGTCATATCAAGTCAGGGACGCATGCCCTCAAAATCATTACTAAATATAACCATGGGTCTCACGCCCATAATATCAATCATGCCCGTGGAATCCTTTCTCATTGCCGGCAGTCCATGATATAATATAACACCAAGTCATAATAACAATATAGAGAGATGTTTCTCTCACTAGGCGAAAATGCTCTCAATATTTTTTCCTAGTTGCTCTTCTACGTCTTCCTTCTTCTATGATTTTCATCAACTAATATACTACACGGATTGTTCTTTGATCTAATCCATCCTACGTTGAAGTTTGTGTGTTCATTTCACGCTCACTATAATTGATTTGTTATAGAGTAAGGTATCTTTCTTATAGCCATGAGAAAGAATACAAAGATTTCAGCCAAAAGAATGAAAGAGATTATTTTGATTGTTCAAGATTACAAGTTACAAGATATGAATTTGAAGTTTGCATTTCCGAGGGGGGCAGCTCCCGGAGATGGCCAATTTGCATCTCTGAATATTGCGGAATATTCGGGACAGACGGGTGTTGCTGGGTTAGTAGCAGGTCAGGAGGGTGATCTTGGTGTGAAAGAGGGTCATGATGGTGGTCTTGGGTTGAGGAAGCAGCTCTTGGTTTCTCCCAACCTTCCGGTGGCAACCTCAACTAGTGTTCCGGTTGAAAAGCTTCACAATGGAGGGTTTACGGGTCTTGACGGATTTCCCAGGTCAAATGCGGGAAAGGTGGGTGGTCACGGGTTGCAGGAGGGTCGTGATGGTGATAAAGGGTTGTGGTTGAAACCCTTGGTTCACCGTTCAATTGTCTTTGAGTCCAAGGGAGCTTTTCCGGCAGGCTCCTTAGAAGTCGGAAAGGCTGCTGCGATTCCGGTAGGCACTCCTGGCTCTGAGGAGATTGCGGATCTTGATGGTGATCCCGGGTCGAAAGTGGGTATGGAGGGTGGACCCGGGGTGCAGGAGGGTGGTGTTGATGTTCAGGGTTTGAGGCTAGAATCATTGGACCTCCGATCCTTGGTTTCTGAGTGCATAGAGTTTTTTTCGGCGGCCACTTTGGATGCCAATGGGTCAACGGGACTCGAGGTTAGTCACGGGTTGACTGCGGGTCAGGTGGGTGGGCATGGGTCTTGGGGAAAGTCTATGGGCCATCAGCCTTTAGTGGTTGACTCCGAGAACTTTTCATTTCCAATTAGCCTTGGAAATGCTAAGGTTGTGGAAGCCGAGGGGTTTTTTAGCCAAAAGAGGTCTAGTAATTTGATACATTCTTTTGTTGCGGATGTCAATGGCACGCCTCATTCATTATGTGCTACAAATTTAATTGCTGAGAGAACCAAGGAAACATCTCATTCAATGGGACATCGAAACTTGAAAAGGGTGAGAACCGAAGAGTCATCTCTCCTAATGAATTCAAAGGTTACGGAAACCAAAGGGGCAGCTCGTCAAAAGAGGTTTAGAAACTTGATGGCTACGGATTGAAGGGCTTCTTCAAACGACTTTTGACACTGGTTGGTCTGCGGATCTTGATAGAGATCCCGGGTCAAAGGTGGGTATGGTGGGGGGTCCCGGGTTGCAAGAGGGTCGTGATAGTGGTCATGGGTTGTGGATGAAATCCATGGGTCACGGTATGGAGGGTATTCTTACGGCGATAAAGCGTGTGGCTTTTTGTTGTTTTCCGACCGCAACATGGAGGTCGGAGATGAAACGGGTCTTGTGGATGATCCAGGTCGATGGCGGCGGGTCGACGGTGGTCATGGGTCGATTCATGTCCACGAGGCATCGCCTAAGGTTGGTGTAGCCGTTGGGACTTCTTTTCCCAAGGACATTGAGAAGGCAAATCTTGCGGTTTCCGAAGCCTCACCCCTTCTCGAGGGATCGTCGGGTCGCATGGGTGGGCATGGGTTAAAGGAGGATCAAGAGGATGGTTCCGGGTGGAAGGAGGGTCAGAGGGGTAGTCATGGGTTGCTGATTGGTCACGTTGGTGGTCGTGGGTCATGGCTGCAGCCTGGCGGTCTTCTTAAAGTATGTAGAGACCGATGTTGGTTCATTTCCCATGGTTCTTGGTAGTATGAATCGTGGGGAAGTCGAACAGCCTACCCTTCTAACGAGACTTGGTATTTCGGGGCATTTAATTACTGAGAGAACCAAGGAAACATCTCATTCAATGAGACATCGAAAATTGATAAGGGTGAGAACCGAAGAGTCACCCATTCTAATGAATTCAAAGGTTGCGAAAACCAAAGGGGCAACTCGTCAAAAGAGGCTTGGAAACTTGATGGCTACGGGATTCGAAGGGACTACTCTTCAATCAAGTCTTGGAAGATCAACTCATGTGGAAATCAAAGGGACACTCTTTTCCAATTCGCCTAAGATCTCACATAGAATTATTCTCAATTAAACAGGCCAAAGTACTACGTACGTACATTCTTTTCAAAAGACTCCTTTTTGTGTAAAATCCCAAGATACTAACACCCGTAGTATCAATGCATGTCTATTTTTCAAAGTAAGTTACTACACGTTTAGAAAACTCATTTCAAGGCTTGAAATCAAGTAACTTCAAATTTTCACAATCTAGACAACTTATGCCCTTTAATCAAAATAGACAACTTTCTAAATCTTCCATAAAGCCGTTATAACCAACTTCCCATAAAGCCGTTATAACCCTTTATGGTTTTAGACATATCCATTCTTTTTATAACCAAAAGACTTATACTATTAAAACCAAGTATCACATACTTACAAATCAAGTTCTTAACTTTCAAAATACTTCAAGTCTCTTAACTTTCAAAATACTTCAAGTCTCTTAATATATAGAAAACAAGTTTCTTCTACTTTTAAACCAGAAGTAACTCACTCCTTTAAAACAAGTTACTTCTCTTAAATCATGTCATTTCTCCTCTTTTAAAACAATTAAGTAAAACACTCCTTTGACTCCCCTAAAGTCATTATAATGACCTTTAGGATTTTGGAACTAAGGCACTAGCCCAAAAGATTTGGAAACCACTTCCTTTTCAAGACTCTATGTACTTTAAGTAAAATACTTTCACTTTTAAGAATCCAAACTTCACTAAGAAAATGGATTTTACAACTTACAATTTAAACATCAAAGTACAATCAAGGAAGTACATAGAACAAATTCTATTCTAGGCAATCCAAATACAACCAAGGAATGGATCATTTAAGGAGTAGAACATACTTTCTTAATCTTAAGGAATCATGCTAGAAGAGGAGATAGTTCACATACCTTTTCGGCTAAATCCATAAGCTAAGACGAATACGCCGTACGTAGAAGTGTCAACCTATAATGGTCACAACAAGACTATCAACTTCTAGTCTCAACGTAGAATAATACTAAGTATACGGTCTCTAATTCTACGTAAAATCGGGCAGCACTTCCTTTGTTTCTACTCACTTTGCCACCTTTTTCAAGGTCGAATACAATAACCAAACATGCCACATTTAAGGCTCCAAACAACAGCCAACCAAAGGGGATTACACGCCTTACAATACGTGTAATATTCCACCCCACAATTCATACCAAGTAGTTTAAAACTCCAAGCCATTCTCGGCCAACTACATACTAACAATTCAAAGTCTTTTCCAACCCTTTTCAAATTCCAAGTTCTAAGGTCAACATGTTATATAGTTATAAACCACTTCAACAACTACAATTTCCTTCTTACACAACATGCGACGACTTAACGAATAATCAACTTGAATTGTAGTCTTAAGGCTAACATGCTAGTTTTCGGATTTAGGGTTCCAATAGCCAATACACTAATCCAACTATATAATATACATCTCATGCTTGCTAATAACCATAGCTACAACAATAAGTAAACTTAATTGCTAAAACGATAAGAATATACCTTTCAAAGCCCTTAAAATTTCCAAGATTCCAAAGTCGCGCCTTAGAAATTCTTAGCTCCTTTCCTTAGGTTCCAATCCGCTCCAAGCACCCCTTAGAGGCCTATGAAGAACCCATCTTCAAGTTCCAACTTCAAAGTTGAAGAACTCCAATAGTTTCCGCCTTGCGACTAACGTGAAAACTCTGTTTTTCCGAAATCTTTCTATTGAGATATCCTTACAATACCCTAAGGGACATTGGGTTAAAGTATTGTGGCTAATGGATCAAAACTACAAAAATTTTGTGTGGGAGATAGGTCAAACCCGAGAGCTCTTCATGAAGAACACAAGGTTCTCTAATTTTTCTAAGTGTTAAATGGCAAATCTTGCACTAGTAGTAACCTTAACACACAAAGGAGGGCTTAGACTTAAACAAATGTGAGGCTAGGATGAATTTCACTTGGATCAAGCCTAGGTGGACAAGTTGACTTGTCAACAATGTCAAGCTTTGGAAGACTTATCTTCAACCATGGTCAATGACCATTATACCCTTGCAATATTTCGTCCAACATCATGGAGGGGGTGCCACGTGTCGCCCTCTCATTCGTCCATAAAATTCCGTAACCCTCGTGGGCCCCACAAAAATGTAAAATTCCTCGGGTGGGCCCCACGTGACCAAATCAGTAAAAATAGATTTCCATAATGCTAATAAGTTCCATATTTTACAAATATTGTCTTTTGAGAATCCAATTCTCAACAACGAGCATTTTTCCTTTCCGTCGTCCGGAAGATTTTCCGTCGGAAAAACAATTCTTCCTTTCGTACCAATTTCCAAGTCTTGTTTCCTTACGTACATTCTCTTATACATGTCTTGAACTTACGGGGTGTAACATTCTCCTCCCCTTAGAAACATTCGTCCCCGAATGTTCTTAGTCGGTTGCCAAGCTATACACACTCCGGCACAATCTCTATACTATGCCTGTCAATAAAAACTGCACAAGACCAACGATGCCACACATGGCCACCACATAACATACGTAAACATATCAATGGACCTTCCGTCCGCTACCCCTTCTCATAAACTCGAAGGTTACAGTCTCCTAGAACACGGGATCCTTAGAGGTTAATTTCTTTCCTTACTTGTCATACTTTCTCGTACTTTCAAACTCATCTAGTACACGTACAAAATCTCAAATTTTGTTTCTGTTCCCCAATCCTTGGAGTTACTGACCAACTTGGCCATATTGCTACTTATATTCCCGTTAAGGCTCTTCTCGGTCATTACGACCTAGTTCCGGTGGAACGCGTCCACAAACTCGTACAACGATTTACTAAACTTGGGCCTAGCATCCTCAGGACCCTACCACATAACGGGACCATTTCTAACTGACATCACCCCATTCCAAACTATCGGCTGACCCGAAATGAGTCCATAACCCGACTCATCATCACGCTTAACTTCTCATTCTTAGTCTGAAATAAATCTCTCTCTTATCTCAAGGTACTTCTTACCCTACCCCTTAATCACTAGAGGTTCGTCACATAAGCCAAATTATTTCTACTGCACAATCTTCCCTTTTGGTCTTACACTGTTACGGGGTAATTACAACTTGTGAACTCTACACAACTATAGTCTCAGTCCACTTATCATTCTTGTCAACATTCATAACTTTTCACTTTACTAATCAAAGTATCCCTACCTCTGGGTACTATCATTTTACAACTCTAGCAACAAAGGGAAAACATATACGCTAAGGAAAAATCTGAATCTAACAATGCACGTATGATTCAAAAGAATCGAACTATACCTGTAACCCCGTGCGATGTCGCCTCCTTATCCTGCCCAGTAGTCACGTCATCTCTGCGGTTCTAAGGACCGCCAGAACTATAAACTCCACCCTGACCTCTACCACGATCGCCGACATCCAACACCCCGCTCGGGAAGCACAAGGAGGAAAGGGAATCAACCATCGGCCTCATAGGCGGAGCTACCTCACCGGTGCTCTTTCTAAAAGGACATACCCTCAGAATATGGCCCGGACGGCCACAATAAAAACAAACAACTTGTTATACCCCGTATTTTCAGAGTATGTACGTAAGGACGTACGTAGAAAATTTGAAACTTGTACTAAGGCTTGGCCGAATTAATTTTGTTCACAACACCCGTTTAGAGTCGTTTTTCGACGAAACGTTTTCACAGCTTTCGTAGGGGAATTTCCGGCTATGTCATTTTTAATTTTTGCGGATTTTTCCGAGAGACGAAACGTGTTGGGCCAACAAGAGGGCGCCACTTGGCACCCTCCCATTGGCGGACGTAAGGGCTCGGATTGGACGAAATGAAGAGGTGTAGTTGGTAGGATATTTTGTGTGTTAGTTGGTCAAGGACACATGGGTGAATCTTGGCCCTACACTTGCCTTGCACTTGGCAAGATCTTGGCCATTGGTTGGCCTTCACTTGACCTATAAATACCCCTTCCCTTTGAAGACTTCTTCATCCAAAAAAATCTCTAAGTCTTGAGAGCTCCCCCTCCCCATTTCGTGAGGCCCCCTTGGCCGAGAGTAGCGCCCCCCCTCCTAGTAGGGTGGCCGTGGGGTACCCCCCCCCTAGCCTAGTTGCTTTCGTATAATACCCCCCTCTCTTGGTAGAAATACTCTCAAAAGTATTGTTATAATGCCCAAATTACCTTAGCCGTATACCTTGTTGTATTCTAAGGTTATACCTATACGAAAATGCCCAGAAATACTATTATACTTCCGTCAGTCACAAAATCGAAACCCTAAGGAAAATCTCCATGGTTTGTTGGAGTAGTATGTAGAAGTTGGTTAGAACTTCTAAGGGTTGTTTGGAGCGGGTTGGAGCGCGGAGTCGAGCTAAACGATTGCCCAGGATCGACTTTAACTAGGATAATTATGGGCTTATCGAGGTAATTATCTTGTCCCTCTATTGTAATTGGAAATTACATATTGTTAGAATATATAGTTGAAGTATACTATACATAGTACTGAACGTAGTTATCGGCAATGTCTTTTGACTTAAGCCTGAATAATACTTACGGCAATGTCTTGCGACTTAAGCCCAATTTAAAGAAGATCTTGAATCAGAATTACATAGGGTGTATTACAAGAGACTTGTGTAGTAGTACCGTGGAGTAGAATTGTACCTAGGGTTAGACGTATAACCCCCTGGTTGGCTTGCAGCCTCGATAGAGAGGAGATTTACGCTGTCATGTGGGAGGTGTCACAATTTTCTGTAGAATGTTCTACGAGGATCTAAATGTTAATAAGCGCTTGTGGCCTTATAGGTTGAAGTACTACGTGTGGCGCGATCTACTTGGCTTAAGGAGTAGCCGACGGTTGGAAGTACTTGAGCGTTTTGCTATTAGTCGATACTCGCGAGGTATGTGAACCTCTTCCTATCTCTTCTAGCATGATATGTGAACTATGTAGTACGGTAGACGACATGTGCTAAATGTATTTGATTGGTTTAAAACATAAAGTGTTATAACACTTTATGGGAAGTTGGTTATAAATTTTCGTTGGTAAGAAAATACTTGTGGTTTTTAAAAAGGTAATCGATTTGAACTATAATCATGCGTGTTATGTGTTAATAAAGAACTTGAAGTATTTCAAAAGATTTTTGAATCATTTCAAAGAAGAAGTAATACTTGATTTGTTTTGAAAACTTAAGAGTTATGCTAGCTTTATGGAAAGTTAGGTATAACGTCTTAAGAATGTTTTACCGATTTTGGAAATCGAATGTGTATCGACAAACCATCGCAGCGTTTATAAGAGGAAATGTTTTTAATAATTAAGTATTATTAAAACCAGAGAAACTTCCATATGCATAAGCTAAGATGAGACAAAATGATATTTCCTAGATCATGATCATTGTAATAAGATTGTTATAAACAAGAATATCCTACTCACATATAAGACTTATGTTTCTCGATAGTTTAAAGGAGAATTATATTCTTAAATGAATAAGACTATGAACTACGAAACCTTTCTAAAATGAGAAACTTGAACATTGGAAATTAGGCAAACTTGATCATTGGAAAAGAATGTTGCTACTTGATTTTACAAAAGAAGTAATTGATTTACTTTAAAAGGATAGTCACTCTATTTTATACTACGTATTGTGTGACATTGTGAAAGTAACGATCTTTTAAAGAGTTAATGTATGAAGTACTTTGGGGATAAAACCCGAACTTATTGGCATATAGAAAGTACTTGTGTGTATAACTTGATTGTGTTGGTTTGTGATAGCCTGGTAATAATTTCTTGTTGATTGATAAGTAAACATGCTAGGATGCTACGTGCGTTAGTAACTTGTGATGTTGTGTAAAGGGGTTTCCTTTGTTGTGCTTATGTTGCTTAACGATAAGTCGTTGTGTTAGTATTTTACATCACTCATCTCTTGAGATGATTCCGGTTAAGCCGCCTCCGACGCGGGTAGACTCAGCGTCGATGGACCTATGATTCGAGAATACCTCACGCAGTCCTGTGGGCCTATGCGAGCTACGAGTTCCGTGTTAGTGTCGTCCTTTATGGGCATGCGTCCATGTGGGCCATGCGATCGCGAAGTCCGTGACGATGCCGGGAGTAGCTACCCTCGATGTGGGAATACCTCATGCGGGCCGATGAGATTGGCCTACGCGGAGTCGCGGAGTTCCGTGGTTAGACGCAGACATCGATATCGCGCAAGTGGCCGCTTTGATCATGTGACTCGCCTAGACAGATCTTATGATACGCTTCATGACCTTGTTGGTACCGTGGGTTTTTAGTAGTCGGCTATGCCTTCGCATTTACCCCGCATAGCTTTATTATGACACGTGGGACCCGTGTTCATGCGTGTTCCTCGTGCTTTTATATCATGATCGCGGCAGCTGAGGAAGGTATTCCACGCATGATTGATGTTGTGGGCCCGAGACCCATTGTTATACTTGAGTGATGACTTGAGGCGTGAGTCCCCGACTTGACATGATCGCTTGTTGTAAATCGTAGTTTGGTTATCATACATGTCCCCGCTTTATATGATCGCTATGATTTCATTTACAGATGTATTTTCGCACATACTTGCACTGTTATCGACCTCCTTCGGGCTGCGTTCATGCCGCAGTTGAGGTACACCATCGTTGATCCTAACTCGTGGTCACGAGCCACGTTGGGAAGCTCCGCTTTCTCCGAGGCTTATCGGTGGTATAGTCCCCATCGTAGTAAGTGTTTACATTCGGGGTTTGGCGGCCCGTCCCGCCACGGTTGTCATATCATTCGTAGAGGTCTGTAGTAATCGCTTGTGTGGTTTGTAAAAAGGATTAAACTGTTCATGTTGAAAAAGTTGTCATTTATATATATGCCGAAAGGCAAGTTTTTCTCAGATTATTGTTTCATATTTCATAATATGTCTTGTATCGTTTTATGTTCCGCTGATTACTCTGATGTTGTATCACTAGGGTGCCCGGGGTAAGGCACTACCACGCCCGAACCGGGTCGTGACAAAAGTGGTATCGAGCGCTAATCCTGGAAAGTGTCTACGCATCAGATCCAGAGTCTTGATTATCGGTGTGTTGTGCACCACACCAATAATCAGGAGGCTATAGGGTATTTAGGATTGGTTTCTATTCTTCTCACTCTGAGATCGTGCCTTAGAGCTGTGTTGTAAGTTGGACCCTCTGACGTATTTCTTTCCCTTACCGTTATGCCTCCGCGTAGGGCAACCCGGGCCCAGGAGGGCAAGGCAGCCGAGGGAGCTGCGAGTAGAGTTCAGAGGGTGGCGAGGGCACAGGCCCAATCATTACCTAGGGTAGTGCTTCATTCGGGGAGTTTTGCGACGTCACTAGCCCCAGCAGAGTTTGGCACGGCAGCGGCAGTTCCCACTGCGGCCATGATATTTGAACCTTCGCCCACGACCGAAGTGAATATAGAGTGCAAAGAAGACGACCCTGTTACTAGCTATAGATTTGGCTACCAGAGAGTATACCGATGTACCGCGAGTCTTGAGGACTATCTAAAAGAGGGTTGTGCAAGAGTAATTCTTCAGTTGGGCTTGAGCATGGCCTGTGTACGGGCTTATGCGCAGCAGGCCGAGAAGCGTAGAGATCGACGGGTTAACGAAGGACAGCAGAGGAGGGCCAGAGCAGCAAGGTCCTTTGGTAACTTTCGAGGCAAGTCGCCTCACCAGCAGATTTGATATGCACCTCCGCCAGTGCAGAGTGGTCTTCCACGGATATCAGGACGTTCGGAGTATGCAGGAGTTGGTCAGAACTCCGTGGCTTCCGCTCATTGCGATGCACGTCATCCCAGGGAATGTCGTCTTTTAGTTGGTACTTGTTGTACCTGCGGCCGTCAGGGCCATGTGTCGAGAGAGTGTCCTTGTAGGAGGACTTAGCCTTCAGTATTGGTGGGTAGTTCGTCATCTTCCTTAGCTATGCTACTTCACGGTGTTTGATTAGAATGACTAAGGGGAGTGAAGCAGTAGATATAGATATATCTTTAACCCTCTAGAGATCAGTATGTGTGATAAGGTGAGTATACCTTAAGTGTTATGTTCTGATAACAGTGTGTTAGTCGTGATTAGATCATGGTTGTTTAACCGAGTAAGATTTTGGGGATAGAGAAGTGTGAGCCTTAGAGCTTTTGCGTAGAGACCTGTGAGGCAGGCCATCTCGAGAAAAGGTGTAGTGTTATGTTTGACCCTTATCGGAAGTGCATAGTGCACGTGAGTTATGTTTGGGATAGGTCCCTAGTAGTGTGGACTGAAAGGGGGTAGTTGAGCTAAGAAGACCGCTAGGTTTTCAAACGTGATTTGTGAGATTGTTCCGAATCGGGAGCTAGTCCGCGCGCGTTCGGGTCGGGTTGAGGCCACGCTGCGGGTCAACCCGCGCATGTTTGGTGGTGGGTCAGGTTGTGGTGGTCCCGCCTTGTGTTAGGGTTGTGAGGGTGTTAGGCCCAAGTTTAGTTAACCAACAGACGCGTCGTGGATGCGTTCGACCGCAGTCGGGCCAACGGGGCAGCCCATCGTGTCTTTCACCAGACCGCTTTCGGCAGTGATGTTAGGTCAGAAAGGTTGAAAGGCTGCACGGGGTGCCTACCTTCACCTTATGTCAGACAGTGGAGCCCAGGGTAGGGCTGTTGTTGTTTCTGGAAGTTTTGCCAAGCATATGATAAGAACTCGTGAGTCTCGATCGCATTCGCCCTCGGGCCATTGTTTGGATCTCAGGGATAGTTGTGGGGATTGTTGTCTCTTGTGGAGTTAGTGTTTAAGCTTCCATTTCAGTGTTCGGATGTCGCCTTTTGAGACTTGCAGGGCGGATGTGTAAGTCGCAGGTCGAATGCTTCGATGTTGGCTAGATTCAGATAGTTGGTTCAGGCTTGTTCCAGCAGACTGTGGATAGAGTAAAGCTTGTCTAGAAGAGGTTCTGGCATCTCAGAGAAATCGTGCGCATAATCGGCGACGACGCTCAGAGTTCAGTCGATCGGTCTTCTTGAAAGTACCACCCCGTGGGTGTGGCGAGTTTTGGAATACGAATGAACTTAGCCCGTGTTACTGGGCCCTTTGAGTTCATATGAAGGATAGGCCAGTTGCCTATATGTTAGCTTTTGCCGTCCGACTTAGGAGGCGGTATGTCCTGGCCTTCGTATTGTTATGATCGGAAAGTATCGAGATCCATCCGCAGTATTCCCGCTAATGATGACCACGTTAGGGATAGTAACCCCGAGTTTTGGAAACGGAAGCGATCGTAACGTGGTAAGAGTTCGAGTGTACGATCCTCGCGATCGCAAGCAGCCCGGTACCATTTGTTGGATCGTCGGAGCAAGGCTCGCAACTAAGTGACAAAAGTGGTACCATTTGTTGGGTCGCCTGAGAAGGTTAATGCCTCAGGCAAAGTGACAAAGTGGTATCTACGACGAGTAAAGAGAGAAGCGAGCATAGATGTGATCATTTCTTTTGTAAAGAGAATGCGAAGGAAGTATATTTTAGACCCCGATGAGGAGTGTTTTGTGGTGATGATTAGAGGTGTTTCCTCGTGGACTTTGATGTAAGTATTTACGCAGGTGCTTCTGTGGCCAGCGGTGGCAGGATTGTTCTCGTAAGTATAGTAGTGAAGACTATATCGCGCACGCTTGTTTTGAGACTTAGAAGGAACATTCGACGAATGTTTCTAGGAGGAGAATGTTATACCCGTATTTTCAGCGTATGTACGTAAGGACGACGACGAGAAAATTTGAAACTTGTACTAAGGCTTGCCGAATTAATTTTGTTCACAACACCCGCTTAGAGTCGTTTTTCGACGTAAACGCTACGCCTTTCGTAGGGAATTTCCGCTATGTCATTTTTAATTTTTATGGATTTTTCCGAGAGACGAACGTGTTGGGCCAACAAGAGGGCGCCACTTGGCACCTCCCATCAAGGACGTAAGGGCTCGGATTGGACGAAATGAAGAGGTGTAGTTGGTAGGATATTTTGTGTGTTAGTTGGTCAAGGACACATGGGTGAATCTTGGCCCTACACTTGCCTTGCTGTTATACCCCGTAGTTGCAGGGTATGTATGTGAGGACGTACGTACGAGAGTACGGCAGAAAATTTTGAAAAGAAAGAAAGATGTGAGTTTTCACTTTAAAAGTTTCCTGTTATTTGTGAAGAAAAAGGTTCGTTAACGGGAATTGGATTCCCAGATTTGGTATTGGACTTCATAGATTATATTAGAATTTTGAGATTTTAATTTCTGAAATGGTCACGTGGGCCCACGAGAAATTTACTGCTTTGGGCCCGCTTTGTTTTTGAGATTTCTATTGTGGATATTTTTCAAAGACGCTTTATGAGGGCCAATAGGAGGGTGACACGTGTCACCCCGCCAGTGGCTCGCCGGTTACATTTGTGCACAACACCCGTTAGAGTCGTTTTTGACTAAACGCTTTCGTTACTTGCGGCGGAAAATTCGCTATGTCGCTTTGTATTTTTGCGGATTTTTCCGAGAGACTAACCTTTGGATTAACGGGAGGTGACACTTGTCACCCTCATCGACGGCTTTGGAGGGACGGCTGGGTTGCTCGCCGATCGCCCTCAAGTGTGCCTTGTTTGGTGCATTGTTTTGTGGAGTGTTTTGTGGAGTAGGGTTTAGGGTGCACTTGGCTTAATCTTGCCCTTACACTTGCTATACACTTGGAAGGATCTTGGCCCTCGTTGGCCTTTGGTTTTGCTATAAATACCCCCAAGTGTGAAGACTTCATCCATTCCAAAACTTCCAAGTCTTGAAACCCTCTCCTCCCCTTTGTGAGCTCTTAGCCGAGAGCCTCCCTCTCCCCTTTCGTGTGGTTTTGGCCGAGGGTTCCTCTCCCCTTTGTGGCAGCCATGGGTACCCCTAGCCTAGTTGTTTCGTATAATACCCCTTTGTGGTATAGAAATACTCCCTAGTATTGTTATAATGCCCAAAATACCTTAGCCTTGTACCTTGTAGTATTCCAAAGATACCTCTTTACGTAGAGTCCTAAATACTACCTTTTGTCCTTTTAGTCTCAAACCGAAACCCTAAGGAAATCTTCATAGTTGGTCAAGTATTTGAGTAGAAGTTGGTTAGAACTTCTAAGGGTTGTTTGGAGTGGTTTGGAGCGCACGAGTGGAGCTAAACCTTGCTCAGATCGACATTATAACTTGGATAATTTTGGGCTTGTCGAGGTAATTATCTTGTCCTCTATTGTAATTGGAAATTACATGTTTGTTAGAATATATAGTTGAAGATACTATATATGGAACTATACTTAGTATTCGCAATGTCTTTTGACTTAAGCCCAAGAATAAAGAACCGAATCGAATCAGATTTACATAGGATCAGTAAAGAGACTTGTGTAGTATTGTACACGCCCGGTTAGACGTAAACCCCCTGGTGGCTTGCAGCCTCGATAGAGAGGAGATTTACGCTGTGGGGAGGTGTGCCGAATTTTCTATTGAAAGATAGAAACTTGTGTTTTGGGGTTAATAGACGCCAGACCTTTATAGGTGAAAGATCGAGAATAGCGATTCTACTCTGGGAGTGGAAAGGGCTAGCGAGGTTGTAGTACTGGAGCATTTTGCTTATTGTCGATAAATCGTCGCGAGGTATGTGAACCTCTTCCTATCTTTTCTAGCATGATTGTTGTGAACTATGTAGTACGGTAGACGCATACGTGCTAAGTGATTTGGTTGGTTTAAAACATAGGTGTTATAATAGCTTTACGGGAAGTTAGTTATAACGACCTTATGTAAGTGAAAATGGTTTATCAATGTAGTTAAGAGACTTGATCTTATAAGATAAGAGACTTAACTTATTTGTTTTAATGTGAATGTTTGTGTGAAACCTCATTCGTGAGTAATGAGTACTTGGTTTTATTTAATGGGATAATGTTTTACCGATTTCTAAATCGTAATGTGTATCGACAGCACCACCGCAATAAGCTAATAAAGGAAAATGTATTGAATAATGATGTATCGTATTAAAACCAAAGTAGAACCTCCATCCGCATAGAAACTAAGATGAGACAAAATGATATTACATTTTCTAGATCATGGTCGTAATAAGAATGTTGTAAACAAGAATAACCTACTCACGAGAGACATATATTACTCAATTGTTCTAAAAAGGAATCAAGTGATTAAGTTTATGAACTATGAAACCATTTGAAAATGGAAAGCTTGAGTAATCAAACTAGGCAAACCGAACTTAGGAAAAGAATGTTGCTACTTGATTTTGAAAAGGAATGTGGGTTTGTCATTCTAATACTACGTATCGTGACTTTTATAAAGCGTAATGGATCTCTTTAAAAGAACTTAACGTATGTAGTACTTGGGGTTAAAACCCGACTTTGGCATAAAATGAAAGTACTTTGAGTCAGGTGAAACTTGCCTATGCTTGTTGTGAAACTTGCCTATGCTTGTTGTTGTGAAACTTGCCTATGCTTGTGATGATAGCCTTTATTGTACAAGCGTTGTGTTTCGTGTTACCGCCTCTCGATAGAGGTCGGTTGATCGTTGAGAACTTACTCGACGCCGGCAGCGACGGAGAAATTCCACCGCACGCCTCGCTGATAGTATTATTGTTGTTAATCGCTTTGGACATACCGACACGATGCGTAGCGCACGCATGCTTCCATTTTGGTTAAGGTCTTGGGTTAATCGCTTTGGATATATCGACACGACGCGTAGCGCACGTATGTTTCCATTTTGATTATCGCCTTGTGATTTCCTTTTGGACATACCGACACGATGCGTAGCGCACGTATGCGCCCATTTGGAAAGTTGTCTTATTGTTTCCTTCGACATACCGACACGATGCGTAGCGCACGTATGCTTCCATCCGATTGCCGCCTTGTTGTTGAGGTCACATGGACATGCCTACACCGGCGCAGAATTCCGGCATGTGGCTACGTGACATTGGTATTATTGTTGCATCATGGACATGTCTACACCGGCGCAAGATTCCGGCACGCGCCATGATGCGAACTCGATTGATGTTGTGGGCGTGAGACCCATAGTTATATCGGAGTGATGATCGCTTTATGTTGTGAATCGTAGTTTGGTTATCATACATGTCTCCCGCTTTATATAGACTAGTATGATTTCATTTACAGATTGCATGCCACATACTTGGTACTGTTATCGACTTCTTCGGGCCGCTCACGCCGCAGTAGAGGTACATCGGTCGTAGATCCTCGCCATAGGATCACTCAACAGATTTGAAGCTCCGCTTCTCCGAGGCTTATCTTTTGCAGGTGTTCTCGAGTTGTAGGTTCTTGTACATTCTGGGTATGGCGGGCCCTGTCCCGTCATAGTCATCAGATATCTTGTAGGTCCGTAGTAATCGCTGCAGTGTGGTTGTAAAAGGATTAAACTGCTCGTGTTTTATGTATATACCAAGGCAACTGTTTTGGTTGGCCTGTTTATTTATTATATCTTTTGTTAAATGACTCATGTTTTATGTTCCGCTGATTTTCTCTGATGTATGTATCACTAGGGTGCCCGGGGTAAGGCACCAGTCACGGGCCCGATTTACGGGGTGTGACAAAGTGGTATCAGAGCAGTTAATCCTCGGAAAGTGTCTACAGACCGTGTCTAGTAGAGTCTGATTATCGCTGTTGTGCACCACATCTATAATCGTGAGGCTATAAGACATTTAGGATTGGTTTCCATTTCTTCTCATTCCGAGATCGTGCCTTAGAGTCAGAGTTGTGAGTCGACCCTCCGACGATCTCGCTTACCGCTTATGCCTCCGCGCAAGGCAACCAGAGCCCAGAAGGGCAAGGCAGCCGAGGGAGCTGCTAGTGAGATACAGAGGAGTTCGAGGCGCAGCCCGGCCAAGACTGAGACAAAGCCCGACGGCGAAGTTTCGCGACGCCGCCAAAGACCAAAGAGAGTTTAAAGCCGCAGCAGTGGTCGCCGAGACTACAAGACTGAGCCTCCACCCCACACCGAGCAGGAGACGGGTCACGCGAGATGGTCGATTATTGGCCGTGGTCGTGGCCGATATGAGGATAGCCGATGCAGCAGCCTAAGAGCACCGCCGTTCACCCCGAGCGTATAGTTTGAGGCTACGGATCGTTCGAGTTGTAGCCCGCCGTAGTTTTACTGTCGAGGCTCGAGGATGATCCGCAGGAGTTCATCCGGCAGCTACGCCGATCACGCGGTGATCAAGGCTTCAGAGACCGAGTCAGGACCTTTGTTCGCATCGGCCGCGTGATACCGCAATGATTGGTTTGATTCATGGAGCTTTCCGGGAGAGCATGCACCTCAGCAGATGGGATGAGTTTTCGGGCTTTCTCACGCACTTCGCCTCCACGGATGGCGAGGGCACGCCGACGATTTTTGTTATCGAGACAGAGAGGCGACCGTTAGGAGTACAATGTCGAGTTCGATTCTTTGGCTCGAGCATGCACTGCGCTTAGTTGCAGATATGGAGGATGGTGCATCGCCACGCCACCGCTAGATGATTATATGGTCGAAGTCTTGCGCGGTGTTTCTCTTCACCGGCATGGACATTGCCCGCACGCAGCTCATGCACTAGATGTGAGGCACGGAGGGGTCGAAGGAATGACCTGGATCAGCAGAAGAGGGCCAGGACGGCAGGGTCCTTTGGTGACTTTCGAGGCGGACCGCCTCAGCAGCAGGCTAGTTATATACCCCCACCAGTACAGAGTGGTCCTCCACCGTCTTCAGGAGTAGGTCAGGGCTCCAAGGGTTCAGATTTTCAGGAGAGCAGGGGTGTTAACCAGCTGAAGCCACCCCTACCTCGCGATCACTGTGGTAGACTCCATTTTGGAGAGTGTCGTGCTAGATTGGGAGTTTGTTTTGCATGCGACAGCAGGCCATTTTGCGGAACTGTCCACCAAGGGAAGCGCGGATGTTACGACTCAGCCTTCAGGATTTGTGGCTGGTTCATCACCTTCTACAGCTACACTGCTGGCAGGCGTGCCTATGATAGAGTGAGCCAGAGTTCTGTATATCCTTAACCTCTAGAGTTTTGGTATGCTTGTTATGATGATCTCATTATTGTGTGCTATGTACGGATAGCATTGTGATATGTGTGAGTTAGAATACATGGTTAGTTGGAAGGTTACGTATGGGGGCATGGTAAGTGTGAACCTTAGACTATTTCGCGACTGAGACCTTAGAGGTGCGTCGTCTTGAGTATAAGATTCGTTTTATGTTTGACCCTTATAAGGGTGAGTAGTATACGTAGGATTTACCTGTGTGATGAGTCCGTGGGTAGTGTGAGATGGAAGTGGTAGCTTTCATGATGTGAATTAGTAAGATTGTTCCGGATCGGGGAACAAGAGTTTGGCGCGGTCGGGGTCCGAGGACCATTTCGGGTCAACCCAGAACCCGTTTGGGGTGGCGGGTCGGGTGGTCCCGCCAGTGGTAGGGTCACGAGGATGCTAGGCCCAAGTTTGTATGACCATCGATGAGTTTGTGGACGTGTTCGACCGAATTGTTCGTGAATGCCGGAATGGCCTTGGGGATATTACGGCTAGTAAGATGACCAAGTTCGAGGTAGTGACTCCGCAGATTTTCGAACGGAAGTAATGATCAAGTATGGTACGACCGAGAGTTCAAGTGTTCGAGAAGGGCACGACGAGTAAGGAAAGAAGAGGACGTGTGTTATTTCGTACAAACCGTGGCGCTGACAACTTGTTAGAGGAACTTCATCGATATCCGCTTGAGAAGGAACATTCGGACGAATGTTTCTAAGGAGGGAGAATGTTATACCCGTAGTTGCAGTGGTATGTATGTGAGGACGCACGCATTTGAGTAGCAGTAAAATTTTGAAAAGAAAGAAAGATGTGAGTTTTCACTAAAAGTTTCCTGTTATTTGTGAAGAAAAAGGTTCGTTAATGGGAATTGGATTCCCAGATTTGGTATTGGACTTCATAGATTATATTAGAATTTTGAGATTTTAATTTCTAAATGGTCACGCTGGGCCCACGGAGAAATTTACGGTTTGGGGCCCGCTTTGTTTTTGAGATTTCGGATTGTGGATATTTTTCGAAGACGCTTTATGAGGGCCAGGAGGGTGACACGTGTCACCCCGCCTAGGTGGCTTCGCCGGTTACATTTGTGCACAACACCCTGTTAGAGTCGCCGACTAAACGCTTTGCGTTACTTGCGGCGGAAAATTCCGGCTATGTCGCTTTGTATTTTTATGGATTTTTCCGAGAGACTAACCTTTGGACCAACGGAGGTGACACTTGTCACCCTCATCGACGGCTGGAGGACGCGCTGGTCGTTGGCCGCCGATCGCCCTCAAGTGTGCCTTGTTTGGTGCATTGTTTTGTGGAGTGTTTTGTGGAGTAGGGTTTAGGTGCACTTGGCTTAATCTTGCCCTTACACTTGCTATACACTTGGAAGGATCTCGCCCTCGTTGGCCTTTGGTTTTGCTATAAATACCCCTAAGTGTGAAGACTTCATCCATTCCAAAACTTCCAAGTCTTGAAACCCTCTCTCCCCTTTGTGAGCTCTTAGCCGAGAGCCTCCCTCTCCCCTTTTCGTGTGGCCTTTGGCCGAGGGGTTCCCCTCCCCCCCTTTGTGGTGCTAGCCGTGGGTACCCCCCCTAGCCTAGTTGTTTTCGGATAATACCCCTTGGTGTGGTTGTGAAATTCGCCCCTCGGATTGTTATAATGCCCAAAATACCTTAGCCTTGTACCTGGTAGTATCCCAAAGATACCTCTTTACGTAGAGTCCTAAATACTACCTTTGTCCTTTTTAGTCTCAAACCGAAACCCTAAGGAAATCTTCATAGTTGGTCAAGTATTTGAGTAGAAGTTGGTTAGAACTTCTGGGTTGTTTGGAGTGGTTTGAGCGCACGAAGCGAGCTAAACCTTGCTCGTGATCGACATTATAACTTGGATAATTTTGGGCTTGTCGAGGTAATTATCTTGTCCTCTATTGTAATTGGAAATTACATGTTTGTTAGAATATATAGTTGAAGATACTATATATGGAACTATACTTAGTATTCGCAATGTCTTTTGACTTAAGCCCAAGAATAAAGAATCGAATCGTATTTACATAGATCAGACAGTAGAGACTTGTGTAGTATTGTACACGTCCAGGTTAGACGGTAAACCCCCGGTTGGCTTGGTAGCCGGCCTCGATAGAGGAGAGATTTACGCCATCTGTGAGGAGTCGCGAATTTTCTATTGAAAGATAGAAACTTGTGTTTTGGGGTTAATAGACGCTTGTGACCTTTATAGGTGAAAGATCGAGAATAGCGTATTCTACTCGGGAGTGGAAAGGGCTAGCGAGGTTGTAGTACTTGGAGCATTTTGCTTATTGTCGATAAATCGTCGCGAGGTATGTGAACCTCTTCCTATCTTTTCTAGCATGATTGTTGGAACTATGTAGTACGGTAGACGTACGTGCTAAGTGATTTGGTTGGTTTAAAACATAGGGTGTTATAATAGCTTTACGGGAAGTTAGTTATAACGACCTTATGTAAGTGAAAATGGTTTATCATGTAAGAAGTTAAGAGACTTGATTTTATAAGATAAGTGACTTAACTTATTTGTTTTAATGTGTTTTTTTGTGTGATTCCTAATTCGTGAGTAATGAGTAGTTGATTTTATTTAATGGGATAATGTTTTACCGATTTCGAAATCGTAATGTGTATCGGCTGCACCACCGCAAATGCTAATAAAGGAAAATGTATTGAATAATGATGTATCGTATTAAAACCGAGAAACCTCCATCCGCATAGAAACTAAGATGAGACAAAATGATATTACATTTTCTAGATCATGGTCACTGTAATAAGAATGTTGTAAACAAGAATAACCTACTCACGAGAGACATATATTACTCAATTGTTCTAAAAGGAATCAAGTGATTAAGTTTATGAACTATGAAACCATTTGAAAATGGAAAGCTTGAGTAATCAAACTAGGCAAACCGAACTTAGGAAAAGAATGTTGCTACTTGATTTTGAAAAGGAATGTGGGTTTGTCATTCTAATACTACGTATCGTGACTTTTATAAAGGTAATGGATCTCTTTTAAAAGAACTTAACGATGTAGTACTGGGGTTAAAACCCGACTTTGGCATAAAATGAAAGTACTTTGAGTCAGGTGAAACTTGCCTATGCTTGTTGTTGTGAAACTTGCCTATGCTTGTTGTTGTGAAACTTGCCTATGCTTGTGATGATAGCCTTTATTGTACAAGCGTTGTGTTTCGTGTTACCGCTGCTCTCGATAGAGGTCGGTTGATCGTTGAGAACTTACTTGGACGCCTTGCCAGCGACGAGAAATTCCACGCACGCCTCGCTGATAGTATTATTGTTGTTAATCGCTTTGGACATACCGACACGATGCGTAGCGCACGTATGCTTCCATTTTGGTTAAGGTCTTGTGGTTAATCGCTGATATATCGACACGATGCGTAGCGCACGTATGTTTCCATTTTGATTATCGCCTTGTGATTTCTTTTGGACATATCGACACGATGCGTAGCGCATCGTATGCGTCCATTTGGAAAGTTGTCTTATTGTTTCCTTTCGACATACCGACACGCGATGCGTAGCGCACGTATGCTTCCATCCGATTGCCTTGTTGTTGAGGTCACATGGACATGTCTACACCGATGCAGATTCCGGCACGTGGCCATGTGACATTGGTATTATTGTTGCATCATGGACATGTCTACACCGATGCAAGATTCCGGCATGCGCCACGATGCGAACTCGATTGATGTTGTGGCGTGAGACCCATAGTTATATCGAGTGATGATCGTTTTATGTTGTGAATCAGAGTTTGGTTATCATACATGTCTCCGCTTTATATAGACTAGTATGATTTCATTTACAGATTGCATTGCCACATACTTGGTACTTGGTACAGTCGACCTCTCGGGCCGCGTTACATGCCGCAGTAGAGGTACATCGTAGATCCTCGCCATGATCACAAGATCAACAGATTCAAGCTCCGCTTTCTCCGAGGCTTATCTTTTAGCAGGTGTTCTCGAGTTGTAGGTTCTTGTACATTCGTGGTATGGCCCTGTCCCGTCATAGTCATCAGATATCTTAGAGGTCCGTAGTAATCGCAAGTGTGGTTGTAAAAGGATTAAACTGCTCGTGTTTTATGTATATACAAGGCAAATCGCTTTGGTTGGCTGCTTATTTATTATATCTTTTGTTAAATGACTCATGTTTTATGTTCCGCTGATTTTCTCTGATGTATGTATCACTAGGGTGCCCGGGGTAAGGCACCAGTCACGGGCCCGATTTACGGGGTGTGACAAAGTGGTATCGTGAGCGCTTAATCCTGAAAGTGTCTACGCATCGCGTGTCTAGTAGAGTCTTGATTATCGGTGTGTTGTGCACTCACATCTATAATCGTGAGGCTATAAGACATTTAGGATTGGTTTCCATTTCTTCTCATTCTGAGATCGTGCCTTAGAGCTGTGTTGTGAGTTGGTCCCCTCTGACGTATCTCGTTTTACCAGTTATGCCTCCGCGCAAGGCAACCAGAGCCCAGAAGGCAAGGCAGCCGAGGAGCCGCTAGTGAGATACGAGGAGTTCGAGGCGCAGCCCTGGCCAAGACTGAGATGCTCCGACGGCGAGTTTCGCGACGCCGCCAAAGACCAAAGAGAGTTTAAAGCCGCAGCAGTGGTCGCCGAGACTACAAGACTGAGCCTCCACCCCACACCGAGCAGTGGAGACGGGTCACGCGAGATGGCGATTATTGGCCGTGGTCGTGGCCGATATGAGGATAGGCCGACGCAGCAGCCCAGCCCAAAGAGCACCAGCCGTTCACCCCGAGCAGATAGTTTGAGGCTACGGACTTTCGAGTTGTAGCCCGCCAGAGTTTTACGTCGAGGCACGAGGATGATCCGCAGGAGTTCATCCGGCAGCTAGCCGATCACGCGGTGATCAAGGCTTCAGAGACCGAGTCTGTGACCTTTGGTTCGCATCGGCTGCGTGATACCGCAGTCGATTGGTTTGATTCATGGGAGCTTTTCTGTAGAATGTTCTACGAGGGGATCTAAATGTTAATAAGCGCCTTGTGGCCTTATAGGTTGAAGTACTACGTGTGGCGCGATCTACTTGGCTTAAGGAGTAGCCGACGGTTGGAGGTACTTGGAGCGTTTTGCTATTAGTCGATACTGCCGCGAGGTATGTGAACCTCTTCCTATCTCTTCTAGCATGATATGTGTGAACTATGTAGTACGGTAGACGCATACGTGCTAAATGTATTTGATTGGTTTAAACATAAAGTGTTATAAATACTTTATGGGAAGTTGGTTATAATTTTCGTTGGTAAGAAAATACTTGTGGTTTTTAAAAAGGTAATCGATTTGAACTATAATCGCGTGTTATGTGTTAATAAAGAACTTGAAGTATTTCAAAAGATTTTTGAATCATTTCAAAGAAGAAGTAATACTTGATTTGTTTTGAAAACTTAAGAGTTATGCTAGCTTTATGGAAAGTTAGGTATAACGTCTTAAGAATGTTTTACCGATTTTGGAAATCGAATGTATCGACAAACCATCAGCGTTTATAAGAGGAAATGTTTTTAATAATTAAGTATTATTAAAACCAGAGAAACTTCCATCCGTGATAAGCTAAGATGAGACAAAATGATATTTCCTAGATCATGGTCATTGTAATAAGATTGTTATAAACAAGAATATCCTACTCACATATAAGACTTATGTTTCTCGATAGTTTAAAGGAGAATTATATTCTTAAATGAATAAGACTATGAACTACGAAACCTTTCTAAAATGAGAAACTTGAACATTGGAAATTAGGCAAACTTGATCATTGGAAAAGAATGTTGCTACTTGATTTTACAAAAAGAAGTAATTGATTTACTTTAAAAGGATAGTCACTCTATTTTATACTACGGGTATTGTGTGACATTGTGAAAGTAACGTATCTTTTAAAGAGTTAATGTATGAAGTACTTTGGGGATAAAACCCCGAACTTGTTGGCATATAGTAGAAAGTACTTGTGTGTATAACTTGATTGTGTTGGTTTGTGATAGCCTGGTAATAATTTCTTGTTGATTGATAAGTAAACATGCTAGGATGCTACGTGTGTTAGTAACTTGTGATGTTGTGTAAAGGGGTTTCCTTTGTTGTGCTTATGTTGCTTAACGATAAGTCATGTGTTAGTATTTTACATCACTCATCTCGAGATGATTCCGGGTTGCCGCCTCCGACGCGGTAGACTCAAAGCGTCGATGGACCTATGATTCGAGAATACCTCACGCAGTCCTGAGGGCCTATGCGCGAGCTACGAGAGTTCCGTGTTAGTGTGCGTCCTTTATGGGCACGCGTCCATGTGGCCACGCGGATCGCGAAGTCCGTGACGATGCCGGAGTAGCTACCGACGCGGAATACCTCATGCGGCCGATGAGATTGGCCTATGCGGAGTCTGCGGAGTTCCGTGGTTAGACGCGACATCGATATCGCGGGCAAGTGGCCGCCTTTGATCATGTGACGGTCTAGACAGATCTTATGATACGCTTCATGACCTTGTTGGTACTGTGGGTTTTTAGTAGTCGGCTATGCCTTCGCATTTACCCCGCACGCTTTATTATGACACGTGGGACCCGTGTTCATGTGTGTTCTTGGTGCTTTTATATCATAGATCGCCAAGTGAGGAAGGTATTCCACGCATGATTGATGTTGTGGGCCCGAGACCCATTGTTATACTTGAGTGATGACTGAGGGCGTGAGTCCCCGACTGACATGACCGCTTTGTAAATCGTAGTTTGGTTATCATACATGTCCCTCGCTTTATATGATCGCTATGATTTCATTTACGGATGTATTTTCAGTTTCACATACTCTGCACTGTTATCGACCTCCTTCGGGGCCGCTCATGCCGCAGTTGAGGTACACCGCCGTTGATCCTAGCTCGTGGTCACAGCTGGCTGGGAAGCTCCGCTTCTCCGAGGCTTATCACGTATAGTCCCCGTCGTAGTAAGTGTTTACATTCGTGGTTTGGCGGGCCCCGTCCCGCCATGGTTGTCATATCATTCGTAGAGGTCTCAGAGTAATCGCTGTGCGTGGTTTGTAAAAAGGATTAAACTGTTCATGTTGAAAAAGTTGTCAGTTATATATATGCCGAAAGGCATGTTTTTCTCAGAGTATTGTTTCATATTTCATAATATGTCTTGTATCGCTTTATGTTCCGACACTGATGTTGTATCACTAGGGTGCCCGGTAAGGCACGACCACGCCCGAATCGGTCGTGACACAATCGTGCCATAACGACATTTCTCGAATGACGCTTACCACATCCGAACACCGAGGAATAAGTGGCCTCGATCGAGAAAATCCTCTCGCTTCCTCGAGAACCTCGATCCTCGGAGCTTGGACCGACTCCTAAATACCTTGTGGGGTCAAATCTCCCACCCGTGAGCTGCGGGGTATGTACCGGGTAGGTCGACGACATCTCACTCGCCGCCGAGGCACTCGTCCAAAACTCACCGGAATAACCAACCGGTAGCCTCTTACTCGGATCTCCGCTACCGCCTCTACCCTCTCACACACTGTCAGATCGCCGAATAACCTCCTCCGACGAAAACCGCAGACCGCTATCTTGGTCAATAACATAATGGCTTCCTTCATGACCCTAAAGTCTTCCCTTAATCGAGAAACCGAGGCTCGTGCCGGGCCTCAAAATCGGCGAAGAAGAACTCGCCGATCGTGGAACCACATCCGTGAGCCCCGGCATAAGCCCTATCAACTCTCTCGAGTCCGACTAGTAGCCTCGCTACTCCTTTGCCCTTCTCGGCGCGTTGCCTCCTCGAGGCATAATCAGAACACAACAATACGTGAGAGGAATTATCTTACTAACACGGCTCTATGGCACGATCTAGAGTGAGAAGAATAGAAACCAACTCCTAAATGTCCTGTAGCCTCTGTTTATGGGTGTGGCGCGCAACACACCGATAACTAAGACTCTACTAGACACGGCTCAGAGACATTCCGAGGACCGATCGCTCGATACCACTCACACCACGAACCCGGGCCTGGATCGTGCCCTACCCGGGCACCTCGCTACCTTAACAACACAAGTAAATCATGGAAATTTAATAACACCTCATTTTTTTCTTTTTTTAAAACCAACGACGTGCAAGGCAAAACCGATGCGCCGCCATATAATATACGTAATAAAAGACACTACACTGCATACGAGTCCAATCCCACATATGAATACAGCACTTAAGAGTTATACAGAACTATGACGGACAAGGCCCCGCCGCACCCATAATCGCATAAAAGCTCAGATCGAAAGAACTTACCAAAAAGATAACTCCCAACGTAGGAGCTATCCAAAACTCGAAAGGCGGTCCTACACTGCCGATCACCAAACAACAGACCTAAACTCAAGATGAACGCAGCCTCGGCGAGGTCGACAAGAATGTACCAAGTATGTGAACAGTAAGTACTGTAATAAAATCATAACAGTATAAACAAAACAGGAGACATGTATGATAGCCAACCTACAGTACATAACACATAAGCAGTCATATCAAGTCAGGGACGCAGGCCCTCAAAGTCATTACCCAAATATAACCATGAGTCTCACGCCCATAATATCATTCATGCCCGTGGAATCCTTCCTCACTGCCGGCAGTCCATGATATAATAACACCAATAAGGATACATGAACACCAAGCCCCACATGTGTCCTAAATACCTCGTGGTCTCATGCCCCTAATCCCACATCAGAAAAGCATGACCATACGGTAACACAAACAAATCCGGGACATATATGATAATCAAATTACAACACAGTGCCTTACTAACAATGAGAGTAAATGAGTATCCTTACAATATAAAATAGGAAGCTCACGATCAAAGCAGGACCACCCGCCCGCAGTATCATTTAGCAATCCTTTCCCTGGGACTATTTCACCCGCATAGGTCACGTGGACCAGCGTGAGGTATTCCTCGCATGGGACTATTTCACACGCAAAAGCCCTTACGACTCGCATTGAGGTATTCTCGATAGGTCGGACCCGCCCGCACGGGACTATTTCACCGCATAAGCCCTACGGACTCGCACGAGGTATTCCTCGCGTCGTGGGTAGCAAATCCACTAAATATGCAATGCCACAACCCTGGAATGACCCCGGAACGACTGATATACCAATAGCACACAACCGACTATTTCCAGCACACATAGGCAAATCCTCAATTAACAAGCCCAAGTCCTTACCAAGGCACACTTAGACAAATTCTCAATTTATCAGGCCAAAGTACTTATCAAGGCACAAATAGAAAATTCTCATTTAATGTGCCAAAGTACTTATCAGGCACAAATAGAATAATTCTCATTTAACAAGCCAAAGTACTTATCGTGGCACAAATAGAATAATTCTCATTTAACAAGCCAAAGTACTTATCAGCACAAATAGAATAATTCTCATTTAACAAGCCAAAGTACTTATCAGGCACAAATAGAATAATTCTCATTTAACAAGCCAAAGTACTTATCGTGGCACAAATAGAATAATTCTCATTTAACAAGCCAAAGTACTTATCAGGGCACAAATAGAATAATTCTCATTTAACAAGCCAAAGTACTTATCAGGGCACAAATAGAATAATTCTCATTTAACAAGCCAAAGTACTTATCAGGGCACAAATAGAATAATTCTCATTTAACAAGCCAAAGTACTTATCAGGGCACTCTTAGACAAATTCTCAATTTATCAAGCCAAAGTACTAATCAAGGCATCACATAGAATTATTCTCAATTAAACAGGCCAAAGTACTTCGTACGTACATTCTTTTCAAAAGACTCCTTTTTGTGTAAAATCCCAAGATACTAACACCCGTAGTATCAAGGCATGTCTATTTTTCAAAGTAAGTTACTACACGTTTAGAAAACTCATTTCAAGGCTTGAAATCAAGTAACTTCAAATTTTCACAATCTAGACAACTTATGCCCTTTAATCAAAATAGACAACTTTCTAAATCTTCCATAAAGCCGTTATAACCAACTTCCCATAAAGTCGTTATAACCCTTTATGGTTTTAGACATATCCATTCTTTTTATAACCAAAAGACTTATACTATTAAAACCAAGTATCACATACTTACAAATCAAGTTCTTAACTTTCAAAATACTTCAAGTCTCTTAACTTTCAAAATACTTCAAGTCTCTTAATATATAGAAAACAAGTTTCTTCTACTTTTAAACCAGAAGTAACTCACTCCTTTAAAACAAGTTACTTCTCTTAAATCATGTCATTTCTCCTCTTTTAAAACAATTAAGTAAAACACTCATTTGACTCCCCTAAAGTCATTATAATGACCTTTAGGATTTTGGGACTAAGGCACTAGCCCAAAAGATTTGGAAACCACTTCCTTTTCAAGACTCTATGTACTTTAAGTAAAATACTTTCACTTTTAAGAATCCAAACTTCACTAAGAAAATGGATTTTACAACTTACAATTTAAACATCAAAGTACAATCAAGGAAGTACATAGAACAAATTCTATTCTAGGCAATCCAAATACAACCAAGGAATGGATCATTTAAGGAGTAGAACATACTTTCTTAATCTTAAGGAATCATGCTAGAAGAGGAGATAGTTCACATACCTTTCGCTAAATCCATAAGCTGCCGAATACGCCACGTAGTTGTCAACCTATAATGGTCACAACAAGACTATCAACTTCTAGTCTCAACGTAGAATAATACTAAGTATACGGCCTCTAATTCTACGGAAAATCTGGCAAAGACTTCCTTTGTTTCTACTCACTTTGCCACCTTTTTCAAGGTCGAATACAATAACCAAACATGCCACATTTAAGGCTCCAAACAACAACCAACCAAAGGGGATTACACGCCTTACAATACGTGTAATATTCCGCCCCACAATTCATACCAAGTAGTTTAAAACTCCAAGCCATTCTCGGCCAACTACATACTAACAATTCAAAGTCTTTTCCAACCCTTTTCAAATTCCAAGTTCTAAGGTCAACATGTTATATAGTTATAAACCACTTCAACAACTATAATTTCCTTCTTACACAACATGCGATGACTTAACGAATAATCAACTTGAATTGTAGTCTTAAGGCTAACATGCTAGTTTTCGGATTTAGGGTTCCAATAGCCAATACACTAATCCAACTATATAATATACATCTCATGCTTGCTAATAACCATAGCTACAACAATAAGTAAACTTAATTGCTAAAACGACAAGAATATACCTTTCAAAGCCCTTAAAATTTCCAAGATTCCAAAGTCGCGCCTTAGCAATTCTTAGCTCCTTTCCTTAGGTTCCAATCCGCTCCAAGCACTCCTTAGAGGCCTATGAAGAACCCATCTTCAAGTTCCAACTTCAAAGTCAAGAACTCCAATAGTTTCCACTCATGACTAACGTGAAAACTCCGTTTTCCAAATCTTTCTATCGAGATATCCTTACAATACCCTAAGGGACATCAAGTTAAAGTATCAGGCTAATGGATCAAAACTACAAAAATTTTGTGTGGGAGATAGGTCAAACCCGAGAGCTCTTCATGAAGAACACAAGGTTCTCTAATTTTTCTAAGTGTTAAATGGCAAATCTTGCACTAGTAGTAACCTTAACACACAAAGGAGGGCTTAGACTTAAACAAATGTGAGGCTAGGATGAATTTCACTGATCGCCTAGGTGGACAAGTTGACTTGTCAACAATGTCAAGCTTTGGAAGACTTATCTTCAACCATGGTCAATGACCATTATACCCTTGCAATATTTCGTCCAACATCATGGAGGGGGTGCCACGTGTCGCCCTCTCATTCGTCCATAAAATTCAGAACCTCGCGGCCCCACAAAATGTAAAATTTCTGTGGGCCCCACGTGACCAAATCCGTAAAAATAGATTTCCATAATGCTAATAAGTTCCATATTTTACAAATATTGTCTTTTGAGAATCCAATTCTCAACAACGAGCATTTTTCCTTTCCGTCGTCCGGAAGATTTTCCGTGTCGGAAAAACAATTCTTCCTTTCGTACCAATTTCCAAGTCTTGTTTCCTTACGTACATTCTCTTATACATGTCTTGGACTTACGGGGTGTAACATTCTCCCCCCCTTAGAAACATTCGTCCCCGAATGTTCTTAGTCGGTTGCCAAGCTATACACACTCCGGCACAATCTCTATACTATGCATGTCAATAAAAACTGCACAAGACCAACGATGCCACACATGGCCACCACATAACATACGTAAACATATCAATGGACCTTCCGTCCGCTACCCCTTCTCATAAACTCGAAGGTTATAGTCTCCTAGAACACGGGATCCTTAGAGGTTCCTTTCTTTCCTTACTTGTCATACTTTCTCGTACTTTCAAACTCATCTAGTACACGTACAAAATCTCAAATTTTGTTTCTGCTCCCAATCTCGAGTTACTGACCAACTTGGCCATATTGCTACTTACATTCCCGTTAAGGCTCTTCTCGGTCCTTACGACCTAGTTCCGGTGGAACGCGTCCACAAACTCGTACAACGATTTACTAAACTTGGGCCTGGCATCCTCAGGACCCTACCACATAACGGGACCATTTCTAACTGACATCACCCCATTCCAAACTATCGGCTGACCCGAAATGAGTCCATAACCCGACTCATCGTCACGCTTAACTTCTCATTCTTAGTCTGAAATAAATCTCTCTCTTATCTCAAGGTACTTCTTACCCTACCCCCTAATCACTAGAGGTTCATCACATAAGCCAAAGTATTTCTACTGCACAATCTTCCCTATTGGTCTTACACTGTTACGGGGTAATTACAACTTGTGAACTCTACACAACTATAGTCTCAGTCCACTTATCATTCTTGTCAACATTCATAACTTTTCACTTTACTAATCAAAGTATCCCTACCTCTGGGGTACTATCACTTTACAACTCTAGCAACAAAGGGAAAACATATACGCTAAGGCAAAATCTGAATCTAACAATGCACGTATGATTCAAAAGAATCGAACTATACCTGTAACCCCGTGCGATGTCGCCTCCTGATCCCGCCTTGAAGAGTCACGCTATCTCTGCGGTTCTAAGGACCGCCAGAACTATAAACTCCACTTCGACTCTACCACGATCGGCCGACATCCAACACCTCGCTCGGGAAGCACAACCGCGAGGAAAGGGAATCAACCATCGCTCATAGTGAGCTACCTCACCGTGCTCTTTCTAAAAGGACATACTCGAATATGGCCCGGACGGCCACAATAAAACAAACACCGTGCCATAACGGCATTTCCCAAATGACGCTTACTACATCCGAACACCGAGGAATAAGTGGCCTCGATCGAGAAAATCCTCGCTTCCTCTCGAGAACCTCGATCCTCGAGCTTGGACCGACTCCTAAATACCTCATGGGGTCAAATCTCCCACCGTGAGCCGCGGGGTATGTACCGGGTAGGCTGGATGAATATCTCACTCGCCGCCGAGGCACTCGCCCAAAAACTCACCGAATAACCAACCGGTCTAGCCTCTTACTCGATCTCCGCTACCGCCTCTACCCTCTCAGACACTGTCTCAGACGCCGAATAACCTCCCGCCGACGAAACCGCAAAGACCGCTTATCTTGGTCAATAACATAATGGCTTCCTTCATGACCCTAAAGTCTTCCCTTAATCGAGAAACCGAGGCTCGTGCTGGGGCCTCAAAACTCGGCGAAGAAGAACTCGCCGATCGTGGAACCACATCCGGCGAGCCACGGGCATAAGCCCTATCAACTCTCTCGAGTCCGACTAGTAGCTCTCGCTACTCCTTTGCCCTTCTCAAGGCCGTTCTCCTCGAGGCATAATCAGAACACAACAATACGCCGAGAGGAATTATCTTACTAACACAAACTCTATGGCACGATCTAGAGTGAGAAGAATAGAAACTAACTCCTAAATGTCCTGTAGCCTCGCTTATGGGTGTGGCGCGCAACACACCGATAACCAAGACTCTACTAGACACGGCCTCAGACATTCCGAGGACCGATCGCTTCGATACCACTCACACACCCCAACCCGGGCTGTGGATCGGTGCCCTACCCGGGCACCTCGCTACCTTAACAACACAAGTAAATCATGGAAATTTAATAACACCTCATTTTTTTTTTTAAAACCAACGACGCGTAAGGCAAAGCCGATAAGGCCGCCATATAATATACGTAATA
Source organism: Przewalskia tangutica (assembly GCA_029844215.1). NCBI lineage: Eukaryota > Viridiplantae > Streptophyta > Magnoliopsida > Solanales > Solanaceae > Przewalskia > Przewalskia tangutica. The sequence goes on from CM056719.1 coordinate 123,432,278, forward strand.
AAATACACTACACCGCATACGAGTCCAATCCCACATATGAATACAGCACTCAAGAGTTATATTAACTATGACGGACAAGGCCCCGCCAGACCCATAATCGCATAAAAGCCTCAGATCAAAGAACTTATACCAAAAAGATAACTCCCAATGAAGGAGCTATCCAAAACTCGAGCAGGTCCTACACTGCCGATCACCAAACAACAGACCTAAACTCGGCAGATGAACGCAACCCCAAGGAGGTCAAGAAAGAATGTACCAAGTATGTGAACAAGAAGTACTTTAATAAAATCATAACGATCTAAACAAACAGAGACATGTATGATAGCCAACCTACAGACATAACACACATAAGCAAATATATCAAGTCGTGACGCAAGCCCTCAAAGTCATTACTCAAATATAACCATGGGTCTCACGCCCATAATATCATTCATGCCCGTGGAATCCTTCCTCACTGCCGGCAGTCCATGATATAATAACACCAATAAGGATACATGAACACCAAGCCCCACCTGTGTCCTAAATACCTCGTGGTCTCATGCCCCGGAATCCCACATCGTAAAAGCATGACCATACGGTAACACAAACAACCGGGAACATATATGATAATCAAATTACAACACACTGTGCCTTACTAACAATGAGAGTAAACAGTAGTATCCTTACAATATAAAATAGGAAGCTCACGATCAAAGCAGGACCACCCGCCCGCAGTATCATTTAGCAATCCTTTCCCTGGGACTATTTCACCCGCATAGGTCACGTGGACCCGCGTGAGGTATTCCTCGCATGGGACTATTTCACCCGCATAAGCCCTTACGGACTCGCATGAGGTATTCCTCGCATAGGCTGGACCCGCCCGCATGGGACTATTTCACCCGCATAAGCCCTACGGACTCGCATGAGGTATTCCTCGCATCGTGGGTAGCAAATCCACGGAAATATGCAATGCCACAACCCCGGGGAATGACCCCGGAACGACTGATATACCAATAGCACACAACCGGCTATTTCCAGCACACATAGGCAAATCCTCAATTAACAAGCCAAAGTCCTTACCAAGGCACACTTAGACAAATTCTCAATTTATCAGGCCAAAGTACTTATCAAGGCACAAATAGAAAAATTCTCATTTAATGTGCCAAAGTACTTATCAGGCACAAATAGAATAATTCTCATTTAACAAGCCAAAGTACTTATCAGGCACAAATAGAATAATTCTCATTTAACAAGCCAAAGTACTTATCAGGCACAAATAGAATAATTCTCATTTAACAAGCCAAAGTACTTATCAGGCACAAATAGAATAATTCTCATTTAACAAGCCAAAGTACTTATCAGGCACAAATAGAATAATTCTCATTTAACAAGCCAAAGTACTTATCAGGCACAAATAGAATAATTCTCATTTAACAAGCCAAAGTACTTATCGTAGACAAATAGAATAATTCTCATTTAACAAGCCAAAGTACTTATCAGGGCACTCTTAGACAAATTCTCAATTTATCAAGCCAAAGTACTAATCAAGGCATCACATAGAATTATTCTCAATTAAACAGGCCAAAGTACTACGTACGTACATTCTTTTCAAAAGACTCATTTTTGTGTAAAATCCCAAGATACTAACACCCGTAGTATCAAGGCATGTCTATTTTTCAAAGTAAGTTACTACACGTTTAGAAAACTCATTTCAAGGCTTGAAATCAAGTAACTTCAAATTTTCACAATCTAGACAACTTATGCCCTTTAATCAAAATAGACAACTTTCTAAATCTTCCATTAAGCCGTTATAACCAACTTCACATAAAGCCGTTATAACCCTTTATGGTTTTAGACATATCCATTCTTTTTATAACCAAAAGAATTATACTATTAAAACCAAGTATCACATACTTACAAATCAAGTTCTTAACTTTCAAAATACTTCAAGTCTCTTAACTTTCAAAATACTTCAAGTCTCTTAATATATAGAAAACAAGTTTCTTCTACTTTTAAACCAGAAGTAACTCACTCCTTTAAAACAAGTTACTTCTCTTAAATCATGTCATTTCTCCTCTTTTAAAACAATTAAGTAAAACACTCCTTTGACTCCCCTAAAGTCATTATAATGACCTTTAGGATTTTGGGACTAAGGCACTAGCCCAAAATATTTGGAAACCACTTCCTTTTCAAGACTCTATGTACTTTAAGTAAAATACTTTCACTTTTAAGAATCCAAACTTCACTAAGAAAATGGATTTTACAACTTACAATTTAAACATCAAAGTACAATCAATGAAGTACATAGAACAAATTCTATTCTAGGAAATCCAAATACAACCAAGGAATGGATCATTTAAGGAGTAGAACATACTTTCTTAATCTTAAGGAATCATGCTAGAAGAGGAGATAGTTCACATACCTTTTCGGCTAAATCCATAAGCTGCTCGAATACGCCGCACGAAGTGTCAACCTATAATGGTCACAACAAGACTATCAACTTCTAGTCTCAACGAGAATAATACTAAGTATACGGCCTCTAATTCTACGGAAAATCGGGCAAAGACTTCCTTTGTTTCTACTCACTTTGCCACCTTTTCAAGGTCGAATATAATAACCAAACATGCCACATTTAAGGCTCCAAACAACAACCAACCAAAGGGGATTACACGCCTTACAATACATGTAATATTCCGCCCCACAATTCATACCAAGTAGTTTAAAACTCCAAGCCATTCTCGGCCAACTACATACTAACAATTCAAAGTCTTTTCCAACCCTTTTCAAATTCCAAGTTCTAAGGTCAACATGTTATATAGTTATAAACCACTTCAACAACTACAATTTCCTTCTTACACAACACGCGATTTACTTAACGAATAATCAACTTGAATTGTAGTCTTAAGGCTAACATGCTAGTTTTCGGATTTAGGGTTCCAATAGCCAATACACTAATCCAACTATATAATATACATCTCATGCTTGCTAATAACCATAGCTACAACAATAAGTAAACTTAATTGCTAAAACGACAAGAATATACCTTTCAAAGCCCTTAAAATTTCCAAGATTCCAAAGTCGCGCCTTAGAAATTCTTAGCTCCTTTCCTTAGGTTCCAATCCGCCCAAGCACTCCTAGAGGCCTGAAGAACCCATCTTCAAGTTCCAACTTCAAAGTTGAAGAACTCCAATAGTTTCCGCCTTGCGACTAACGTGAAAACTCCGTTTTTCCGAAATCTTTCTATTGAGATATCCTTACAATACCCTAAGGGACATTGGGTTAAAGTATTGTGGCTAATGGATCAAAACTACAAAAATTTTGTGTGGGAGATAGGTCAAACCCGAGAGCTCTTCATGAAGAACACAAGGTTCTCTAATTTTTCTAAGTGTTAAATGGCAAGTCTTGCACTAGTAGTAACCTTAACACACAAAGGAGGGCTTAGACTTAAACAAATGTGAGGCTAGGATGAGTTTCACTAGGATCAAGCCTAGGTGGACAAGTTGACTTGTCAACAATGTCAAGCTTTGGAAGACTTATCTTCAACCATGGTCAATGACCATTATACCCTTGCAATATTTCGTCTAACATCATGGAGGGGGTGCCACGTGTCACCCTCTCATTCGTCCATAAAATTTTGTAACCCTCGTGGGCCCCACAAAAATGTAAAATTCCTCGGGTGGGCCCCACGTGACCAAATCCGTAAAAATAGATTTCCATAATGCTAATAAGTTCCATATTTTACAAATATTGTCTTTTGAGAATCCAATTCTCAACAACGAGCATTTTTCCTTTCCGTCGTCCGGAAGATTTTCCGGCGGAAAAACAATTCTTCCTTTCGTACCAATTTCCAAGTCTTGTTTCCTTACGTACATTCTCTTATACATGTCTTGGACTTACGGGGTGTAACAGGTATGCTTCCATTGTGATTGATCTTGGCCATGCTTATACGATGAGGGATGCCGGGGCATGCAGCCAGGATGCGGGTTAGATGCCCGCGTGTTTTAGTACTCCATGGCCATGCTTATACGATGTGGGATTCCGGGGCATACGACCATGTTATATTTTACTCCATGGGCTAGCTCCCCATGAAGACATGTACCCACGATGAGGTATTCCGGGGGCATGTTATATTATTACTCCATGGGTTAGCTCCCCATGAAGACCTGCACCTACGATGAGGGATGCCGAGGGCACGTTATGGCCATGCTTATACGATGTGGGATTCCGGGGCATGCGGCCGCGTTATATATATATATATATATATATATATATATGTTGTGTATGTGTACGCCGACAGTGAGGTGGGATGCCACGGGCGCGTCACATGGTTATATTTTACACTTATAGTTGTCGGCAGTGATGGGGGATTCCACTGCGAGATATATATATGTGTGTGTATGTGTACGCCGACAGTGAGGTGGGATGCCACGGGCGCGTCACATGGTTATTTTTACACTTATATCTGTCGGCAGTGATGGGGGATTCCACGGGAACGCTTTGATATTTGTGACTTGATCGCGCCCCGTTGGGTAGTAGTATAGCGCCTCCTTAGCGGCGGATTATACTTATGAAAGATAAGTAAGTTATATAGTAATGAACTTAATGATTTTTCCTAATCATGTGCGTAAGAATGTGGCTATAACCTTTATTGAAAATGGGAAAAGATAATGATGTGAAATTAAGTTCATAAGTGGTAATGACACGGCAGGATCTGGTATGTACTTTTTATACTTGTCCGTCATTCTTTTGTACGCTATGATCCGCATCAGACGTTATTTCGCTCCATATTCTGCACTGTTGTATCGACTTCTCGGGGCTGCGTTCATGCCCGCAGGTTTTAGGTACCCAGGTTGGTGATCCTTGCTCTTAGGATCTCGGTTCAGTTTTGGGAAAAAGCTCCATTTGCTCCGGAGGCTTATCTCTTGGTACGGTTTCCCCTGAGGTTGTAGATTCATGTGTATTCAGGGGTATGGCGGGGCCCTGTCCCGCCACAGTTGTTATGTTAAAACTCTTAGAGGTCTGTAGTCACATATTGTGGGTCAGTTTGTAAAGGAAATGAGGCAACTGCTTCGGTTGTATATATATATGTCCAGGAAGGTAGCCCTATCGGCTAACCTGTTGATTTTATCTTTGATGATTTATTTATAAGTTTCATGTATGTTCCGCTGATTTTCTCTGATGTATACCTGTAACGGTGTCCAGGTAGGGCACGATCGCGGGCCTGGTCGTGTGACAATAATGATCTAAACAAAATAGGAGACATGTATGATAGCCAACCTACAGTACACAATACATAAGCAGTCATATCAAGTCAGGGACGCATGCCCTCAAAATCATTACTAAATATAACCATGGGTCTCACGCCCATAATATCAATCATGCCCGTGGAATCCTTTCTCACTGCCGGCAGTCCATGATATAATATAACACCAAGTCATAATAACAATATCCCTCGTGGTCGCATGCCCCGGAATCCCACATCGTATAAGCATGACCATGGGGTAATACAAACAAATCCGGGAATCTAACCCGCTCCTGGTCACATGCCCCAGAATCCCACATCGTATAAGCATGTCCAAGGAGTATCCCTCGTGGTCGCATGCCCCGGAATCCCACATCGTATAAGCATGACCATGGGGTAATACAAACAAATCCGGGAATCTAACCCGCTCCTGGTCACATGCCCCGGAATCCCACATCGTATAAGCATGTCCAAGGAGTATCCCTCGTGGTCGCATGCCCCGGAATCCCACATCGTATAAGCATGACCATGGGGTAATACAAACAAATCCGGGAATCTAACCCGCTCCTGGTCACATGCCCCGGAATCCCACATCGTATAAGCATGTCCAAGGAGTATCCCTCGTGGTCGCATGCCCCGGAATCCCACATCGTATAAGCATGACCATAGGGTAACACAAACAATGGAAGCATACCCGTGGAATCCCACATCACTGTCGGTACGTCCAAGTAACTTACAACAAGACAACCGGCCCTCCAACCGAGAGTCGCGACAACGTAATAAAACATAATACTTGCACTCAAAGGCTATCACCAGCACACATAGGCAAGTTCATAAAAACTTTGGACTTTCATTTTATAAACTCAAGGCACTTATAGAATAATTCCAAATTAAACAAGCCAAAGTACTTATCAAGGCACACATAGAATAATTCTCAATTAAACAAGCCAAAGTACTTATCAAGGCACACATAGAATAATTCTCAATTAAACAATCCAAAGTACTACGTACGTACATTCTTTTCAAAAGACTCCTTTTTATGTAAAACCCCAAGATACTAACACCCGTAGTATCAAGGCATGTCTATTTTTCAAAGTAAGTTACTACACTTTTAGAAAACTCATTTCAAAGCTTGAAATCAAGTAACTTCAAATTTTTCACAATCTAGGCAACTTATGCCCATTAATCAAAATAGACAACTTTCTTAACCTTCCATAAAGTCGTTATAACCAACTTCCCATAAAGCCGTTCCCTTTATGGTTTTAGACATATTCATTCCTTTTATAACCAAGAGACTTATACTTTAAAACCAAGTATCACATACTTACAAATCAAGTTCTTAACTTTCAAAATACTTCAAGTCTCTTAATATTTAGAAAACAAGTTTCTCCTCTTAAATCATGTCATTTCTCCTCTCTTAAAACAATTAAGTAAATCAATCCTTTGACTCCCCTAAAGTCATTATAACGACCCTTAGGTTTTGGAACTAAGGCACTAGCCAAAAGATTTGGAAACCACTTCCTTTTCAAGGCTCTATGTACTTTAAGTAAAATACCTTCACTCTTAAGAATCCAAACTTCACTAAGGCAATGGATTATACAACTTACAATTTACACATTAAAGTACAATCAAGGAAGTACATAGAACAAATTCTATTTTAGGCAATCCAAATACAACCAAGGAATGAATCATTTAAGGAGTAGGACATACTTTCTTTATCTTAAGGAATCATGCTAGAAGAGGAGATAGTTCACATACCTTTTCGGCTAAATCCACAAGCTAAGCCGAATCGCGTGCGTAGAATTGTCAACCTATAATGGTCACAACATGACTATCAATTTCTAGTCTCTAACGTAGAATAATACTAAGTATACGGTCTCTAATTCTACGGAAAATCGGGCAGCACTTCCTTTGTTTCTACTTACATTGCCACCTTTTTCAAGGCCGAATACAATAACCAAACATGCCACATTTAAGTCTCAACACAACAACAAACCAAAGGGGATTACACGCCTTACAATACGTGTAAAATTCTGCCCCACAATTTAATACCTACTAAGTCCATAATCAAGCCATTCTCGGCCAACTTAAACAACAGCACAAGTCCTTTCCAAATTCTTTTCAAATTCCAAGTTCTTAGGTCAACATGTTATATAGTCATAGACAACTTCAACAACTACAATTTCCTTCTTTACACAACATGCGACGACTTAAACTAATAATCAACTTGAATTGTAATCTTAAGGCTAAACATGTTAGTTTTCGGATTAGGGTTCCAATAGCCAATACACTTATAAAACTTCATACTAAACATCTCATGCTTGCTAATATCCATAGCTACTACAATAAGTAAACTTTAATTGCTAAAACGACAAAATTTATACCTTTATAAGCCCTTAAAAATTCCAAGATTCAAAGTCGCGCCTTAGCAATTCTTAGCTCCTTTCCTTATGTTCCAATCCGCTCCAAGCACTCCTTAGAAGCCTATGAAGAACCCATCTTCAAGTTTCAACTTCAATGTTGAAGAACTCCTTAAGTTTCCGCCTTGCGACTAATACGAAAACGTCGTTTTTCCGAAATCTTTCTATTGAGATAACCTTACAATACTCTTAGGAACCTTGGGTTTAGTCAACAATCTCAAGCTTGAAGACTTATCTTCCATGATGGTCAATGACCATTTTACCCTCACTAATTCGTCCAAGACCATAAGGGGGGGAGGTGCCACGTGTCGCCCTCTCATTCGTCCATAAAAATTCCGTAACTCTCGTGGGCCCCACAAAACGTAAAATTCCTCGGGTGGGCCCCACATGACCAAATCCGTAAAATAAATTTCCATAATGTTAATAAGCTCCATACTCTTCAAATAATTCATTTTGAGAATCCAATTCTCAACAACGAACATTTTTCCTTTCCGACGTTCGGAAGATTTTCCGTCGGAAAAACAATTCTTCCTTTCGTACCAATATCCAAGTCTTGATTCCTTACATACCTTCTCTTATACATGTCCTGAACTTTCGGGTGTAACATTCTTCCCCCCTTAGAAACATTCATCCCCGAATGTTCTTAGTCGGTTGTCAAGCTATACACACTCCGGCACAATTTCTATACAATGCCTAACAGTCAACACTCCACAAGACCAACGATGCCATACATGGCCACCACATAACATATGTAAACATAACAATGGACCTTCCGTCCGCGACCCCTTCTCACAAAACTCGAAGGTTACAGTCTTCTCAAACACGGGATCCTTAGAGGTTCCTTTCTTTTCTTACTTGTCATACTTCCTCGTACTTCCAAACTTTATTGAGCATACGAACAAAATCAACTAGACTTGGGCCTTGCACCCTCGTGACCCTATCACATATCGGAACCATTACCAACTGACATCACCCCATTCCACACTATCGGTTGACCCGAAATGAGTCCATAACCCGACTCATCGCCATACTTAACTTCTCATTCTTAGTCTGAAATAAATCTTTCTCTTATCTCAAGGTACGTCTCACCCTATCCCCCTATTCACTAGAGGTTCGTCACATAAGCCAAAGTATTTCTACTGTACAATCTTCCCTATTGGTCTTACACTGTTACGGGATAATTACAACTTGTAAACTCTACACAACTATAGTCTCAGTTCACTTACCATTCTTGTCAACATTCTTAAATTTTCACTTTACTAATCAAAGTATTCCTGTTATACCCCGTATTTCCAGAGTATGTACGTGACGACGTACGTACAAAAGTTTAAGCCTTAAGAAGGCAAAGTGGCGAAATTTGTGCACAACTAGCGAAAAGAGTCGTTTTCCGACGTAACGTTTTCCGGACTTTGCGAAGGGAAAAATACGGCTATGTCATTTATAATTTTTGCGGATTTTTCCGAGAGATGAAATATTTTGGACCAGCGAGAGGGTGACAAGTGTCACCCTCAAGTGGACGAATTCAAGGGCCCTTCTTGGCGTTTTTTGTAGTCAAATAGTAGGTAGGATATTTTGTGTACTTGATGAGCAAGTGGGACCCACACACACATGTCCAAATCCTCACCCTACACTTGCCCACCACTTGTCTTAATCCTAGCCCTTGAAAGTCCTATAAATACCCCCCCTAAGTTGAAGGATTTCTTCATCCACACTTGTGAAATTTCAAAGCAAAAATCCCTCCCCTCTTAGCAAAGCTCTCGTCCAAGAGCACCCCTCCCCCCTTTGTGAGCCTTGGCCGAAACCAACCCCTCCCCCCTTTGAGTTGTTTTTCGTAAATACACCCCCCCCCCCTTGGTAGAAAAATACTCTCCAAGTATTGTTGTTATTCCAAAATACCTTAGCCCAAATACCTTGTAGTATTCTGAGGTTACCCTTATACTAAAAGCCCAGAAATACTATTATACTTCCTTTAGCCACTAAACGAAACCCTAAGGAAATCTTCATAGCGAGTTGAAGTATTAAGAAGAAGTTGTGTAGAACTTCTAAGGGTTGTTTGGAGCGGGTTGAAGCGCCCAGAGTAGGAGCTAAACGTTGCTCAGGATCGACATTAAATCTTGGATAATTTTGGGCTTACCGAGGTAAATACTCCTGTCCTTCTATTGTAATTGGAAATTACATATTGTAGTAGTATAGAAATGAATATAAGATTCATAGAAGGATATTACAGAAAAGAATTGAACTGAAATCACATCAGAAGAAGATTAAAGAAGAAGATTAAATCATGCGTACATAGAATTTGTATTCAGATGAGACTTGTGTAGTTGGCGCGTAGGAAGTCTGCCCAATTTTCCGTAGAATAAAGGAATCAGATCTAGAAATATTTTACGTAATAGTCTAGACATTGATAGACTTATATGACCGATATAGGTTGAAATCGCGAGTAGTATATTCTACTCGAGAAGGGTGGAAAAGGCTAGCAGGATTACAATACTTTGGAGCTATTTGCTAATAGTCGATAAATCGTCGCGAGGTATGTGATTCTTCCTATACTCTTGAGCATGATATTTTAAAAGAATATATATATAGTACGGTAGACGTACGTGTGTTAACTGAACGTAGTTTTACGGCAATGTCTTTTGACTTAAGCCTGAATAATAAGAATCTTGAAGTATTTCAAAAGATTTAAGAACCGTTTTTGAAAGAAGAGTAATACTTGGTTTTGAAAGCTTAAGTTATACTAGCTTTATGGGAAGTTAGGTATAACGACTTAAGAGTGATAAAAGGAACGATTGACTTAAATTGAATTGATTTAAAGTCTGTTAAAGTGTGAAACCTCATTCGTGAGTAATGAGTACCTGGTTTTTAAAGGAACAATGTTTTACAGATTTCGGAAATAAGAATAAGTTATTATATTAAAAACAGTAGAAACCTCCATCTGCATAGAAGCTTAGATAAGACGAAATTGTATTACAGTTCCTAGAGCATGGCTGCTTTAATAAGAATCAGTATAAACAAGCATTGATTTTCTTAAATTTCCAAAGTAAGGAACTTGATTTCTAAAAGAAAAGATGACTTGAGGAATTGATGAGTTTTTGGTTTAAAACATAAAGTGTTATAACAGCTTTATGGGAAGTTAGTTATAACGACTTTATGAAAACAAAAGAATGGTTTTATCATTGGTTTTAAAGTGATAACTTGACTTTAAAAAAGGAGAAGTGTTTTGGTCTAAAAAGAAGGCATGGTATTGTCTTAATGTGGTTTAAAAAGGAAAGTATGGAAGTTGTTTTGGTTTACTTAAAAATGTTAGTCACTCTACTTTTATAATACGGGCATCGGGTGACATTTGTAAAAGAAATGGATCTTTTAAAAAAGAATTTAACGTACGTAGTACTTTGGGGTTAAAACCTGGACTTTGGCATAAAATGAAAGTACCTTGAGTTGTGTATGTTTGCGTGTGATAGCCTTGTCGTGCTAGTATTGTATTTCTATACCGCCGTCTCTCAATGGAGGCGGCTGATTTGTTATGATATTACTTGGGCGTCTGCGCGTGTGGAGAATTCCGCAGTGCGCTCGCGCTGATAGTGTTATTCCATTGACTAGCTCTCCATGAGGTTTCTTCGCGATGTTATACCGTATTTCCAGTATATGCGTGGGGCGTGCGTAGAAAAATTTGAACTTTTACATAGGCTTGGCGAATTAACTTTGTTCTGACACCCGATTAGAGTCGTTTTTGAAAACGTTTCCACGACTTTCGTAGGGAAAATTCCGGCTATGTCATTTTTAATTTTTGCGGATTTTTCCAGAGACGAAACATTTGGACCAACAAGAGGCGACACTTGTCACCTCTCATTGGAACACCTTAGGCGGTAATAGTGGTGGTAGAAAGTATGGCCATGGTGGTCAAGGGTTGGTAGGATATTTTTGTGTTAGTTGGCTAGTGTGCACTTGGCAAGATCTTGGCCCTACACTTGTTATGCACTTGGCAAGATCTTGGCCATTGGTTGGCCTTGGCTTGTCCTATAAATACCCACCCCTTTGGAAGACTAATTCATCCATAAATTTGCCTAAGTCTTGAAAGCTCTCTTTCTCCCCTTTGTGTGTTGAGTTCGGCCGAGAGGCCTCCTCTCCTAGAGGCCTTGGCCGAGGTACCCCACTCTAGTGGTGCTAGCCGTGGGGGACCCCCCCCCCTAGCCTCCTTGTCTCGTCTTATACACACCCCCTCTTCGTAGAAATACTCTCAAAAGTATTGTTATAATGCCCAAATTACCTTAGCCGTATACCTTGTAGTATTCTAAGGTTATACCTTTACAAAAAGCCCAGTTATACTATTATACTTCCCGTCAGTCACAAAACCGAACCCAAAGGAAAATCTCCATAGTTAGTTGGAGTAGTATGTAGAAGTTGGTTAGAACTTCTAAGGGTGGTTTAGAGCGGGTTGGAGCGCACGGAGTTGGAGCTAAACGTTGCTCAGGATCGACATTTAAACTTGGATAATTTTGGGCTTATCGAGGTAAACACTCTTGACCTTCTATTGTAATTGGAAATTACATGTTGTAGGAATATATAGTTGAAGTATACTATATATAGAACTGAACATAATTGTGCGGCAATGTCTTTTGACTTAAGCTGAATTTAAAGAATCGAAGCAATGTAATTACATAGGGTGTATTCTGATGAACTTGTGTAGCATTCTTTGTGTAGTAGAATCGTACCGTCCAGGTTAGGCGTGCAAACCCCGGTTGGCTTGATGGCCGGCCTCGTTAGAGGAGGAGATTTACTGTTGTTGCGGGGGAGTCTTTGCGAATTTTACGTAGAATGTTATACGATAAGACCTAGATGTTAATAAAGCGCGCTTGTGGCCTTATAGGTTGATGTACAATGCGTGGCGCGATCTACTCGGCAGGAGTAGCCGACGGTTTGAGGTACTTGGAGCGTTTTGCTATTAGTCGATAATCGTCGCGAGGTATGTGAACCTCTTCCTATCTCTTCTAGCATGATATGTGTGAACTATTTAGTATGGTAGACGTACATGTGCTAAATGTATTTGATTGGTTTAAAACATAAAAGTGTTATAACGGCTTTATGGGAAGTTGGTTATAACAGCTTTATGTAGGTAAGAAAATACTTGTGGTTTTTAAAAGGTAACTGATTTGAACTATAAGCGGTGGTTATGTGATAATAAAGAACTTGAAGTATTTCAAAAGATTTTTGAATCATTTTGAAAGAAGAAGTAATACTTGGTTTTTTAAAAACTTAAGAGTTATACTAGCTTTATGGGAAGTTAGGTATAACGGCTTAAGAATGTTCTACTGATTTCGGAAATCAGAATGTGTATCGACAAACCACCGCAGCGTTAATAAAGGAAATGTTTTGTGATTAAGTATTATTAACACGGTAGAAACTTCCATCTGCATAGAAGCTAAGATGAGACAAAATGATATTTCTAGATCATGTTCTTTGTAATAAGATTGTTATAAACAAGAATGTCCTACTCACACATAAGGTTTATGTTTTGATTGTTAAAAGAGAATTATATTCCTAAATAAATAAGACTATGAACTACGAAACCTTTCTAAAATAAGAAACGTAAACACTTGAAATTAGGCAAACTTGGACGTTTGGAAAATAATGTTGTTACTTGATTTTACAAAGGTAAGTATTTTGATTACTTAAAAAGACAGTCACTCTATTTTATACTACGGGTATTGTGTGACTTATGTGAACGAAACGGTTCTTTTAAAGATTTAATGTGTGAAGTTCTATGGGGATAGGTACCCGAACTTGTTAGTAGAAAGTACCTTGTGTGAATAACTTGATTGTATTGGTTTGTGATAGCCTTGTAATACTTTCTTGTTGATTTGATAAGTAAACATGTTAGGATGCTACGTGTGTTAGTATCTTGTGATTATTATGTAAGGGTCACTCTTGTTGTGCTTACGTTGTCAAGCGTTAAGCGTTATCTTGTTATTATATCACATACCCCCTTGACTTGTTATACCGAGGGCTTGCCACCCTTGATGCGGGTCTATACGGCCTATGCAGTCCTTGTGAATATGAGGAGTTGCGGGAGCTCGGGATTGATCATTCGGGTGTTTAGCCCGATCGGGGATGCCCTATGCGGTCTTTGAGGGTATGCGGTCTTTGAGGACTATGCGGCTGCGGGAGCCTAGGTGGATCTGGGGTTAAGGCGCCCTCGACGCGGTATACCTCAGCGTGATGCAGGACCATGATTCGAGAATACCTCACGCGGTGCATGTGTGACCTATGCGGGCTGCGGTAGTTCGAGGATAGACGCCGCATTGATCTGCGAGGCGAGTGGCGGCCGATCATGTCGTGCGGTCTAGAAAGACCTCGTGATGCGCTTTATGGTATTTGGTTTGTCTCGCGGGTCTTAGTAGTCGGCTATGCCTTCGCATTTACCGTGCGGTTCTATTGTGATGACTTGAGGCGTGAGTCCACGACTTGACATATCGTTTATTTATTGTGAATCGTAGTTTGGTTATCATACATGTCTCTGCTTTATATAGACTACTATGATTTCATTCTGATTTATTTCGATTTCACATACTCGGTTGTTATCTTGACCTCGCTTGGGCCGCGTTCATGCCGCAGTAAAGGTACACCGATCGTTGATCCTCGCCTTAGGGTCACGATTCGGCGTTTGGGAAAGCTCCGTTTCTCGGAGGCTTATCTTCGTATAGTCCCTGTTGTGGTAGGTGCTTACATTCAGGTATGACGGCCCCGTCCGTCGTTGTTGTCATATTATTCGTAAGTGCAGAAATCTTGTTGTGGGCAGAATTTGTAAGAGGGTTGTAACTGTTCAAATTGCTATTTATATATATACCGAAGGTAACCGTTTTTGGTTAGCCTGTCTTCTTATTTCACTATCATATTACATTGGTTTCATGTATTGTCTTTATGTTCCGCTGATTACTCTGATGTTGTGTCACTATGGTGCCCGGGGTAAGGCACGATCACGCCCAGTTCGGTCGTGACAAAGTGGTATCGAGCGCTTAATCCTCGGAAGGTGTCTGAGCCGTATCGATGAAGTCTTGATTATCGGTGTGTTGTGCACCACACCAATAATCGAGGAGGCTATAGGATATTTAGGATTGGTTTCCATTCTTCTCATTCGAGATCGTGCCTTAGAGTGTGTGATAAGTTGGACCCTCTAACGTATTTCTTTCCCTTACCGATATGCCTCGCGTAGGGCAAACCGGGCCCGGGAGGCGGCGTAGGAGGCTGCGAGTAGAGTTCGAGGGTTACGAGGGCACAGCCCAACCATCACCCGAGTTAGGTGCTTCATTCGGGAGTTATGCTCGTCACGGCCCGTGAGTTTAGCACGGCGGCGATTCCTCTGCGGCCATGACATTTGAACCTTGATTCGCGGCCAGAAACGATGAATATAGATTGCAAAGAGGCGACCCTGTTACTAGCTATGGATTTGGCTACCAGAGAGTATACCGATGTACCGCGAGTCTTCATGAATATCTTATAGAGGGTTGTGCAAGAGTAATTCTTCAGTTGGGCTTGAGCATGGCCTGTGGTCGGGCTTATGCACAGCAGAAAGCGTAGATCGACGGGTTAACCAGGCGGCGAGAAGGGCGAGCAGCAAGGTCCTTTGGTAACTTTCGAGGCAAGTCGCCTCACCAGCAGATTAGGTTATGCACATCCACCAGTGCAGAGTGGTCTTCCACGGATTTCAGGACGTTCGGGTATGCAGGAGTTGGTCAGAGCTCCAGAGTTTCCGGTTCACAGTGTGACAGACGTCATCCCGGGGAATGTCGTCTTTTAGTTGGTACTGGTTGTACCTATGACCGTCAGGGTCTGATGTCGAGAGAGTGTCCTAGTAGGAAGACTTAGCCTTCAGGATCGCTGGGTAGTTCGTCATCCTCCCTAGCTATGCGCCTACAGGCGAGTTTGATTAGAACGACTAAGGGGAGTGAAGCAGTAGATTTAGATATATCCTTAACCCTCTAGAGATCAGTATGTATGATAAGATGGGTATATCATAAGTGCTATGTTCTGATAGCAGTGTGTAAATTGTAATTAGAAATCTTGGTTAGTTAACCAAGTAAGATTTGGGGGATAGAGAAGGTGTGAGCCTTAGAGTTTTATACGTGGAGACCTTAGAGGTAAGGCCATCTCGAGTATAGGTGTAGTGTTATGTTTGATCCTTATCGGAGTGCATAGTGCACGTGAGCTATGTTTTTGGGATAAGTCCCTGAGTAGCGTGATATGAAAGAGGGTAGTTGAGCTAGGAAGACCGCTAGGTTTTCGTAACGTGATTTGTGAAATTGTTCCGGATCGGGGAGCTAGTGTTTTGCGCGATGCAGGGTAGGGTTGAGGCCATGTTGCGGGTCAACCCGCGGCCTGTTTGGTGATAAGTCGGTTGTGGTGGTCGCCTTGTGATAGGGTCACGAGGGTGTTAGGCCCAAGTTTAGTTAACCAGCATACGAGTTCGTGGATGCGTTCGACCAGTAGTCGGGCCGAGGAGGTCAGCCGTCTTGTTTTCTAGCAAAGACTGTTTACTCGGCAGTGTTGATTTATCAGAAGGGTTGTAAGGCCGCACGGGGTGCCTACCTTCACCTTATGGCAGACAGTGGAGCCCAGGGTACGGCTGTTTTGTTTCTGAAAGTTTTACGAGCGGGTTAAGAACTCAGGTGAGTCTCAGAATCGCATTCGCCCTCGGGCCAGTGTGTGGATTTCAGGGGTAGTTGCGAGGATTGTTGTCTCCTGTGGAGGGAGCGTTTAAGCTACCGTTTTAGTGTTCGGATGTCGCCTTATGAAGCCTTGTAGGGGTGGATGTGTAAGTCGCCGGTCGATTGGTTCGATGTTGGCAAGATTCAGATAGTTGGTTCAGGCTTGTTCCAGCGGTCGTGGATAGGGTAAAGCTTGTCTAGAAGAGGTTACGGCATTTCGAGAGAATCGTGCGGATAATCGGCGACGCTTAGAGTTGAGTTGACGGTCGGTCTTTTGAAAGTACCACCGGGTTGGGTGTGACGAGTTTTGGAAAGCAGAGAAACTTAGCCCGAGTTACTTTGGGCCTTTTAGTTCATGTGAAGAATAGGCCAGGTTGCCTATATGTTAGCAATTGCGGTCCGACTTAGGAGGCAGTACGTCCGGTCTTTCGTGTTGTTATGTTCGGGAAAGTATCGGAAATCCATCCAAAGTGTTCCCAGTTAATGATGACCACGTTAGAGATAGTAACCGAGTTTTGGGAAGCGATGTCGAAGCGTGGTAAGAGTTCGAGTGTACGACATCCTCGTGGATCGCATGCGGCCGGTACCATTTGTTGGGTCGCGGGTGACACTAGAACCTCGCGGCAAAGTGACAAAAGTGGTATCACGACGAGTAAAGGGAGAAGCGAGCATGTATGGCGAGCATAGATGTGATCATTTCTTTTGTAAGGAGAAGATCACGAAAGAAGTATATTTTAAACCCGGAGAGGTGTTTGTGGTAATGTTAGAGGTGTTTCCTCGTGGACTTGGATGGAGGTATTTTGCGCAGGTGTTTCTGTGGCCATGTGTGGCAGGATTGTTCTCGTAAGTATAATAGCGAAGACTATCTGGTAGCGTTTGTTTGAGACTTAGAAGGAACATTCGGGATGAATGTTTCTAAGGAGGAGAATGTTATACCGTATTTCAGTATGTGCGTGGGGCGTGCGTGAAAAATTTGAACTTTTACATAGGCTTGGCGAATTAACTTTGTTCACAACACGATTAGAGTCGTTTTTTTGAAAGCGTTTCCACGACTTTCGTAGGAAAATTCCGCTATGTCATTTTTAATTTTGCGGATTTTTCCGAGAGGCGAAACATTTTGGACCAACAAGAGGCGACACTTGTCACCCTCTCATTGGAACACCTGGCGGTAATAGTGGTGGCGAAAGTATGGCCATTGTGGTCGAGGTTGGTAGGATATTTTTGTGTTAGTTGGCTAGTGTGCCTTGGCAAGATCTTGGCCTACACTTGCTATGCACTTGGCAAGATCTTGGCCATTGGTTGGCCTTGGCTTGTCCTATAAATACCCACCCTTTGGAAGACTAATTCATCCATAAATTTGCCTAAGTCTTGAAAGCTCTCTTTCTCCCCTTTGTGTGTTGAGTTCGGTAGAGGCCTCCTCTCCTAGAGGCTTTGGTAGAGGGTACCCACTCTAGTGGTGCTAGCCAGTGGGGTACCCCTTAGCCTAGTTGTCTCATTATAATACACCCCCTCTTGGTAGAAATACTCTCAAAAGTATTGTTATAATGCCCAAATTACCTTAGTAGTATATACCTTGTAGTATTCTAAGGTTATACCTTTACAAAAGCCGATTATACTATTATACTTCCCGTCACCACAAACCAGAACCCAAAGGAAAATCTCCATAGTTAGTTGGAGTAGTATGTAGAAGTTGGTTAGAACTTCTAAGGGTGGTTTAGAGCGGGTTGGAGCGCTGAGTTGGAGCTAAGCGTTGCTCGGGATCGACATTTAAACTTGGATAATTTTGGGCTTATCGAGGTAAACACTCTTGACCTTCTATTGTAATTGGAAATTACATGTTGTAGGAATATATAGTTGAAGTATACTATATATAGAACTGAACATAATTGTGCGGCAATGTCTTTTGACTTAAGCGAATTTAAAGAAGAAAGCGACTGTAATTACATAGGGGTATTCAGATGAACTTGTGTAGCATTCTTTGTGTAGTAGAATCGTTCACGTCAGGTTAGACGTGCAAACCCCCACTTGTTGGCTTGATGGCGGCCTCGTTAGAGGAGGAGATTTCTGTTGTTGCGGGGAGAGTCTTTGCCAATTTTACGTAGAATGTTCTACGATAAGACCTAGATGTTAATAAGCGCCTTGTGGCCTTATAGGTTGATGTACAATGCGTGGCGCGATCTACTCGGCTTAAGGAGTAGCCGACGGTTTGAGGTACTTGGGCGTTTTGCTATTAGTCGATAATCGTCGCGGTATGTGAACCTCTTCCTATCTCTTCTAGCATGATATGTGTGAACTATTTAGTACGGTGAGCGTCGTGTGCTAAATTTATTTGATTGGTTTAAAACATAAAAGTGTTATGGCGGCTTTATGGGAAGTTGGTTATAACAACTTTATGTAGGTAAGAAAATACTTGTGGTTTTAAAAGGTAATCGATTTGAACTATAAATCTGGTTATGTGATAATAAAGAACTTGAAGTATTTCAAAAGATTTTGAATCATTTTGAAAGAAGAAGTAATACTTGGTTTTAAAAACTTAAGAGTTATACTAGCTTTATGGGAAGTTAGGTATAACGGCTTAAGAATGTTCTCTTGATTTGAATCGAATGTGTATCGACAAACCAACTGCGGCGTTAATAAAAGGAAATGTTTGTGATTAAGTATTATTAACACGGTAGAAACTTCCATCTGCATGAAGCTAAGATGAGACAAAATGATATTTCTAGATCATGGTCTTGTAATAAGATTGTTATAAACAAGAATGTCCTACTCACACATAAGGTTTATGTTTTTCGATTGTTAAAAGAGAATTATATTCCTAAATAAATAAGACTATGAACTACGAAACCTTTCTAAAATAAGAAAAGTAAACACTTGAAATTAGGCAAACTTGGACGTTTGGAAAATAATGTTGTTACTTGATTTTACAAAGGTAAGTATTTTGATTACTTAAAAAAAGATCACTCTATTTTATACTACGGGTATTGTGTGACTTATGTGAGCAAGCAGTTCTTTTAAAGATTTAATGTGTGAAGTACTTTGGGGATAGGTACGAACTTGTTAGTAGAAAGTACCTTGTGTGAATAACTTGATTGTATTGGTTTGTGATAGCCTTGTAATACTTTCTTGTTGATTTGATAAGTAAACATGTTAGGATGCTACGTGTGTTAGTATCTTGTGATTATTATGTAAGGGGGTCACTCTTGTTGTGCTTACGTTGTCAAACGTTAAGCGTTATCTTGTTATTATATCACATACCCTCGACTTGTTATCCGAGGGCTTGCCACCCTTGATGCGGTCTATACGGCTATGCGATCCTTGTGACTATGCGGAGTTGCGGAGCTCGATTGATCATTCGGTGTTTAGCCTGATCACGGGGATGCCCTATCGCGGTCTTTGAGGACTATCGCGGTCTTTGAGGACTATGCGGGCTGCGGGAGCCTAGGTGGATACGGGGTTAAGGCGCCCTCGATCGCGGTATACCTCAGCGATGCAGGACCGTGATTCGAGGAATACCTCATGCGGGTGCGTGTGTGACCTATGCGGGCTGCGGTAGTTCGAGGATAGACGCGCACATTGATCTGCGGGCGAGTGGCGGCCGATCATGTCGTGCGGTCTAGAAAGACCTCGTGATGCGCTTTATGGTATTTGGTTTGTCATGCGGGTCTTAGTAGTCGGCTATGCCTTCGTACTTACCGTGCGGTTATTGTGATGACTTGAGGCGTGAGTCCACGACTTGACATATTTGTTTATTTATTGTGAGCGTAGTTTGGTTATCATACATGTCTCTGCTTTATATAGACTACTATGATTTCATTTCTGATTTATTTCGATTTCACATACTAAATTTTTGTTATCGACCTCGCCCGAAGCTGCGTTCATCTGCGCAGTAAAGGTACACCGATCGTTGATCCTCGCTCTTAGGGTCACAGATTCGGCGTTTGGGAAAGCTCGTTTCTCGGAGGCTTATCTTGGTATAGTCCTGTTGTGGTAGGTGCTTACATTCGGGGTATGGCGGGCCTGTCGTCGTTGTTGTCATATTATTCGTAGAGTGCAGAAATCTTGTTGTGGCAGAATTTGTAAGAGGGTTATCGCTGTTCAAATTGCTATTTATATATATACCGAAGGTAACCGTTTTGTTGCTTTGTCTTCTTATTTCACCGTCATATTACATTGGTTTCATGTATTGTCTTTATGTTCGATTACTCGATGTTGTGTCACTAGGGTGCGGGGTAAGGCACGATCCGCCCAGTTCGGTCGTGACAACCGATTAACCTTGGTATCCGGTGGTCGGCTTTCGTGCTTGCCCGTCTCGTGGTGATTCGCCTTGGTACAGTAGTTAGCCCTCGCGCTTGCCGTTCGGTTTAGTGGCGAAGTCTCGTGATCTGACCTTGGTATCGGTGGTTAGCCCTCGTACTTGCCGGTCGGCTCGTGACCACGGCGCGGTATCTGGTAGTCGGCTTTCGTACTTGCCGTGACGCCCGTGGCGGAGTCGTAATCTGACGCGGTATCCGTAGTTAGCCCTCGTACTTGCCGATCGGCTACGTGACCGGCGCTTGGTATCCGTAGTCGTCTTTCGTACTTGCCCGTGTCGACTCAGTGGTTTGGTTGTATAGTATTGTTAGTATGGCTCGTATCGGTAGTTAGCCTTCGTACTTGCCCCGTACGGTTATATGACTCAGGTAGGACTTGGTGTTCATATGTACTCCTTGGTTTTATTATATCATAGACTGCCGGCAGTGAGGAAGGTATTCCACGCATGATTGATGTTGAGGCGTGAGACCCATAGTTATAATTGAGTGATGACTTGGAGGCGTGAGTCACGACTTACATGATCGCTATTTATTGTGGATCGTAGTTTGGTTATCATACATGTCTCTGCTTTATATAGACTACTATGATTTCATTTACGATATTTTGATTTCACATACTTGGTACTGTTGTACTAACCTCCTTCGGGCCGCGTTCATGCCACGGTAAGTACACTGATTGTTGATCCTCACTCATGGGATCACAATTCAGATATCGGGAAGCTCGTTTCTCGGAGGCTTATCTTTTAGTATAGTCCACTGTCATTTGTAGGTACTTGTACATTCAGGGGTATGGCGGGGCCCTTCCCGTCATGTTGTATAAAAACTCTTAGAGGTCTGTAGTACTGTTGTGGGCAGGGTTTGTAAAAAGGATTAAACTGTTCGGTTTGAAAGATTTGTATATATATTATTGAAAGGTGACCGTTTTGGTTATCATGTTCTTATCATATATCTTGTTTCATTTTTAAGTTTTTATTTCGCTGATTTTCTCTCGATGTTGTATCACTAGGGTGCGGGGTAAGGCACGATCACGGGCCGGATCGGGTCGTGACAAAAGTGGTATCGAGCGATTAATCCTCGGAAAGTGTCTGACAGGTTCAGTAAGTCTTGATTATCGGTGTGTTGTGCACCACATCTATAATCGAGGAGGCTACGAGACATTTAGGATTAGTTTCCATTCTTCTCATTCCGAGATCGTGCCTTAGAGGTGTTATAAGTTGGACCCTCCGACGCATTTCGTTTTTACCGATTATGCCTCCGCAAGCAACCCGGCCCAGATGGGCAAGGAAGCGAGAAAGCTGCTGGTAGGATCTGAGAGGAGAATGCGGCGCGAGCCAGTCATTACGAGATAGTGCTTGACGGCGAGTTTTGCGACACCGCCCGGCCTCGATGAAGTTTAGAGCGCAGCGATGGCTGCTGAGACCACATACACGAGCCTCGGTCCCGGCTGGAAGCGAGAAGAGATGGGGTACAAGGATATGGCCCAGTTATTGGCCAGGATAGTGGCAAGGCACGAGGATAAGCCGGATCGCGGATTCCGATGCAGTGTACCGTAGTTCACGAGGCGGATAGTTTGAGGCTGCGGGACTTTACGAGTTCTGACCGCGAGTTTTATGGGTGGGGCACGAGGATGATCCGCAGGAGTTCATCGACGATTCTGGACCGAGAGTGATCAAGCCGGAGACCGAGTCAGTGGTCTTAGGTTCACATCGGCTGCGTGATACTGCAGTCGACTAGTTTGATTCGTGGGAGCTGTCCCGGGGGGAGCATGCGCCTCCAACTATTTGGGACGAGTTCTCGGAGGCATTTCTTGCACATTTCTTGCCTCCACAGACGAGGAGGGCTCGGGCCGATAGATTTTTGGTGTTGAGGCAGAGCGGGCGTACGGTTCGTGAGTACAATGTGGAGTTCGACTCATTGGCTCAGTATGTCCCGCGTTAGTAGCGATATAGAGGGCGAGTGCACCGCTATGTCACGAGGCTCGGCGATTATTTGGCGAGAGTTGCGCGGGTGTAGCTCTTGGTAGGGCATGGACATTGCCGCGTGCGAGCTTATGCGCAGGTGTGAGGCGGAGAGGTCGGCGAATGACCAAGATCAAGAAGAGGTCGAGCAGCGAGTCCTTCGATAACTTTCGAGGCGGACCGCCTCGGCGAGCTAGTTATGTACCTCGCCCGATCTGAGTGGTCCTCCACGATCTTGGGACGTTTGGGATATTCGAGAAGCAGTCGTGGCTCCCGTGTTTCATGTTTTCAGGGGAGTAGGAATGCTCGCCAGATAAGGTCACCCTTGTCTCAGTGTGACCGTTGTGGAAAACTTCATAAGGGAGAATGTCGTACTAATTTGGGAGATTGTTATGCTTGCGGCCAACAGGGCCATTTGGCGAGAAGGCTGTCAGGCCAGGGTAGCATGGTAGGATAGCACTGACTCTGAGATCAGTTGCGGGTTCTTCACCTTCCATAGCTAGGCAGGATGCTCATACACCGGCAGGCCACGGCAGAGGTCGCGATAGAAGTTCCCAGTTTTAGCGGTCCTTTGAACCGCCTATCGTTTCAGGTATATCCTTAACCCTCTAGAGTTTAGCATGTGTGATGCGATGATTATATGTTGAGTACTAAGTACAGATAGCATTGTGTATATTGTGGTTTAGAGACATGGTTAGTTGAAAGAATAAGTATGGGGACAGGGAAGGTATGAACCTTAGAATATTACACGTTGAGACCTTAGATGTAAGGCCGGCTTGAATAAAAGATTTTATGGTTAGTCTTTGTCAAATACTTGGTATGCGTATAAATGTATTGTGGGATAATTCCATGGGTTGTGTAAAATGAAAGTGGTAGCCTTCAGGACTTGAATAGGTAAGATTGTTCCGGATCAGGAGAACAAGTGTTTGGCGCGATAGCGGGTCGGGTTGAGTACCGATCGCGGGTCAACCCGCGGCCTGTAGTGTGGTGGGGTCAGTTCGAGGTGGTCGTGCCAGGTGGTAGGGTCACGAGGGTGCTAGGCCCAAGTTTAGATGACCATCGTATGAGTTCGTGGATATGTTCGACCAGAATCGGATCGTGAAGGCCGGAAATGGCCTTAAAAGAGAGCGAGGCTAGTAAGATGACCAAGTTTGGAGGTGGTGACTCCAAAGTTTTGGAAACTGAAGCGATGACTGAAGTATGGTACGTATACTAGAAGAGTTCAAGTGTTCGAGAAAAGTACGACGAGTAAGGAAAGAAGTGAACATGTGCTGAGAGAATAGAAATGATCATTACTTTTGTGAAGAAAAGGTGCAAAGGGGATATCTTTTAGACCGGGGGTGGAAGCTTTTTGTAATGCTAGAGGTGATTCCTCGTTGACTTGGGATAAATATTTGCGTATGTGTTATTTGGTGGCCAGGTGTGGCATTGACAACTTGTTATGAAGAACTTTATCGTTATCTGTCTTGAGAAGGAACATTCGGGACGAATGTTTCTAAGGAGGGGAGAATGTTATACCCCGTATTTCCAGAGTATGTACGTGAGGGCGTACGTACAAAAGTTTAAGCCTTAAGTTGTTATACCCCGTATTTCCAGAGTATGTACGTAAAGGAATACGTACAAAAAGTTTGGTCTTAAAGTTAGGCCTTGGACGATTTTTTGGGCAACTGACTTCGCTCGCGAATAGTTTTCCGAAAGCGTTTCCACAGCTTTCGTAGGGTAAATTCCGGCTATGCCATTTCTATTTTTTGCGGATTTTTCCGAGAGACGAAACATTTTGGACCAACGGGAGGGCGACACTTGTCACCCTCCAATTGATGGATGTGAGGCGTTCATATGGCCGATTGGAGTTGCCAACTTGGTCAAGTAGTTGGTAAGATATTTTGTGTGCAAGTTGGCTAGGTACACTTGCCCTAATCTTGACCTTACACTTGCCTAGCACTTGGCTAAATCTTGGCCATTGGTTGGCCATCCCTTGACCTATAAATACCCCCCTTAAGATGAAGAGTTCTTCATCCACACATTACTTTCAAGTCTTGAAAATCCTCCTTCTCCTTGTTAGCCATTTCGTCCAAGCCCTCTTCCCCTAGCCTAAGTGACCCTTGGCGAGGCTTCCCCTAGCCTGGAAATCTACCCCCTCCCTTGGTAGAAAAGTTGCCTTCTAGTATTGTTATAATGCCCAAAATACCCTAGCCCAAATACCTTAGTACTTAGTAGAAGTTGTGAAGAACTTCTAAGGTTTCCTTGGAGCATACAACTTAGGAGCAAAACCTTGCTCAGGCGCGACTTTTTCTAGGATATTATTGGGCTTACCGAGGTAACTAATCCTAACCCTCTTTTGAATTAGAAAATACTTCTTTGTAGTATAAGAATAAGTATAAATACTTAGAAGAATATCACGAATAGAATTGATCATTACCACGTAGAAGGGTTTAAAAGAAGAATAATCAAACTGTTCTTACATAGAATTTGTTTTCCTGATGAACTTATATAGCTCACCGGGTAGGGAAGTGCTGCCCAACTTTCCATAGAATTGTGAACCCTCTGTTTAGAATGACCTTCAGAGTAGTCTTTGATAGATATCTGTGACTATTATAGGCTGACTCTCTGCGCGACATATTGACTTGGCGGTGGTTTTATTTGAGAAGGTATGTGATTCTTCCTAAAGCATGATATTTTACAATATATATAGTACGGTGAGCGTACATGTGTTAACTAAAATATAACTACGGCAATGTCTTTGACTTAAGCCTGAATAATACTTACGGCAATGCCTCACGGCTTAAGCCTGAATAACACTTACGGCAATGCCTCACGGTTTAAGCCTGAATAATAAAGATCTGAAAGCATTTCAAAAGAATACTGAATCATATTTTTATGGAAGAGAACTAATTGGTTTTTAAGCGAAGCTTAAGAGTTATACTAGCCTTATGGGAAGTTAAGTATAACCACTTAAGATTGATAAAAGAAAGCAGGTTGCCTATGTGTTTATAACGGACTTATATTGAATTGTGAAAAGAATAATAAGATGGTTTGATAAGTAGACATGATATGATGCTATGTGTGTTAGTGTCTTGTAACGTTTGTGAAAAAGTATTCTTGTTGTGATTATGTTGTTTAAAGATAATTTGTTATGTTAGTGTACTATCACTCACCTCTTGAGATGATCTGGGAGGTTAAGCGCCCTCCGTCTGGGGTAGACTCGGTGATGCAGGACCATGATTCGAGAATACCTCATGCGGGTCCAGGGCCTATGCGGAGCTACGAGAGTTCGAGTTAGTATGCGGGGTTATGCCTCACGCGATCTATGTGGCCATGCGGACAACGAGTCGGGGCGATGCGAGGTAGCTAACCTCGATGCGGGGTTATACCTCATGCGGGCCCGTGTGAGTGGCCTATGCGGACTCGAGTCGAGTTAGGCTGCGAGAATGATGATATGGGCGAGTGGCCTGTTTGATCATTCACGGCCTAGACAAGACCTATTCTGATTACCTATTGTTGCTCTTGTTTGTGATGTGGCACTACGTGCGGTTTCCTTGGTTGTTTCACACATATTTGTAAACTTGTTTTAAAAATGATATGTTTTCATTTAAGTACTTTACAGTTTCGCATACTTAGTACCTGTTATCGACCTCCTTGAGCTGCGTTCATGCAGCGGTAAGGGCAGCGAGTGCTAGATCCGTATCCTTAGGATCTCTTTGCATTGGTGTCGTGAGCTCATCTTCTAGGAGGCTCTACTTTTGGTATGATCTCCTGTATTGTAGATAGTTTGTATGATCGAGGTATGGCGGGACTGTCGCCATAGTTATATATTTCCTTAAGTGCTGTAGTCATGTTATGCGATTGTCGGATGTAGCTACTAAACTGGTTTATATATATATATCGAAAGCGACGTTTGTTCACATAAAGCGTATGTCTTATTTTATAAAGCTGTTTCATGTCTTGTTTTATATTTCGATTACTCGATGTATGACTACTTGGGTGCCGATGAGCACGATCCACGGGCCGGAATGGGTCGTGACAAAAGTGGTATCGAGCGATTAATCCTCGGAAAGTGTCTGAGGCCGTATCTAGTAAGTCTTGATTATCGGTGCGTTGTGCACCACCAATAATCGTGAGGCTATAGGATATTTAGGATTGGTTTCCATTCTTCTCATTACGAGATCGTGCTTTAGAGTCGTGTTATAGGTTGGACCCCTCTAACGTATTCCTTTCTGAATGATTATGCCTCACGTAAGGCAACCGGGCCCGAAGGGCAAGCGTAGGAGGCTGCTAGCGAGACACCTAGAGTCACGAGGGCTCGTGCCCGATCTATACGAGACGGCGAGTTCTATGGCGCCGCCCGGCCAGACTGAACCAGTACCCACACCTCGCATCCCACGGCTGGGCGGAGAGTTAGGAGTACTGAGAGATAGCCCGACTTTTGGCTAAAGTTGTGGCGTCTGAGAGAAGGCTGGATCACGGCGATTCGATTCAGCTCAGCCGGCCGCGCCGTGGTACACGAGGCGAATAGTTTGAGGCTACGAGATTTCTTGAGTTGTAGCCCGCGAGTTTTTGGTCGGCGGAGGATGATCGCAGGAGTTCATCCGTCGGCTTGAGAGGATCATGAGGTGATCAAGGCCTCGAGGCAAGTCTGTGACGCCGGTTCGCGTCGGTGCGTGATACCGCGATCGATTGGTTTGATTCATGGGAGTTATCGGGAGAGCACGCGTCCCATACTTGGGATGAGTTCTCGAGGCTTTCCTCACTCACTTCTTGCCTCGCGGATGAGGAGGCGCGGGTGATAGATTTTTACTCGAGGCGAGAGAAGGGCCTTTGTCGAAGTACAATGTCGAGTTTGATTCATTGGCTCGATATGTCCCGGCTTTGGTAGCGAATATGGAGGATAGGGTACACCGCTATGTCACGGGCTGACGACTATATGGCGTAGTCGTGTGCGGGTGTTTCTCTTGGCCGGTATGGACATTACCGCACGCGAGCTCACGCTCTTGGATGCGAGGCGCGAAGGTCGGCGAGTGGGCGACAGCGAAGAAGGCGGGGCGGGAGGGTCTTACGGGGTTATCGTGGTGGCGGCCTCGGCGATCTGGGTCGCACCACGGCCGGCTCGAGCACTCTGCACCGTCCTCGGCCCTGGCCCGAGTTTTCGAGGCGGACCGGGGCCCGGGGCTTCGGGCGTCGAGTAGCGAGTGCGGCGATCGGGACCACCCCCGGTGTGGCGATGCGGTAGATCCCATTACGGGAAGTGTGGTACTGTTTTGGAGCTTATTCTGATTGTGGCCAGCGTGGTCACTTTGCGGGCTGTCCGGCCAGGCGTGGCGGTGGTAGGGCTCGACCCGGGTTCATTGCGCTTCATCATCTCTGATTACTCGCCCGGGCGTGGTACACATGGGTCGGCCAGGTCGCGGCAGGTCGTGGCTCGGGTCCCGATTCTAGCGGTCCTCGAGAACCGCATTTATGCTGTCGGCCAGCGGGATCGGAGGCCTCACCGATGTCGTCACAGTACCTTATCGGTTCTGGGTTTGATGTGTATGCTTTGATAGATCGGGTTCTACTCATCTATATATCTCCCTTGTTGCTAGTAGGATGGGGATAGAGCACGAGTCCATAGACCGCTTCGAGGTAGCTACGCCGATGGGTGATTCGGTGGTAGCTCGGCGGGTATATAGAGCTTGTCTGTGACCATTCTGATCGTCGGACCTGCCGACTTGATAGAGTTGGAGATGATTGACGACATGATTATGGGGATGGATTGGCTAGCTTCTTGCTACGCTAATGTAGACTGAGAGAGAGAGTAGTGCAGTTCGGTTTCTGAGGCCGGTTGTTGAGTGGGAGGAGCGGTATCGCCGAGGGTAGGTTTATTTCCTACCTCAAGGCTAGGAAGATGGTGCGAGAAGGGTATATCTACCATCTCGTTCGGGTGTTTGATCTCAAGGCTGCGGTACCAGATTTTGATCGATTCGATGGTCACGAAGTTCCCAGGCGTGTTTCGGATGACCTCGGGTATCCTCCCGAGAGGAGATCGAGTTTTGTATTGACATATTGCGGACACTCGGCCTATTTCCATTCCGCCATACGAATGGCGCTGCCGAGTTGAGAGTTGAAGGATCGGCAGAGATTTCTGGAGAAGGGCTTCATCGGGCCTAGTGTTTCTCCCGGGAAGCGCGGTATTGTTCGTGAAGAAGAAGGGCGGGGCCAGCTGCGCATGTGTTGATTCTGACGGTGAACAAGGTGACCATTAAACGAATACCCCCTTCCGTGATTGATGATTTGTTCGACCGGTTGCGAAGTGCGAGATGTTTCTCAAGATTGATCTGCGATCGCTATCATCAGTGCGAGTCGAGAGGTGGATGTCCACAGGGCGCATTCGGACGTGCGGGCATTATGAGTTCGGTCATGTCTTTTGGTTGACCAATGCTCGGCGATATTCATGGATTTGATGAACCGAGTGTTCAAACCATTTTGGACACGTTTGTGATAGTGTTCATTGATGATATCTTGGTTTATTCTCGCTCGAGCGGGGAGCACGCGGAGCATTTGAGGCTGTCTTGTGATTCTCAGACCAGCGATTATGCGCCAAGTTTTCCAAATGTGAGTTTTGGTTGACTTCGATGGCGTTTCTTGGGCATATTGTCGGGCGGATGGCATTCGAGTTGATCTGGCGAATCGGCGATCGAGGACTTGGCTGGCCTACTACTCCGGCAGAGGTTCGCGATTTTACGGGCCTTGCGAGGATATTATCGCGGTTCGTAGAAGTTTGCTTCTATCTACGCACCATTGACTAGGTGACTGTAAGGCGGCCAAGTTCGATGGACTGATGCTTGTGGCGGGGTTTCGATTCTTTGAAAAGAGGCGACGACCACCCCGTTCTTACTCTTCCAGAGTCCGGATGGTTATGCGTGTATTGTGATCGTCATGCATCGGGTTGGGATGTGTGTTGATGCAGCATGGCGGGGTTATAGCATATGCATCCCGACGGTGAAGAAACACGGAGGAACTACCACCCATGATTTGGAGTTAGCGGTAGTGATTCACGCTTTGAAGATCTGGAGGCACTATTTGTATGGGGTTCACGTGGATATTTATACGGACCACAAGAGCCTCCAAAGATATCTTCACCGGAGGAGCCGAACTTACGGCAGAGCGGTGGTTAGAGTTGCTTAAGGATTACGATGTTGATATCTGTACCACCGGAAGGCCAATGTTGTGGCGTATGCCTTAGTCGTAGGTCGATGGGAGCCTATCGGATGTGCGACTAGAGAGGAGGACATGGTTCGTGATTTGCATCGATTAGCGAGCCTTGGTGTCCGTTTGATTGATTCGATAGCGATGGGGTTAGAGTTCGTGAGGTTGCCGAGTCTTCCATCGTCGAGGAGGTGAAGAGGCAACGATTCGAGGATCGGCTTTGATTCAATATCGTGATCTGACTCTTCGTGAGGCAAGGGTCCTTTTGAGGTAGCACGATGGGGTGCTAAGGTTTGAGGCGATGTGTGTTCCGGATGTTTGAGGACTTGGCGGGTTCTTGGGAAGCACACAAATAGCGCGTTACTCTATCCATCGGTCGACCAAGATGTACCACGACCTTAGATCGTGTATTGGTGGGATGGCTTGAAGAGAGGCGTTGCAGAGTTCGTAGCTCGATTGCCCGTGTTGTCGGCGGTGAAGGTAGAGCACCGCAGGCCCGTGGTTTGTTCTGACGATTGAGATCCCGACGGAAGTGGGAGGTAATCAACATGGACTTCATCACGGGATTACCTCGCACTCGGAGAGACATGATTCTATATGGGTTATATCGGCGTGTGAAATCATCCCACTTTCTTCCGTCGGGGCGACTTTTGGTGAGGATTATGCGCACTTTACATCAGAGATCGTCGATCGCATGGAGTCCCTACTTCGATCATATCGCAGAGCCCGATTTAACTAACTCGGAGGTCCTTCCGGAGGGTTTAGGGACGCAGTGAGCACGAGTCGCATTTCATCCACGCAGCAGACGGACAGCAGCGCACATCCGCACTCGAGGATATCTGCGAGCCGTGTTATTGACTTCGATGGTAGTTGGGAGGATCATTTGCCTCTAGTTGAGTTCGCGTATAATAATAGCTACCACTCCGGATTCGATGGCGCCTTATGAGGCCTTGTATGGGAGGAAGTGCGGTCGCCTATAGGTTGGTTCGATGTGGGCGAGGTGCGGCTAGTGGGACCAGATTTGGTGCAGCAGCGATGGATAAGGTGAAGCTTATCGAGCGGCTATTAATACTCGTAGTCGGCAAGTCGATGCACCATCGTCGTCGACATCCGAGTTCGCGATTGATGATTGGGTTTTCTGAAGGTGTCACTCATGAAGGGTGTGATGAGATTCGGAAGAAGGAAACTTCGGCCAAGGTACATTGGGCGTTTGCATTGTCGCGAGGTAGGCAAGGTTGCCTATGAGTTGGATCTGTCGTCCGATCCGAGGCGACATCGGTGTTTCACGTTTCTATCGAGGAGATGTATCGGGGATCCATCTAGTACATCCGATTGACGATGTCCAGGTGACCGAGGTGTTATCGTATGAGGAGATTCCCATAGCGATAATCGATCGTCAGTTAGGCGTCTGCGGACGAAGGACGTGGCTTCCGTCAAAGTCTTGTGGCGGAACGAGCTCAGGGAGGAGATGACGTGGGAAGCCAGGAGGACACGAGGCGTAAGTATCCTCACCTATTCCCACACCTCCGTAATTCACTTTCCTACTTGTAAATTTTCGTTATCGCTTTACGCCTAAGTGTTGGTTTATGGCCGGGTGTGGCTTTTGCAAACTGTTTAAGTTTTGAAGAACCTTATCGTTATCTGTCTTGGGAAGGAACATTCGGGACGAATGTTTCTAAGGAGGGGAGAATGTTATACCCCGTATTTCCAGAGTATGTACGTAAAGGAATACGTACAAAAAGTTTGGTCTTAAAGTTAGGCCTTGGACGATTTTTTGGGCACAACTCACTAAGCGAATAGTTTTCCGGCCGAAACGCTTCCCACGGCTTTCGTAGGGTAAATTCGGCTATGCCATTTCTATTTTTGCGGATTTTTCCGAGAGACGAAACATTTTGGACCAACGGGAGGGCGACACTTGTCACCCTCCAATTGATGGATGTGAGGCGTTCATATGGCCGATTGGAGTTGCCAACTTGGTCAAGTAGTTGGTAAGATATTTTGTGTGCAAGTTGGCTAGGTACACTTGCCCTAATCTTGACCTTACACTTGCCTAGCACTTGGCTAAATCTTGGCCATTGGTTGGCCATCCCTTGACCTATAAATACCCCCCTTAAGATGAAGAGTTCTTCATCCACAAATTACTTTCCAAGTCTTGAAAATCCTCCCTTCTCCCTTGTTAGCCATTTCGTCCAAGCCCTCTTCCCCCTCTAGCCTAAGTGCCCCTTGGCGAGGCTTCCCACTAGCCTAGCCGAAATCTACCCCCTCCTTGGTAGAAAAGTTGCCTTCTAGTATTGTTATAATGCCCAAAATACCCTAGCCCAAATACCTTAGTACTTAGTAGAAGTTGTGAAGAACTTCTAAGGTTTCCTTGGAGCATACAACTTAGGAGCAAAACCTTGCTCAGGCGCGACTTTTTCTAGGATATTATTGGGCTTACCGAGGTAACTAATCCTAACCCTCTTTTGAATTAGAGAATACTTACTGTTGTAGTATAAGAATAAGTATAAATACTTAGAAGAATATCACAGAATAGAATTGAACTGTTACCACAGTAGAAGGGTTTAAAAAGAAGAATAATCAAACTGTTCTTACATGAATTTGCTTTCCTGATGAGACTTATATAGCTCACCGGGTAGGGAAGTGCTGCCCAACTTTCCATAGAATTGTGAACCCTCTGTTTAGAATGACCTTCAGAGTAGTCTTTGATAGATATCTGTGACTATTATAGGCTGACTCTCTGCGCGCGACATATTCAACTTGGCAGGTGGTTTTCGCTGAGAAGGTATGTGATTCTTCCTAAAGCATGATATTTTACAATATATATAGTACGGTAGACGTACATGTGTTAACTAAAATATAACTACGGCAATGTCTTTGACTTAAGCCTGAATAATACTTACGGCAATGCCTCACGGCTTAAGCCTGAATAACACTTACGGCAATGCCTCACGGCTTAAGCCTGAATAATAAAGATCTGAAAGCATTTTAAAAGAATACTGAATCATTTTTTTAACAGAAGAGAACTAATTGGTTTTTAAACAGAAGCTTAAGAGTTATACTAGCCTTATGGGAAGTTAAGTATAACCACTTAAGATTGATAAAAGAAACAGTTTGCCTATGTGTTTATAACAGACTTATATTGAATTGTGAAAAGAATAATAAGATGGTTTGATAAGTAGACATGATATGATGCTATGTGTGTTAGTGTCTTGTAACGTTTGTGAAAAAGAGTATTCTTGTTGTGATTATGTTGTTTAAAGATAAGCTGTTATGTTAGTGTACTATCACTCACCTCTTGAGATGATACCGGAGGTTAAGCTGCCCTCCGATGCGGGGTAGACTCAGGCGGTCTGGGACCATGATTCGAGAATACCTCATGCGGGTCCAGGGGGCCTATGCGGAGCTACGAGTTCGTGTTAGTATGCGGGGTTATGCCTCACGCGGTCTATGTGGCCATGCGGACAACGAGTCGGGGCGATGCCGAGGAGTAGCTAACCTCGATGCGGGGTTATACTCACGCGGGCCCGTGTGGTGGCTATGCGGACTCGGGGAGTCGAGATTAGGCTTGCGGAATGATGATATGGCGAGTGGCCCTATTTCGATCATTCGCGGCCTAGACAAGACCTATTACGATTACCTATTGTTGCTCTTGTTTGTGATGTGGCACTACGTGCGGTTTCATGGTTGTTTCACACATATTTGTAAACCGTTTTAAAAATGATATGTTTTCATTTAAGTACTTTACGCTTTCGCATACTTAGTACTGTTATCGACCTCGCCGGCTGCGTTCATGCCGTAAGTGGCAAGCAGTGCTAGATCCGCATCCTTAGGATCTCTTTGCATTGGTGTCGTGAGCTCCATCTTCTCCCGAGGCTCTACTTTTGGTATGATCTCCTGTATTGTAGATAGTTTGTATGCAGTCGGGGTATGGCGGGCCTGTCCGCCATAGTTGTATATTTCCTTAGAGTGCAGAGTCATGTTGTATGCGATTTCGGATGTAATCGCTAAACTGGTTTATATATATATATGCCGAAAGGCGACGTTTGTTCACATAAACTGTGTCTTATTTTATAAACTGTTTCATGTCTTGTTTTATATTTCCGCTGATTACTCTGATGTATGACTACTTGGGTGCCCCGGTAAGGCACCAGTCACGGGCCCCGGAATGGGTCGTGACATAAGTAGGCAAAGTAGCGAAATTTGTGCACAACTAGCGAAAAGAGTCGTTTTCCGACGAAACATTTTCCGGACTTTGCGAAGGGAAAAATACGGCTATGTCATTTATAATTTTTGCGGATTTTTCTGAGAGATGAAATATTTTGGACCAGCGAGAGGGTGACAAGTGTCACCTTCAAGTGGACGAATTCAAGGGCCCTTCTTGGCGTTTTTTGTAGTCAAAGAGTAGGTAGGATATTTTGTGTAGTTGATGAGCAAGTGGGACCCACACACACATGTCCAAATCCTCACCCTACACTTGCCCACCACTTGTCTTAATCCTAGCCCTTGAAAGTCCTATAAATGCCCCCCCTAAGTTGAAGGATTTCTTCATCCACACTTGTGAAATTTCAAAGCAAAAATCCCTCCCCTCTTAGCAAAGCTCTCGTCCAAGAGCACCCCTCCCCCCTTTGTGAGCCTTGGCCGAAACCAACCCCCCTCCCCTTTGAGTTGTTTTTCGTAAATACACCCCCCCTTGGTAGAAAAATACTCTCCAAGTATTGTTGCTATTCCAAAATACCTTGGCCCAAATACCTTGTAGTATTTCGAGGTTACCCTTATACTAAAAGCCCAGAAATACTATTATACTTCCTTTAGCCACTAAACGAAACCCTAAGGAAATCTTCATAGCGAGTTGAAGTATTAAGAAGAAGTTGTGTAGAACTTCTAAGGGTTGTTTGGAGCGGGTTGAAGCGCCCAGAGTAGGAGCCAAACGTTGCTCAGGATCGACATTAAATCTTGGATAATTTTGGGCTTACCGAGGTAAATACTCCTGTCCTTCTATTGTAATTGGAAATTACATACTGTAGTAGTATAGAAATGAATATAAGATTCATAGAAGGATATTCTGAGAAAAAGAATTGAACTGAAATCACATCGAAGAATATTAAAGAAGAAGATTAAATCAGACGTACATAGTCTTGTATTCTGATGAACTTGTGTAGTTGGAGGGTAGGGAAGTCTTTGCCCAATTTTCCGTAGAATAAAGGAATCAGATCTAGAAATATTTTCTGAATAGTCTAGACATTGATAGACTTATATGACCGATATAGGTTGAAATCACGAGTAGCGTATTCTACTCGAAGGGTGGAAAGGGCTAGCCGGATTACAGTACTTTGGAGCTATTTGCTAATAGTCGATAAATCGTCGCGAGGTATGTGATTCTTCCTATACTCTTGAGCATGATATTTTAAAAGAATATATATATAGTACGGTGAGCGTCGTGTGTTAATCGAGCGTAGTTTTACGGCAATGTCTTTTGACTTAAGCTGAATAATAAGAATCTTGAAGTATTTCAAAAGATTTAAGAACCGTTTTTGAAAGAAGAGTAATACTTGGTTTTGAAAGCTTAAGTTATACTAGCTTTATGGGAAGTTAGGTATAACGACTTAAGAGTGATAAAAGGAACGATTGACTTAAATTGAATTGATTTAAAGTCTGTTAAAGTGTGAAACCTCATTCGTGAGTAATGAGTATC
Source organism: Przewalskia tangutica (assembly GCA_029844215.1). Classification (NCBI taxonomy): domain Eukaryota; kingdom Viridiplantae; phylum Streptophyta; class Magnoliopsida; order Solanales; family Solanaceae; genus Przewalskia; species Przewalskia tangutica. The sequence continues at coordinate 123,467,763 of CM056719.1, forward strand.
TGGTTTTTAAAGGAACAATGTTTCTGATTTGGAAATAAGAATAAGTTATTATATTAAAAGCAGAGAAACCTCCATCCGCATGAAGCTTAGATAAGACGAAATTGTATTACGGTTCTAGAGCATGGTCCTTTAATAAGAATCAGTATAAACAAGCATTGATTTTCTTAAATTTCCAAAGTAAGGAACTTGATTTCTAAAAGAAAAGATGACTTGAGGAATTGATGAGTTTTTGGTTTAAAACATAAAGTGTTATAACAGCTTTATGGGAAGTTAGTTATAACGACTTTATGAAAATAAAAGAATGGTTTTATCATTGGTTTTAAAGTGATAACTTGACTTAAAAAAGGAGAAGTGTTTTGGTCTAAAAAGATGGCATGATATTGTCTTAATGTGGTTTAAAAAGGAAAGTATGGAAGTTGTTTTGGTTTACTTAAAAATGTTAGTCACTCTACTTTTATAATACGGGCATCGGGTGACCTTTGTAAAAGAAATGGATCTTTTAAAAAGAATTTAACGTACGTAGTACTTTGGGGTTAAAACCTGGACTTTGGCATAAAATGAAAGTACCTTGAGTTGTGTATGTTTGCGTGTGATAGCCTTGTCGTGCCAGTATTGTATTTCTATACCGCCGCGTCTCTCAATGGAGGGCCGGCTGATTTGTTATGATATTACTTGGACGTCTGGCGGTGAGGAGAATTCCGCAGTGCGCTCGCTGATAGTGTTATTCCATGGACTAGCTCTCCATGAGGTTTCTTACTGATTCGGCCTTGGTATCTCGTGGTCGGCTTTCGTACTTGCCTTGTCTCGTGGCTGATTCGTCCTTGGTACCTGGTAGTTAGCCCTCGCACTTGCCCGCTCAGTTTAGTGGCGAAGTCTCGTGATCTGACCTTGGTATCGGTGGTTAGCCCTCGTACTTGCCCGGTCACCACGTGACACGCGCGGTATCGGTAGTCGGCTTCGTACTTGCCCGTGACGCCTTCGTGGCGAGTCTCGTGATCTGACCTTGGTATCTGGTAGTTAGCCCTCGTGCTTGCCGGCCACGTGATACGCTTGGTATCCGTAGTCGACTTCGTACTTGCCGTGTCGACTCCGTGGTTTGGTTGTATAGTATTGTTACTGTCACGACCCAACCCCGGGGCCGCGACTGGTACCCTACCGGGGTACCCTGTCAGGTATATGTCAGAGAATAGCAGCGGAACATACACAACACATACGCATAAAAAGTAACATCACCGCCACCAGGTGAAGGCCTTCCATAAAACATACTTAACAAAAGTATAATAGTACAACTGGTTCTTATAGCCCAAAACACATAGGTGGCCATGCACTTAAAGATAACAACTGTGGCGGGACAAGGCCCCGCCATACCCCCTGAATATACAAAGTACCTATAGCATCAGGGAAATATCCATACCAATAAATAAGCTTCCGGAGGAATGGAGCTTCTGACACCGGAATAGTGATCCTAAGAACGAGGATCCTCAATCTGCTTACCCTTACCTGCGGCATGAACGCAGCCCCCGGGGAAGGGGGTCAGTACACAATATGTACCAAGTATGTAAAGCTGGGAAAATACTGTAATATGATATCATAAGTCTAAAAGCAAGCTGGAGTCATGGAAGACAATAAAATACCTTTTACTGTGCCTTACTAACAATGAGAGTGACAAGTATATATACATATATAATACTGCATAAAATAGGAGGCTCATGATCAAAACAGGGTACCTCGCCCGTAGTATCAAAAAGAAACCATCCTACTCCTGGGACTATTTCACCCGCATGGGTCCTGTGGACCCGCATGAGGTACTCCTCGCATCGGCTGTACCTGCCGGCATGGGACTATTTCACCCGCATAAGCCCATAAGGACTCGCATGAGGTATTCCTCGCATCATGGGTAGCAAATCCACGGAACAGGTGGTATAACGATCTTGGGGACTTTCCCCTCAGATATACTCTTACCCTGAAACAGATGGTATAACGATCTTGGGGCTGTACCTCAGATATACTCTTACACTGGAGCAGATGGTATAACGATCTTGGGGCTTGCCCCTCAGATATACTCTTATACTGGTGCAGATGGTATAACGATCTTGGATCTGCCCCTCAGATATACTCTTACACTGAAGCAGATGGTATGACGATCTTGGGGCTGGCCCCTCAGACATACTCTTACACTGAAGGAGGTGGTATGACGATCTTGGGGCTTGCCCCTCAGACATACTCTTACCCTATCTCAAACTGTCATCATATCATAAATAAGTTAAGCAAACTTATAACTTCTTTTAGTCTTGTTCATATACTCTCTCATTTTAGTTTATTTAAGGCACTTCATCATATCTTTAAATAAAAGGAAAAACCGGGAATTTAACCCAAGTACTACATACCTCATCTCTTTCAAAAGTGACTCTTCTTTATACATAAAAGCCTTTGGGCAATTGATGACTTTAAATCAAATTGCCTCTTCATGTAATTATCTTACTTAGAGTAAATCCATTCTCATTAACCTTTTATGAAGCTAATAAACCAACTTCCCATAAAGTTGTTATATTAACTCTATACTTTAGTAAAATCATACTTTTCACTTAACAAGGGACTTATACATTCTTAAAACGAAACAAGTCATTTTATACTCAAAACAAGTAAGAATACTAAATCATGCGTCTCAGTACTACATAGTTTTATCTATTCATGCTCAAGAGATAGAAAAACTTCACATACCTCTTTGGTCAATCCACTTGCCAAGTCCAAACTACCGCAAGTAATATTTCAACCTATGATAGTCATGATACGTTTATTAACCTCTAATCTTAATGTAGAACAATCCAAGTTCAAAGTCACTAAATTCTAAGGAAAATTGGGCAGCATTTCCTTTGTTTCTACTCACTTTGCCACCTTTCTCAAGGCCGAATTTATCATCAAAAACACCACCTTTAAGGCTCACTCAATCCAACAATTCAAAGGGATTTCACACCCAAAATTCTGCCCCATAGGTTTACAACAATTCACTTAACAATTCTAAGGTGGTGTTTAGGCTACAACATGCTCATAATTTCTTCTTAACCCATTCTTCATATCCAAACCACATTTACTTGCATGCAATGACTCTAAGTGCATTATTTTACTACCACAAGATCTTGCTTTCTAAGAATGCAACACTAGAACTAAGTTTAAAGGAAGAAATGTTACCTTAAAGTTTTAGCCAAAACTTATTCCAAATATTGCTAGCTTCCTTGCCAAGAACACTACCACAACAATGCCAACAAGCTAGCTACAAGCTTCCTTTTCTTGTTCTTAACTTTCAGATTTTTCTAAGGGTTTTTAGAGAGAAGGGGGAGCAATTTGAGAGAGAGAGAGAAGATGAAAGATAGAAAATGTCCAAGTCTTGGTCAATATATTGCATGCAACAGAAAATCAGATGGGGGGGGACACTTGTCACCCTCCCATGGTCTCTTTTAAAACAAAAATCAGATTTTCTAAGTTTTTCCGCCCAAATTTCCCGCCTCGGCGCCGCGGCGCTGAAACCTCCGCAGCCTCTCTGAACTTTCGGCGCCGCGGCCCTGCTGTCCCGGAGCCGCGGCGCTGCAACTTCAGCGACCCCTCAGTACTTTAGGCGCCGCGGCCCTGCATCCGGCGCCGCGGCCCTGTCGCCTTAGTCCGAAACGCATTTCTGTCCGACTGCGCACTGAACTTGTAACTCTCATAACTTTCTACTCCGACGTCCTATCGACGAACGGTTGGTTGCGTTGGAATCCAGACTCAACGAACTACGCCCTAGGACTTTAAAACACTTAGGAACTCTCAATGTACCGGGTCATAACCCGCCTCAAAGTTGACTAAAAACCGTCCGGAACGACCCGTCAACCTGTCCTTCGGAAATTTTAAGTCTTACATACTTTCGTACGTTTCCATACGTAGGGTCAGAACTACGGGGTATAACATTCTCCCCCCCTTAGAAACATTCGTCCCGAATGTTCCTTCTAAGCTTACTCAAATCACAACAAAGTCTGTCATATCCAACTCTATCAAGTCGGCTAGAGTCTGACGGCTATCTATAGTCACAGGGCAAGCCTTATACACTCGCCGCCTACCATCGAATCACTTCCATCGCGTAGCCACCTCAAAAGGTCTTATGGACTCGCTCTATCCCTATTCTATCGGGCATATGAGGAGATATGTAGGACAAGGTAGAACTGGATCTATCAAAGCATATACATCACAAAGAAGAAACCAATAATGTACTGCGACATATCCGCGACGCCTTCCGTCCTCGCTGATCGACATAGCATAGATGCGGTTCGAGGACCGCTAGAATCGAACCCCTACCACGACCGCCGCGCTGCCGCCCATAAGTACCGCTTCTCCGGGCGTCTAACCATCGACGATGAAGATCCAAAGAATGCACTTCGCTGGCTGAACCGTAAGGCTCCCGCCGCCAAGGACGGACAATCCTTCTTCGATGACCTGGCCGCCACAAGAGTAACATGATCTCGAACCCATACGCGACTCGCCGGATGAGACCTACCGCATCGAACGCACCGAGAGGTAGGTGGTCTCGACAGTCGCTGCCTCGCCTCAAAACTCCGACGCCTGGAGCCCTCGCCGCTCGCCCCAATAACCTCGCTGACGACCTCCGCCGGAATCGTGAAGGAGCACTCAGGCCGGGCCGGAAGGTGGACCTAGCCTCGCCGTTATACCGTATTTTTCGTAGTATGTACGTATGGACGACGCACAAATTTGAGCCTTAAGTTAGGCATTGATTCGATTTGGGCACAAGTGCCGATTAGAGTCGTTTTCGACTAAACGCTTCCACGCCTTTCGTAGGGAATTTCCGCTATGTCATTTTTATTTTTTTGCGGATTTTTCCGAGAGACGAAACATTTTGGATCAACGGGAGGTGACATGTGTCACCCTCACATTGGAAGCAAATGGAAGGTGGACGATTTGGGCGCCCAAGAGGCCTTGGTTGGCCTCGCCGATTGGCTCCCTTTGTGCCTAGTTTTGTGGCTTGTTTTGTGGAGTGTTTTGTGGAGTGTTTTGTGGGTGCACTTGGCTTGATCTTGGCCTTACACTTGCCTTGCACTTACAAATCTCGCCATTGGTTGGCCTTTGGGTTTGCTATAAATACCCCTTAGTTGATGAACTTTCTTCATCCAAAAATCATTTCCAAGTCTTGAAATCTCTCCCTTTGTGTGTTGAAATTGGCCCAAGCCCTCCCCTTTGTGAGCTTGGCCGAGAGGTCTCCTCCCCTCGTGAGGTTCAGCCGCTGGTACCCCTAGCCTAGTTGTTTCAGATATACATCCCCTTTGTGGTATTGAAATACCTCCAAGTATTGTTATAATGCCCAAAATACCTTAGCCTTTTACCTTGTAGTATTCCAAAGTTACCTCTATACGTAGAGTCCTAAATACTACCTTTTGTCCCTTTAGTCTCAAACCGAAACCCTAAGAAAATCTTCATTGATTGGTTGAAGTATTTAAGTAGAAGTTGGTTAGAACTTCTGGCGGTTGTTTGAGCGGGTGGAGCACCGAGTCGAGCTAAACGTTGCTAAGGATCGACATTTAACTTGGATAATTATGGGCTTATCGAGGTAAACACTCATCGTTCTTCTATTGTAATTGGAAATTACATGTTGTTAGAATATATAGTTGAAGTATACTATATATAGAACTATACTTAGTAATCGTGGCAATGTCTTTTGACTTAAGCTCAAGAAGTAAGAATCGAATCGAATCAGAATTACATAGATCAGACATAAGAGACTTGTGTGTAGACATCGTAGTAGAATTGTACACGCCCGGTTAGGCGTGTAAAACCCCTCGTTGGCTTGGTAGCCGCCTCGATAGAGAAGGAGATTTACGCCGCGTGGGGAGATGCCGCCGAATTTTCTCAGAGAATATTCTACGTTGTGGTCTAGATGATAATAGGCGCCTGTGGCCTTATAGTCAAGTACCTACGTGTGGCGCGATTTACTTGGGCCGAGGAGTAGCCGATCGCTTGGAGCTTTTTGCTTATTGTCGATAAATCGTCGCGAGGTATGTGAACCTCTTCCTATCTCTTCTAGCATGATATGTGTGTAACTACGTAGTACGGTAGACGTACATGTGTTTAAAATACTTTGTGGTTTTTAAAAGAGAACTGATGTGAATTATAACCGCTTGTCATAATAAGGAAACTTAATGTATTTCAAAAGGTTTATAAATAGTTTTGAAAGAAGTGTAGTATTGTGTTTTGAAAACTTAAGAGTTATACTAGCTTTATGGGAAGTTAGGTATAACGGCTTAAGAATGGTTTACTGATGTTAGAAGTTAAGAGACTTGATCTTATAAGATAAGAGACTTAACTTATTTGTGTTAATGTGGATGTTTGTGTGAAACCTCATTCGTGAGTAATGAGTACTTGGTTTTATGTTTTACTGATTTCGGAAATCGTAACGTATCGGCAGCACCACCGCAGCTAATAAAGGAAATGTATTGAATAATGATGTATCGTATTAAAACCAAGAGAAACCTCCATCCGCATAGAAACTAAGACGACAAAATGATATTACATTTTCTAGATCATGGTCAACAGTAATAAGAATGTTGTAAACAAGAATAACCTACTCTCACGTAAGACATATATTACTCAACTGTTCTAAAAAGGAATCAAGTGATTAAGTTTATGAACTATGAAACCATTTGAAAATGAGAAACTTGAGTAATTGAAACTAGGCAAACCGAACTTAGGAAAAGAATGTTGTTACTTGATTTTGAAAGGGAATGTGGGTTGGTCATTCTAATACTACGTATCGTGACTTTTATAAAAGTAATGGATCTCTTTAAAAGGACTTAACGATGAAGAACTTTGGGGTTAAAACCCGACTTTGGCATAAAATGAAAGTACTCGAGTTGTGTGAAACTTGCCTATGCTTGTTGTGAAACTTGCCTATGCTTGTTGTTGTGAAACTTGCCTATGCTTGTGATGATAGCCTTGTTGTGCAAGTGTGGTATTTCGTGTTACCGCCTCTCGATAGAGGCCGGTTGACTTGTCGAGAACTTACTTGGACGTCGGGCGGTGATGGAGAATTCCACGTATGTTTCCATTTTGATTATCGTCTTATTGTTGATGTCACACGGACATGTCTACACCGATGTTGTATTCCGGCATGTGGCCACGCCGGTTGATTACCCGATATATGGTTATTTCGCTCCATGGACGTGTCTACACCGATGTTGTATTCCGGGGCATGTGGCTACGCGCCGTTGATTACCCGATATATGGTTATTTCGCTCCATGGACGTGTCTACACCGACGTCAGATTCCGGTACGCGGGCCACGCGCCTTGTTATTGTTGCATCACGACATGTCTACACCGATGTCAGATTCCGGGCATGTGGCCATGATGCGAACATGATGGATGTGGCGGCGTGAGACCCATAGTTATATTTGAGTGGTGACTTGGCGCGCGAGTCCTCGACTTGATCTTTGTTATGTTGCGAATCAGAAGTTTGGTTATCATACATGTCTCCCGCTTTATATAGACTAGTATGATTTCATTTACTGATTTTACGCTTCACATACTTGGTACCGTTAGATCGACCTCTCGGGGCCGCTCACGCCGCAGTAAGTACATATCGCCGCCGATCCCCGCCAGGATCACGTTTGCGTTTTGGAAGCTCCGCTTGCCGAGGCTTATCTTTGGTATGTGTTCCCCGAGTTGTAGTTCTTGTACATTCGTGGTATGGCGGCCCCGTCCCGTCATAGTTGTTGTATAAATCTTAGAGGTCCAGAGTAATCGCTGTAAGCGTGGTTTGTAAATAGGATAACCGTCGTTTATGTATATACACCAAGGCAAATCGCTTGGTTGGCCTGCTTATCTATGATATCTCTTGTTTCATGATTCATGTTTTATATTCCGCTGATTTTCTCGATGTTGTATCACTAGGTGCCCGGTAAGGCACTGTGACGCCCGGTTTCGGCGTTACAAAAGTGGTATCGAGCGCTTAATCCTCTGAAAGTGTCTACAGCATCGTCTAGTAGTCTTGATTATCGGTGTGTCAGGCACCACATCTATAATCGTGAGGCTATAGGACATTTAGGATTGGTTTCATTCTTCTCATTCCGAGATCGTGCCTGTAGCCGTGTTGTAAGTTGGACCCTCCGACGTGTTTCGTTTTTACCGCTATGCCTCGCGAAGGCAACCAGGCCCGAGCGGCAAGGCACGGAGGAGTCGCTAGGGATTCAGAGGAGTACGAGGCGCAGCCCGCCAAGACTGAGGTAGTGCTTCGACGGCGAAGTTTTGCGACGCCGCCAAAGACCAAAGCAGAGTTTAGAGCCGCAGCAGCCGCCGAGACTACAAGACTGAGCCTCCACCCCACACCGAGCGGGAGACGGGTCACGCGAGACGGCCCGATTATCGCCGTGGTCAGGCCGATATGAGATAGGGCCGGACGCAGCAGCTCAGCCCAAAGAAGACTGTAGTGCACCCGAGGCGCATAGCTGAGGCTACGGATTTCTTAGTCAGAGCTCCGAAGTTTTACTGTCGAGGCCGAGGATGATCCGCAGGAGTTCATCCGCTGCAGAGGATCACGGGTGATCAAGGCTTCGTGAGATCGAGTCTGTGATATTTGTTCGCGATCGGCCGCGTGACACCGCAGCCGATCGTTTGACTTCGGGAGCTTTCGGGAGAGCATGCACTTCCGTACCGTTGGGATGAGTTTTCGGGGCCTTCCGGCACATTTCTTGCCTCCACGGATTTGGAGGGCTCGGCCATGCATTTTTGATGTTGAGGCGTAATCCGCGCATAGCCGGGAGTACAATGTGGAGTTCGACTCATTGGCGGTATGTTCCCGCATTAGTAGCTAGTATGGAGGATCGAGTGCACCGATATGTTACTGAGGCTCGATGATTACCTAGCAGAGTTGTTCGCAGTTTCCTTCACCGTGCATGGACATTGCCCGCATACGTGCTCATGCACTGCGCGGCGAGCGCAGATCGACGGTGGACCGCCACAGGTTAGGCCAAGACGGCGGATATTTTGGCAACCTTCGAGGCGGACCGCCAAAGAAGATACTAGTTTTGTACCTCCGCCATTACAGAGTGGTCCTCCGCAGCCTTCGACCTCGGATATTCAGAGCGTCGTGGCTCCTGTGTTTCGTATGTTCGCGAGTAGGGTGTTGGCTGACGCAGCCACCCTACCTCTGTGGTCGATGTAGACCGCATTTCGGGAGTGTCGTAGTACCAAGGAGCTTGTTATTCTCGCGCCGCCGTGGCCATGGAAGAGAGATCGTGCTTATAAGAGAGGTTCAGCAAAGACGACTCACCTTCAGATCGCGGTGGTTCATCACCTTCATAGCATGCACCGCAGGCGTGCCTATGATTAGAGTGAGCGGTAGCTTCGTATATCCTTAACCTCTGTAGTTTTGGTACGCTGATATGATGATCTCATTATTATGCTATGTGCGAATAGCGTTGTGTTAATCGTGAGTTAGAAAACATGGTTAGTCGGGAGGCTAAGTACGGGTCATGGTAAGTATGAACCTAGTCAGGTCACGATTGAGACCTTACGTAAGGTCGCTTGAGTAAAAGATCTATTTTATGTTTGACCGCTATCGAGCGTAGTGTACGTGGGATATGTTTGTGTGATCACCCCCGGTAATGTGAAATGGAAGTGGTAGCTTCATGACCGTAGAGGTAAGAATGTTCTGATCAAGAAACTAGGAAGTCGCACTACAGCCGGTCGGGTTGGGGCATGTTGCGGGCCAACCCGCCCCGCTTCGGCGGCGGTCAGCTGGGTGGTCCCGCCAGTGGCGTGGTCACGAGGGTGCTAGCCCAAGTTTAGATGACCATCGATGAGTTCATAGATACGCTCGATCGACTGCTCGTGAAGGCCGGAATGGCCTTAGGGAAATCGAGGTTAGTGAGATGACCAAGTCGAGGCAGACTCCAAGGGTTGGAAACAAGCGCTGATGTAGTGTGGTACGGATACTAGAACGAAGTTCGAGTGTTCGAGACGAGTACTACGAAAGCGGAGAAGTGAACGCAGGTTTTATGGCCAGTGTGGCATGATCGTTGTAAGTATAGCAAAGAAAGACTATACCGTACCGGTTGTTTTGAGACTGAAGGAACATTCGGGCGAATGTTTCTAGGGGAAGAATGTTATACCCCGTATTTTTCGTGAGTACGTATGGACGCGACGCACGAAATTTGAGCCTTAAGTTAGGCATTGGATTCGATTTGGCACAAGTGCCGATTAGAGTCGTTTTCGACTAAACGCTTCCACACTTTCGTAGGGAATTTCCGCTATGTCATTTTTATTTTTTGCGGATTTTTCCGAGAGACGAACATTTTGGGACCAACGAGGTGATACGTGTCACCCTCACATTGGAAGCAAATGGAAGGTTGGACGATTTGGGCGCCCAAGAGGCCTTGGTTGGCCTCGCCGATTGGCTCCCTTTGTGCCTAGTTTTGTGGCTTGTTTTGTGGAGTGTTTTGTGGAGTGTTTGTGGGTGCACTTGGCTTGATCTTGGCCTTACACTTGCCTTGCACTTACAAATCTTGGCCATTGGTTGGCCTTTGGGTTTGCTATAAATACCCCCTTAGTTGATGAACTTTCTTCATCCAAAAATCATTTCCAAGTCTTGAAATCTCTCCTCAGTGTTGAAATTCGTCCAAGCCCTCCCTTTTGGAGCTGGCCAGAGGTCTCCCCTCCCCTCATGAGGTCTAGCCGGGTACCCCTAGCCTAGTTGTTTCAGTATATACATCCCCTTTGTGGTATTGAAATACTCTCCAAGTATTGTTATAATGCCCAAAATACCTTAGCCTTTTACCTTGTAGTATTCCAAAGTTACCTCTATACGTAGAGTCCTGGAATACTACCTTTGTCCCTTTAGTCTCAAACCGAAACCCTAAGAAAATCTTCATTGATTGGTCAAGTATTTAAGTAGAAGTTGGTTAGAACTTCTAAGGGTTGTTTGGAGCGGTGGAGCACCGAGTCGAGCTAAACGTTGCTAAGGATCGACATTTAACTTGGATAATTATGGGCTTATCGAGGTAAACACTCATCGTTCTTCTATTGTAATTGGAAATTACATGTTGTTAGAATATATAGTTGAAGTATACTATATATAGAACTATACTTAGTAATCGTGGCAATGTCTTTTGACTTAAGCCCAAGAAGTAAGAATCGAATCGAATCAGAATTACATAGGATCAGACAAAGAGACTTGTGTCAGACATCGTAGTAGAGAATTGTACACGCCCGTTAGGCGTGTAAAACCCCGGTTGGCTTGGTAGCTACCTCGATAGAGAAGGAGATTTACGCTGTGGCGTGGGGGGGTAGATGCAGCCCAATATTCTGTAGAATATTCAACGTTGTCGTCTAGATGATAATAGGCGCCTTGTGGCCTTATATGTTGAATTAACTTCGTGTGGCGCGATTTACTTGGGCCGAGGAGTAGCCGACTGTTTGGAGCTTTTTGCTTATTGTCGATAAATCGTCGCGAGGTATGTGAACCTCTTCCTATCTCTTCTAGCATGATATGTGTGTAACTACGTAGTACGGTAGACGTACATGTGTTTAAAATACTTTGTGGTTTTTAAAAGAGAACTGATGTGAATTATAACTGGCTTGTTATAATAAGGAAACTTAATGTATTTCAAAAGGTTTATAAATAGTTTTGAAAGAAGTGTAGTATTGTGTTTTGAAACTTAAGAGTTATACTAGCTTTATGGGAAGTTAGGTATAACGGCTTAAGAATGGTTTACTGATGTTAGAAGTTAAGAGACTTGATCTTATAAGATAAGAGACTTAACTTATTTGTGTTAATGTGGATGTTTGTGTGAAACCTCATTCGTGAGTAATGAGTACTTGGTTTTATGTTTTACTGATTTCGGAAATCAGAATGTGTATCGACAGACCACTGCAGCGTTAATAAAGGAAATGTATTGAATAATGATGTATCGTATTAAAACCAAGAGAAACTCCATCCGCATAGAAACTAAGATGAGACAAAATGATATTACATTTTCTAGATCATGGTCATTGTAATAAGAATGTTGTAAACAAGAATAACCTACTCTCACGTAAGACATATATTACTCAACCGTTTCTAAAAGGAATCAAGTGATTAAGTTTATGAACTATGAAACCATTTGAAAATGAGAAACTTGAGTAATCAAACTAGCAAACCGAACTTAGGAAAAGAATGTTGTTACTTGATTTTGAAAGTGGAATGTGGGTTGGTCATTCTAATACTACGTATCGGGTGACTTTTATAAAAGTAATGGATCTCTTTAAAAGGACTTAACGTATGAAGAACTTTGGGGTTAAAACCCTGACTTTGGCATAAAATGAAAGTACCTTGAGTCAGTGAAACTTGCCATGCTTGTTGTTGTGAAACTTGCCTATGCTTGTTGTTGTGAAACTTGCCTATGCTTGTGATGATAGCCTTTGTTGTGCAAGTGTGGTATTTCGTATTACCGCCTCTCGATAGAGGCCGTTGACTTGTTGAGAACTTACTTGGACGTCGGCCGCGGTGATGGAGAATTCCACCGTATGTTTCCATTTTGATTATCTTATTGTTGATGTCACATGGACATGTCTACACCGATGTTGTATTCGGGGCATGTGGCTACGCGCCGTTGATTACCCGATATATGGTTATTTCGCTCCATGGACGCGTTCTACACCGATGTTGTATTCCGGCATGTGGCTACGCGCCGTTGATTACCCGATATATGGTTATTTCGCTCCATGGACGTGTCTACACCGGCGTCAGATTCCGGTACGTGGCCACGCGCTTATTATTGTTGCATCATGGACATGTCTACACCGATGTCGTATTCGGGCATGTGGCCATGATGCGAACATGATGGATGTGGTGGGCGTGAGACCCATAGTTATATTTGAGTGGTGACTTTGGCGCGTGAGTCCACGACTGATTCGTTATGTTGTGGAATCAGAGTTTGGTTATCATACATGTCTCCCGCTTTATATAGACTAGTATGATTTCATTTACGATTTTTACGCTTCACATACTTGGTACCGTTGTCTCGACTCTCCTCGGCCGCTCACGCCGCAGTAGTACATCGTCGCCGATCCCCGCCAGGATCACGCTTGCGTTTGGAAGCTCCGTTTCGTCGGAGTCTTATCGTGGGTATGTGTTCCCTGAGTTGTAGGTTCTTGTACATTCAGGGGTATGGCGGGGCCCTGTCCCGTCATAGTTGTTGTATAAATCTTAGAGGTCTGTAGCACTGTTGTGGGCAGGGTTTGTAAATAGGATAACTGTTCGGGTTTATGTATATACACCGCGCAAATCGCTTGTTGGCCTGTTTATCTATGATATCTCTTGTTTCATGATTCATGTTTTATATTCCGCTGATTTTCTCTGATGTTGTATCACTAGGGTGCCCGGTAAGGCACGATGTGCCCGGTTTCGGCGTTACACTCTTCCGAGGCCGCCCGCTAAAATCGCCGAGAACCCGATGTCCTCGCCTCTGGCCGCCCAAATCTAGCCGATCCCGCTCTCTCTCGCCCTCAATCCTCGTGCGTATGCTCGCATCCACGGCAATATCCATCCTCGGTCAAGAGCCACTCCTAAGCAAGAATCATGCGTGACGGCCTAGTCCCATCACGTATCTATGAACCCCGCTCGCCATATCGCCTACAATGGTGTGTGCATATCCGCCAAGGAGTCAAACTCGGTGTACTCCCGATAGTCCTCCCGCCCCGCCTCAAGGTCAAGAACCTATCTACGCTGGCTCTCTCACCTCGGGAGGCAAGAAGTGGTCTAGAACGCCTCGTGAACTCCTCCCAATCACCGGAAGAGCATCATCACCCTCGACAATACCCACGACTCAAACTTCAACGCAATATCGCAGAACCGGTAAGAAGCTAGTGTAACAGCATCACCTCGATGCCCTAAGAACCTGCATGGTCCGTCAGAATCGCCGGACAAACTCCTCGCGATCCTCATCAAATCTCGAACCATAGAACTCGGGGTGACAACCAGAAATCCCGAATCCAGAAATCGCTTCGGCTCAAGGTTGCCGCTTCGCTCATGGCCGCCGCTACTTGCGCTGGTCAAGAATCGACCGTTTCCTATAATCTCTCGTACTCAGTTCTCGATCGTGAGCCGAGGCTCCTGCATCGCGTCTCGTGAGCCGCGCCCGCTGCGAACTGAGGCCGGGCGACGACGTGGAACTCGCCGCCTAAACATCATCTCTCGTAAGGATTGGGCCTGTGCCTCGTGATTCTCCGGCCCCACTAGCAAAGACTCTCACCGCTTGCCCTTCTCGGGCGCGGTTGCCTTGCGTGAGGCATAATCGATACATAAAGGAAAACATCGGGAGATTCAACCTATAACTCACTTCTATTGCACGATCTTAGAGTGAAAGAATGGAAACCAATCCTAAATATCCTGCAGCCTCTCGATTATAGATGTGGTGCACGACACAATCGATAATCAAGACTCTACTAGACACGGCCTGTGGACACTTTCCGAGGACTAATCGCTCGATACCACTTTTGTCACGACCCAACCTCGGCCGCGATCGTACCTACCGGTACCGCCGTATATGTCGAGAATAGCAATGAACATACACAACACATACGCATAAAAGTAACATCACCGCCACCGTGAGGTCGCTTCCATAAAACATACTTAACAAAAGTATAATAGTACAACCGGTTCTTATAGCCCAAAACACATAGGTGGCCATGCACTTAAAGATAATAACCGTGGCGGGACAAGGCCCCGCCATACCCCGAATATACAAAGTACCTATAGCATCGTGGAAATATCCATACCAATAAATAAGCTTCCGAGGAATGGAGCTTCGACACCGAATAGTGATCCTAAGAACGAGGATCCTCAACTGCTTACTTACTCGCGCATTTAACGCAGCCCGGGAAGGGGGTCAAGACACAATATGTACCAAGTATGTAAAGTCTGGAAAATATCAGTAATATGATATCATAAGTCTAAAAGCAAGCCGAGTCAGAAGACAATAAAATACCTTTTATCGGCCTTACTAACAATGAGAGTGACAAGTATATATACATATATAATACTGCATAAAAATAGGAGGCTCATGATCAAAACAGGGTCCCTCGCCCGGAGTATCAAAAAGGAACCATCCTACTCCTGGGACTATTTCACCCGCATGGGTCCTGTGGACCCGCATGAGGTCCTCCTCGTGATCTACTGCACTGGCATGGGACTATTTCACCCGCATAAGCCCATAAGGACTCGCATGAGGTATTCCTCGCATCATGGGTAGCAAATCCACGGAACAGGTGGTATAACGATCTTGGGGACTTTCCCCTCAGATATACTCTTACCCTGAAACAGATGGTATAACGATCTTGGGGTCAGACTCGATATACTCTTACACCGAGCGGATGGTATAACGATCTGGGCTTGCCTCGATATACTCTTATATCGTGCAGATGGTATAACGATCTTGGATCCGCCTCGATATACTCTACATCGGATGGTATGACGATCTGGGCCGCCTCGACATACTCTTACATCAAGGAGGTGGTATGACGATCTTGGGGCTTGCCTCGCATATACTCTTACCCTATCTCAAACTGTCATCATATCATAAATAAGTTAAGCAAACTTATAACTTCTTTTAGTCTTGTTCATATACTCTCTCATTTTAGTTTATTTAAGGCACTTCATCATATCTTTAAATAAAAGGAAAAACCGGGAATTTAACCCAAGTACTACATACCTCATCTCTTTCAAAAGTGACTCTTCTTTATACATAAAAGCCTTTGGGCAATTGATGACTTTAAATCAAATTGCCTCTTCATGTAATTATCTTACTTAGAGTAAATCCCTTCTCATTAACCTTTTATGAAGCTAATAAACCAACTTCCCATAAAGTTGTTATATTAACTCTATACTTTAGTAAAATCATACTTTTCCCTTAACCAAGGGACTTATACATTCTTAAAACGAAACAAGTCATTTTATACTCAAAACAAGTAAGAATACTAAATCATGTACGTCTACCGTACTACATAGTTTTATCTATTCATGCTCAAGAGATAGAAAAACTTCACATACCTCTTTGGTCAATCCACTTGCCAAGTCCAAACTACCGCAAGTAATATTTCAACCTATAATAGTCATGATACGTTTATTAACCTCTAATCTTAATGTAGAACAATCCAAGTTCAAAGTCACTAAATTCTAAGGAAAATTGGGCAGCATTTCCTTTGTTTCTACTCACTTTGCCACCTTTCTCAAGGCCGAATTTATCATCAAAAACACCACCTTTAAGGCTCACTCAATCCAACAATTCAAAGGGGATTTCACACCCAAAATTCTGCCCCATAGGTTTACAACAATTCACTTAACAATTCTAAGGTGGTTTTTAGGCTACAACATGCTCATAATTTCTTCTTAACCCATTCTTCATATCCAAACCACATTTACTTGCATGCAATGACTCTAAGTGCATTATTTTACTACCACAAGATCTTGCTTTCTAAGCATGCAACACTAGAACTAAGTTTAAAGGAAGAAATGTTACCTTAAAGTTTTAGCCAAAACTTATTCCAAATATTGCTAGCTTCCTTGCCAAGAACACTACCACAACAATGCCAACAAGCTAGCTACAAGCTTCCTTTTCTTGTTCTTAACTTTCAGATTTTTCTAAGGGTTTTTAGAGAGAAGGGGGAGCAATTTGAGAGAGAGAGAGAAGATGAAAGATAGAAAATGTCCAAGTCTTGGTCAATATATTGCATGCAATGAAAATCGATGGGGACACTTGTCACCCTCCCATGGTCTCTTTAAAAAAAAAACCAGATTTTCTATGTTTTCCCCCCAAATTTCCGCCTCGGCGCCAGCTGAAACCTCCAGCCTTCTCTCAACTTTCGCGCCGCGCCACTGCCGCTTAGTCCAAACGCATTTCCGATCACAAGACCGAACTTGTAACTCTCCTACCTTTCTACTCCGACGCCCTATCGACGAACGGTTGGTTGCGTTGGAATCCAGACTCAACGAACTACGCCTAGGCCTTTAAAACACTTAGAACTCTCAATGTACCGGGTCATAACCCGCCTCAAAGTTGACTAAAACCGTCCGAACGACCACAACCTCGCCCTTCGGAAATTTTAAGTCTTACATACTTTCGTGACGCTTCCATACGTAGGTCGTAACTACGGGTATAACAGCTTAGTATGGCTCGTATCCGGTAGTTAGCCTTCGTACTTGCCCCGTCACGGTTTTTATGACTCGTAGGACTTGGTGTTCATATGTACTCCTTGGTGTTATTATATCATGATCACGCAGCGAGGAAGGTATTCCACGGGCATGATTGATGTTGAGGCATGAGACCCATAGTTATAATTGAGTGATGACTTGAGGCGTGAGTCCACGACTTACATGATCGCTATTTATCAGGATCGTAGTTTGGTTATCATACATGTCTCCCGCTTTATATAGACTACTATGATTTCATTTACGATTTTCGATTTCACATACTTGGTACCTGTTGTCGACCTCCTCGGGCCGCGTTCATGCCGCAGTAGAGGTACACCGCCGTTGATCCTCGCCATAGGATCACGCTCAAAGATATCGGAAGCTCCGTTTCTCCGAGGCTTATCTTTTGGTATAGTCCTCACATCGTAGGTACTTGTACATTCTGTGGTATGGCGGGCCCCGTCCGTCATGTTGTATAAAAACTCTTAAAGGTCCGTAGTATCACAAGTGTGGTTTGTAAAAAGGATTAAACTGTTCGGTTTGAAAGATTTGTATATATATTATTGGAAGGTGACCGTTTTGGTTATCCTGTTCTTATCATATATCTTGTATCATTTTTAAGTTTTTATTTCCGCTGATTTTCCCTGATGTTGTATCACTAGGGTGCCCGGGGTAAGGCACCAGTCACGGGCCCGGGATCGGGTCGTGACAATTCCTACCTCTGGGGTACTATCACTTACAACTGCTAGCAACAAAGGGAAAACATATATGCTAGGGCTAAATCTGAATCTATCAATGCACGTATGATTCAAAAGAATCGAGATATACCTGTAACCCCATGCGATGTTGCCTCCTGATCCTGTCCAGTAGTCACGTCATCTATGCGGTTCGAAGGACCGCCAGAACTATAAACACCACCCTGACCTCTACCACGATCGGCCGGCATCCAACACCGCTCGGGGACGACAGTTGTGGAGGAAAGGGAACCAACTACCGGCCTCATAGGCTGAGCCACCTTACCGGCACTCTTTCTAACCGGACATTCCCACTTCTTGTGGCCCGGACGGTCATAATAATAACAAAAATTTGTGCCATAACGGCATTTCCCCGAATGACTCTTACCACATCTGATACACTGAGGAATAGGTGGCCTCGACCGAGAAAGTCCTCTGCTCCTCTGAGAACTCCGACCCCTGGAGCTCGGACCAGCTCCTAAATACCTTGTGGGGTCAAATCTCCGACCTGTGATCTGCGGGGGTATGTACTGGGTAGGCTGGGACGAATATCTCACTCATTCTTTGAGTCACTCATCCAAAACTCACCGATAACCAACCGGTCTAGCCTCTTACGCCGATTTCCGCTTGCCCTCTACTATCTCAGACACCGCTTGCATCGACCGAATAACCTCCCCGCTGATGAAACTGTAGCACCGCTTATCTTGGTCAATAACATAATCGCTTCCTCATGACCCTATAGTCTTCTCCTAATCGAGAAACCGAGGCTCGTGCTTGGGCCTCAAAACTGGCGCAGAAGAACTCGCCGATCATGCAGACAACATCCAGGTATACCACAGGCACGAGCCCTATCAACTCTCTCGAGTCCGACTAGTAGCTCGCTACTCCTTTGCCCTTCTCAGGCGCCGTTGCCTCCTCGAGGCATAACTGTAACACAAAATCACGTCAGAGAGGAATTATCTTACTAACACAGCTCTATGGCACGATCTTAGAGTGAGAGGAATAGAAACCAACTCCTAAATGTCTTGTAGCCTCCTGTTTATGGGTGTGGCGCGCAACACACCGATAATCAAGACTCTACTAGACACGGTCTGTACACATTCCGAGGACTGACTGCTCTGATACCACTCTGTCACGCCCCGAACCCCGGTCCCGTGACTGGTGCCCTACCTGGGCACCCTTCTACCTTAATAACTAAGTAAACTGCGGAAATTAAATATCACCTCTTTTTTAAAAAAAAAAACCAACGTACGTACAAAGGCAAAACCGACAAGGCTGCCTTATAATATACATAAACAAAAGACACTACACCGTACATGAGTCCAATCTCACTTATGAATACAAACCTCTAAGAGCTATACTGAACTATGACGGGACAAGGCCCCGCCGTACCCATAACTGTACAAAGCTGCATCGGGAACTATACCAAAAGATAAACTCCCGATGTAAGGAGCTATCCAAAACTCGAAAGGCGGTCCTACACTGCAGATCACCAAACAAACTTACCTAAACTCGCAGATGAACGCACTTCAAGGAGGTCAAGACGGGAATGTACCAAGTATGTGAAGCGATGAAATGCTGTAATGAAATCATAACAGTCTAAACAAAACAGGAGACATGTATGATAGCCAACCTACAGTACACAATACATAAGCAGTCATATCAAGTCAGGGACACATGCCCTCAAAATCATTACTAAATATAACCATGGGTCTCACGCCCATAATATCAATCATGCCCGTGGAATCCTTTCTCACTGCCGGCAGTCCATGATATAATATAACACCAAGTCATAATAACAATATCTCTCGTGATCACATGCCCCGGAATCCCACATCGTATAAGCATGACCATGGGGTAATACAAACAAATCCGGGAATCTAACCCGCTCCTGGTCACATGCCCCGGAATCCCACATCGTATAAGCATGTCTATGAGTATCCTCGTGGTCGCATGCCGGAATCCCACATCGTATAAGCATGACCGTGGGTAATACAAACAACCGAATCTAACCCGCCTCCCGGTCACATGCCGGAATCCCACATCGTATAAGCATGTCCAAGAGTATCCTCGTGGTCGCATGCCCTAATCCCACATCGTATAAGCATGACCACTGGGGTAATACAAACAACCGAATCTAACCCGCCCCGGTCACATGCCCTAATCCCACATCGTATAAGCATGTCCAAGGAGTATCCCTCGTGGTCGCATGCCCTGGAATCCCACATCGTATAAGCATGACCATAGGGTAACACAAACAATGGAAGCATACCCGTGGAATCCCACATCACTGTCGGTACGTCCAAGTAACTTACAACAAGACAACCGGCCCTCCAACCGAGAGTCGCGGCAACGTAATAAAACATAATACTTGCACTCAAAGGCTATGACCAGCACACATAGGCAAGTTCATAAAATCTTTGGACTTTCATTTTATAAACTCAAGGCACTTATAGAATAATTCCCAATTAAACAAGCCAAAGTACTTATCAAGGCACACATAGAATAATTCTCAATTAAACAAGCCAAAGTACTTATCAAGGCACACATAGAATAATTCTCAATTAAACAATCCAAAGTACTACGTACGTACATTCTTTTCAAAAGACTCCTTTTTATGTAAAACCCAAAATAATAACACCCGTAGTATCAAGGCATGTCTATTTTTCAAAGTAAGTTACTACACTTTTAGAAAACTCATTTCAAAGCTTGAAATCAAGTAACTTCAAATTTTTCACAATCTAGGCAACTTATGCCCATTAATCAAAATAGACAACTTTCTTAACCTTCCATAAAGTCGTTATAACCAACTTCCCATAAAGCCGTTATAACCCTTTATGGTTTTAGACATATCCATTCCTTTTATAACCAAGAGACTTATACTTTAAAACCAAGTATCACATACTTACAAATCAAGTTCTTAACTTTCAAAATACTTAAAGTCTCTTAATATTTAGAAAACAAGTTTCTCCTCTTAAATCATGTCATTTCTCCTCTCTTAAAACAATTAAGTAAATCACTCCTTTGACTCCCCTAAAGTCATTATAACGACCCTTAGGTTTTGGAACTAAGGCACTAGCCAAAAGATTTGGAAACCACTTCCTTTTCAAGGCTCTATGTACTTTAAGTAAAATACCTTCACTCTTAAGAATCCAAACTTCACCAAGGCAATGGATTATACAACTTACAATTTACACATTAAAGTACAATCAAGGAAGTACATAGAACAAATTCTATTTTAGGCAATCCAAATACAACCAAGGAATGGATCATTTAAGGAGTAGGACATACTTTCTTTATCTTAAGGAATCATGCTAGAAGAGGAGATAGTTCACATACCTTTTCGGCTAAATCCACAAGCTAAGCCGAATACGCCGTACGTAGAATTGTCAACCTATAATGGTCACAATATGACTATCAATTTCTAGTCTCTAACGTAGAATAATACTAAGTATACGGTCTCTAATTCTACGGAAAATCGGGCAGCACTTCCTTTGTTTCTACTTACTTTGCCACCTTTTTCAAGGCCGAATACAATAACCAAACATGCCACATTTAAGGCTCAACACAACAACCAACCAAAGGGGATTACATGCCTTACAATACGTGTAAAATTCTGCCCCACAATTTAATACCTACTAAGTCCATAATCAAGTCATTCTCGGCCAACTTAAACAACAACACAAGTCCTTTCCAAATTCTTTTCAAATTCCAAGTTCTTAGGTCAACATGTTATATAGTCATAGACAACTTCAACAACTACAATTTCCTTCTTTACACAACATACGACGACTTAAACTAATAATCAACTTGAATTGTAATCTTAAGGCTAAACATGTTAGTTTTCGGATTAGGGTTCCAATAGCCAATATACTTATCAAACTTCTTACTAAACATCTCATGCTTGCTAATATCCTTAGCTACTACAATAAGTAAACTTTAATTGCTAAAACGACAAAATTTATACCTTTATAAGCCCTTAAAATTCCAAGATTCAAAGTCGCGCCTTAGCAATTCTTAGCTCCTTTCCTTATGTTCCAATCCGCTCCAAGCACTCATTAGAAGCCTATGAAGAACCCATCTTCAAGTTCCAACTTCAATGTTGAAGAACTCCTTAAGTTTCCGCCTTGCGACTAATACGAAAACGTCGTTTTTCCGAAATCTTTCTATTGAGATAACCTTACAATACTCTTAGGAACCTTGGGTTTAAGTCTTGTAAATAATGGATCAAAACTACAAAATTTTCTTGTGGGAATTGAGACAAAGCCGAGAGCAACTCATGCTAGCACAAATGATCTCTAAATTTTTCTAAGTGTTGAAGACTTGGTCTTGCACTAGTGTGTATATATAAAACAATGGAGGGTCAATATTTTAACAATTGTGTGGCTAGGATGAGGATCATTAATTAAATAGCCAAGTGGACAAGTTGACCTTGGTCAACAATCTCAAGCTTGAAGACATATCTTCCATGATGGTCAATGACCATTTTACCCTCACTAATTCGTCCAAGACCATAGGGGGAGGTGCCACGTGTCGCACTCTCATTCGTCCATAAAAATTCCATAACCCTCGTGGGCCCCACAAAACGTAAAATTCCTCGGGTGGGCCCCACGTGACCAAATCCGTAAAATAAATTTCCATAATGTTAATAAGTTCCATACTATTCAAATAATGCATTTTGAGAATCCAATTCTCAACAACGAACATTTTTCCTTTCCGACGTTCGGAAGATTTTCCGTCGGAAAAACAATTCTTCCTTTCGTACCAATATACAAGTCTTGATTCCTTACATATCTTCTCTTATACATGTCCTGAACTTTCGGGGTGTAACATAAAGACGCCCATAAAGGTATACTGCCCGGCCCATTCCTGGGACGCGATAAAGTCATATAGTCTGCCCATAAAGGTATACTGCCCGGCCCATTCCTGGGATGCGATAAAGTCATATAGTCTGCCCATAAAGGTATACTTCCCGGCCCATTCCTGGGACGCGATAATGTCATATAGTCTGCCCATAAAGGTATACTGTCCGACCCATTCCTGGGACGCGATAATGTCATATACGTCTGCCCATAAAGGTATACTGCCCGGTCCATTCCTGGGACGCGATAAAGTCATCTTTTCACTTCTTCTTAAGTCGTTATAACAACTTCTCATAAAGCTATTATAACAGTCTTTTCACTTTAGAGAACTTAAGGCACTTTTATTCCTTATTACTTTAAGGAAAATTAAACCCAAAAGTACTACGTACATACATACTAAAAAAAATTCTTAAAACTTCTTCTCTTTTTAAATCAATAAACTTATTCTTTTGAAAACTCAAGTTACATTCTCTTTTGAAATCAAGCCTGTTAACTTTTGAAATAAATCATAGAAACCATACTTTTTAAATCAAGTCATTTCTTCCTTTAAGAATCAAGTCCCATAACTTGAAAATAAAGTCTCATAACCTTTTAAGAAATCAAGGTTCATAGTCATAAAACTTCATAACATAAACTCTTTTAATTTAAGTAACATATACTTTTATGAGTTGTGAATAGGTTATACTCGTTTATAACGATCTTATTAAAGCAGCCATGATCTAGAAAAATACAATTTTGTCTTATCTTAGTTTCTATGCAGATGGAGAATTCTACTCATTTTAATATATTTGATTGTCGATACATTTTCTTTTATTAACGCTGCAATGGCTTGTTCGATACTTATTCTCATTCGTGCAGTAAATTAGCAAAGTCAAGTCGACTCCAATTACTTCCTAACGACTCTTACCAACATCCCCCATAAGACTTGGTAAGAACTTAGGATAACTTAGACATAACTTTCACACAGAGTAAATCAACATACATACCTCTTAACTTTTAAGATTAGAAGGAATCATGAAATAACACCACATGTATATTTCATACATAGAATCATGCCAAAAGGAGGAAGAGGTTCACATACCTCGCGACGATTATCGACAAGTAGCAAAATGCTCCAAAGTACTTCAACCTTGATAGTTATTCCATCCCTTAAGTAGAATACGCTACTCGTAGTACTTCAACCTATATTAATCATAACATGTCTATCAACTCCTCACTTTTTAACGTAGAATCATACAAAGTGTAAGGTCTCTTATTCTACGGAAAATCGGGCAGCACTTCCTTTGTTTCTACGTACTTTTCCACCTTTTTCAAGGCCCGAAAATCAATAACCAAACGCCACATTTAGGGCCCAACAATTCAGCAATACAAAGGGGATTACACGCCTAATAGGACGTGTAAAATTCTTCCCCACAGTTATACAAAACAGTCCACAAATCAGCCCATAAAAACAGTCCGTAATCCAACAATAACGAGGGTAAAATGTGAGGCGTTTCAACACCTTTCCACACCCCTATTTCCTTAGGACTTTCATTAGCAAATACTACACTTAAACATGCATATTAGGGGCTTAATTTCCAGCATTATACACGCCCAAAACAGTCCATAAAATGATACGACAACGTCTAACAATTTTGGGCAGTTTTTCGGCTAAAACAACTACAATCCGATAACTCTTTCCTTAATCCATTTTATTCCAATTCGAGTTCCAACACTTCCATATATGACATACCAACTTATCAAAAACCATATTACCTAATTTTAACATGCGACAAGTGTGGATAACGAAAACCATATAACAAACGAAACCAAGGGCACAAAATTGCCTCAAATCGGCCAACAACATATCTACCTCATACACATCTTATTTTCCATTTCTTCCTTAACATAAGTTCATACCTTAACAATAAGTAATATCCAATTACTGTTTAGGAAGAAGAATTATTACCTCATTTTGAGCCAAGAAATCGTCCAAAACAACCCCTTAGGTTTTGGTCCGCAGTTTTCGTTTCGCTCCACTTCTTCAAGATCCAATCACATATATGTGACCTCTATGAGTTTATACACAACTTCACTTTGTATTTCACTTCCAAAAAGTTGATAAAACTTAGGGTTTCACCCTCTCTATTCTTGGCCAACACTTGATCTCGGGGGTTTAAGGGGTTATCCTTGCTTAGTATACCACTAGGGATCTTAGGCTTGAGTTTGAGGATTTATCATCAACTTTTGAAGGATTTTTGCTCTTGAAATTGGCCCTTGGCCGAAACTACATGGAAGAGGAAGAAAAAGATGAAATATTTTCTAAGTGTGGCTAAGTCTTGCAAGCCCTCTACCTTGCATATAAAATATGTCCCTAAGTGTGGATGCTTGAAAAGTGTATGGCCTTATATGTAGCAAGACAAGTGGAGTGGGACCCACCTCCACTTGTCTCCAAAATATCTTCCAAGACCAAGTCAATAGTCAAAGGGGTGTGCCACGTGTCACTCTCTCATTGGTCTAAAAATATTTTCATCCTTCAAAATATCCATAATTGGTCAAAATATCTCAAAATATTGTGGGCCCCACAAACCCGTAAAATTTTCCCGTGGGCCCCACGTGACCAAATCCGAATTTAAAAATCCATAATTCTAATATATTCCAAAAGTCTCAAATACCAAATTTGAGAACCAAATTCCAATTAACAAACCTTTTCCTTCACAAGTTCCCGATATTTCTCTTAAGGAAAAGCGTATCTTCTATCGTTTCACGATTTAAACCTTAACGTCTTACGTACGTTCTCTGATTCATGTGTTGGAACTACGGGGTGTAACATTCTCCCCCCCTTAGAAACATTCATCCTGAATGTTCCTTCTAAGTCTCCAACTACACATGTACCGGTATAGTCTTCACTACTATACTTATGAAACCAATTATGCCACATATGGCCACAATATATCACACATGCATATACATCTCAAATCTAGAGTGTATATCACCACTATTAACTCCCATTCATAGCCTAAAAGGATTCTACTTTCGTACGTTCATTAGTCCTAACTATAAACACTTCAATTCCTTTAATGCTTGTTCGTTCCTTTTCTTACTTGTCGTACTCTTTCCGTACTTCCAAACTTATTCTAGTATACGTACGTAATCTCGCATATTGCTTCTGTTTCCAATCCTTGTAGTCACTCTATTAAACAATATAAGGCCATTTCCGGCTCTCACGACCTGGTTCTGGTGAAACGCGTCCACAAACTCGTAAAACAATTAACTAGACTTGGGCCTTGCACCCTCGTGACCCTGTCACGTAGCGGGACTACTACCAACTGATCCCACTCCATTTTAAACTATGAGGCGACCCGTAATAGGTCCTCAACCCGACCCACCGTCGCACTTAACTCTTACCCTTAGTCTGAAAAAAATCTTATTGCCCGAGAAGGCCTTATACACCTAAGATCTCGGCGGTTATCAAAATTCTTAGGCTCGCAATTTCCATGCTCCAAGCCTACCTTATCAGTCCCCCCGTAAACGGGTACAATAATTTCTCAATCAGCTCATCATTCCTAATTATCTCAAAATAATACGTAAAACCTCGATGAGAATTCATTAATTGTTTCATACCTTTCCGGTATTTATTTAGTCCTTACCAACTCTTGGCAATCTAAAATCATTCTAGGCAACTCATACATGACCCTCATACATAACTCCGTATAGTTGTATGTCATAATACCAACTATACTACAATCATTACCAACCTGGATATGCAATCCACATAGCCCTTCCTGGGTCACTACCGCCTTTCTCATAGCTGCAATCAACATAACTCGTTAGGGAGAGATGACCCTAACAACACAGCTCTATCGCACGATCTCAGAGTGAGAAGAATGGAAACCAATCCTAAATGTCCTGCAGCCTCCTGATTATAGATGTGGTGCGCACACCGATAATCAAGACTCTACTGAACACGATGCGTAGACACTTTCAGAGGACTAATCGCTCGATACCACTTTTGTCACGACCCGAGCCAGGAGCATGTGGTGCCTACACAGGCACCCTACGAATATACATCAGAGGTAATCAGCGGAACATACATGAAACTTATAAAAATAAATCAACAAGAAAATAAACAATAGGTTAGCCGATAAGGCTACCTCCCTGGACACATATACATATACTTAACCAACGCAGTTACATCCTTCTTCTTTACAAACCGACTCACAAAATATGACTACAGACCTCTAAGAGTTTTAACATAACAACAGTGACGGGACAGGGCCCCGCCATACCCCTGAATATACATAAATCTACAACCTCAGGGAAACCGTACCAAAAGATAAGCCTCCGGATTAAATGGAGCTTTTTCCCAAAACTGAACCGAGATCCTAAGATCAAGGATCACCAACCTATGTACCTAACACCTGCGAGCATGAACGGCCCCGAAGAAGTCGATCTAACAGTGCAAGTATGGAACAGAAATAAGGTACATTAACCAAATCATAACTGTATAAAAGAATAACAGGAGCAAGTATAAAAACATTAATACCAGATCCTACCGTGTCATTACAATCTCATGAACTTAATCGTACTTTATTATCTTTTTCCATTTTCAATAAAAGTTAAAGTCAACTTCTTACGTACATACTTAGAAAAAGTCATCGAGTTCATAAACATATAACTTACGTATCTTGCATAACATAATCCGGCCCTATATGGAGGGACGCCTCATTTTGGAGTTCACTTTAATTATCCATACGTGATAATGTAACCCGGCCCATTTGTGGGACACGGCGAATTCATAAAAAATCTTCCCACGAAGGTATACTGCCCGGCCCATTCTGGGACGCGATAAAGTCATGTAAGTCTGCCCATAAAGGTATACTTCCCGGCCCATTCCTGGGATGCGATAAAGTCATATAGTCTGCCCATAAAGGTATACTGCCCGGCCCATTCCTGGGACGCGATAAAGTCATATAGTCTGCCCATAAAGGTATATTTCCCGGCCCATTCCTGGTAGTCATATAGTCTGCCCATAAAGGTATACTGCCCGGCCCATTCCTGGGACGCGATAATGTCATATACATCTGCCCATAAAGGTATACTGCCCGGCCCATTCCTGGGACGCGATAAAGTCATCTTTTCACTTCTTCTTAAGTCGTTATAACAACTTCTCATAAAGCTATTATAACAGCCTTTTCACTTTAGAGAACTTAAGGCACTTTTATTCCTTATTACTTTAAGGAAAATTAAACCCAAAAGTACTACGTACATACATACTAAAAAAAAATCTTAAAACTCCTTCTCTTTTTAAATCAATAAACTTCTTCTTTTGAAAACTCAAGTTACATTCTCTTTTGAAATCAAGCCTCTTAACTTTTGAAATAAATCATAGAAACCATACTTTTTAAATCAAGTCATTTCTTCCTTTAAGAATCAAGTCCCATAACTTGAAAATAAAGTCTCGTAACCTTTTAAGAAATCAAGGTTCATAGTCTTAAAACTTCATAACATAAACTCTTTTAATTTAAGTAACATATACTTTTATGAGTTGTGAATAGGTTATACTCGTTTATAACGATCTTATTAAAGCAGCCATGATCTAGAAAAATACAATTTTGTCTTATCTTAGTTTCTATGCAGATGGAGAATTCTACTCATTTTAATATATTTGATTGTCGATACATTTTCTTTTATTAACGCTGCAATGGCTTGTTCGATACTTATTCTCATTCGTGCAGTAAATTAGCAAAGTCAACTCGACTCCAATTACTTCGTAACGACTCTTACCAACATCTCCCATAAGACTTGGTAAGAACTTAGGATAACTTAGACATAACTTTCACATAGAGTAAATCAACATACATACCTCTTAACTTTTAAGATTAGAAGGAATCATGAAATAACACCACATGTATATTTCATACATAGAATCATGCCAAAAGGAGGAAGAGGTTCACATACCTCGCGACGATTATCGACAAGTAGCAAAATGCTCCAAAGTACTTCAACATTGATAGCTATTCCATCCCTTAAGTAGAATACACTACTCGTAGTACTTCAACCTATATTAATCATAACATGTCTATCAACTCCTCACTTTTTAACGTAGAATCATACAAAGTGTAAGGTCTCTTATTCTACGGAAAATCGGGCAGCACTTCCTTTGTTTCTACGTACTTTTCCACCTTTTTCAAGGCCCGAAAATCAATAACCAAACGCCACATTTAAGGCCCAACAATTCAGCAATACAAAGGGGATTACACGCCTAATAGGACGTGTAAAATTCTGCCCCACAGTTATACAAAACAGTCCACAAATCAGCCCATAAAAACAATCCGTAATCCAACAATAACGAGGGTAAAATGTGAGGCGTTTCAACACCTTTCCACACCCCTATTTCCTTAGGACTTTCATTAGAAAATACTACACTTAAACATGCATATTAGGGGCTTAATTTCCAGCATTATACACGCCCAAAACAGTCCATAAAATGATACGACAACGTCTAACAGTTTTGGGCAGTTTTTCGGCTAAAACAACTACAATCCGATAACTCTTTCCTTAATCCATTTTATTCCAATTCGAGTTCCAACACTTCCATATATGACATACCAACCTATCAACAACCATATTACCTAATTTTAACATGCGACAAGTGTGGATAACGAAAACCATATAACAAACGAAACCAAGGGCACAAAATTGCCTCAAATCGGCCATCAACATATCTACCTCATACACATCTTATTTTCCATTTCTTCCTTAACATAAGTTCATACCTTAACAATAAGTAATATCCAATTACTGTGGAGGAAGAAGAATTATTACCTCATTTTGAGCCAAGAAATCGTCCAAAACAACCCCTTAGGTTTTGGTCCGCAGTTTTCGTTTCGCTCCACTTCTTCAAGATCCAATCACATATATGTGACCTCTATGAGTTTATACACAACTTCACTTTGTATTTCACTTCCAAAAAGTTGATAAAACTTAGGGTTTCACCCTCTCTATTCTTGGCCAACACTTGATCTCGGGGGTTTAAGGGGTTATCCTTGCTTAGTATACCACTAGGGATCTTAGGCTTGAGTTTGAGGATTTATCATCAACTTTTGAAGGATTTTTGCTCTTGAAATTGGCCCTTGGCCGAAACTACATGGAAGAGGAAGAAAAAGATGAAATATTTTCTAAGTGTGGCTAAGTCTTGCAAGCCCTCTACCTTGCATATAAAATATGTCCCTACGTGTGGATGCTTGACAAGTGTATGACCTTATATGTAGCAAGACAAGTGGAGTGGGACCCACCTCCACTTGTCTCCAAAATATCTTCCAAGACCAAGTCAATAGTCAAAGGGGTGTGCCACGTGTCACCCTCTCATTGGTCTAAAAATATTTTCATCCTCCAGAATATCCATAATTGGTCAAAATATCTCAAAATATTGTGGGCCCCACAAACCCGTAAATTTTTCCCGTGGGCCCCACGTGACCAAATCCGAATTTAAAAATCCATAATTCTAATATATTCCAAAAGTCTCAAATACCAAATTTGAGAACCAAATTCCAATTAACAAACCTTTTCTTTCACAAGTTCCCGATATTTCTCTTAAGGAAAAGCGTATCTTCTATCGTTTCACGATTTAAACCTTAACGTCTTACGTACGTTCTCTGATTCATGTGTTGGAACAACTGGGTGTAACAGTACGGGTTTATCCTAACAAGGGATATCCTCCAAGAAGTCATGAAGCCACTCAACTTCTTCACCTACTTTGTCTAAAGAGATAAACTTTGATTCCATGGTGGATCAGGCGATGCATGTTTGTTTGGAGGACTTCCAAGACACAGCCCCACCACCAATTGTAAATATATACCCACTAGTGGACTTGGTTCCTTATATCAGATATTTAGTTTGCATCACTGTACCCCTCTAGTACATCGGGATACCTCGAGTAATATAATCCGTATGACATTGTATATTTCAAATACCGTAGTATTCGATCAAGCACTTTCCAATGATCATGTCCGGGATTATGTGTAAACCTCGCCAATTTATTGACGGCATAAGTGATATTAGGTCGGGTACAGTTTGTTACATACATAAAACTGTCGATTACCTGCGCATATCGCTCCTGGAGCATGGGTGCACCATGATTTTTATCAATGCTTTGATTCATATCCATTGGTGACTTTAATGGCGGATAGTCAAACATCTCAAATTTTCTCAAAACATTCTCTATGTAATGAGACTGAGACAGCACTAGTCCGTCAGATGATTTAGAAATATTAATTCCTAAGATGACATTTGTGATACCTATGTCCTTCATGTCAAAATATTGTTTTAACATGTTCTTTATTTCCAGGATCAAGGTTCGACCACTACCTGTGATTAATATGTAGTCTACATAGAGGCAAATCATGACGAAGGAGTCAGAACTTCCTTTCACGTAAACACATTTATCACACTCGTTAATGGAGAAGCATTTTGATAGTAGTGTGTTATCAAACTTTTCATGTCATTATTTTGGAGCTTGTTTCAACCCGTACAGAGATTTGACAAGACTACAAACTTTCTTCTCCTGTCCTTGAACTACATACCCCTCGGGTTGTTCCATGTATATTTCCTCTTCCAAATCTCCATTTAGGAAGGCAGTCTTAACATCCATTTGATGTATTTCAAAGTCATGCAGTGCTGCGATGGCAATGAACACCCTTATAGAGGTCATCTAGATACTGGAGAGTACGTATCAAAGTAGTCAAGGCCTTCGGTTTGTCGGTATCCCTTAGCTACAAACCTAGCCTTGTACTTGTCTATAGATCCATCAGCTTTGTACGTACGCTTAAGTACCCACTTACAACCTAGTGGTTTATTTCCCAGAGGAAGATCAACCAACACCCAGGTGTGATTTTGCATGATGGACTCTATCTCACTTTCCATAGATTTTTTCCAAAGCGATGCTTCTGGAGTTGAAAATGCCTCTGCAATTGTCTGTGGTTCATTCTCATCCAGATAAGCTAAAAATTCTAGCCCAAAAGATTTCTCTTTCCTGACCCTTTTACTTCGCCTAGGTTCACTCTCAGGATCAGTTGGATTCTCATCCACATCTGTATCCATTTGGTCAGAATCGTCAGATCCTGGGGAATCATGACTCCGTTTGCGCGAAGTGACTTCATTTTCCTTTTTAGGAAAGATTGTCATAATGAATACAATATTCCTTGATTCTAGTATTGTACTCTCGTGAATATCTAGTACATTTGACTTATGTACCGTAAAGTGATAAGCACTATTGTCCTTTGCATATCTAATGAATATGCAATCTACAGTCTTAGGTCCTATCTTGACCTATTTTGGTTTAGGTACCTCAACCTTAGCAAAACAACCTCATACTCTTTAAGTATTTGTAAGAGGCTGCCTTACCATTCCATAGTTCATATGGAGTTTTCTCATTGCCTTTGTGAGGGACTCTATCAAGAAACATGTTAGCAGTAAAAGTTGTCTCTAATTGAGAAGCAAGGCGATCATCATTTTATTTAGTGTACGGTTTTTGCGTTCAGCAATACCGTTTGACTGAGGAGAGTAAGTGTCACGACCCGACCCCGGGCCGCGACTAGTGCCCTACCTGGGCACCCTTCTAATCATACAATACCAAAATAACTGCGGAAAATAAGTAACACACATTTTTTTTTCTTTTAAAACCAAGGTAAAGCCGATAAGGCTGCCATAATATAAATCACCCAAAAAGGGCTTACACTATCCAAAAATGTAATTACAACTCTAACCAGTCCAGCCCACATGTGAATACAGACCTCTAAGATTTGGACGAATACTATGACGGGACAAGGCCCGCGTACCCACTGAATATACATAGCCATGGCGACAAGCTCGGAACATTGGAGCCGTCTCAAAATCTTTGAACCGGGATCCTAAGCTCGCGGATCCACAATCGTGTACCTACACTGCGGACATGACGCGGCCGAAGAAATTCGATAACAGTGCGAATATGGAGCGAAACAAAATGCGATAAGCGATCATAACCGTACAAAAGAATGACAGGGGCAAGTATAAAAAGTACATACCAGATCCTGCCGTGTCATTACCACTCATGAACTTAATTGCACATCATTATCTTTTCCATTCCATTAATAATTATAGCCAAATCTTACGTACATACTTAGCAACTTTAGCAAAATCTTACGTACATACTTTCAAGTCTCTTATCTTTTAGAAATCAAGTTTCGTACTTTAGAGATCAAGTCTCATATCTTGAAAAATAAAGTCTCTTAACCTTTTTAAAATTCATAGTTCATAGTCTTAACACTTCATAACGTAAACTCTTTAAATTATGCAACATATGCCTTATATGTGTGAATAGGTTATACTTGTTTATAATGATCTCATTAAAGCAGCCATGATCTAGAAAATGTAATACAATTTTGTCTTATCTTAGCTTCTATGCAGATGGAGAATTCTACTTGTTTTAATATAATTTATCGTCATTACATTTTCCTTTATTAACGCTGCAATGGCTTGTTCGATACTTATTCCCATTCGTGTCGTAAATTAGCCAAGTCAACTTGGCTCCAAATACCTCCTAACGACTCTTACCAATATCCCCCATAAGACTTGGTAAGAACTTAGGATAACTTAGACATAACCCTTACGTAGAGTAAATCAACATACATACTTCTTAACTTCTAAGAGTAGAAGGAATCATGAAATAATACCACGTGTATATTCCATACATAGAATCATGTCTAAAGAAGGAAGAGGTTCATATACCTCGCGACGATTATCGACAAGTAGCAAAAAGCTCCAAAGTACTTCAACCTTGCTAGCTATTCCATCCTTGGTAGAATCGCTATACTTGGTACTTGACCTAAAATGGCCACAATACGTCCATTAACCTCTTACTTCAAACGTAGAATATTCTAAGTGCTAAGTCACTAAATTCTACGGAAAATCGGACAGCACTTCCTTTGTTTCTACATACTTTGCCACCTTTTCCAAGGCCGAATACAAAAACCAAACACGCCACATTTAAGGCCCAACAATTCAGCTAACCAAAGGGGATTACACGCCTTAACAGCACGTGTAAAATTCTGCCCCACAAATTAATACGAAACTAGTTCCATAATTAAAGCCATTCTCGGCTAACATAAACAACAACTCAAAGTCTTTTCCAATTCTTTTCCAATCCAAGTTCTTAGGTCTAACATGTTATATAGTCATAAACAACTTCAACAACTACAATTTCCTTCAATATATAACATGTGACGACTTATACTTATAATCAACTTGAATTGTAATCTTAAGGCTAAACATACTAGTTTCGGATTAGGGTTCCAATAGCCAATATACTTATCAAACTTCATAATATAAACATCTCATGCTTGCTAATATCCATAGCTACTGACAATAAGTAATCTTAATTACTAAAACGACAAGAATTATACCTTTACAAGCCCTTAAAATTTCCAAGATTCAAAGTCGCTCCTTAGCAACTTTAGCTCCTCCTTCCGACATTCCAATCCACTCTAAGCAACCTTTAGAAGCCTATGAAGAACTCATCTTCAAGTTCCAACTTCAAAGTTGAAGAACTCCCTAGGTTTTCGCCTTGCGACTAACGTGAAAACGCCGTTTTTCCGAAATCTTTCTATTGAGATATCCTTACAATACCCTTAGGGACCTTGGGTTAAAGTCTTGTGAATAAAGAACCAAAATTGCAAATTTTTCTTGTGGCTATAAGGGCAAAGCCGAGAGCCTCCATAAGAGCTCCTAAATTTTTTCTCAAATTATTCTAAGTGTGAAGACTTGTCTTGCACTAGTGTGCTTATAAAACACAATGGATGGCTTAGATAATAACACTTGTTAGGTTTTGGATGAAGGAGATCAAGCCAAGTGGCTCTTGACTTGGTCAACAATGTCAAGCTCTTAATTAGCAAGACTTTGTCATCTACACATTAGTCAAATGACCATTTTACCCTTGCTTCAATTTCGTCCAAGACCAATGTGGGGGGTGCCACGTGTCGCCCTCCCATTCGTCCATAAAATTCTGTAACCCTCGTGGGGCCCACAAAACGTAAAATTCCTCGGGTGGGCCCCACGTGACCAAATCCGTTAAAATAAATTTCCATAATGATAATAAGTTCCATACTCTTCAATTAATGCATTTTGAGAATCCAATTCTCCTCAACGAACATTTCTCCTTTCCGACGTTCGGAAGATTTTCCGTCGGAAAAACAATTCTTCCTTTCGTACCAATTTCAAGTCTTGAGTTCCTTACGTACATTCTCTTAAAAATGTCCTGGAGTTACGGGGTGTAACATTCTTCCCCCCTTAGAAACATTCGTCCTCGAATGTTCTTGCGGAGTCCAATCTAATTAGATAGCGACATAGTCTCCTTTTACAACAACCTTCATACAACATATGCCACCCATGGCCACACAACAATACTTATACTAAGATGTCAACCTTGGCGCTCACGAAGCCAACTAGTCCATACTCATAATGACCTCAAAATCTGTCGTAATCATCTCTACTAGGTCTACTAGGGTCTGACGACTGTATCATCACCGGGAAAACCTCGTATTCTCTCTCAGCTACCACCCCAAACACCCTTTTAAACAATATAAGGCCATTTCTGGCTCTCACAACCTGGTTCCGGTGGAACGTGTCCACGAACCCGTAAAACAATTAACTAGACTTGGGCCTTGCACCCTCGTGACCCTGTCACATAGCGGAACTACTCCCAACTGATCCCACTCTATTTCAGGCTATGAGGCGACCCGTAACAGGTCCTCAACCCGTGTCCACATGTGACGCGCCCGTGGCATCCTACCTCACTGTCGGCGTACACATATACAACATATATATATATATATATATATATATATATAACGTGGCCGCATGCCCCGGAATCCCTCATCGTATAAGCATGGCCATAACGTGCCCTCGGCATCCCTCATCGTAGGTGCTGGTCTTCGTAGGAGCTAGCCCGTGGAGTAATAATATAACATGCCCGGAATCCTCATCGTGGGTACATGTCTTCAGGGAGCTAGCCCGTGGAGTAATAATCGTACATAGCATGGTCGCGTGCCGGAATCCTCATCGTATAAGCGTGGCCATGGGTAATAAAACAAATCCGAATCTAACGCCTCACAGTCACGTGCCGGAATCCCACATCGTATAAGCGTGTCCAAGGATCAATCATAATGGAAGCATACGTGGAATCCCATCATCAGCCGATGCGTCCAAGTAAACTTACAACAAGGCATAGGCCTCCAACCGAGTCACGACAACGTAAACATATAATACTTGCACTCAAAGCTATCACAAGCAAACATAGGCAAGTTCATTAAACCTTTAGACTTCCATTTTTATAAACTCATGGCACTTTCGTTTCACACATGGGCTGACTCTACTAGACACGGTCTGTAGACACTTTCCGAGGACTAACTGCTCTGATACCACTTTTGTCACGACCCGACCCCGGGCCGCGACTAGTGCCCTACCTGGGCACCCTTCTAATCATACAATACCAAAATAACTGCGGAAAATAAGTAACACACATTTTTTTTTTCTTTTAAAACCAAGGTAAAGCCGATAAGGCTGTCATACTATAAATCGCCCAAAAAGGGCTTACACTATCCAAAAATGTAATTACAACTCTAACCAGTCCAGCCCACATGTGAATACAGACCTCTAAGATTTGGACCAATACTATGACGGGACAAGGCCCCGCCGTACCCCTGAATATACATAGCCATGACGACAAGCTCCGGAACATTGGAGCCATCTCAAAATGCTGAACCAGGATCATAAGCTCGCGGATCCACAACTGTATACCAACACCTGCGGACATGAGCGGCCCAAAGGGGTCGATTACAACAGTGCGAATATGGAGCGAAACAAAGTCTGATGGCGATCATAACCGTACAAAAGAATGACAGGGGCAAGTATAAAAAGTACATACCAGATCCTGCCGTGTCATTACCACTCGTGAACTTAATTGCACATCATTATCTTTTCCATTCCATTAATAATTATAGCCAAATCTTACGTACATACTTAGGAGAAATCATTAAGTTCATTACCATATAACTTACTTATCTTTCATAACATAATTCGGCCCTTTATGGAGGGGCGCATATACTACCCGGCCCAATCTGGGACGCGATCAAATCACACAAATATCAAAGCGTGCCCGTGGAATCCCCCATCACTGCCGACAGTCATAAGTGTAACATATAACCATGTGACGCGCCCGTGGCATCCTACCTCACTGTCGGCGTACACATACACAATACATATATATATCTCCTGCCCGTGGAATCCCACATCACTGCCGACAGCCGTAGGTGTAACATATAACCATGTGACGCGCCCGTGGCATCCTACCTCACTGTCGGCGTACACATATACAACATATATATATATATATATATATATATATAACGTGGCCGCATGCCCCGGAATCCCTCATCGTATAAGCATGGCCATAACGTGCCCTCGGCATCCCTCATCGTAGGTGCAGGTCTTCATGGGGAGCTAGCCCATGGAGTAATAATATAACATGCCCCCGGAATCCCTCATCGTGGGTACATGTCTTCATGGGGAGCTAGCCCATGGAGTAATAATCGTACATAGCATGGTCGCATGCCCCGGAATCCCTCATCGTATAAGCATGGCCATGGGTAATAAAACAAATCCGGGAATCTAACCCGCCTCCTGGTCACATGCCCCGGAATCCCACATCGTATAAGCATGTCCAAGGATCAATCATAATGGAAGCATACCGTGGAATCCCACATCACTGTCGGTACGTCCAAGTAAACTTACAACAAGACAGTCGGCCCTCCAACTGAGAGTCACGACAACGTAAACATATAATACTTGCACTCAAAGCTATCACAAGCAAACATAGGCATGTTTGCCGGCGCCGCGGCGCTTCCACTTCCGAAAAGTTCTAGCATTCCGGCGCCGCGGCCCTGCGTCGTGGCGCGTACTGTACCCGAAAAGCTGCTGCTTTGCTCGATCGCACTCCTAACTTGAAACTTCCCTAACTTTTGACTCCGATGTCCTATCGATGAACGGTTTGTTGCGTTGGGATCTAGATTTAACGGACTACTCACTAGGCTTTTTAAACACCTCGAAATTCTTAACAACTGGGGTACAACACTCCAAGGTAGACTCCAAATCCATCCAACACATGTTTGTCCACTTATCTTTCCACTTTCAAATCTTATATTCCTTGGTATGTTCTTATCTTAACTTCTTGAATTTACGGGGTGTAACATTCTCCCCCCCTTAGAAACATTCGTCCCGAATGTTCCTTCTAAGTCTCCAAAACGCAGACGCCGGTATAGTCTTTACCACTGCACTTACAAAAGAATCAGTTATGCCACTCATGGACTTATCACCCGAATATACTCCCCGTACTATGTACTCCGACAAGGATCACTGCAACATCTTTTACTCTAGCTGGCCTTACCTCTAAGGTCTCGATTGTTATAAATTCTAAAGTTCAAAATTTTTCTCATCCCCAGACTTACCCTTTTCACTAACCAGGATTCCAAATCACATTCTAACACAAAGTTATCTGAACATAACACTTAGCACATCACATAACATCAATGCATACTAGTCTCTAGAGGGTTAAGAATATACCTGTAACTATTTCTTCACTTCCCCTTTTTGTCGTTCTACTCATGTTCCTTCCCTGCACGGCGCACAAAAGGAGGAGATGAATCAGCCACTGATCCCGAAGGCTGAGTCTCTACATCCGCGCTACCTCTGGTTGGACAATTTCTCGCAAAATGGCCCTGCTGGCCGCATGCAAAACAAACTCCCATTCCAGCACGACACTCCCCATCATGGAGCCTGCCACAACGGCCACAACGAGGTAGGGGTGGTCCCATCTGACTAACGTCCCTGCTCCCCCAAAAACCTGAAACCTTGGAGCCCTGACCTGCTCCGGAATCTCCCGAACGTCCTGAAGACTGTGGTGGAGCACTCCGTACTGGCGGAGGCGCATAACTAGTCTGCTGCTGAGGCTGTCTGCCTCTAAGGTCACCAAAGGACC
This sequence comes from Przewalskia tangutica, assembly GCA_029844215.1. NCBI lineage: Eukaryota > Viridiplantae > Streptophyta > Magnoliopsida > Solanales > Solanaceae > Przewalskia > Przewalskia tangutica. The sequence goes on from CM056719.1 coordinate 123,506,608, forward strand.
CTGCTGCCACAGCCTGCCTGCTGATCTTGGTTAATTGTCGAACTCTACGCTCGCCGATGGAGCGCGCATAGGCCTGGATGCGGGCAATGTCCATGCCCGGCTGAAGAGCTACTGCTGTGCATCCCTCCGCTAAATAATCATCGAGTCCGGTGACATAACGGTGCACTCTATCCTCCATATCGGCCACCAGAGCGGGGACATACCGAGCCAATGAGTCAAACTCTACATTGTACTCTGATCAGGCGCCTCTTTGTCTCGTCAAAAATTTGTCGGCGTGTCCTCTCATCTGGAGGCAAGAAATGGCCAAGGAAAGCCTCGAGAACTTCGCCCAACTAGTGGAGGTGCATGCTCCCGGGACAGCTCACGAATCAAACGATCGGCTGCAGATCACGCGGCCGATGCGAACCTAAGACCACCGACTCGGTCTCGAAGCCTTGATCACTCTCGTGATCCGCAGAATGGCGTCGGATGAATTCTGCGGATCATCCTCGTGCCTCGACCGTAGAACTTCGGGTGGGATGACTCGAGAAAATCCCGTAGTCTCAAACTATCGACCTCGGGTGAACTATGGGTGCTACGTCTGCACTGCTGCGTCAGTCTATCGCCGTGCTCGCCACGATCTGGCCAATAGTGGGCCATCTCTCGTAACCCATCTCTCTGCTCCAGGTGTGGAACCGAGGCTCAGTGTCGTGGTCTCGGTGAGACATTTGCTCTACTCGCGACTCCTCTGCTGCCTTGCCGCCACGGGCTCTGGTTGCCTTGCGTGGAGGCATCACGGTATACAAAGAATACGTCGGAGGAGTCCAACTTATAACACCGCTCTAAGGCACGATCTCAGAGTGAGAAGAATGGAAACCAATCCTAAATATCCTGTAGCCTCCTGATTATAGATGTGGTGCACAACACACCGATAATCAAGACTCTACTAGATACGGTCTGTAGACACTTTCCGAGGACTAACTGCTCTGATACCACTTTTGTCACGACCCGACCTCGGGCCCGTGACTGGTGTCTTACCCCGGGCACCCTAGTGATACAACATCAGAGAAAAACCAGCGGAAATAAAAACTCATGAAAGAAAACAGTGAAATAAGAAAACAGGCTAACCCACCGGTTACCTTTTTGTACATAAATTAAAACTTGAACAGTTACATCCTTACAAACTCTGCCCACAACAGTGCTACAGACCTCTAAGAATTTTAAAACCATAATGACGGGACAGGGCCCCTCCATGCCCCTGAATGTACAAAAGTCTACTACTTCAGGGAACCGTACCACAGGACAAGCTTCCGGAGATATGGAGCTTTCCGAGAACTGAACAGCGGTCCTAAGAGTGCGGATCAGCAAGCTATGTACCTCAACTGCGGCATGAACGGCCCGAAGGAGGTCGATCTGGCAATTGCAGTATGTGGCGAAAAATCAGTAAATGAAATCATAATAGTCTATATAAAGCGGGAGACATGTATGATAACCAAACTACGATTACCACAACATATAGCGATCATGTCGAGAGGACTCATGCGGTGAAATCATCACTCAAATACAACCTGAATTTAACGCGCGATGGCACGTGCCCCGGCGTCTCACTCGGTATAAGCGTGGCCCTGGAACCGTCTAGTGGGCCCGTACGTGGACCATCCAACGTGTCGGTATGCCCAAAGGAGATAACAAGATAACAATCCTATGGAGCATACGTGGGCGCCAACGTGTCGGTATGTCCAAACAACTAACAAGATAACACTCACTATGGAAGCATACTCGTGGGCTACCCAACGTGTCAGTATGTCCAAACAAATACAAGATAATACTCACTGTGGACGCATACTCGTGGGCTACCCAACGTGTCAGTATGTCCAACCAAATAACAAGATAATACTCACAATGGAAGCATACGTGGGCTACCCGCGTGTCGGTATGTCGAGAGGATCGATATAGTGGAAGCATACGTGGGCTACCCAACGTGTCGGTATGTCCATCAATCAACGGATAGTCGGCCCTCGTGAGAGACGGTGGCACACAATCAAACACTTGTACAACAAAGGCTATCTCAACCAAACATAGGTAAGTTACACACAACTCAAGGTACTTTAAACAACTTAACACAACGTCAAGTATACCAAAAAACCCAGTATCTAACCCCTAAGATCAAGGTACTTGTCACCCGATCCGGGCGTGAATGGTGCCCTACAGGCACCCTACCTTAACCACTAAGTAAGCTGCGAAATGAAATAACACCTCTTTTTTTCTTTAAAACCAATAAATGCGTGCAAGGCAAAGCCGAAAGCTGCCGTGTAATATACATAATAAAATACACTACATGTACGTGAGTCCAATCCACATATGAATACGGACCTCTAAGAGTTTAATCGAAATATGACGACAAGGCCACGCCGTACCCAAGCCTACAAAGCACATCTTGAAGGATATATACCAAAAGATAACCTCGCGGACAGAGGAGCTATCCAAAACTACGGCGGTCCTACACTGCCGATCACAAGCTGCGTACCTAAACATGCGGCGTGAGCGGCCGCGAAGGAGTCGATCGAAGAATGTACCAAGTATGTGAGCGATGAAATCGTAATGAAATCATAACGATCTAAACAAAGCGGGAGACATGTATGATAGCCAACCTACGATACATAACACATAAGCGATCATATCAAGTCGGGGGGCCGAGGCCGCCAAAGTCACTACTCAAATATAACTATGGGTCTCACGCCCATAATATCAATCATGCGTGGAATCCTTGCTCGCTGGCGATCCATGATGTAATAACACCAATAAGGATACATGAACACCAAGTCCCACCGTGTCCTAAATACCACGTGGTCTCATGCCCTAATCCCACATCATAAAAGCATGACCATAGGGTAACACAAACAAATACTGGGACATATATGATAATCAAATTACAACACATTGTGCCTTACTAACAATGAGAGTAAACGATGAGTATCCTTACAATATAAAATAGGAAGCTCATGATCAAAAGCAGACCATCCGCGCGCGATATCATTTAGCCATCCTACTCTTGGGACTATTTCACCCGCATGGGGCGCGTGGACCCGCGTGAGGTATTCCTCGCATGGGACTATTTCACCCGCGTAAGCCCCACGGACTCGCGTAGGTATTCTCGCATAAGGTCGGACGCCGCTTGGGACTATTTCACCCGCATAAGTCCTTACGGACCCGCATGAGGTATTCCTCGCATCGTGGGTAGCAATTCCACGGAATATCCAAATGCCACAAACCTGGGGAATGACCCCAAAACGACTGATATACCAATAGCACACAACCGGCTATTTCCAGCGCACATAGGCAATTCTCAACTAATCAGGCCAAGTACTTATCAAGGCACACATGGAAATAATTCTCAATTAACCAAGCCAAAGTACTTATCAAGGCACACATGGAAATAATTCTCAATTAACCAAGCCAAAGTACTTATCAAGGCACACATAGAATAATTCTCATTTGACAAGCCAAAGTACTTATCAGGGCACAAATAGAATAATTCTCATTTAACAAGCCAAAGTACTTATCAGGGCACAAATAGAATAATTCTCATTTAACAAGCCAAAGTACTTATCCGGGCACAAATAGAATAATTCTCATTTAACAAGCCAAAGTACTTATCAAGGCACTCTTAGACAAATTCTCAATTTATCAAGCCAAAGTACTAATCAAGGCACTTAGACAAATTCTCAATTTATCAAGCCAAAGTACTTATCAAGGCATCACAGAATTATTCTCAATTAAATAGGCCAAAGTACTACGTCGTACATTCTTTTCAAAAGACTCCTTTTATGTAAAATCCCAAGATACTAACACGTAGGATCAGGCGTGTCTATTCTTCAAAGTAAGTTACTATACTTTTTTTTGAAACTCATTTCAAAGCTTGAAACCAAGTAACTTCAAATTTTCACAAACTAGGCAACTTATGCCCTTTAATCAAAATAGACAACTTTCTAAACCTTCCATAAAGCCGTTATAACCAACTTCCCATAAAGCCGTTATAACCCTTTATGGTTTTAGACATATCCATTCCTTTTTATAACCAAGAGACTTATACTTTTAAAACCAAGTATCACATACTTACAAATCAAGTTCTTAACTTTCAAAATACTTCAAGTCTCTTAACATTTAGAAAACAAGTTTCTTCTACTTTTAAACCTCAAGTAACTCACACCTTTAAAACAAGTTACTTCTCTTAAATCATGTCATTTCTCCTCTCTTAAAACAATTAAGAAAATCACTCCTTTAACTCCCCTAAAGTCATTATAATGACCTTTAGGATTTTGGGACTAAGGCACTAGCCCAAAAGATTTGGAAACCACTTCCTTTTCAAAACTCTATGTACTTTAAGTAAAATACTTTCACTTTTAAGAATCCAAACTTCACTAAGAAAATGGATTTTACAACTTACAATTTAAACATCAAAGTACAATCAAGGAAGTACATAGAACAAATTCTATTCTAGGCAATCCAAATACAACCAAGGAATGGATCATTTAAGGAGTAGAACATACTTTCTTAATCTTAAGGAATCATGCTAGAAGAGGAGATAGTTCACATACCTTTTCGGCTAATATCCACAAGCTAAGCCGAATACGCCGTATGTAGAAGTGTCAACCTATAATGGTCACAACAAGACTATCAACTTCTAGCCTCTAACGTAGAATAATACTAAGTATACGGTCTCTAATTCTACGGAAAATCGGGCAGCACTTCCTTTGTTTCTACTCACTTTGCCACCTTTTTCAAGGCCGAATACAATAACCAACACGCCACATTTAAGGCTCCAAACAACAACCAAACAAAGGGGATTACACGCCTTACCATACGTGTAAAATTCCGCCCCACAATTCATACCAAATAGTATAATACTTCACTAGCCATTCTCGGCCAACGTATAACCAATAACACTACGTCTTTTCCAATCCTTTCCTAATTCCAAGTTCTAAGGTCAACATGTTATTTAGTCATAAACAACTTCAACAACTACAATTTCCTCCTTTATAAAACATGTGACAACTTAACTAATAATCGACTTGAATTGAAATCTTAAAGCTAAACATGCTAGATTTCGGATTAGGGTTCCAATAGCCAATACACTAATCCAACAACATAATATATAACTCATGATTGCTAATATCCGTAGCTACAATTAATAAGCAATCTTAACTACTAAAACGACAAGATTATACCTTTATAAGCCCTTAAAAATTCCAAGACTCAAAGTCGCTCCTTAGCAAATTCTTAGCTCCTTTCCTTAGGTTCCAATCCGCTCCAAGCACTCCTTAGAGGCCTATGAAGAACCCATCTTCAAGTGCCAACTTCAAAGTTGAAGAACTCCTTTAGTTTCCGCCTTGCGACTAACGTGAAAACTCCGTTTTTCCGAAATCTTTCTATTGAGATAACCTTACAACACCCTTAGGAACATTGGGTTAAAGTCGTGTGGCTAATGGATCAAAATCACAAAATTTTTGTGTGGGAGAGGGCACTAACCCGAGAGCTTTTATTGTAGAACAACAATGTTTCTAATTTTTCTAAGTGTAAAAGACCTTGTCTTGCTACTAGTAGTATACTTATAACACAATGGAGGGCTTAGACTTAAGCAAATGTGAGGTTAGGATGAGTTTCACTTGGATCAAGCCTAGGTGGACAAGTTGACTTGTCAACAATATCAAGCTTAGAAGACTTATCATCTACATAGGTCAAATGACCATAACACCCTTGCAATATTTCGTCCAACATCATGGAGGGGGTGCCACGTGTCGCACTCTCATTCGTCCGTAAAATTCCGTAACCCTCGTGGGCCCCACAAAAATGTAAAATTCCTCGGGTGGGCCCCACGTGACCAAATCCGTAAAAATAAATTTCCATAGTGTTAATAAGTTTCATACTTTACAAATATTGTCTTTTGAGAATCCAATTCTCAACAACAAGCATTTTTCCTTTCCGACTTCTGGAAGATTTTCCGTCGGAAAAATAATTCTTCCTTTCGTACCGATTTCCAAGTCTTGATTCCTTACGTACATTCTCTTATACATGTCCTGGACTTACGGGGTGTAACAGTACTCCTACCTTTTATAACCAAGCCACTTATGTTTTTCCATCACAAAGAGTTCAATATTTGAAAACAAGTTACTTCTCTATTTCCAAAAAATCAAGTTACCATTCTAAATCCAATAATGAATCCATTTCTTTATTTTCCATAAAGTCGTTATAACTAACTTCCCATAAAGCTATTATAACACTTTATGTTTTAAAACAATACAAGACAAAACCATGCCTTTCTTTTAAAACAAAACACTTCCAATTCTTAAGTCTCTTTTCTTTTAGAAATCGAATTCCTTACTTTGGAATTTTTAAGAAGATCAAAACTTGATTTCAATAATTCTTATTAGAGCAGCCATGATCTAGGAAATGTAATACCATTTTGTCTTATCTTAGCTTCTATGCAGATGGAGGTTTCTACTGGTTTTAACATGATTAATTGTCATTACTTCTTTCCTTTATTAACGCTGCATTGGCTTGTTCGATTCTTATTCCCATTTCCGAAATTTATGTAACATTATTCTTTTAACAACCAAGTACTCATTTCTCACGAATGAGGTTTCACACTTTTCAACACCATTTAGGTCAATTATACGTCGAGCCTCTTATCTTTTGAAATCAACAAACCATCATTTTACCTACATAAAGTGGTTATAACAAACTTCTCATAAAGCCGTTATAACACTTTATGTTTTTAAACCAACCAATTATAACTATAAGCCCTTATGAGACCAAGAGGGCTTATTCTTTAACCACCGAGTACTTATTACTAACGAATAAGATCTTACTACTCTTCCAAACAATCAAGACCTTTACACTTCATATCAAGTCAAGGCACAACAAGGGAAATCAAATTTCTTTAACACACGTGCATCTACTGCACTATATATTTCACAAATAATCATGCTGAAGAGGATAGGAAGAATCACATACCTCGCGACGATTGTCGACAATAAGCAAAATGCTCCGATTTCTTTCCCCCCTTAAGTAGAATATGCTACCGTAGTACTTCAATCCTATAAGGGTCATAAAACGTCTATCAATCTCTAGCTTCGAACGTAGAATAACTAAGTGCACGGTCCCTACATTTTACGGAAAATCGGACAGCACTTCCTTGGTTTCTACTTACTATGCCACCTCCTTCAAGGCCGAATTCAATAACCAAACGCCACATTTAAGGCTCAACTAATTCAGCAAATACAAGGGGATTACATGCCTAACGATATGTGTAAAATTCCGCCCCACAATAATACAGAATAAACCAATAATTTCCATGCCATTCTTGGCCAACAATAAACCAATCCTAAACCCCTTTCCAATTCTTTCCAATACAAGTTCTTCGGTCTAACATGATATCTAGCCCTAGACATCTTCAACAACTACAATCCCCCTTTACAACATGTGATGTCTAAATTAGTAACCAAATTGAAGTTAAAATATTAAGGCTAACATGCCCATTTTCGGTTTCAACAAGACAACAAGATCCAAATCTATTCAAATATAACAGCCTCAGGCTCAATTCTAAACTACTAAAATATAACAGCCTCAGGCTCATTTCTAAACTACTAAAATATAATAAGCATTAAAACTTATTTCCAAGAGAAGGGGAAAACTTTTACCTTAAGGAATAGCCCACAAAAGCCCCTTTCCTCCACTTCTTTACCGTCAAATTCGTCCACCAGCGCTTCCCACAAGTTTACCCACATTTTTCCTTCTTGCCACCGCTCCAACAATTTCTCCTAAGGCAAGGTCTCTTCAAGCAAAACTAGAGAGAAAGGGAGAGGATTTCCTTGGGAGGGTTTTGAAATGAAATGGCCAAGTCTTCCAAGACTTGGCCCTAAAATAGGCTCCTTTCCTGGTCAAAAGGATGGGAGGGACACTTGTCACCCTCTCATAGGCTTGTAACACAATATCCACGATTTTACTTTATTCTGCGAAAAATCCGCCTCGGCGCATGGCCCTTCCACTTCGAAAAGTTCCAGCATTCCGCGCGCGACGCATTCGGCGCCCGTACAACCCGGACTCCCAAATCTGATCAGCGCGTACTGTACCTGAACTGGCTAGCTGCTTTGCTTTGCGCGCTCTAACTTGAAACTTCCCTAAATTTTGACTCCGATGTCCTATCGACGAACGGTTTGTTGCGTTGGGATCTAGATTTAACGGACTACTCACTAGGCTTTTTAAACACCTCGAAATTCTTAACAACTGGGGTACAACACTCCAAAGTAGACTCCAAATCCATCCAACACATGTTTGTCCACTTATCTTTCCACTTTCAAATCTTATATTCCTTGGTATGTTCTTATCTTAACTTCTTGAATTTACGGGGTGTAACAATAAGCCTCCGGAGAAACGGAGCTTCCCAAAACGCTGAACTGTGATCCTATGAGCGAGGATCGACGACTGGTGTACCTCTACCTGCGGCATGAGCGGCCCAGGAGGTCGATCTGACAATTGCAGTATGTGGCGTAAATCTTGAAATCAAATCATAACATTTTAAAACCAATTACAAATACGTACGAACAACCAATTTAACTGCACATAGTGCCACAACATAAACAAGAGCAAAATAGATATAACGTAACTGGTCTTTTCTAGGCCGCTAATGATCGAAGCAAGGCGATCGCCAATAGTATCATTATCGTGCCTAATCCTGGAACTCCGCGATCCGCATAGGTCACATGCACCGCGTGGTATTCCTCGCATCGGGGCGGCTAACGTGGCATCCTCTCGGACTCCCGATCCGCATAGTCCTGATCGCGTAGTCACCGCGGACCACGTGAGGCATTCTCGCGTCGGGATACACACCGGAATGATCAATCCTGGAACTCCCGCAGCTCCGCATAGTCACACAGACCGCATGAGGTATACCTCGCATCGAGGGTGGCAAGTCCTCGGCATCATAACAAGTCAAGGGGGTATGTGATATAATAGCAGTACAACGGGCTTATCGTTTAACAACGTAAGCACAACAAGAATAACCCCCTCACACAAACATCCCAAGACACTAACACACGTGGCATCGTAACATGTTTACTTATCAAACCATCTTACTACACTTTCCAAATCAATACAAGATTTTCATAAACAAATAAGTAAGTCGTTCCTTCTATCTTCCTTAAGTCGTTATACCTAACTTCTCATAAAGCTAGTATAACACTTAAGCTTTTAAAACCAAGTATTTCTTTTCTTTCAAAAATGATTCATAACTCTTTTGAAATACTTCAAGATTCTTATTATTTAAAACTCAAGTCAAAAGACATCAAAGTAAAACCAAAACAATTTCCATACCTTCTTTTTAAACCAACCTTAAGACAAAAGCATGCCTTCCTTTTTAAAACCAAGGCACTTTTTCCTTTAAAAGTCAAGTAGCAATATACTTTTTAAACCAAGTGTCTCACTCTTTTAAAAACAAGTAACCTATACCTTTAAATCAAGTTACTTCTCCTTTCCCAAAATCAAGTTGTTTATAAGTCAAGTTATCATTTTAAATCCAATGATAAAACCATTCTTATTTTCGAAATCAAGGTAACTTTATTCTTTAAAAGACCACACCCATTACTGAGTGAGGTTTTACTACTTTTTAACATAATTCAAGTCCTTAATATTTCATAAGAAGTCACTTAACTTTGGAATCAAGTCAAGGACACAAAAGGAAAATCAAATTCCTTTAAACACACGTGCGTCTACCGCACTAAATATATTTCACAAATATCATGCTAGAAGGGATAGGAAGAGGTTCACATACCTCGCGACGATTATCGACAATTAGCAAAACGCTCCACCGTACTATAACCTTGCTCGCCTTTTCCACCCTTCAAGTAGAATACGCTACTCGTAGTACTTCAACCTATAAAGGCCACAAAACGTCTATCAACCTTTAGATCTCTTCGTAGAATAATTCTAGATACAAGATTCCTTATTCTTACGGACAATTCGGCAGCACCTCCCCCCCCGCAACCACAAAAATCTCTTCTTTTATCGAGGCCTGCTACCAAGCCAACAATTCCAGGGGGGGTTACACGTCTAACCAGACGTGTACAATTCTACTCCACCATAATACTACAAGTCTACTGTAAATACAGTCCAATGTAAATACAGTTCAATTCTTTATACTGATTCTTCCAATATATCTTATACTCAATTATTAACTACTACAACATGTAATTTCCAATTCTGATAGGGGATAAAGATCATTACCTCGATAAGCCCAAAATTATCCAAGTTTATAAGTCGATCCTGAGCAACGTTTAGCTCCAAATCCTTACGCTCCAACCCGTTCCAAGCGACCCTTAGAAGTTTCTAACCAACTCCTCTTAACACTTCATCTAAGCTATGAAGATTTTCCTAGGGTTTCGTTTCTGACTATGGGAATAAATTAGTATTTCCGGGCTCTTATTTTGGGATTTTTTTGGAATACCACCAGGGATTTAGGCTAAAGTATTTGGAATAACAACAATAATTGAAGAATTATACTCAAGGTGGGGGGGGGGGTGTTTGGACGAGAACTCACTGGGGAGGGAGGAATTTTGCCTTGGAAACTTTCTAATGTGGATGAAATAAAGTCTTGCACACAAGGGTATTTATAGGAAATAAATGGACAAGATCTAGGCAAGTGGATGGTGAAGATTGGGTACATGTGTGTGGGTAGTTGGCCAACCATTTGTTCACCACAAAAATGGGACAAGTGGCCACCACAAAAATGGGCCACTTGTCCACCTAAAAGCGTCCACATCGCTTCTCCATTCGCCAACATGGCACAGGGGTGACACGTGTGCCCCTACTCGTCAAAATATTTCATCTTAGAAAATATTCGTAAAGCCAAAAATCCGAAAATAAAGTGGGCCCCACAAAACCGTAAATTTCCTCCCGTGGGCCCCACGTGACCAATTCCGGAAATAAAATTCCATAATTCTTAAATATTCCAAAAAGTCCGAATACCAAAACTGGGAATCCAATTCCCTTTAACGAACATTTTTCCTTCACAAAATCCGGAAACTTTTCCGTCGAAAAATCACATCTTTCTTCCTTTCCAATTTAAATGTCGTATTCTCGAACGTACGTCCTCATATACATACTCTGAAACTATGGGGTGTAACATAAAATGTTATACCCCGTATTTCCAGAGTATGTATGTAAGGGAATACGTACAAAAAGTTTAGCCTTAAAGTTTAGGCTTGGACGATTTTTTTTGGGCACAACTCACAAAACGAATAGTTTTCCGACGAAACATTTCCACAGCTTTCGTAGGGTAAATTCCGGCTATGCCATTTCTAATTTTTGCGGATTTTTCCGAGAGGCGAACCCTTTTGGACCTACGGGAGGGCGACACTTGTCACCCTCCAATTGATGGACTTGAAATCGTCCATTTGGACGAATTGGACTTGGTGTTGCACGTTTTTTGTGCCTTGGCACAAGTCAAGGATTAGGTAGGATATTTTGTGTGCGAGTTGCCCAAGGACACTTGCCCTAATCTTGGCCTTACACTTGCCTAGCACTTGGCTTAATCTTGGCCATTGGTTGGCCACTTCTTGACCAATAAATACCCCTCTTGAGATGAAGAGTTCTTCATCCACAAAGCTTCCAAGTCTAAAAATCCTCTCCTCTCCCTTTGTAGCCTTTTCGTCCAAACACCTCCCCCTCCCCTTGTGAAGGCCCTTGGCCGAATACCCCCCCCTCTAGCCTAAGTAGTTTGGCCGAGGCCCCCCCCTAGCCTAGCCAAAACCTACCCCCCCTCCCTTGGTAGAAAAGTTGCCTTCTAGTATTGTTATAATGCCCAAAATACCCTAGCCCAAATCCCTTAGTCCTTAGTAGAAGTTGTGAAGAACTTCTAAGGTTTCTTAGACTCTGGAGCGTACAACTTAGGAGCTAAACCTTGCTCAGGCGCGACTTTATCTAGGATATTATTGGGCTTACCGAGGTAACTAATCCTAACCCTCTTTTGAATTAGAGAATACATATTGTAGTAGTATAAGAATAAGTATTAGATACTTAGAAGAATATTGCAGAATAGAATTGAAATGTTATCACGATGAAGGGTTTAAAGAAGAATAATCAAACTGTACTTACATAGACTGTTTTCACGATGAACTTATATAGCTCACCGATGCGAAAGTCTTGCGATTTTCCGTAGGATATAAAATCCTCTGTTTAGAATGACCTTGAGTAGTCTTTGATAGATGTGCGTGACTATTATGGTGACTCTCTGCGCGACATACTCAACTTGGCGGTGGTTTTATTTGAGAAGGTATGTGATTCTTCCTAAAGCATGATATTTTACAATATATATATGTAATGCGGTAGACGTGCGTGTGTTAACTGAATAATAACTATGGCAATGTCTTTGACTTAAGCCTGAATAATATTTACGGCAATGCCTCACGGCTTAAGCCTGAATAACACTTACGGCAATGCCTCACGGCTTAAGCCTGAATAATAAAGAACTGAAAATATTTCAAAAGAATACTGAATCATTTTTAACAGAAGAGAACTAATTGGTTTTTAAAACAGAAACTTAAGAGTTATACTAGCTTTATGGGAAGTTAAGTATAACCACTTAAGAATAATAAAAGAAACAGTTTGCCTATGTGTTTATAACAGACTTATATTGAATTGTGAAAAGAATAATAAGATGGTTTGACAAGTAGACATGATATGATGCTATGTGTGTTAGTGTCTTGTAACGTTTGTATAAGAGAGTATTCTTGTTGTGCTTATGTTGTTTAAAGATAATTTGTTATGTTAAGTGTACTATCGCTCACCTCTTGACATATTACCGGGGGTTAAGCTGCCCTCCGATGCGGGGTAGACTCAGGCGGTCTGGGACCATGATTTGAGAATACCTTATGCGGGTCCAAGGGACCTATGCGGAGCTACGGGAGTTCCAGGTTAGTGATGCGGGGTTATACCTCATGCGGTCTATGTGGCCATGCGGACTACGAGTCGGGGCGATGCAGGAGTAGCTACCATCGATGCGGGGTTATGTACCTATGCGGGCCTATGTGAGTGGCCTATGCGGACTCTGAGAGTCCGTGAGTTAGGCTTGCATGGTGATACTACGGGCAATTGGCCTGCTTGATCATTCGCGACCTAGAAAAGACCATTACGATTTACCTATTGTTGCTCTTGTTTATGATGTGGCACTATGCGGTCCTCGTTGTTTCATACATACTTGCAAAACTGATTTTAAAATGATATGTTTTCATTTAAGTATTTCTGATTTCATATACTTAGTACTGTTGTCTTGACCTCCTTGAGGCTGCGTTCATGCCGCAGTAAGAAGCAGCAGTGCTAGATCCACATTCTTAGGATCTTTACGTTGGTGTCGGGAGCTCCATCCTTTCCGGAGGCTCTACTTTTGGGTATGATCTCCTGTTGTAGATAGTTTTATCTGATCGAGGGTATGGCGGGGCCCTGTCCCGCCATAGTTGTATATTTCCTTAGAGGTCTGTAGTCATGTTGTACAGTATCGGATGTAATTGCTAAAACCATGTTTATATATATATGCCGAAAGGCGACGTTTTCTCACATAAACTGTGTCTTATTTTATAAACTGTTTCATGTCTTGTTTTATATTTTCGCTGATTACTCTGATGTATGACTACTTGGGTGCCCCGGTAAGGCACCAGTCACGGGCCCCGGAATGGGTCGTGACAAAAGTGGTATCAGAGCAGTTAATCCTCGGAAAGTGTCTACAGACCGTATCTAGTAGAGTCTTGATTATCGGTGTGTTGTGCACTACACCAATAATCAGGAGGCTATAAGATATTTAGGATTGGTTTCCATTCTTCTCACTCTGAGATCGTGCGTTAGAGCTGTGTTAAAGTTGGACCCCTCTAACGTATTCCTTTTATGCTGATTATGCCTCACGTAAAGGCAACCGGGCCCCGAGAAGGGCAAGGCAGGAGGCGCCGATCGAACAAAGAGTTACGAGGGCTCGAGCCGATCTATACCGCAGACGGCGAGTTCTATGACGCCGCCCGGCCAGCGAACCACAGTACCCACACCTCGTCCCACACGGCTGGGCGGAGGAGTTAGGGTCTGAGAGATAACCCGACTATTGGCTAGAGTTGTGGCGAATCGAGGATAAGTGAATCGCGATTCGATTCAGCTCGGCTCGGTCGCGCGTGGTGCACCGAAGGCGAATAGTTTGAGGCTACGAGATTTCTTGAGTTGTAGCCCGCCCGAGTTTTACTGGTGGCGGAGGATGATCCGCAGGAGTTCATCCGTCGCCTCTGAAGGATCATGCGGGTGATCAAGGCCTCGAGAGCAGTATGTGACCTTCGATTCGCGTAATTTGCGTGATCTGCGATCGATTGGTTTGATTCATGGGAGTTATCCGGGAGAGCAGCGTCCCATTTACTTGGGATGAGTTCTCGGAGGTTTTCTCGCTCACTTCTTGCCTCACGGATGAGGAGGCGCGGTGATAGATTTTTACTCTGCGAGGCGGAGAGGAGGCCTTGTCGGGAGTACAATGTCGAGTTTGATTCATTGGCTCGATATGTCCCGGCGTTGGTAGCTAATATGGAGGATAGGGTGCACCGCTACGTCACGGGCTAGATGACTATATGGCGAGTCGTGTGCGGTGTTTCTCTTCAGGGTATGGACATTACCGCATGCGAGCTCATGCTCTTGGATGTGAGGCGTAGAGACGCCGGGTTGTGACGGCAGCGAGAAGACCGGACGGCGAGTCTTTTGGTGGCTATCGTGGTGGCGGCCTCGGCGATCTAGGTACACGGCCGGCTCGAGCACTCTGCCGTCGTCCTCGGCCACGGCCGGAGATATTCGAGGCGAACCGGGGCCCGGGACTTCATACATCCAGAGCGGCGAGGTTACGGCGATCGGGACCACCACGTGTGGCCGTCACGGTAGATCCCAACCGGGAGTTGTGGTGCTACGGAGTTTGTTTGATTGTGGCGGCGGGTCACTATGCGGCTTGTCAGGCCAAGGCGATCTTGATGGTAAAGTCGGCCTACGAGTTCTTTCGCCGGTCTTCATCCCAGCGATTACTGCCACAGGGCAAGGTACTCACGGACCAGCGAGCGGCGAGTCGTGGCGCGGGTCCCGATTCTAGCGGTCCTCGAGAACCGCATTTATGCTTTGTCGGTAAGCGACAGATCGGGAGGCCTCACCGATGTCGTCACGGTACCTCGGTTTCGGGTTTGATGTGTATGCTTTGATAGATCCGGTTCTACTCTGTCTATATATCTCCCTTGTTGCTAGTAGGATAGGGATAGAGCACGAGTCCATAGACCGCTTCGAGGTAGCTACGCCGATGGGTGATTCGGTGGTAGCTCGGCGGGTATATAGAGCTTGTCTGTGACCATTCTGATCGTCGGACCTGGCCGACTTGATAGAGTTGGAGATGATTGACTTGACGTGATCATGGGGATGGATTGGCTAGCTTCTTGCTACGCCAATGTAGACTGAGAGAGAGAGTAGTGCGGTTCAGTTTCTGAGGGCGGTTGTTGAGTGGGAGGAGCACGGTATCGTAGAGGTAGGTTTATTTCCTACCTCGAGGCTAGGAAGATGGTGCGAAGGGTATATCTACCATCGTTCGGGTGTTTGATCTGAAGTTGCGGTACAGATTTTGATCGGTTCAGTGGTCGAGAATTCCCAGACGTGTTTCAGACGACCTCGGGTATCCTCCCGAGAGGAGATCGAGTTTTGTATAGATGTGTTGCGGACACTCGGCTATTCCATTCGCCATCTGGAATGACACTGCCCGAGTTGAGAGATTTGAAGGACCGGTGAGAGATTTCTTTGGAGAAGGGTTTTATCGACCTAGTGTTTCTCCGCAGAAGCGCCGTATTGTTCGTGAAGAAGAAGGGCGGGGCCAGCTGCGCATGTGTTGACTACGACGGTGAACAAGGTGACCATTAAACGAATACCCCCTTCCCGGGATTGATGATTTGTTCGACCGATTGCGAGGGCACGAGATGTTTCTCAAGATTGATCTACGGTCGGGCTATCATCAGTGCGAGTCGAGAGAGGTGGATGTCCCTAGATCGCATTCGGACGATGCGGGCATTATGAGTTGAGTCATGTCTTTTGGGTTGACCAATGCTCGTGGTATTCATGGATTTGATGAACCGAGTATTCAAACCATTTTTGGACACGTTTGTGATAGTGTTTATTGATGATATCTTGGTTTATTCGCTCGGAGCGAGGCATGCGGAGCATTTGAGGCGATCTTGTGATTCTCCAGACAGCGATTATGCGCCAAGTTTTCCAAATGTGAGTTTTGGTTGACTTGATGGCGTTTCTTGGGCATATTATGGGGTGATGGCATTCGAGTGGATCTGGCGAATCTGGCGATCGAGGACTTGGCCTGAACCTCTTACTCCGGCGAGGTTCGCGATTTACGGGCCTTGCGAGGATATTATCGGCGGTTCGTGGAGAAGTTTGCTTATCTACGCACCATTGACTAGGTGACTCGAGCGACCAAGTTTGATGGTGATGCTTGTGGCGGGGTTTCGATTCTTTGAAAAGAGGCGGCCAGCCCGTTCTTACACTTCGGAGGTCCGGATGGTTATGCGTGTATTGTGATCGTCGGGCATCGGGTTGGGATGTGTATTGATGCAGCGTGGCGGGGTTATAGCATATGCGTCTCGGCGGTGAAGAAACACGAGGAACTACCCACCCATGATTTGGAGTTAGCGGTAGTGATTCACGCTTTGAAGATCTGGAGGCACTATTTGTATGGGGTTCACGTGGATATTTATACAGACCACAAGAGCCTCGGTATATCTTCACGGAGGAGCTGAACTTACGGCGAGACGGTGGTTAGAGTTGCTTAAGGATTACGATGTTGATATCCTGTACCACGGGAAGGCGATGTAGTGGCGGATGCTCTTAGTCGTAGGTCGATGGGAGCCTATCGGATGTGCGGCTAGAGAGGAGGACATGGTTCGTGATTTGCATCGATTAGCGAGCCTTGGTGTCCGTTTGATTGATTACGATAGCGGTGGGGTTAGAGTTCGTGAGGTTGCGAGTCTTCCATCGTTGAGGAGGTGAAGAGGCAACAATTCGAGGATCCGGCTTTGATTCGATATCACGATCTGACTCTTCGTGAGGCAAGGGTCGCACGAGGTAGCACGATGGGGTGCTAAGGTCCGAGGCGGGTTGTGTGTTCGGATGTTTGAGGACTTGTGAGTTCTTGGGGAAGCACACGCGCGCGTTACTCTATCCATCCGGTCGACCAAGATGTACCACACGACCTTAGATCTGTGTATTGGTGGGATGGCTTGAAGAGGGCGTTGCGAGTTCGTAGCTCGGTGCGTGTTGTCGGCGGTGAAGGTAGAGCACGGAGGCTGCTGGTTTGTTGCGACGATTGAGATCCCGACACGGAAGTGGGAGGTAATCAACATGGACTTCATCACGGGATTACCTCGCACTCGGAGGAGACATGATTCTATATGGGTTATCGTCGGCGGTGTGAAATCAGCCCACTTTCTTCCGTCGGGGCGACTTTTCGGTGAGGATTATGCGGACTTTACATCAGAGATCGTCGGTGCATGAGTCCTACTCGATCATATCGCAGACAGAGCCCGGTTTATGGCTAACTTGGAGGTCCTTCGAGAGAGGTTTAGGGGCGAGTGAGCACGAATCGCATTCCATCCACGAGCAGAGCGGACGGGCGGCGCACTATCCAGACTCTTGAGGATATGCTGCGAGTCTGTGTTATCGACTTCAGGGGTAGCTGGGAGGATCATTTGCCTCTAGTTGAGTTCGCGTACAATAATAGCTACCACTCCAGTCTTCAGATGGCGCGCATGAGGCCTTGTATGGGAGGAAGTGCGGATCGCCTATAGGTTGGTTCGATGTGGGCGAGTGCGGCTAGTGGGACGGATTTGGTGCAACAGCGGTGGATAAGGTGAAGCTTATCCGAGGCGGCTATTAACAACTCGAGTCGGCCAAGTCGTATGCAGATCATCGTCGTCGACATCTTGAGTTCGAGGTTCATGATTGGGTTTTCCTAAAGGTGTCACCCATGAAGGGTGTGATGAGATTCGGGAAGAAGGAAACTCAGCCCTAGGTACATTGGGCGTTTGATTGTCGCGAGGTAGGCAAGGTTGCCTACGAGTTGGATCTGCCGTCCGATCTGGAGGCGGTGCATCCGGTTTTCACGTATCTATCTTTGAGAAATGTATCGGGGATCCATCTAAGGTACACCGATTGACGATGTCGGTGTGATCGGGTTATCGTATGAGAGATTCCATAGCGATAGTCGATCGTCGAGTTAGGCGTCTGCGGACGAGGATGTGGCTTCCGTCAAAGTCTTGTGGCGGAACGAGCTTAGGGAGGAGATGACGTGGGAAGCTGAGGAGGACATGAGGCGGAGGTATCCTCACCTATTCCCCACACCTCCAGGTAATTCACTTTCCTACTTGTAAATTTCCGTTATCATTTTTGCCTAAGTGTTGTTTTATGGCCGTGTGTGGCTTTTGCAAACTGTTAAGTTATGAAGAACCTTATCGTTATCTGTCTTGGGAAGGAACATTCGGGACGAATGTTTCTAAGGAGGGGAGAATGTTATACCCCGTATTTCCAGAGTATGTACGTAAGGGAATACGTACAAAAAGTTTAGCCTTAAAGTTTAGGCTTGGACGATTTTTTTGGGCACAACTCACAAAACGAATAGTTTTCCGACGAAACGTTTCCACAGCTTTCGTAGGGTAAATTCCGGCTATGCCATTTCTAATTTTTGCGGATTTTTCCGAGAGACGAAACATTTTGGACCAACGGGAGGGCGACACTTGTCACCCTCCAATTGATGGACTTGAAATCGTCCATTTGGACGAATTGGACTTGGTGTTGCACGTTTTTTGTGCCTTGGCACAAGTCAAGGATTAGGTAGGATATTTTGTGTGCAAGTTGGCCAAGGACACTTGCCCTAATCTTGGCCTTACACTTGCCTAGCACTTGGCTTAATCTTGGCCATTGGTTGGCCACTTCTTGACCTATAAATACCCCTCTTGAGATGAAGAGTTCTTCATCCACAAAGCTTCCAAGTCTAAAAATCCTCTCCTCTCCCTTTGTAGCCTTTTCGTCCAAACACCTCCCCCTCCCCTTGTGAAGGCCCTTGGCCGAATACCACTCTAGCCTAAGTAGTTTGCGAGGCCCCACAGCCTAGCCAAAACCTACCCCCTCCCTTGGTAGAAAAGTTGCCTTAGTATTGTTATAATGCCCAAAATACCCTAGCCCAAATCCCTTAGTCCTTAGTAGAAGTTGTGAAGAACTTCTAAGGTTTCTTGGAGCTACCGGAGCGTACAACTTAGGAGCTAAACCTTGCTCAGGCGCGACTTTATCTAGGATATTATTGGGCTTACCGAGGTAAATAATCCTAACCCTCTTTTGAATTAGAGAATACATATTGTAGTAGTATAAGAATAAGTATTAGATACTTAGAAGAATATTGCGAATAGAATTGAACTGTTATCACGATGAAGGGTTTAAAGAAGAATAATCAAATTGTACTTACATGAATTTGTTTTCACATGAGACTTATATAGCTCAGGGTAGGGAAGTCTTGCCCAATTTTCCGGAGGATATAAAATCCTCTGTTTAGAATGACCTTCAGAGTAGTCTTTGATAGATGTCTGTGACTATTATAGGCTGACTCTCTGCGCGCGACATACTCAACTTGGCAGGTGGTTTTCGCTGAGAAGGTATGTGATTCTTCCTAAAGCATGATATTTTACAATATATATGTAGTACGGTGAGCGTACATGTGTTAATGAATAATAACTATGGCAATGTCTTTGACTTAAGCTTGAATAATATTTCTGGCAATGCCTCACGGCTTAAGCTCGAATAACACTTTAATGATGCCTCACTTAAGCTTTGAATAATAAAGAATGAAAATATTTCAAAAGAATCTTGAATCATTTTTAATGTAAGAGAACTAATTGGTTTTTAAAACAGAAACTTAAGAGTTATACTAGCTTTATGGGAAGTTAAGTATAACCACTTAAGAATAATAAAAGAAACAGTTTGCCTATGTGTTTATAACAGACTTATATTGAATTGTGAGAAGAATAATAAGATGGTTTGATAAGTAGACATGATTTGATGCTATGTTTGTTAGTGTCTTTTAACGTTTGTTTAAGAGAGTATTCTTGTTGTGCTTATGTTGTTTAAAGATAATTTGTTATGTTAAGTGTACTATCGCTTCACCTCTTGACATATTAAGGGGTTAAGGCGCCTCCGTCTGGGGTAGACTCGAGCGATGCAGGACCATGATTCGAGAATACCTCATGCGGGTCCGGGACCTATGCGGAGCTACGGAGTTCGGGTTAGTGATGCGGGGTTATACCTCATGCGGTCTATGTGACCATGCGGACTACGAGTCGGGGCGATGCAGGAGTAGCTACCCTCGATGCGGGGTTATGTACCCTATGCGGGCCTATGTGAGTGGCCTATGCGGACTACGGAGTCGAGATTAGGCTTGCATGGTGATACTACGCAATTGGCCTGCTTGATCATTCGCGGCCTAGAAAAGACTGTTACGATTTACCTATTGTTGCTCTTGTTTATGATGTGGCACTATATGCGGTCCCTTGGTTGTTTCATACATACTTGCAAACTGATTTTAAAATGATATGTTTTCATTTAAGTATTTTCTGATTTCATATACTTAGTACTGTTATCGACCTCCTTGAGGCTGCGTTCATGCCGCAGTAAGAGCGGCAGTGCTAGATCCACATTCTTAGGATCTCTACGTTGGTGTCGTGAGCTCCATCCTTTCCGAGGCTCTACTTTTGGGTATGATCTCCTGTTGTAGATAGTTTTGTCTGATCGAGGGTATGGCGGGGCCTGTCGCCATAGTTGTATATTTCCTTAAGTGCGTAGTCATGTTGTGCAAGATGTCGGATGTAGCTTGCTAAAACCATGTTTATATATATATGCCGAAAGGCGACGTTTTCTCACATAAACTGTGTCTTATTTTATAAACTGTTTCATGTCTTGTTTTATATTTCCGCTGATTACTCTGATGTATGACTACTTGGGTGCCCCGGTAAGGCACCAGTCACGGGCCCCGGAATGGGTCGTGACATAAAACCCCAAGATACTAACACCCGTAGTATCAAGGCTTGTTTACATTTTACCTAAGTCACTACACTTTTAGAACTACATTTTTCGGCTTCTAAATCAAGTGACTTCTTTCCTTAAAACTTAAGCAATTGATGCTTTTAAATCCATTTGCCTTTCTTTATTTCAAAACATTTATCATTACTTAGAGTAAACCACTCTTTTAACTTTCCATAAAGCTATTATAACCCACTTCCCATAAAGTCGTTATACTAACTTTATACTTTAGGCAAATACATTCTTTTTATAACCAAGAGACTTATACTTTCGAAAACCAAGGATCATATACTTTCAAGTCTCTTATCTTTTAGAAATCAAGTTTCGTACTTTAGAGATCAAGTCTCATATCTTGAAAAATAAAGTCTCTTAACCTTTTTAAAATTCATAGTTCATAGTCTTAACACTTCATAACGTAAACTCTTTAAATTAAGCAACATATGCCTTATATGTGTGAATAGGTTATACTTGTTTATAATGATCTCATTAAAGCAGCCATGATCTAGAAAATGTAATACAATTTTGTCTTATCTTAGCTTCTATGCAGATGGAGAATTCTACTTGTTTTAATATAATTTATCGTCATTACATTTTCCTTTATTAACGCAATGGCTTGTTCGATACTTATTCTCATTAGGTGTAAGTAAATTAGCCAAGTCAACTTGGCTCCAAATACCTCCTAACGACTCTTACCAATATCCCCCATAAGACTTGGTAAGAACTTAGGATAACTTAGACATAATCCTTACGTAGAGTAAATCAACATACATACTTCTTAACTTCTAAGAGTAGAAGGAATCATGAAATAATACCACGTGTATATTGCATACATAGAATCATGTCTAAAGAAGGAAGAGGTTCACATACCTCGCGACGATTATCGACAAGTAGCAAAAAGCTCCAAAGTACTTCAACCTTGCTAGCTATTCCATCCTTCAAGTAGAATACGCTATACTTGGTACTTCAACCTAAAATGGCCACAATACGTCCATTAACCTCTTACTTCAAACGTAGAATATTCTAAGTGCTAAGTCACTAAATTCTACGGAAAATCGGACAGCACTTCCTTTGTTTCTACATACTTTGCCACCTTTTTCAAGGCTGAATACAAAAACCAAACATGCCACATTTAAGGCCCAACAATTCAGCTAACCAAAGGGGATTACACGCCTTAACAGGACGTGTAAAATTCTGCCCCACAAATTAATACGAAACTAGTTCCATAGTTAAAGCCATTCTCGGCTAACATAAACAACAACTCAAAGTCTTTTCCAATTCTTTTCCAATCCAAGTTCTTAGGTCTAACATGTTATATAGTCATAAACAACTTCAACAACTACAATTTCCTTCAATATATAACATGTGACGACTTATACTTATAATCAACTTGAATTGTAATCTTAAGGCTAAACATACTAGTTTCGGATTAGGGTTCCAATAGCCAATATACTTATCAAACTTCATAATATAAACATCTCATGCTTGCTAATATCCATAGCTACAACAATAAGTAATCTTAATTACTAAAACGACAAGAATTATACCTTTACAAGCCCTTAAAATTTCCAAGATTCAAAGTCGCTCCTTAGCAACTTTAGCTCCTCCTTCCGACATTCCAATCCACTCCAAGCAACCTTTAGAAGCCTATGAAGAACTCATCTTCAAGTTCCAACTTCAAAGTTGAAGAACTCCCTAGGTTTTCGCCTTGCGACTAACGTGAAAACGCCGTTTTTCCGAAATCTTTCTATTGAGATATCCTTACAATACCCTTAGGGACCTTGGGTTAAAGTCTTGTGAATAAAGAACCAAAATTGCAAATTTTTCTTGTGGCTATAAGGGCAAAGCCGAGAGCCTCCATAAGAGCTCCTAAAAATTTTCTCAAATTATTCTAAGTGTGAAGACTTGTCTTGCACTAGTGTGCTTATAAAAAACAATGGATGGCTTAGATAATAACACTTGTTAGGTTTTGGATGAAGGAGATCAAGCCAAGTGGCTCTTGACTTGGTCAACAATGTCAAGCTCTTAATTAGCAAGACTTTGTCATCTACACATTAGTCAAATGACCATTTTACCCTTGCCTCAATTTCGTCCAAGACCAATGTGGGGGGGGTGCCACGTGTCGCCCTCCCATTCGTCCATAAAATTCTGTAACCCTCGTGGGCCCCACAAAACGTAAAATTCCTCGGGTGGGCCCCACGTGACCAAATCCGTAAAAATAAATTTCCATAATGATAATAAGTTCAATACTCTTCAATTAATGCATTTTGAGAATCCAATTCTCCTCAACGAACATTTCTCCTTTCCGACGTTCAGAAGATTTTCCGTCGGAAAAACAATTCTTCCTTTCATACCAATTTCAAGTCTTGAGTTCCTTACGTACATTCTCTTAAACATGTCCTGGAGTTACGGGGTGTAACAGTAAGGTATAGTAGTTTGATGAATTATGCCGAATTTGGCACAATATTCCTATAATAGAGCTACATACTCTCCTCCTCTATCGCTACAAATTGCTTTAACTCATAGGATCAATTGGTTTTCAACCTCATCTTTATAGCGTTTAAAGGCATCAAATGCTTCGTCTTTACTTTTATGTAAGTAAAGGTAAAAATATCGTGTGCTATCCTCAATGAAGGTCACAAAGTACTTATTCCCCCCTCTATTTTGAGCAAACTTCAGATCACAAATGTTTGTGTGAATGAGTTCTAGAGGAGCGGTATCTCGTTCTACCAAATGGAAAGACGACTTGGTAAGTTTTTCCTCTACACATACCTCACATTTAGATTGAGGGTTTATAGCGTCAGATGGCAACAACTCCAACTTTTCCAATCGTTGAATTGATTGGTGGTTTACGTATCCTAATCTATGGTGCCATAGATTGGATGACTCAATCAAGTAAGAAGAAGCACTAGCATTTTCATTCATATTGCGGATTACAAACATGACGTTTAATTTAAAGAGGCATTCACAAGCGAATCCTCTTCCTACAAAGATTTCATTCTTAGTAATTACAAATTTTTCAAATTCGAACACTAGTCGAAATCCAGCATGCACTAGTACTGTTCCTGGATCAAATTTTTCCGGATGTCCGGAATATGCATCACATTCTTCAGCTTGAGATCCTTGCCAAAAGTCATCTTGAGCACCACTACGCCTTCTCCTAACATATATGAGAAGCATTTTTTCCCATATAAAGCTTTTTGTCGGCAACCGCAGTATAGGTGGAGAAAGCATTCTTGTCGGAGCATATATGACGGGTAGCAACTGTGTCTAACCACCATTGCTTGGGGTTCTCCACCAAGTTTACTTCTAGCACCACGGCTGAGAAGTCTTTAATCATGTCATTGAGATCTTTGTCTACAACGAAGTTAGCCTTGGCTTTCTTCTTGCCTTTTTCCTTGGCCTTCTCTTGTTGCTCGCGCTTTAGCTGGCGATAGTCTTTAACCATATGGACAGCCTTGCCCACAGTGATGGCAGTTACCTTTGAACTTCTCGGCTTCCTGACTCTTACCATCTTTCAGAAACTTTCGTTTCTTACTTGGATTTCCTTTGGATTCAACCAAGTTCGCCTTGACCACGACAGAGAGTTTGCCTTTAGATAAGGTCTTCTTGTTATCCTCATGGATATGGAGCTTGATAACAAGTTCTTCAAAAGTCATATCCTTGGATTTGAGCTTGAGATAGCTCATGAACTCGCTCCACGAGAGCGGCGATTTTTCAATCAGAAAAGCAACCAAGAATGCTTCATTAGGCTTTCATGCCTTCTAGTTCCAGATCATGAATGATTAACTGAGACTCTTGAACTTGTGACATGACCGACTTGTCATTCACCATCTGAAATTTTAGAAATTTCCCGACTATAAACTTCTTAGCGTCAGGATCATGGGAACTGTATTTCTTGTGTAATTTATCCCACAATTCCTTGGCGGTATTTGTTGCATAATATACCGTGTAGAGTGGATCGCATAGATAATTCAGAATATAGTTCCTGCACATGAAGTCATTTTGACTCCAAGAGTCAAACTTCATCATCAAGCCATTGACAGGCTGGGTACCTTGGCCAACCTCAACCGTGTTATCGACTTGAGTGTCCATCTCATCTCCGACAGCAGGAGGATCTTCAGTTAGGTATCTAGCCATACCTAATACAGTGAGGTAGAATAGCATTTTCTGCTGCCACCTTTTGAAATTAACACTCGAAAACTTCTCGGTCGTTCATCTTGAAAGTTGGGAGGAATACTAATGTTTCCAATGGTTCCAAAAGTGAAACCAGCGACCGTAGCAACAGTAGCAGTGCCAGAGGAAGTGGCATGCGTAGAAGCAGAGACTGGATCTTTTCCATTCACCATGTTTTAGTTCTTCACAATATATAATTTTGCCTTAAAACTGTTGGAATTTGAGTGTGAATAGGGATGGAAGAACTGAAAGGTTAGACAAAGAGGTTAACAACATTTGTTGAGTCGAGTGATGACACTCTCTCTTTAAGGAAAAATTACCCCGTATATAATGGCTTTCGGATAGCGGGTAATAGCCTCCCAAGATAAAATATCAACTTTAACAAGTACAAGCCAAGTACTTGTGAATCTTTAGAAGAATTAAGAACTCAAGATTGCTAGAAGAATAAGGAGAGACTCTCAAGTGTTTTCAGATTTGGATCTTAAGTTTTGATTTAAATCTGAAATTTGAGACTCTATTATAGGTGCAAAGATGGTCATTCACATTCCATGTGAATGCACTGAATGGGGTTGCATAGAACTATTCAAAAGTCACTTTGATCATGACAACAGTTGGCTTATTCATGGCCTTGAAAAGAGTTAATGAATCAGAAGATTCCACAGATTTTTCGGTTCAATGTACATGTAGCGCCATAGACAGAACCAAAACTTCGAGCTACTGGATGACAAGCGTAGTGATGTGCGATTTATACACACGCTAAACGTAAGTGCACATATCGTTACAAGTAATATAGTCTAGAAGACCGAGTTATCGTCCTCAGGGATTAGTGCTCAATTACCAACTGTTATTCTCTGGTATCTATTTGGTGATCGATGAGTTGATGGTTTGTTTATATCTATGTTTATAGACGCTAACTAAATTACTTTACTTTACTTCAGACATGATGGAAATAGGGCTTCCAAATCTCCTCAACTATCTGCTCGCTTTTAATCGTTAATGTAACAATTAAGGTTCTTCTTCTATGTTGAGATAGCAGGTTAACTAAGCCGTTTTATACTCCTGTTAAGGTAATATAAACACTCAAACCCAATGGAGAACCCTTCTATTTTTCGATGACAAGATTGACTACAAAGGAGGATTAAGAGCAATAACCTATTAAGCTACACAAGTATCGGGGTACTTTCGTCCACGATTTAAACCTATGTTTATTCAACTATAGCATATTCACAATCTCCCCTTTTGGATTTCAATTAGAACTCATATAAGTGATGATAACTAGTGATCAATTAATTATCAAGCAATCAAAGCAATTATTGAATAAACCAAAACATGCATTAATTCATAAGAACGAGGTTCAAGCGATTCGACATGAAAAGCCCTAAATTAAGTTTAGTTCCTAGTCATATACATGCTAAGAACTAAAATAATATCCAACATATACTAGAAAGAAATAAAGAAAAGAACAAGAAATTACTCAAAAGTAAGTCTCCAATCTTGATCTAATGTTATGATAAATGGAAAGGTGTGGGAACCCCTCAAATCTGACCTAAAAGGTCCTTTTATATCACCCAAATTGTGCAAAACCTTTTCCTTCTTGGGTTTGGCCCAATCCTATTCGGATTTGACTAAATTCCCGCGTCGGCGCCACGGCCCTGCAACTGGCGCCGAAACTTCTGCGGCCGAATCTGCTTCCTAGGCGTCGTGGCCCCGCTGCTGCTGATGGGTTGGCGCCACCTTGTTTCTCGCCCGAGTTGCAAACTTTTCAGTTTTTTGAGCTCTGGAACCTCTGTTTCTGCCCTCTTTTCGTTCCTTTTCACCAATGTGCCACTTTAAACCACTGTGACTCAAAAGAAAGAAAATATATCCTAACACGACACATATTTTTACAAAAATGGGCAAAAGACAAACTAAAAATGACTCAAAAGGTGTATATAAAATACACCGATCAAACACCCCCAAACTTAACCTTTGCTCGCCCTCAAGTAAAGATCAAAAATAAAAATAGAGACACGAAAGAACAGAAAATAAAATGACTCAAAGACACTGATCACTCTGTTGTAACATTGTCACTTAGAACAACATGAAGGTTAGTAGAATAATCTGCAGGAACATATAGCATGGATTTTTAGCATTTTAAACACATCAAGTTAGATATTTCACAAATTCAATTTAATCATGCTCAATAAAAGTAAGAATACCTAACTATGCATGTTAATTTTAAAATCTTATGGCCTGTTCACTTGCTATTCTCCACTAATCATGGATACACACATTAGAGATCTTCAGGGCTTTTCAGGGTTGTAATGTAGGCTTAGACAGTGGTAGGTAAAAATAGGCTTTTAGGCTCAATCTTACGTACCATAAGCTCTTTTGCTTTCGATTCTTCCCTTTTCTTTTGATTTTCTTTTTAACCTCATACCTATCTTTCCCCTCTTTTGTTTTGAGAGAATGAGGTGTATGGTGAATAGCAGGCACCCCCAAACTTAAGTTTTTGCCTATTTCTTATTATTTTTCATTGGGTGCAACACAATTGTTCACTCTCTTTTGACTCTTTTTTCAACACTTTATATTCCAAACATCTCATTTTTTTTTCTTTCACTTATGACACAAGTATGAAATTACAGGGTGTCAAAGAAAGATCTTATTTTCAGGCTCAAAGGGCTGACTAGGGATACAATTTGTAATGTCAGGGATAGGAAATGAATGGTAAGAAAGGGCTAACAAAGAAATGTCTGAGTCATCTCCCTAACATGTATA
Source organism: Przewalskia tangutica (assembly GCA_029844215.1). NCBI lineage: Eukaryota > Viridiplantae > Streptophyta > Magnoliopsida > Solanales > Solanaceae > Przewalskia > Przewalskia tangutica. The sequence continues at coordinate 123,534,688 of CM056719.1, forward strand.
TCCTAACTATTTCGCCTCAAATAACAAGCAAGCAGAGACACATAGGCTTAATCATTAACAATGCATAAGTCAAGATATCCCAAATAGTTTGATTCCATGAATTCTTGACATATCTAACCTAAGTGTTCAGATGGTTGCTTCTAATTCCATTACATTATTCCACTTTACTTCACTAGGCGTTTCAAGTAACTACAACATGCATGATCTTAAAAAAAAAATTAGACTCAAATAAACATAGAAATATCAACAAAAAAACTCAAAAACACATCAAAAATAAACTAAGAACTCCCCCCAAACTTAAATCACACATTGTTCCTAATGTGTGCAAGACTCAAAACTAAAAGAAATACGGGATAACTTACAGACTTGTGATTTAAAATGGTGGCGGTAGCGGTGGATAATGCATGGGAGATAACGTCAGAAATCCCGTCAGAATGGAAGAGGGAAATAGTTTCTAGGGCTCTTTATTTTTCAGATTTTTCGTCGCGGCGCCGTGGAGCCCAAACATCCGAGACCCTCTGAACTTCTGGCGCCATGGCACTCTGATATTGGAGACGTGGCGCCCAAACTTCCGCAACTTTCTGAGCTTCCAGAGTCGTGACGCTCAGATTTGGCGCCGTGGCGCCCAAACTTCAGAGACCTTCTGGACTTTCGGTGCCGTGGCGCTCTGATTCGGCGCCGTGGCGCCCAACTTCCTGCACATTTCTGCATTCTCGGAGCCATGGCCCTCTGTTGGGCGCCGTGGCGCCGAGCCGATTTCCTTCCTCTCTCACATTTTTCATCCTCCATTTTTTAGCCCTGTACCTGTCATCACAACATGTAAACAATATCTTCCGTGAGACTGTTCTAACTAAAACTAAATTGCATAAATTTAAAAACCTTGGGTTGCCTCCCAAGTAGCACTGTCTTTAACGTCTTTTAGCCGGACGCAGGTTCCCATTCATTTTGGAATAAGATGGGTCACTAGGCTCATGTATTCTATTTCATTGATCAAATAGGGTTTCAACCTCTGTCTGTTTACCTTGAAAGAGGCTCCCTCTCTCCCTCTCACTTCAACTGCACCATAGGGGAATGCTCTTACAACAGTGTATGGTCATGACCAACGCGATTTGAGCTTGCCTGGGAACAACCTCAACCTTGAGTTGAATAAAAGCACTTGTTGTCCTGCTTGGAAGTCTTTTGGGATCAACATCTTATCATGTCATACTTTGGTTCGTTCCTTGTAGATCCTTGCATTCTCATAGGCATTGTGTCTGAATTCATCCAACTCGCTCAGCTGTAGCAACCTTTTCTGCCCTGCTGCCTTGGCATCCATGTTCAGCTTCCTCATTTCCCAATAAGCCCTGTGTTCTAACTATACTGGCAGATGACATGTTTTACCAAAACTAACTTATATGGTGAAATTCCAATGGGGGTTTTGAATTTCTGTTCTGTATGTCCATAGTGTGTCATCCAATTTGATAGACCAATCCTTCCTTGAGCCATCCACCGTCTTTTCCAATATGCTCTTCACTTCCCTGTTTGAAACTTCTGATTGCCCATTCTCTTGAGGGTGATATGGAAATGTGGTGCGGTGGTAGACTTCATATCAGAAAAGCAGTGTATCAAGCTGCTTGTTGCAAAAGTGGCTTCCTTCATCACTGATGATGGCCCTGGGAGTACCAAACCTTGTGAATATATTCTTTTGGAGGAACCCTTGGACAGTCTTACTGTCATTTTCATTAGTGGCTACCGCTTCTACCCATTTGGACACATAATCCACTGCAAGAAGAATGTAGTGATTCCCAAAGGACGACGGGAATGGACCCATGAAGTCGATCCCCCATACATCAAATAGTTCCACCTCCAAGATCCCATTCAAAGGCATTTCATTTCGTCTTGATATGTTCCCTGTTCATTGATAACGATCACAGCTCTTCACAAAGGTGTGGGCATCCTTGAAGAGGGTTGGCCAATAGAACCCACTTTGCAGTACCTTCGCAGTTGTTCTTGATGCCCCAAAATGTCCACCACATTGTAAGGTGTGACAATGGGTGAGAATCTGGTGCATCTCTTCCTCTGGTATACATCGCCTGATGACTTGGTTGGAGCAATGCTTGTATAGCATTGGCTCCTCCTAATAGTAGTGTTTTACTTCAGAGTAGAACCTCTTCACTTGTTGTCTTGTCAATCCTGGGGGTACTACCTTGGCTGCGAGAAAATTAATAAAATCAGCGTACCAAGGTAACTTAAAGACAACACTTACTTGAAATAATTGCTCATCTGGGAAGTGATCATTTATCTGCACATCCTTGGTGTTATGGCTCTCTATGTTTTCAAGCCTCGACAAGTGATCAGCAACTGAGTTCTCTGTCCCCTTCTTGTCACGGATCTCCATGTCAAATTCTTGTAATAGCAGAACCCATCGGATAAGGAGAGGTTTTGCATCATTCTTTGTCATCAAGTACTTTATGGCAGAGTGGTCAGTGTATACTATCACTTTATTCCCAATTAAGTATGGCCTGAATTTCTCGAATGCATACACTATTGCTAGCAATTCTTTTTCTGTAGTGGCATAATTCAACTGTGCATCATTAAGAGTTTTACTAGCATAGTAAATGGATTTGAATACCTTATCGACCCTCTGCCCAAGCACTGCTTCCACTGCATAATCACTTGCATCACACATTAGTTCAAATGGGAGCTCCCAGTTTGGTGCAATGACTATGGGTGCTGAGATAAGCCTCTCCTTGAGTGTCTGAAAAGTGGCCATGCATTCCTTATTGAATTCAAAAGCAACCCCAGTCATTAGCAAGGTGGAAAGAGGTTTTGAAACTTTTGAGAAGTCCTTGATGAATCTTCTCTAAAAACCGGCATGCCCAAGGAAACTTTTGACCCCTTTTGTTGATACTGGAGGTGGTAGATTTTCGATTACTAAAATTTTTGCTTTGTCCACCTCAATACCTTGGTTGGATATTTTGTGTTATACCCCGTATTTCCAGAGTATGTACGTGAGGGCGTACGTATTATAATTTGAGCCTTAAAGTAAGCATAGTTTCGAAATTTGTACACAAGTGCCAAAAAGAGTCGTTTTTAAATGAAGCGTTTCCACGACTTTCGTAGGGAAAATTCGGCTATGTCATTAATAATTTTTGCGGATTTTTCCGAGACGAAACATTTTGGATTAACGGGAGGGTGACATGTCACCTCACATTGGAAGGAAGTGGACGGCCAAAGGGAAGGTTGGCGTTTTTGTGCAAAAATTGTGGTCAAGGGTTAGGTAGGATATTTTGTGTAGTTGATGAGCAAGTGGGACCCACAAACACATGGCTTCATCTTGACCTTACACTTGCCTTACACTTGGATAGATCTTGGCCATTGGTTGGCCATTTCTTGACCTATAAATACCCCTCTAAGTTGATGAACTTATTCATCCAAAAATTGTCTAAGTCTTGAAAAATCCCTCCCTCTCCCTCTTGTTGTTTTCGTCCACCACACCCCCCCCCTTTGAGAGCCCTTGGCCTAGAGCCTCCCCCCTCCCCTGTGGTGTTTAGCCGTGGGGTACCCCCCCCAAGCCTAGTTGTCTCGTATAAATAAACAACTTTTGTGGTATAGAAATACTGTCCAAGTATTGTTATAATGACCAATTACCTTGGCCCAAATACCTTGTAGTTTTACCAAGGTTACACTTATACAAAAGCCAGAAAATACTATTATACTTCCTCGATCCAAAAACGAAACCCTAAGTAAATCTTCACCCGTAGTTGAGGTTATAAGTAGAAGTTGGTTAGAACTTCTAAGGGTTGGTTGGAGCGGGTCGGGCGCCGGAGTAGGAGCTAAACCTTGCTCGGGATCGACATATAAACTCGGATAATTTTGGGCTTATCGAGGTAAACATTCTTAACCTTCTGTTGTAATTGGAAATTACATGTTGTAGGAGTATATAGTTAAGTATACTATATATAGAACTGAACATAGTTGTGCGGCAATGTCTTTTGACTTAAGCTGAATAATACTTACGCGATGTCTTGCGACTTAAGCTGAATTTAAAGAAGAAGCGAATGTAATTACATAGGGTGTATTACGGTAGACTTGTGTAGCATTCTTGTGTAGTAGAATTGTACACGTCAGGTTAGGCGTGTTAACCCCTGGTTGGCTTGGTAGCCGCCTCGATAGAGGAGGAGATTTACGCTGTTGCGGGAGGTCTTTGCGAATTTAGGCGCCTTGTGGCCTCTATAGGTTGAAGTACTACGTATGGCGTGATCTACTTGGCTTAAGGAGTAGCCGACGGTTTGAGGTACTTGGAGCACTTTGCTATTAGTCGATAATCGTCGCGAGGTATGTGAACCTCTTCCTATCTGTTCGAGCATGATATGTGTATTACTATGTAGTGCGGTGACGTACATGTGTTCAATGTATTTGATTTGTTTGAAACATAAAGTGTTATAACGGCTTTATGGGAAGTTGGTTATATGACTTTATGTAGGTAAGAAAATGCTTTGTGGTTTGAAGATGTGATTTGACTTATAACGGATTTGATGTGTAGTGTTTCAAAAAGACCTTTTTGAAAGAAGAGTAATACTTGGCTTTGAAAACATAAGAGTTGTACTAGCTTTATGGGAAGTTAGGTATAACGTCTTAAGAGTGATGAAAAGAATGGTTTACTGATTTTTAGAAGATAAGAGACTTGACTTAATGGTATTGATATGAATTTTGTTAAAAGTGTGAAACCTCATTCGTGAGTAATGAGTACTTGGTTTTAAAAGGAATAATGTTTTACTGATTTCGGAAATCAGGATGAGTATCGACAAACCACTGCAGCGTTAATAAGGGAAAATATATTGAATAATGAAGTATGGTATTAAAACCAGTAGAAACCTCCATCTGCATAGAAGCTAAGATGAGACAAAATAATATTACATTTCCTAGATCATGGCTGCTTAATAAGATTGATTATAAGCAAGAATAACCTACTCGCATATAAGACATATGTTTCTCAAACGTTTAAAGGAGAATTATGTTTTAAAGGATTAAAACTATGAACTACGAAACCTTTTCTAAAATGAGAAACTTGAGCATTCGAAATTAGGCAAACTTGAACGTTTGGAAAATAAGGTTGTTACTTGATTTTACAAAAGAAAGCATTTTGGGTTACTTAACAATGTTAGTCACTCTATTTTTATACTACGGGTATCGGGTGACCTTTGTAAAAGAAATGGATCTTTAAAAGGAAATTAACGTACGTAGTACTTTAGGGTTAAAACCCAGACTTTGGCATAAAATGAAAGTACTTGAGTTGTGTATAACTTGTCTATGCTTGTTATTGTGAAACTTGCCTATGTTTGTTGTGATAGCATTTGTTGTATTTCTGTACCCCCGCGTCTCTCGATAGAGGGCCGGTTGATTTGTTATGAACGATTCTACACCGAGTCCCACGAGATGGGCAGGGACACGTATTCCATTTGATTCTACACCGAGTCCCACGAGATGGGCAGGGACACGTATTCCATTTGATTATACACCGAGTCCCACGAGATGGGCAGGGATACGTATCCCATTTGATTATACACCGAGTCCCACGAGATGGGCAGGGACACGTATTCCATCTGATTTTACACCGAGTCCCACGAGATGGCGAGGACACGTATTTTATCCGATTATACACCGAGTCCCACGGATGGGTGGACACGTATTTCATCCGTTATCATACATGTCTCTGCTTTATATAGACTATTATGATTTCATTTACGCCTTTTCTGATTTCACATACTTGGTACTGTTATCGACCTCGCCCGAAGTGCGTTCAATCCGCAGTGGAATTACATCGGTTGTGGACCGCTCATAGGACCACGCATTCGTGTCGGGAAGCCTCATTTCTTGAGGCTTATCTTTTGGTATGTTACCACAGTCCAGTAGATTCTTATACATTCGTGGTATGGCGGGGCCATCCGTCATAACTGTCGTATTTATGTATATATGATGAAAGCAATGCTTTGGTTGCTTTGTTTATTTATCTTGTCTCTTAATTCATGTTCATGTTTTTATTTCCGCTGATTTTCTCTGATGTTGTATCACTAGGGTGCTCGGGGTAAGGCACCAGTCACGGGCCCGGGTTCGGGTCGTGACAAAAGTGGTATCAGAGCAGTTAGTCCTCGGAAAGTGTCTACAGACCGTGTCTAGTAGAGTATTGATTATCGGTGTGTTGTGCACCACATCTATAATCAGGAGGCTATAGGACATTTAGGATTGGTTTCCATTCTTCTCATTCTGAGATCGTGCCTTAGAGTTGTGTGATAAGATTGGACCCCTCTGACATACTTCGTTTTTACCAGTTATGCCTCCGCGTAAGGCAACTGTTACACCCCGTAAATTCGAATATAAGATAAGTTGGCAATCATGTGTCGAACGGATTTTTAAGGCTTATTTGGAGTGTGGTACCCCAATTATTTTTTTAGATGTATGGGGTGTTTAGCAAGCCTAGTATAAAGTTGGATGAGTCTAGTATTCAACGCTACAAACCGCTAAATCGATAGGGCATGGAGCGGAGAGGTATGGGAGTTAGAAATTCTGTAAGCAGGCGCAGAGGAAGGATTTTCGTAGCAGGCGTCTCAGCGCCGCGGCGCCGTCAGCAGGGCCGCGGCGCCACTAATCCTGAAAAATCCTCGGAGGTTTCAGCGCGGCCTGGCAGGCAGCGCGCCAGGCGGGATTTCTCTGCGGGAATTGCTTAAAACAGGGGATATTTTCAAAAAGGGCCTATGGGAGGGTGACAAGTGTCCCTCCCATCTTGTTGACCACGAAAAGAGCCCTATTTTAAGACCAAGTCTTGAAAGACTTGGTCATTTCACCTTTGAGCACCTAAAAAAAAAACCCCTCTCCCCTTCTCTCTAGATTTTGAAGAAAACCTAGCCAAAGAGGAAATTATTGGAGCGGCGGCAAGAAGGAAAAGTGTGGGTAAACTTGTGGGGAGCGCTGGTGGACGAGTTTGACGGAAAGGAAGTGGAAGAAAGGGGCTTTTGTGGGCTTCTCCTAAGGTAAAAGTTTCCCCTTTCTCTTGGTTATGAGCCTAAGGCTGTTATATCTTAGTAGTATAGATGTGAGCCAATTGGGCTGTTTAGTTATTCATTTGTATTGGACTACCTTCTATATTGTTGTGAGCCAATTGGGGCTGTTTGGTTATTGTATTTCGACCTTGAAAAAGGTGGCAAAGTAAGTAGAAACAAAGGAGGTGCTGTCCGATTTTCCGTAGAATTTAGTGACTTAGCACTTAGAATATTCTACGTTTGAATTAAGAGGTTAATGGACGTATGTGACCATTATAGGTTGAAGTACTAAGTATAGCGTATCCTACTTGAAGAATGGAATAGCTCAAGGTTGAAGTACTTTGGAGCATTTTGCTACTTGTCGACAATCATCGCGAGGTATGTGAACCTCTTCCTTCCTTTGGCATGATTATGTATGGAATATACCTGTGGTATCATTTCATGTCCCTGTTACTCTTAGAAGTCAAGAGGTAGTTGTGTGACCTACTCTATGTAGAACTTTTCCTATTTTTGAGCATGACTAGTTGCACGTATGTAGTACGGTGAGCGTCTGAACTATGACATTCTTTACTTGTCTTATGTAATGCCAAGTCGGGTGGGTTAGGAGATTAACTCACTTCTTTGAAAATAGTAAGGATGTCTTAAGTGGATTTTAAGTTAAGGGACTTGAAGAGTTTTAAAAGTATGTGATACTTGTTCCGTTTTAAACGTATAAGTCCCTTGGATAGGAAATTGTTTATGGCTAAGGCATAAAGTGAATATAACGGCCTTATGGGAGGTTAGTTATATTTTCTTTATGGAAAGATAAATGACTTGATTTTAGTGAAAAGGCAACTCGATTTTAAGGCATCAATTGCCTAAGGTTTTATAATAAAAGGAGTCACTTGAGTTCTAAAGGTTAAGAGACTAATTGTATTTTTGAAAATTAAGAGAATTGATTGGAAAGTATTTAATACTTGGTTTCAAAAAGTAGAAGTCTCTTGGTTATAAAAGGAATGAGTTGGTCTAAAACCATAAAGGGTTATAACGGCTTTATGGGAAGTTGGTTATAACGGCTTTATGGAAGGTTAAAAGAATGGTTTTCTTCAGTAATGTAAGCAAAGAAATGATTTGAAATAAGGAAGGGCAAACTGTTTTTAAGGTACCAGTTGCTTAGGGTTTTTAAGAAAGAAGTCACTTATTTTAGAAGCCGGAAATTGTATTTCTAAAAAATGTATTGTGACTTGCAGTATATGTATTTTAGAAGCGAGAATGGTAGGCGAGATACCTTCTGGCGCACTAGATGACATTATCGACTAGGAATGGGCGGGCGATACCTTTCTGAAGCGCACTATATGACATTATCGACCGAGAATGGGCGGGCGGTATACCTTTACGCGGACTATATGACATTATCGACCGAGAATGGGCCGGCGATACCTTCACGCGCACTATATGACATTATCGACCGAGAATGGGCAGGCGATACTATCTGAGCGCACTATATGACATTATCGACCCGAGAATGGGCGGGCGATACCTTCTGAGCGCACTAGATGACATTATCGACCCGTGATTTGGGCCGGCAAGATACCTTTACGTGCACAATATGTGACCTTGATCGCGTCCTAAATAGGCACGGGTAGTATAGGTGCCTCCTTAAAGCGGCGGATTATACTTATGAAAGATAAGTGAGTTATATAGTAATGAACTTAATGATTCTTTTCTAATAATGTACGTAAGAATGTGGTGTAACTTTTATTAAGAATGGAAAAGATAATAAGGTGCGATTAAGTTCATAAGTGGTAATGGCACGCGAGATCCGTATGTATTGTTTTATACTTGTCCTTGTCATTCTTTTATGCAGTTATGATCACATTTCTTATGCGTTATTTACGTTCCATATTCGGCACTGTTATCGACCCCGCCGAGTGCGTTCATGCCCGCAGGTTTTAGGTACCCAGGTTGGTGATCCTTGCTCTTAGGATCTCGGTTCAGTTTTTGGGGGAAAAGCTCCATTTGCTCCGGAGGCTTTATCTCTTGGTACAGTTTTCCCTGAAGTAGTAGATTCATGCATATTCAGGGGTATGGCGGGGCCCTGTCCCGCCACAGATGTTATGTTAAAACTCTTAGAGGTCAGTAGTCGCACATTGTGGGTCAATTTGTAAAGAAAAGGAGGCAACTACTTCGGTTGTATATATGTATGTCCAGGAAGGTAGCCCTATCGGCTAACCTGTTGTTTTACTTCTGTTGTTTTATTTTATAAGTTTCATGTATGTTCCGTTGATTATCTCTGATGTATACCTGTAAGGGTGCCTGTGTAGGGCACGACCGCGATCCCGGTCGGTCGTGACAAAAGTGGTATCAAAGCGATTAGTCCTCTGAAAGTGTCTCTGCATCGTGTCTAGTAGAGTCTTGATTATCGGTGTGTTGTGCACCACATCTATAATCAGGAGGCTGCAGGACATTTTAGGATTGGTTTTCATTCTTCCCTCTCTAAGATCGTGCAGTAGAGCTGTCTTATTAGGTTGAATCCTCTCTGACCTATTCTTATGAAACAGCTATGCCTCCACGAAAGGCGACCCGAGCCCAGAAGGGCAAGGCAGCAGCAGGAGCTGCTAGCGGTACTCAGAGGGTTACACGGGCTCAGGCACAGACTATGCCTGAGGTAGTAGGCGGGTCGGCGAGTTCAGCCACGCCTGCAGTTTTAGAGGAGCCGAGAGCGGCAGTAGCTCCAGAGGTTCCGATACTGCATTCTCCACCACTCACCACCGAGTATAGAGACTACGGGGAACAGATTCGGTTGTTGACCAGTATAGTAGCCGGCAATACGACAGCGAGCAGCACCACCCTGAGCCGATGGGCCATGGATTAGGATTTTCCGGGATGTCATCCACCGAGTTTTATGGTTCAAGGTCCGATGAGGATCCGCAGGAGTTCATTCGGCTACAAATGACCATGCAGTCCTTAGGGCTTCAGAGACAGTAGTTCGCATGTTAGCTCTTCACGGTTGCGCGATATCATACCGAACTGGTTTGAGTCATGGGTGCTGACGAGAGGGGATGATGCTCTTCCAGCTGTTTGGGAGGAGTTCACAGAGGCCTTTATGGATCACTTTTTGCCTCCTGAGATGAGGAGGGCCCGCGTAGATAGATTTTTGACCTTGAGACAGAATGGTAGGACTATCAGGGAGTATAGCCTGGAGTTTGACTCCTTGGCCAGGCATGCGCACACCATAGTGGCTAGCATGGCGGATAGAGTTCATCGTTATGTGATGGGGCTAGACCGTCATATGATTACTGCATGCTTGGGGGTGGCTCTTCAGCCCGGTATGGACATTGCTAGGATGCAGGCCTATGCGCAGGGGATAGAGGATAGAGAGAGGGAGGATCAGATTGACTCAGGCCAGCCCAAGAGGGCCAAGACAACAGGGTCTCAGGGCAGTTTTCGAGGCGGACAGCCTCAGCAGCAGACTAGGTCGACATTGCAGCCAGCACCGAGTGCTCCTCCACATTTTTCCAGCAGGGGTTTTCACAACCCCGGGAATGCAGGGGCCGGTCAGGTCTCTAGAGCTTCAGAGTCTCAGGGAGATGGGGGTTCCAGTCAGTCGAGGCCACCTTTGCCTCAATGTGCCCAGTGTGGTAGGTTACATTCTGGGGTATGTCGCGCCGGTACGGGTGCTTGTTTTTCTTGTGGTCGTCTAGGCCATATGTTAAGAGAGTGTCCTTATAGAGGGGGTCCTGGTGGGACAACACACTCTACTGGATCAGTTGCGGGTTCTTCGCCTTCAATAGCTAGGCAGGATGTTCATGCACCGACAGGCCGTGGCAGAGGTCGTGGTGGGAGTTCCCAGTTTTAGCGGTCCTTGAACCGCCTATATGATTTCAGGTATGTCTTTGGCCTTTAGAAACTTGTTTACATGATAAGTTATGGTATGTTTAAGTTTTATGAACAGATTATATTGAGACTATGTATATGTTAGAAGGAGTTGGAAGTACGAAAAGATAATCCCTTTTTGGGCTTATGATGGACAGATCTGTGTGTGCGAGGTATTAAGGCCTTGTGTGACATTAGTGGTATGTCGGGGTTGTGAAAGGAAACTATGTTGCTAATTACAAGTTACTCCGAAAGAACATTCGGGACGAATGTTTCTAAGGAGGGAAGAATGTTACACCCCGTAAATTCGAATATAAGATAAGTTGGCAATCATGTGTCGAACGGATTTTTAAGGCTTATTTGGAGTGTGGTACCCCAATTATTTTTTTAGATGTATGGGGTGTTTAGCAAGCCTAGTATAAAGTTGGATGAGTCTAGTATTCAACGCGACAAACCGTTCGTCGATAGGACATCGGAGCGGAGAGGTATGGGCGTTAGAAATTCTGTAAGCAGGCGCAGAGGAAGGATTTTCGTAGCAGGCGTCTCAGCGCCGCGGCGCCGTCAGCAGGGCCGCGGCGCCACTAATCCTGAAAAATCCTCGGAGGTTTCGGCGCCGCGGCGCCGACTGCAGGGCCGCGGCGCCAAGGCGGGATTTTTCTGCGGGAATTGCTTAAAACAGGGGATATTTTCAAAAAGGGCCTATGGGAGGGTGACAAGTGTCCCTCCCATCTTGTTGACCATGAAAAGAGCCCTATTTTAAGACCAAGTCTTGAAAGACTTGGTCATTGCACCTTTGAGCACCTAAAAAAAAAACCCCTCTCCCCTTCTCTCTAGATTTTGAAGAAAACCTAGCCAAAGAGGAAATTATTGGAATGGCGGCAAGAAGGAAAAGTGTGGGTAAACTTGTGGGGAGCGCTGGTGGACGAGTTTGACGGAAATGAAGTGGAAGAAAGGGGCTTTTGTGGGCTTCTCCTAAGGTAAAAGTTTCCCCTTTCTCTTGGTTATGAGCCTAAGGCTGTTATATCTTAGTAGTATAGATGTGAGCCAATTGGGGCTGTTTAGTTATTCATTTGTATTGGACTACCTTCTATATTGTTGTGAGCCAATTGGGGCTGTTTGGTTATTGTATTTCGGCCTTGAAAAAGGAGGCAAAGTAAGTAGAAACAAAGGAGGTGCTGTCCGATTTTCCGTAGAATTTAGTGACTTAGCACTTAGAATATTCTACGTTTGAATTAAGAGGTTAATGGACGTATGTGACCATTATAGGTTGAAGTACTAAGGATAGCGTATCCTACTTGAAGAATGGAATAGCTCAAGGTTGAAGTACTTTGGAGCATTTTGCTACTTGTCGACAATCATCGCGAGGTATGTGAACCTCTTCCTTCCTTTGGCATGATTATGTATGGAATATACCTGTGGTATCATTTCATGTCCCTGTTACTCTTAGAAGTCAAGAGGTAGTTGTGTGACCTACTCTATGTAGAACTTTTCCTATTTTTGAGCATGACTAGTTGCACGTATGTAGTACGGTAGACGTACAAGACTATGACATTCTTTACTTGTCTTATGTAATGCCAAGTCGGGTGGGTTAGGAGATTAACTCACTTCTTTGAAAATAGTAAGGATGTCTTAAGTGGATTTTAAGTTAAGGGACTTGAAGAGTTTTAAAAGTATGTGATACTTGTTCCGTTTTAAACGTATAAGTCCCTTGGATAGGAAATTGTTTATGGCTAAGGCATAAAGTGAATATAACTACTTATGGGAGGTTAGTTATATTTGCTTTATGGAAAGATAAATGACTTGATTTTAGTGAAAAGGCAACTCGATTTTAAGGCATCAATTGCCTAAGGTTTTATAATAAAAGGAGTCACTTGAGTTCTAAAGGTTAAGAGACTAATTGTATTTTTGAAAATTAAGAGAATTGATTGGAAAGTATTTAATACTTGGTTTCAAAAAGTAGAAGTCTCTTGGTTATAAAAGGAATGAGTTGGTCTAAAACCATAAAGGGTTATAACGGCTTTATGGGAAGTTGGTTATAACGGCTTTATGGAAGGTTAAAAGAATGGTTTTCTTCAGTAATGTAAGCAAAGAAATGATTTGAAATAAGGAAGGGCAAACTGTTTTTAAGGTACCAGTTGCTTAGGGTTTTTAAGAAAGAAGTCACTTATTTTAGAAGCCGGAAATTGTATTTCTAAAAAATGTATTGTGACTTTTCTTGAAAGACGGATAGGACTTGATACTATAGTTGTTAGTATCTGGGAAGTGGAAATTGAAAAAGAGTCTTTCGAAAGGAGTAGAGGCGCGTAGTACGTTGGGTTAAATTCCCGGATTTTATATGACATTATCGACCCAGAACGGGCCGCAAGATACCTTTACGCGCACTATATGACATTATCGACCGTGAACGGGCCGGCGATACCTTTACGCGCACTAGATGACATTATCGACCCAGGAATGGGCCGGGCAGTATACCTTTACGGGCAGACTAGATGACATTATCGACCCAGGAATGGGCCGGGCAGTATACCTTTATGGGCAGACTAGATGACATTATCGACCCGTGAAACGGGTCGGGCAAGATACCTTACGAGCGCACTATATGACATTATCGACCCAGAATGGGCCGGCAAGATACCTTTACGCGCACTATATGACATTATCGACCGAGAACGGGCCGGCAAGATACCTTTACGCATACTATATGACATTATCGACCCAGAACGGGCCGCAAGATACCTATACGGGCAGACTATATGACATTATCGACCCAGGAATGGGCCGGGCAGTATACCTTTACGGGCAGACTAGATGACATTATCGACCCAGGATTTGGGCCGGGCAGTATACCTTTACGGGCAGACTATGTGACCTTGATCGCGTCCTAAATTGGGCCGGGTAGTATAGGTGCCCCTCCTTAAAGGGCCGGATTATACTTATGAAAGATAAGTGAGTTATATAGTAATGAACTTAATGATTCTTTTCTAATAATGCACGTAAGAATGTGGTCGTAACTTTTATTAAGAATGGAAAAGATAATAAGGTGCGATTAAGTTCATAAGTGGTAATGGCACGCAGATCCGTATGTATTATTTTATACTTGTCCTTGTCATTCTTTTGTACTGTTATGATCCGCTTATCGACGTTATTTCTGCTCCATATTCTGCACTGTTGTATCGACTTCTTCTGGGCCGCTCATGCCCGCAGTTTTAGGTACCTGTGTGGTGATCCTTGCTCTTAGGATCTCGGTTCAGTTTTTGGAGAAAAAGCTCCATTTGCTCCGGAGGCTTTATCTCTTGGTACGGTTTTCCCTGAAGTAGTAGATTCATGCATATTCAGGGGTATGGCGGGGCCCTGTCCCGCCACAGATGTTATGTTAAAACTCTTAGAGGTCAGTAGTCGCACATTGTGGGTCAATTTGTAAAGAAAATGAGGCAACTACTTCGGTTGTATATATGTATGTCCAGGAAGGTAGCCCTATCGGCTAACCTGTTGTTTTACTTCTGTTGTTTTATTTTATAAGTTTCATGTATGTTCCGCTGATTATCTCTGATGTATACCTGTAAGGGTGCCTGTGTAGGGCACTGGCCGCGTCCCGGTCGGTCGTGGATAGCAACCTAGCCTGATGGGCAAGGCAATGAGGAGTCATTAGTGAGATACAGAGAGTACGAGGCGCAGCCCTGGCCGCTTCGAGACAAGCTTCCGACGGCGAGTTTCGCGACGCCGCCAGCACCGACAGAGTTTAGAGCCGCAAAGAATGGTCACGAGACTACAAGACTGAGCCTCCAGCCCCACACCGGAGCGGATGAGACGGGTACAAGGAGATGGCCGCCATCGCCGTGGTCGTGGCTGTATGAGGATAGGCTGGATGCAGCAGTTCCAGTCCCATTAGCACCCGTAGTTCACCCCCGAGCGCATAGCTGAGGCTCACGTGACTTTCTCGAGTTGTAGCCCGCCGTTGTTCTATGGATCGAGAGCCGAGGATGACCTCGTGAGTTTATCCGACACACAGCGGATCATGAGGTGATCGAGTCTCGTGAGGCGAGTCGGTGGTATTGGTTCGCATCACCGCGTGATACCGCAGCTTGATCGTTTGATTCGCGAGCTGTCCCGGAAGAGCATGCACTTCCAAAGCTTGGGACGAGTTCTCGAGGCATTTCTTGCACATTTCTTGCCTCCACAGATGAGAGGGCTCGGCCGGCAGATTTTTGACGCTGAGGCGGACGGCGACGGTTAGAGAGTACAATGGAGTTCGACTCATTAGCTCGGTATGTTCCCGCCGTGGTAGCCGATATGGAGGACGAGTACACCGCTACGCCACCGGCTGGATGATTACTTGGCAGAGGCTTGTACGGTGTAGCTCTTCACCGCATGGACATTGCCCGCACGCAAGCTCATGCACTAGGATGCGAGGCACGAGAGGTCGACGGAATGACCGAGATCACAGAAGAGGCCGAACAGCAGGTCCTTTGGTAACTTTCGAGGCGGACCGCCTCAAAGCAGTTAGCCTAGTTATGTACCTCCACCAAGACAGAGTGGTCCCCGCACCGCCGGGACGCTCAGGTATTCGAGCCGTCGAGCTCCAAGGCTTCGTTCACGATATATACGGGTTCTAGCCACGTCCGTGTTTTCCTCAGGCACGATGTGGCGACGCCATCCCGGAATGTCGCTTTTTATCGGTGCTTGTTTTTCTCGCGCCGCCGTGGCCATATGACGAAACCGCCCTAGTAAGAAGGATGCAACAGAATGACTCACCACCGGTCCGCGGCGTGTTCATCGCTTTCATACACTATGCAGGCAGTATGTGCTTATGATTAGAGTGGAGCGGTAGATTCTGTATATCCTTAACCTCTAGAGATTTGTATGCATGATATAATGACCTTCTTATTGTGCTACGCTCGGATAGCGTTATGTTGGTTATGAGTTAGAAAGCATGGTTAGTTGAAAGGATATATATGGGGCATGGAAAGTGTGAACCTTAGAATATTTTCGTGTTGAGACCTTAGAGGTAAGGTCATCTTGAATAAAAGATTTTACTTAGTCTTTGTTGAGATACTTGGTTTGCGTAAATGTGTTCAGGATAATTCCTTGGGTAGTGTAAAATGGAAGTGGTAGCTTTTATGACTGTTTAGGTAAGATTGTTCGATCGTGAAACAAGAACTTGACGACAAGTAGGTCGGGTTGGGGCCTATGCGGGCCAACCCGCTGCCTGCTTTCGAGGTGGGGTCAGCTCGTGGTCCCGCCAGTGGTAGGGTCACGAGGTGCTAGGCCCAAGTTTAGTTGACCATCGATGAGTTCATGTGTGTTCGACCGTATAGATCGTGAAGGCCGGGAATGGCCTTAAGGAAGATCGAGGCTAGTAAGATAACCAAGTTGGAGGTGGTGACTCCAAGGTTTGGAGAACTGAAGCGATGACTGAAGTGTGGTACGTATACTAGAAGAGTTCAAGTGTTCGAAAAGAGTACGACGAGTAAGGGTAGAGACGAGCATGTATTGCGAGCATAGATATGATCATTTCTTGTGAAGGGAGAAGGTGCGAAGGATGTATATTTTAGACCTCGTGGATCGCACGCATCCGGCACCATTTGTTGGGTCGCCGAGTGACACTAGAACCTCGCGCAAAGTGACAAAAGTTTGTGATGTTAGAGTGTTTCCTCGTGGACTTGGATGTAAGTATTTGCGGGTGTTTCGTGGCGCGTGGCAGGATTGTTCTCGTAAGTATAGTAGTGAAGACTATACTTGGCGCATGTTTGTTTTGAGGTTAGAAGGAACATTCGGACGAATGTTTCTAGCGAGGAGAATGTTATACCCGTATTTCCGCAGTATGTACGCGTGAGGCGCACGATTATAATTTGAGCCTTAAAGTGAGCATAGTTTCGAAATGTGTACACAAGTGCCAAATAGAGTCGTGTTTCGACGAAACGTTTCCATTAACTTTCGTAGGGAAAATTCCGCTATGTCATTAATAATTTTATGGATTTTTCCGAGAGACGAACATTTTGGACCAACGGGAGGTGGCATGTGTCACCCTCACATTGGAAGAAGGAAGTGGACGGCCAAAGGGGAAGGTTGGCACATTTTTTGTGCAAAAATTATGGTCAAGGGTTAGGTAGGATATTTTGTGTAGTTGATGAGCAAGTGGGACCCACAAACACATGGCTTCATCTTGACCTTACACTTGCCTTACACTTGGATAGATCTTGGCCATTGGTTGGCCATTTCTTGACCTATAAATACCCCTCTAAGTTGATGAACTTATTCATCCAAAAATTGTCTAAGTCTTGAAAAATCCCTCCCTCTCCCTCTTGTTGTTTTCGTCCACCACACCCCCCTCCCCCTTTGAGAGCCCTTGGCCGAGAGCCTCCCCCCTCCCCTTTGTGATGTTTAGCCGTGGGGTACCCCCCCCCTAGCCTAGTTGTCTCGTATAAATACCCCCCTTTGTGGTATAGAAATACTCTCCAAGTATTGTTATAATTCCCAAATACCTTGGCCCAAATATGTTATACCCCGTATTTCCCGAGTATGTACGTATGGACGTACGTAGAAAATTTGAACTTGAGAATTAGGCTTGGCCGAAATTTATTTGTTCACAACACCCGGTTAGAGTCGTTTTTCGGCGAAACGTTTTCACAGCTTTCGTAGGGAATTTCCGCTATGTCATTTTTAATTTTATGGATTTTTCCGAGACACGAAACATTTTGGACCAACAAGAGGGCGCCACTTGGCACCCTCTCATTGGTGGAGTGGGGCGTAAAGGTGGCGAAAGTTGGCCTTGTTTGGTCGGCGGTTGGTAGGATATTTTTTGTGTTAGATGGATAAGGTGCACTTGGCAAGATCTCGCCCTACACTTGCTATGCACTTGGCAAGATCTTGGCCATTGGTTCGCCTTGGCTTGTGCTATAAATACCCCTTAGGATGACTTCTTCATCCATTCCAAATATTTCCTAAGTGTTAAAATCCTCCTCTCTCCCTCTTGTCGACTCTCGCCCAAGAGCCCCTCTCCCCTCAAAGGCCCCTTGGCCGAGAGCCCTTCCCCTCCTCAGAAGGTGGCCGTGGGTACCCCTAGCCTAGTTGTCTCGTATAATACACCCCCTCTTGGTAGAAATACTCTCAAAAGTATTGTTATAATGCCCAAATTACCTTAGCCAGATACCTTGTAGTATTCTAAGGTTATACCTATATGAAAAGCCCGTAAATACTATTATACTTCCCACAATACAAAACCGAAACCCTAGGAAAATCTCCATAGTCCGTTGAGTATTGTGTGAAGTTGGTTAGAACTTCTAAGGGTGGTTTAGAGCGGGTTGAGCGCTGAGTCGAGCTAAACGATTGCCCAGATCGACTTTATACTTGGATAATTACGGGCTTATCGAGGTAAATATCTTGTCCTCTATTGTAATTGAAAATTACATGTTGTATGATTATATAGTTGAAGTATACTATATATAGAATGAACGTAGTTATCGCAATGTCTTTGGACTTAAGCTCAATAATAAGAAACCTTTTCGAAAGAAGAAGATCGAATCAGATTTACATGTGACCGTGACATGAGACTTGTGTAGCTTTCGCGAGGTAGAATTGTGCACGTCCGGTTTAGACTTATAACCCTCGGTTGGCTTGGTAGCCGCCCCGATAGAGGAGATTTACGCCATGTGGGTGGGAGGCCGCCGAATTTTCTCAGAATGTTCTACGGCGGATCTAAATGTTAATAAGCGCCAGGCCTTATAGTCAAGTACTACGTGTGGCGCGATCTACTTGGCTCAAGGAGTAGCCGATTGGAAGTACTTGAGCGCTTTTGCTATTAGTCGATAATCGCCGCGAGGTATGTGGACCTCTTCCTATCTCTTCTAGCATGATACGTGTGAACTATGTAGTACGTAGACGCATACGTGCTAAATGTATTTGATTGGTTTAAAACATAAAGTGTTATAACGCTTTATGGGAAGTTGGTTATAACAACTTTATGTTGGTAAGAAAATACTTGTGGTTTTTAAAAGGTAATCGATCCGAACTATAACCGCTTGTTATGTGTTAATAAAGAACTTGAAGTATTTCAAAAGATTTTTGAATCATTTCAAAGTTAAGTAATACTTGGTTTTTGAAAACTTAAGAGTTATACTAGCTTTATGGGAAGTTAGGTAATAACGCTTAAGAATGTTTTCTCGATTTCGAAATCGAGTGTATCGACAAACCATCGCAGCGTTAATAAAAGGAAATGTTTTGACAGATTTAGTATTATTAAAATCAAGAGAAACTTCCATCCGCATGTGCTAAGATGAGACAAAATGATGTTTCCTAGATCATGGTCATTGTAATAAGATTGCTATAAACAAGAATATCCTACTCACATATAAGACTTATGTTTCTCAGATAGTTTAAAGAAGAATTGTATTCTTAAATGAATAAGACTATGAACTACGAAATCTTTCTAAAATAAGAAACGGGAACATTTGAAATTAGGCAAACTCGACGCTTGAATAATAATGTTGTTACTTGATTTTACAAAGATAAGTGTTTTGATTCACTTCAAAAGATAATCCTCTATTTTCATATACTACGTATTGTGTGACTTTTGTGAAAGTAACGATCTTTTAAAAAAAGGTTAATGTATGAAGTACTTTGGGGATAGAAACCCAATACGTGACATATAGTAGAAAGTACCTCGTGTGTATAACTTGATTGTGTTGGTTTGTGATAGCCTTGTAATACCTTCGTGATGCTTTGATAAGTAATCATATTAGGACGCTACGGTGTTATTATTCCGCGACGCTGTGTAAAGCGGGTTTTCCTCGATTGTGCTTATGTTGTTTAAACGATAAACCGTTATGTTGGTATTATACCACTCACCGTGGTTTCCGGGTTAAGCCGCTCCGACGCGGGTAGACTCAGCGATCCGGGACCATGATTCGAGAATACCTACGCGGGTCCCGGGGCCTATGCGCGAGCTACGAGTTCCGTGTTAGCGCGGCCTTTATGGTCACGCGGTCTATGTGGCCACGCGATCGCGAGTCCGTGATTTACGCCGGAGTAGCTACCCTCGACGCGGGTTATACCTCACGCGCCTACGAGGTTGGCCTACGCGAGTCGCGAAAGTTCGTGGCTAGACGCGCACATTTGATATCGCGCGAGTGACCGCCTTTGATCATGTGACGGCCTGACAGATATCTTGATACGCTTTATGACCTTGTTAGTACCGCTGGTGTTAGTAGCTCGGCTATGCCTTCGCATTTACCCCGCATCGCTTTATTTAGACACAAGTGGGACCCGTTGTTCATGGTATTCCTCGTGCTTTTCTATCATCGATCACGGCAGCTGGCGAAGGTATTCCGCGCATGATTGATGTCATGGGCGAGACCCATTGTTATATCGAGTGACGACTTCGAGGGCGCGAGTCCCCGACTTGATATGATCGCTTATTTGTCAGGAATCGTAGTTGGTTATCATACATGTCTCCCGCTTTATATAGACTACTATGATTTCATTTACGATTTTCGGGCCACATACTCTGCACTGTCAGATCGACCTCCTTCGGGCCGCGCTCACGCCGCAGTAAAGGTACGCCGCCGCCGATCCTCGCTCTAGTGGTCACAGCCAACGTTGGGAAAGCTCCGCTTCTCCGAGGCTTATTCGTATAGTCCTCGTCAGAGGTATTACATTCGTGGTATGGCGGCCCCGTCCCGCCATTGTTGTCATATCATTTCTGAGGTCCAGAGTAATCGCTGCAAGTGTGGTTTGTAAAAGGATTAAACTGCTCATTTGTAAGAGTTGTTATTTATATATATGCCGAAGACAAGTTTTTCCTCGACATCGCTTTGTACTTCATTTGTTTCATGTATGTGTTTATGTTCCACTGACACTGATGTTGTATCACTAGGGTGCCCGGTAAGGCACCACCACGCCCAGTTCGGTCGTGACAAAAGTGGTATCGAGCGCTTAATCCTCTGAAAGTGTCTACTGCATCAGATCCGCAAGAGTTCGATTATCGGTGTGTTGTGCACCACACCAATAATCGTGAGGCTATAGGTATTTAGGATTGGTTTCTATTCTTCTCACTCCGAGATCGTGCCTTAGAGTCGGTTGTTAGTCGACCTCCGACGAAATTATTTCCTTATCGCTATGCCTTCGCGTAGGGCAACCCGCCCGTGAGGGCAAGGCAAATGGCGGAGCCGCGAGTAGAGTTCAGAGGGTGGCGAGGCACGTGCCAAATCATTACCTAGGATAGTGCTTCATTCGGGAGTTCTGCGACGCCACTAGCCCCAAGCAGAGTTTTAGCACGGCCGGCAGCTTCCATCGCGCCACGATGTTCGACCTTCGCCCGCTGACCGAACAAATGAGTATAGAGTATACCGATGTACCGCGAGTCTTGATGACTATCTAAGAGAGGGTTGTGCAAGAGTAATTCTTCGCTTAGGCTTCGAGCATGGCCCGTATGCGGCTTTGCGCAGCAGCCGAGACGCCAAGAGATCGACGTTAACGGCGACGCAGAAGAGGCCAGAGCAAAGAAGGTCCTTTGGTAACTTTCGAGGCGAGTCGCCTCACCAAAGAGATTAGATTATGCACATCCACCAGCAATGAGGTCCTCCACAAATTTCGTGACGCTCGGTACGCAGGAGTCGGGTCGAGCTCCGCATCTTCCGCTCACACGATGCACGTCATCCCGGAATGTCGCCTTTAGTCGGGTACTTGTTGTACCTATGACCGCCGTGGTCCGTTGTCGAAAGAGTGTCCTCAGGAGGACTTAGCCTTCAGGATCGATGGGTAGTCGTCACCTTCCTTAGCTATGCGCCCTACGGGGCAGGTTTGATTAGAACGACTAAGGGGAGTGAAGCAGTAGATATAGATATATCCTTAACCCTCTGTAGATCTCAGATGTGTGATAAGTGAGTATACCTTAAGTGCTATGTTCTGATAGCAGGGTGTTAGTTGTGATTAGAAATCATGGTGGGTTAACCGAGTAAGATTTTGGGGGATAGAGAAGGTGTGAGCCTTAGAGTTTTATACGTAGAGACCTTAGAGGTAAGGCCATCTCGAGTAAAAGATGTATTGTTTATGTTTGACCCTTATAGGAGTGCTTAATGCACGTGAGTTATGTCAGCGGATTAGTCCCCGAGTAGCGTGGAATGAAAGAGGTAGTTGAGCTAAGAAGACCGCTAGGTTTTCGTAACGTGATTAGCGAGATTGTTCCGGCCGGAGCTAGTATGACGCGCGTTCTGGCCGGGTTGAGGCCACGATGCGGGTCAACCCGCGCAGTGCTCAGCGCGGGTCAGTGGTGGTCCCGCTGGGTCAGTTACGAGGTGTTAGGCCCGAGTTTAGTTAACCAACGCATTTAATTGTGGACGATTCGACCGCAGTCGGGCCGGCGAGGTCACCGCCTTGTCTTCTAGCAAAGACCGCTTACTCGGCAGAGGTTACGCGAGACGATGTATCGTAAAGTTGTAAGGTCGCACGGTGCCTACCTTCACCTTATGGCGCATGGAGCCTGTGGTACTACTGCTTTTGTTTCGGAAGTTTTACCAAGGTGGTTAAGAACTCAGTGAGTCTCGGGACCACATTCGCCGCCGCTGGTTGGATTTCGGGATAGTGCGAGAATTGTTATCTCCCGTTGGGGAAGTGTTTTATAGATACAATTTCGTTGTTCTGATATCGCCTTGTGACGCCTCAGGGCGGAAGTGTAAGTTGCCGCTGATTGGTTCGACGCTGGCAAGATTCAGATAGTTGGTTCAGCTTGTTCCAGCAGATCGTGGATGAGTAAAGCTTGTCTAGAAGAGGTTCCGCAAATCGAGAAATCGTATGATAATCGCGACGACGCCAGAGTTCAGTGCCGACGGCCGGTCTTCAAAGTACCACCCCGGTGTGACGAGTTTTGGAATACAGAGGAACTTAGCCCGAGTTACTTGGGCCTTTGAGTCCATGTGAAGAATAGGCCAGTCGCTTATATGTTAGTTTTTGCCGTCCGACTTAGAAGCGGTATGTCCGATCTTCGTATTGTTATGATCGGAAAGTATCGAGATCCATCCAGAGTGTTCCCGCTAATGATGACCACGTTAGAGATAGTAACCCGAGTTTTGGAACCAAGCGATTTAAATGTGGTAAGAGTTCGAGTGTACGACATTTCTGGGATCGTGATGTAGTCCGCATCATTTGTCGGGTCGCCGAGCGACACTAGAACCTCGCGCAAAGTGACAAAAGTGGTATGCTTTATGATGTTAGAGGTGTTTCCTCGTGGACTGGATATAAGTATTTTGGCGCAGCTGGTCAGCGCTATCAGGCGTGATTGTTTCGTAAGTATGGTAGTGAAGACTATATCGCGCACGCTTGTTTTGAGATTTAGAAGGAACATTCGACGAATGTTTCTAAGGCGAGGAGAATGTTATACCCCGTATTTCGAGTATGTACGCATGGACGCACGTAGAAAATTTGAACTTGAGAATTAGGCTCGCCGAAATTTATTTGTTCACAACACCCTAGAGTCGCTTTTCTAAACGCTTTCACAAACTTCGTAGGGAATTTCCGCTATGTCATTTTTAATTTTTCGGATTTTTCCGAGACACGAACATTTTGGACAACAAGAGGCGCCACTGGCACCCTCTCATCGGAGCGGGCGAAAGGTGGCCGAAAGTTGGCCTTGTTTGGTCCGGGCGGTTGGTAGGATATTTTTTGTGTTAGATGGATAAGGTGCACTTGGCAAGATCTCGCCCTACACTTGCTATGCACTTGGCAAGATCTTCGCCATCGTTGGCCTTGGCTTGTGCTATAAATACCCTTAGGATGACTTCTTCATCCATTCCAAATATTTCCTAAGTGTTAAAATCCTCCTCTCCTCTCTCTTGTCGACTCTCGCCCAAGAGCCCTCTCCCCTTTGAAAGGCCCCTCGCCGAGAGCCCTTCCTCCTCAGAGTGTGGCCGGGTACCCCTAGCCTAGTTGTCTCGTATAATACACACCCCCTCTTGGTAGAAATACTCTCAAAAGTATTGTTGTAATTCCCAAATTTCCTTAGCCGTATACCGTGTAGTTTTCTAAGGTTATACCTATATGAAAAGCCCGTAAATACTATTATACTTCCCACTACCACAAAACCGAAACCCTAGGAAAATCTCCATAGTCCGTTGAGTATTGTGTAAGTTGGTTAGAACTTCTAAGGGTGGTTTAGAGCGGTCGAGCGCCTGAGTCGAGCTAAACGATTGCCCGATCGACTTTATACTTGGATAATTATGGGCTTATCGAGGTAAATATCTTGTCCTCTATTGTAATTGAAAATTACATGTTGTATGATTATATAGTTGAAGTATACTATATATAGAATCAACGTAGTTATCGCAATGTCTTTGGACTTAAGCTCAATAATAAGAAACCTTTTCGAAAGAAGAGTATCGAATCAGATTTACATAGACCGTATTACGAGACTTGTGTAGCTTTCGCGAGGTAGAATTGTGCACGTCCGGTTTAGACTTATAACCCCTCGGTTGGCTTGGTAGCCTACCCGATAGAGGAGATTTACGCGGTTGCGTGGGGAGGTGCCGAATTTTCGTAGAATGTTCTACGGCGGATCTAAATGTTAATAAGCGCTTGTGGCCTTATAGGTCAAGTACTACGTGTGGCGCGATCTACTGGCTTCAAGGAGTAGCCGATTGGAAGTACTTGAGCGCTTTTGCTATTAGTCGATAATCGCCGCGAGGTATGGACCTCTTCCTATCTCTTCTAGCATGATATGTGTGAACTATGTAGTACGGTAGACGCATACGTGCTAAATGTATTTGATTGGTTTAAAACATAAAGTGTTATAACGGCTTTATGGGAAGTTGGTTATAACAACTTTATGTTGGTAAGAAAATACTTGTGGTTTTAAAAGGTAATCGATCCGAACTATAATCGGCTTGTTATGTGTTAATAAAGAACTTGAAGTATTTCAAAAGATTTTTGAATCATTTCGAAGAAGAAGTAATACTTGGTTTTTGAAAACTTAAGAGTTATACTAGCTTTATGGGAAGTTAGGTAATAACGCTTAAGAATGTTTTATCGATTTCGAAATCGTGAGTGTATCGACAAACCATCGCAGTTAATAAAAGGAAATGTTTTGACAGATTTAGTATTATTAAAATCAAGAGAAACTTCCATCCGCATGTAAGCTAAGATGAGACAAAATGATGTTTCCTAGATCATGGTCACTGTAATAAGATTGCTATAAACAAGAATATCCTACTCACATATAAGACTTATGTTTCTCGTGATAGTTTAAAGAAGAATTGTATTCTTAAATGAATAAGACTATGAACTACGAAATCTTTCTAAAATAAGAAACGGAACATTTGAAATTAGGCAAACTTCGACGCTTGAATAATAATGTTGTTACTTGATTTTACAAAGATAAGTGTTTTGATTCACTTCAAAAGATAATCCTCTATTTTCATATACTACGTATTGTGTGACTTTTGTGAAAGTAACGATCTTTTAAAAAAAGGTTAATGTATGAAGTACTTTGGGGATAGAAACCCAACACGTGACATATAGTAGAAAGTACCATGTGTATAACTTGATTGTGTTGGTTTGTGATAGCCTTGTAATACCTTCGTGATGCTTTGATAAGTAATCATATTAGGACGCCACGTGTGTTATTATTCGTGACGCTGTGTAAAGCGGGTTTTCCTCGATTGTGCTTATGTTGTTTAAACGATAAACCGTTATGTTGGTATTATACCACTCACCGTGGTTTCCGGGTTAAGCGCCCTCCACGCGGGTAGACTCAGCGGTCCGGGACCATGATTCGAGAATACCTACGCGGGTCCCGGGGCCTATGCGAGCTACGAGTTCCGTGTTAGTGCGCGCCTTTATGGTCACGCGGTCTATGCGCTACGCGGATCGCGAGTCCAGATTTACGCCGGAGTAGCTACCTCGACGCGGGTTATACCTCACGCGCCTACGAGGTTGGCCTACGCGAGTCGCGGAAAGTTCGTGGCTAGACGCGCACATTTGATATCGCGCGAGTGACCGCCTTTGATCATGCGACGCCTAGACAGATATCTTGATACGCTTTATGACCTTGTTAGTACCGCTGGTGTTAGTAGTCGGCTATGCCTTCGCATTTACCCCGCATCGCTTTATTTAGACACGTGGACCCGTTGTTTATGTGTATTCCTCGTGCTTTTCTATCATCGATCACGGCATGAGGAAGGTATTCCGCGCATGATTGATGTTGCGGGCGTGAGACCCATTGTTATATCGAGTGACGACTTCGAGGGCGCGAGTCCCCGACTTGATATGATCGCTATTTGTTGGAATCGTAGTTGGTTATCATACATGTCTCCCGCTTTATATAGACTACTATGATTTCATTTACAGTATTTTCGCCACATACTCTGCACTGTCAGATCGACCTCCTTCGGGCCGCGTTCACGCCGCAGTAAAGGTACGCCGCCGTTGATCCTCGCCTAGTGGTCACAGCCATTGTTTGGGAAAGCTCCGCTTCTCGAGGCTTATCTTCGTATAGTCCCCTCGTCGTTGTAGGTATTACATTCGTGGTATGGCGGGCCCCGTCCCGCCATTGTTGTCATATCATTTCTGAGGTCCGTAGTACTGTAGGCGGTGGTTTGTAAAAAGGATTAAACTGCTCATTTGTAAGAGTTGTTATTTATATATATGCCGAAGACAAGTTTTTCCTCGACATCGCTTTGTACTTCATTTGTTTCATGTATGTGTTTATGTTCCGCTGATTACTCTGATGTTGTATCACTAGGGTGCCCGGGGTAAGGCACCAGTCACGGGCCCAGGTTCGGGTCGTGACAAAATACCTTGTAGTTTTCCCAAGGTTACACTTATACAAAAGCCCAGAAAATACTATTATACTTCCCTCAGTCACAAAAACGAAACCCTAAGTAAATCTTCACCCGTAGTTGAGGTTATAAGTAGAAGTTGGTTAGAACTTCTGGCGGTTGGTCGAGCTGGCCTGAGCGCACGAGTAGAGCTAAACCTTGCTCAGGATCGACATATAAACTCGGATAATTTTGGGCTTATCGAGGTAAACATTCTTAACCTTCTGTTGTAATTGGAAATTACATGTTGTAGGAGTATATAGTTAAGTATACTATATATAGAACTGAACATAGTTGTGCGGCAATGTCTTTTGACTTAAGCTGAATAATACTTACAGAATGTCTTGCGACTTAAGCCTGAATTTAAAGAAGAGAATCAATCAGAATTATATAGATCAGACATTACGAGACTTGTGTAGCATTACTGTGTAGTAGAATTGTACACGTTCGTTAGACGTGTTAACCCCTCGTTGGCTTGGTAGCCGCCGATAGAGGAGAGATTTACGCTGCCATGTGGGGGTGGGAGGTGCCGAATTTTCTGTAGAACATTCTACATTGAGATCTAGGATGTTAATAGGCGCCTTGTGGCCTCTATAGGTTGAAGTACTACGTATGGCGTGATCTACTTGGCTTAAGGAGTAGCCGACAATTTGAGGTACTTGGAGCACTTTGCTATTAGTCGATAATCGTCGCGAGGTATGTGAACCTCTTCCTATCTGCTCGAGCATGATATGTGTATTACTATGTAGTACACGGTGACGCATACGTGTTCAATGTATTTGATTTGTTTGAAACATAAAGTGTTATAACGCTTTATGGGAAGTTGGTTATAACTTTATGTAGGTAAGAAAATGCTTTGTGGTTTCGGGCGGTAATCGATTTGACTTATAACGGATTTGATGTGTAGTGTTTCAAAAAGACCTTTTTGAAAGAAGAGTAATACTTGGCTTTGAAAACATAAGAGTTGTACTAGCTTTATGGGAAGTTAGGTATAACGTCTTAAGAGTGATAAAAAGAATGGTTTACTGATTTTTAGAAGATAAGAGACTTGACTTAATGGTATTGATATGAATTTTGTTAAAAGTGTGAAACCTCATTCGTGAGTAATGAGTACTTGGTTTTAAAAGGAATAATGTTTTACTGATTTCGAAAATCAGGATGAGTATCGACAAACCACTGCAGCGTTAATAAGGGAAAATATATTGAAAAATGAAGTATGGTATTAAAACCAGTAGAAACCTCCATCTGCATAGAAGCTAAGACGAGACAAAATAATATTACATTTCCTAGATCATGGCTGCTTAATAAGATTGATTATAAGCAAGAATAACCTACTCGCATATAAGACATATGTTTCTCAAACGTTTAAAGGAGAATTATGTTTTAAAGGATTAAAACTATGAACTACGAAACCTTTTCTAAAATGAGAAACTTGAGCATTCGAAATTAGGCAAACTTGAACGTTTGGAAAATAAGGTTGTTACTTGATTTTACAAAAGAAAGCATTTTGGGTTACTTAACAATGTTAGTCACTCTATTTTTATACTACGGGTATCGGGTGACCTTTGTAAAAGAAATCGATCTTTAAAAGGAAATTAACGTACGTAGTACTTTAGGGTTAAAACCCGGACTTTGGCATAAAATGAAAGTACTTGAGTTGTGTATAACTTGCCTATGCTTGTTGTTGTGAAACTTGCCTATGTTTGTTGTGATAGCCTTTGTTGTATTTCTGTACCCCCGCGTCTCTCGATAGAGGGCCGGTTGATTTGTTATGAACGATTCTACATCGAGTCCCACGAGATGGGCAGGGACACGTATTCCATTTGATTCTACACCGAGTCCCACGAGATGGGCAGGGACACGTATTCCATTTGATTATACACCGAGTCCCACGAGATGGGCGTGACACGTATCCCATTTGATTATACACCGAGTCCCACGATGGGCGAGGACACGTATTCCATCCGATTTACACCGAGTCCCACGAGATGGGCAGGACACGTATTTTATCCGATTATACACCGAGTCCCACGGATGGGTCTGACACGATTTCATCCGGTTATCATACATGTCTCCGCTTTATATAGACTATTATGATTTCATTTACGCTTCTGATTTCACATACTTGGTACTGTTATCGACCTCCTCGGCCGCGTTCATGCCAGTGGAAGTACATCGGTGGACTCGCCATAGGACCACGCCACGTGTCGGAAGCCCCATTTCTTCTGAGGCTTATCTTTTGGTATGTTACTCGAGTCAGTAGATTCTTATACATTCGTGGTATGGCGGGCCCCGTCCGTCATAGTCAGTAAAAATCTTAGAGGTCCAGAGTAATTGTTGTAAGCGTGGTTTGTAAAAAGGATAACTGTTCGGGTATTTATGTATATATGATGAAGGCAACTGTTTTTGTTGGCCTGTTTATTTATCTTGTCTCTTAATTCATGTTCATGTTTTTATTTCCGCTGATTTTCTCTGATGTTGTATCACTAGGGTGCCCGGGGTAAGGCACCAGTCACGGGCCCGGGTTCGGGTCGTGACATTTTGTGTCCAAGGACAATCCCCTCTTTTACCATGAAGTGACACTTCTCCCAATTCAGCACAAGGTTGGACTCTTCACACCGTTTCAACAATACTTCCAAGGGCCTCAAACACTCGTCGAACGAGGACCCAAAGACCAAGAAATCATCCATGAAAATCTCTATAGTCCTCTCCACCATATCAGAGAAAATTGCCATCATACACCTCTTAAAGGTCGCAGGTGCATTGCAAAGCCCAAATGACATCCTTCTGAATGCAAACGTACCAAAGGGGCAGGTGAATGTTGTCTTTTCCTGATCTTCTGGTGCTATGGCAATCTGATGATACCCTGAGTAACCATCCAAGAACCAGTAGTAATTGTGCCCTACAAGTCTATCCAACATCTGATCTAGAAATGGCAACGGGAAGTGGTCTTTTCTGGTTGCCTTGTTCAACTTGCGATAGTCAATGCAAATTCTCCACCCAGTAACTGTTCTAGATGGAATGAGCTCATTCCTTTCATTGGTCACTACTGTCATACCACCTTTTTTGGGTACCACTTGCACCGGACTCACCCATGCACTATCAGAGATAGGATAAATTACCCCAGCATCAAGCCAGTTCATGATTTATTTTCTGACTACCTCCTTCATGTTTGGATTCAGTCTCCTCTGTTCCTCAATGGATGGTCTGCTCTCCTCGTCTAGACGGATCTTATGCATCACTGTTGACGGACTTATCCCCCTTTATGTCTGCTAATGTCCACCCAATGGCACGCTTGTGAGACCTCAGTACTCTCAGCAGCTTCTCAACCTCCACTGTGGATAGATGACATGAGATGCACTGGTAAAGATTGATTCTCACCTAGATATCGGTACTGCAACTGATCTGGTAGAGTTTTCAACACTAACTCTGGAGCCTTTTCTGTGGATGGTACTGATCTCTCTGGCATCTGCCCAAGCTCTTCATATCTCTTCTTATCACACTGCTCATAAGAATTCATCCAATTTGCATACTCCATCAGATTCGGGTCATTGCCACTACTCTCATCCCATCGTGTCAACACTTCTTCAAGCGCATCAGCATTTCTGAACCCATTTTCCGACACTTCTTCTTCGATCACATCAATGGCGAAGCAGTTGTCACTCGCCTCTGGGAAGGTTGCTGCTCGAAAAACATTGAAAATCACCTCTTCTTCTTTCACATGAAGTCTCAACTCACCTTTTCGAACATCAATGAGTTCTTGTCCTATGGCTAGGAAGGGTCTGCCAAGGATAATGGGGATCATGTCATTATCTCTCATGTCTAAGATGATGAAATCAGTGGGAAAGATGAACTTATACACCTTAACCAACACATCCTTGATGACTCCTCTAGGGTGGACGATGGAGCGTTCAGCTAGCTGCAAAGTGATGTTTGTAGGTCTGGCTTCTCCCATTCCAAGTTTGCAAAACATCAGATAGGGCATCAAATTTATACATGCCCCTAGATCACACAACGCCTTCTGACACTTAAACTTTCCTATAGTGCATGGGATGGTGAAACTCCCCGGATCTTTCAACTTCTGAGGTAGCTTTCACTGTAGGATGGCACTGCATTCTTCAGTCAACACCACTGTTTCGTAGTCATCCATCCTCCTCTTTTTGCTGAGAATCTCCTTCATAAACTTTACATAACTCTGCATCTGTTCTAGTGCCTCAGCAATTGGGATGTTGAGTTGCAATTGTTTGAGAACTTCCAGGAATTTAGAGAACTGTTTGTCAAGAGAACTTGTTTTTAGCCTCTAGGGGTATGGTATCTTCACCTGGGGTGCGTCCACAACTGCTCCCGAAATCATTGTACCTTCTGAGCCCTGAGATTTGACGCCGTGGCGCCCAAACTTCTACAATGTCGCAGGATTATCAACACCGTGGCGCTGCAACTTCTGCGAGAAATCTGGGCCCTTCTTTTCTGGACACGGTGGTGGTGAGTTTGCTTCCACTAGTTCGCTATTTCTCAGGTCAATCGCCTGACATTGCTCTTTTATATTCTCCACAATATGTTCAGGGTGATTCTGATGCGCGATTTATGCACACACTAACGCAAGTGCACGTGTCGTGACAAGTAATATAGTCGAGAAGACCGAGTTATCGTCCTCAGGGATTAGTGTTCAATTCTCAAACTCTATTCTATGGTATCTATTTGGTAACCGATGATTGATAAATTGTTTATAACTATAATTAAGAATGTTAACTAGACTACTTTGTTTTACTTCAGTTATGGTGGAAATAGGGCTTCCAAATCTCCTCAATTATCCGCTCATCTTACTTGTTAATGCACTTAATTATGGTTCTTCTTCTATTTTGAGATAGCAGGTTAACTAAGCCGGTTTATACTCCTGTTAAGGTAATATAAACATTCAATCCCAATATAGAACCCTTATACCTTTCGGTGATAAGATTGACTATAAAGGAGGAGTAAGAGCAAAAACCTATTAAACAACATAAGTATCGGGGTACTTTCGTCCACGATTTAACCTATGTTTATTCAACTATAGCATATTCATAATTTCCCCTTTCGGCTTTCGATTAGAAATCATACAGATTATGATAATTAGTGATCAATTAATTACCAAACATTCAAGACAATTATTGAATAAATCTCAACAATGATAAGAAGAAACCAAAACATGCATTAATTCATAAGAATAAAGTTCAAGTGATTTGATATGAAAAGCCCTAGATTAAGTTAGTTCCTAGCCATAGACATGACAAGAACTAAATTAATATCCAACATAAACTATAAAGAAATAAAACAAGAAACCAGAAATTATTAAGAAGTGGTCTTCAATCTTGATCTTCAAGGTTGTGATGAATTGCAAGGGTTTGGAACCCTTACTTCTGACCTAAAGGCTGCTTTTTATAGCCTCCAATTCATTTTCCAGGTTTTCCTTCAGGCCTTGGCCCATTCCCATTCGAATTTGACAGTTTATACGCTCGCACCGCTGCCAGAATCAGCTGGCGCTAAACCGCTGCAAGTCTCTGAATTTTGGGCGCCGTGGCGCTCGATTCTGATCGGAGGCGCTGCCGCCACTGCTTTGCGTGCCCGGTTCGCCAACTTTCTCGCTTTTTGAGATCTGGGACCTCTGTTTCTGCCCTCTTTTTGCTCCTTTTTCGCCAATGAGCCACTTTAAATCAATATGACTCAAAAGAAAGAAAATTTATCCTAAGACGACACATATTTGTACAAAAATGGGCAAAAGATTAACTAAAAATGACTCAAAAGGTGTATATAAAATACACCGATCAAACACCCCCAAACTTAACCTTTGCTCACCCTCGAGCAAATATCAAAAGAAAGAATTAAAGACAAGAGGAAAAAGAAATAGACTGACTCAAAGACACTGATCACTTTGCTGCATCATTGTTACTTAGAAACACATGAAGGTTAGCAGAATAATTTGCAGAAACATATAGCATGAATTTTTAGCATTCTAAACACATTAAGTTAGATATTTCGCAAATTCAATTTAATCATGCTCAATGGAAGTAAGAATATCTAACTATGCATGTCAATTTCAAAATCCTATGACATGTTTACTTGATATTCTCCACTAATCATAGATACACATGTAAGAGATCTTCAGGGCTTTTCAGGGTTGTAATGTAGGGTTAGGCATGGGTAGGTAAAAAATAGGCATTTAGGCTCATTTTATGTACCATAAGCTCTTTTGCGTTAAATTCTTCCCTTTTCTTTTGATTTTCTTTCTTCACTTCATACCTATCTTTCCCCTCTTTTGTTTTGAGAGAATGAAGTGTATTATGAATAACAGGCACCCCCAAACTTAAGTTTTTGCCTATTTATTATTACTTTTTCATTGGGGTGCATAAAAATTGTTCACTCTTTTTGTCTCTTTTTTAACACTTTCTATTCCAATCATCTCAAATTTTCACTTATGGCACAAGTGTTGAATTATAAGGTGTCAAAGAAAAAGTCTAATTTTTAGGCTCAAAAGGGCTGACTAGGGATATTTTGAATGTCAGGGATAGGCAAAAGTGGTAAGAAAGGGCTAACAAAGAATTGTCTGAGTCATCTCCCTAACATGCATATCCTAACTATTTCGTCTCAAATAACAAGCAAGCATACATATAGGTTTAATCATAAACAATGCACAAGTCAAGCAAGATACCCAAATAATCTGATTTCATAAATTTTTGGCATATCTAACCTAAGTGTTTAGATGGTTGCTTCTAATTCCCTTACATTATTCTACTTTACTTCACTAGGCGATTCCAGTAACTACAGCATGCATGATCTTAAAAAAAAAACATTATAACTCAAAAATACTTAAAACAAATCAAAAAAGACTCAAAAACAATAAGACAAATAAGACACCCCCCCAAACTTAAATCACACATTGTCCCCAATGTGTGCAAGACTCAAAAAAAAAAAACAGGACAACTTACAAACTTGGTTTAAAGTGGTGGCGGTGGCTAATGCATGGCAGATAATGTTAGGAATCCCGTCAGAGTGGAAGGGCTTTGGATTTTTTTGATTTGGAGAAAGGAAAATCGGATTAGGGCTTCTTCAAAAATTAAGATTTTTGGCCGTGGCGCCACATGTGGCAGAAGCCAGCGCGGCTGAAACTGTGACCTTCGAACTTTCAGCGTCGTGGCGCTCGATTTAGCCATGGCGCCTAAACTCAAGCGCTCTTACGGACTTTTGGCCGCGGCTCGCAGAATCAAAGGCAACTGGGCCGATTTTTTTCTTTTCTTCTGGTTTTTTTCCGTCCTCCAAATTTTTGTATGCGCCCAACCGGTTCAGATCGGGTGCCTTACCCCGGCACCCTAGTGATACAACATCGTAGAAAACCAATGGAAAATAACACATGAATCATGAAACAAGAGATATAATAAATAAACAAAGCAACCAAAATAGCTTGCCTTCAGATATACATAAACCCGACAGTTTAATCCTTTTACAACCTCGCCACACAAAGATTCTCTGCACTCTAAGATTTACAACAACTATGACGGACAGGCCCCGCCATACCCTGAATGTACAAGAACCTACAACTCGTGGAACACATACAAAGATGAGCCTCCGAGAAACGGAGCTTCCCAACACGCTGAATGTGATCCTATAAGCGGGGATCGGCGATCGATGTACCTTTACTGCGGCATGAACGCGGCCCCAAGGAGGTCGATAACAGTACCAAGTATGTGAAATCAGAAACATCAGTAAATGAAATCATAATAGTCTATATAAAGCGAGAGACATGTATGATAACCAAACTACGATTCACAACATAAAAGCGATCATGTCAAGTCGTGACTCACGCCTCAAAGTCATCCTCACGCCCGTGGAACTCCTTCCTCACCGCCAGCCTAGGTATAAATCATGTGATACGATAACGAGTCTCGGCCCATCTTATGGACCCAATATAGAAACGTGTGGAATACATTCCGGATGAACCTAGTCAAGTGAAATACATTCGGATGAACCGGAGTCAAGTGAGATACATTCCCGTGAACCGTGTCAAGTGAGATACATTCGGATGAACCGGTAATCAAGTGAAATACATTCCCGGATGAACCGGTACTCAAGTGAGATACATTCCCGGATGAACCGGTAATCAAGTGAAATACATTCCCGGATGAACCGGTACTCAAGTGAGATACATTCCCGGATGAACCGGTAATCAAGTGAAATACATTCGGATGAACCCAGACTAAGTGAGATACATTCCGGATGAACCGGTAGTCGAGTGAACACAGTACTTGCACAACAAGGCTATCACACGTAACATGGTCAAGTTTCATAACAACAAGCATAAGCAAGTTACACACAACTCAAGGTACTTTCATTTTATGTCAAAGTCCGGGTTTTAACCCTAAAGTACTACATACGTTAAGTCCTTTTAAAAGTGATACATTCCTTTATAAAAGTCACCCGATACCGTAGTATAAAACTAGAGTGATTCACATTATTAAGTAAACTAACACTTTCTTTTTAAACTCAAGTACCAACATTCTTTTCCTAAAGTTCCGGTTTGCCTAATTACAAATGCTCAAGTTTCTCATTTTTAGAAAAGGTTTCAGTAGTTCGTAGTTTTAATCCTTTAAAACATAATTCTCCTTTAAATGTTTTGAGAAACATATGTCTTATGTGAGTAGGTTATTCTTGTTTATAATCAATCTTATTAAGCAGCCATGATCTAGGAAATGTAATATCATTTTGTCTCATCTTAGCTTCTATGCGGATGGAGGTTTCTACTGGTTTTAATACTTCTTAGTCAATACATTTTCTGTTATTAACGCCGCAGTGGTTTGTCGATACGCGTTCGATTTCAAATCAAGAAACATTCTTAAGCCGTTATACCTAACTTCCCATAAAGCTAGTATAACTCTTAAGCTTTCAAAACCAGTAATACTCATTCTTTCAAAACGATTCATAAATCTTTTGAAATACTTCAAGTTCTTTATTAACACATATCAAGCCGGTTATTATTCAAATCATTACCTTTTAAAACCACCAAGATTTGCTTATCCACATAAAGCTATTATAACCGACTTCCCATAAAGCCGTTATAACACTTTATGTTTTAAACCAATCAAATACATTTAGCACATGACGCTCACCGTACTACATAGTTCACGCATATCATGCTAGAAGAGATAGGAAGAGGTTCACATACCTCGCGACGATTATCGACAATAAGCAAAAAGCTCCAAGTACTACAACCTTGCTAGCCCTTTCCACTCCTCGAGTAGAATACGCTACTCTTAGTACTTTCACCTATAAAGGCCACAAACGTCTATTTAAATCTTAAACACAAGTTCCCATCTTTCTATAGAAAATTCAAGAAGACTTCCCCGCAACAAACAGTAAATCTCCTCTCATCGAGGCCGGCTACCAAGCCAACCAGGGGTTTTATACGTCTAACCTGGGCGTGTACAATTTCTACTACACAACAAGCTACACAAGTCTCATCAGAATACTGATCCTATGTAGTTCTGATTCATTCTTTCTTTAAATTCAGCTTAAGTCAAAAGACATTGCCAAGATTAAACTTAATTCTATATATAGTATACTTCAACTATATAATACAACAACATGTAATTTCCAATTACAAAAGGGGACAAGATTATTTACCTCGATAAGCCCAAAATTATCCGAGATAAAAGTCGATCCTGAGCAAGGTTTAGCTCCTACTCCGTGCGCTCCAAACAACCCTTAGAAGTTCTAACCAACTTCTACTTAAATACTTCAACCAACTATGAAGATTTCCTTAGGGTTTTGGTTTGAGACTAAAGGACAAAAGGTAGTATTTCCGGACTCTACGTATAGAGGTATCTTTGGAAAACTACAAGGTATATACTAAGGTACTTTGGGCATTATAACAATACTTGGAGGAGTATTTCAATACCACAAAGGGGGGTACCACACGAGAACAACACCCTAAGGGAGGGGGGGGGGGTTCTCGGCTTAAGGCTCTCAAAGGGGGAGGGTTTCGGCCAAAGGCCAATTTCAAGGGGGGAGAGGGGCTCTTGGACGAGAGTCAACAAGAGGGAGGGGAGGGGTTTCTCAAGACTTAGGCAAGTGAAGAGTGGATGAAGAAGTCTTCAAAGAGAGGTATTTATAGCAAAACCAAAAGCCAACCAATGGCCAAGATCAAGCCATGTGCAAGGCAAGTGTAAGGCCAAGATCAAGCCAAGTGCACCCACAAAACACTCCACAAAACACTCCACAAAACAAGCCACAAAACAAGGCACAAAAGAGGGAGCCAATCGGCCAAGGCCAACCAAGGCTCTTGGACGCCCAAATCGTCCAAGCCAATCCATTTGCTTCGATGTGAGGTGACCCATGTCACCCTCCGGTTGGCCCAACATGTTGCGTCACCCGGAACAATCCGAAAAAATTATAAAGGACATAGCCGGAATTTTGTGCACGAAAGCTGTGGAAACGTTTACGTAAAACGACTTAATCGCACTGTGCCCAAATTTCGAATCCAATGCCTACCTTAAGGCTCAAATTTTCTACGTACGTCCTTACGCACATACTCTGGAAATACGGGGTATAACATTCTCCCCTCCTTAGAAACATTCGTCCCGAATGTTCCTTCTCAAGTCTCAACACAAACATGCGCTAGTATAGCCTTCACTGCTATACGCACGAAAACGATCATGCCACACCTGGCCACAAACATAACACACGTT
The DNA here is from genome assembly GCA_029844215.1 of Przewalskia tangutica. NCBI lineage: Eukaryota > Viridiplantae > Streptophyta > Magnoliopsida > Solanales > Solanaceae > Przewalskia > Przewalskia tangutica. Next base: position 123,572,080 of record CM056719.1, read on the forward strand.
CTCTTCCTTTCTTACTCGTCGTGCCCTCCTCGATCACTTGAACTCTTCTAGTATACTCACCATACTCCAGTCATCGCTTTAGTTTCCAAAACTTTGGAGTCACCACCTCCAAACTTGGTCATCTACTAGCCTCAATCTTCCTTAAGGCCATTCCCGGCCTTCACGACCGCTCGTCGAACATATCCACGAACTCATACGATGGTTACCAAAACTTGGGCCTAGCTCCTCGTGACCTACCACTGGCGGGACCACCGAGCTGACCCCACTCGAAGCAGTCGCGGGTTGGCCCGCAACATGGCCCCAACCCGACCCACTGTCGCGCCAACTCTTGCTCCTCGACACGGAACAATCTTGCTAAATCACATCATGGAAGATACCATTTTCATTTACCCAACCCAGGGACTTATCATACAATACTTTCTAGGCATAAAATGTACTCTGTCAAGGATCACTCGCAAAAATCTTGTACCCAAGACGGCCTTACATCTAAGGTCTCAACTGTAATATTCTAAGGTTCATCATTCCCACACCCCCAGGCTTACCCTTTTTCCCAAACCAGGTTCCTAAATCACATTTTAGCACAAAGCTATCCGAACATAACACCTAACACATTAACATAACATCAAAACATACAAGCCTCTAGAGGTTTAAGGATATACCTGAAGCTACCGCTTCATTCTAATCGTAAGTCTGCCCTGCAGGGCGCATAACTGTAGAAGGCGATGAACCCGCCATCGATCCTGCAGTCGCGCTGCCGGCATTCTCCTATAAGCACGCCTCTCGTCACATGGCCTCGACGCCGCAGTGAAGCAAGCACCGCAAAAGACGACATTCCCCGGGATGATGTTTGCCACATTGTGCACACTGAGGGGGACGTGAATCCTGTTGGCTAGAACCCATGTATGTCGCAACTAAGCCCCGAGCTCACCGGCTCCCGAATACCTGAACGCCCCGACGATCGCGGGGACCACTCCGTCGGGCGGAGGTACATAACTAGCTCACGAGGCGGTCCGCCTTGAAAGTTACCAAAGGACCCTGCCGTCCTGGCCCTCTTCTGCTGACCTCGGTCATTCCGTCGATCTCTCCGTGCCTCACATCCTAGTGCATGAGCCTGCATGCGGGCAATGTCCATGCCCGGCTGAAGGGCTACACCAACAAGCCTCGCAGTACTCATCCACCGGTGGCGTGGCGGTGTACTGGCCCTCCATATCGCCATTACAATGAGGACATACCGAAGCTAATGAGTCGAACTCCACATTGTACTCTCTAACCGCCCGCCCGCCCCGCCTCAACGTCAAAAATTGCCGCCCGAGCCCTCCTCATCTGTGGGGGCAAGAAATGTGCAAGAAAAGCCCTTGAGAACTCGTCCCATACGGCTGGAGGTGCATGCTCTTCCCGGGACAACTCCCACGAATCAAACTACCAATCGGCTGCGGATCACGCGGTGACGAACCCAATACCACCGACTCGCCTCGAGACTCGATCACTCATGATCCGTAGCTGTCGGATAAACTCGAGGGTCGTCCTCGGCTCTCGATCCATAGAACATCAAGGGCTACAACTCGAGAAAGTCACGTAGCCTCAAACCATGCGCTCGGGGTGAACTACGGTGCTATCGGGCTGAATCGCCAGATCCACCTATCCTCATATCTCGCCACGACCGCCGCGATCGGGCCATCTCCTTGTACCCGTCTCATCGGCTCCAGCCGTGGGATGGAGGCTCGTGTATCAGAGTCTCGGCAGCCATCGCTGCGCTCTAAACTCACTGGTCCGGGCGGCTGCGAAACCCGCCGTCGGGCACTGCTCAGTCTTGGCCGGCTCGCGCTCGCATTTCCTCGTATCTCGCTAACGACTCCTCGATCGCCTTGCCCATCCGGGCTCGGTTGCTTACGCGAGGCATAATCGTAAAGGAAAGGAATACGTCAGAGGGGTCCAATTTATCACACAGCTCTAAGGCACGATCTCAGAATGAGAAGAATGGAAACCAATCCTAAATGTCCTATAGCCTCCTGATTATAGATGTGGTGCACAACACACCGATAATCAAGACTCTACTAGACACGATGCAGACACTTTCCGAGGACTAATCGCTCGATACCACTTTGTAACGCCCCGAACCCGGGCCCGTTACTGGTGCCTTACCCCGGGCACCCTAGTGATACAACATCAGAGAAAACCAGCGGAAAATAACACATGAATCATGAAACAAGAGATATAATAAATAAATAAAGCAACCAAAACAGTTGCCTTCGATATACATAAAACCCGAATAGTTTAATCCTTTTACAACCCCGCCCACAACGATTCTGGCTGCACTTAAGATTTACAACAACTATGACGGACAGGCCCCGCCATACCCCTGAATGTACAAGAACCTACAACTCAGGGAACACATACCAAAAGATGAGCCTCCGGAGAAACGGAGCTTCCCAACACGCTGAATGTGATCCTATAAGCGGGGATCGACAATCGATGTACCTTTACTGGCAGATGAACGCACTTCCGGGCGAGGTCGATAACAGTACCAAGTATGTGAAATCAGAAACATCAGAATGAAATCATAATAGTCTATATAAAGCGGGAGACATGTATGATAACCAAACTACGCTCACAACATAAAAGCGATCATGTCAAGTCGTGACTCACGCCCTCAAAGTCATCCCTCATGCCCGTGGAACTCTTCCTCACTGCCGGCAGTCTAGGTACAAATCATGTGATACGTATAACAGGTCTCGGCCCATCTTATGGACCCAATATAGAAACGTGTGGAATACATTCCCGGATGAACCCAGAGTCAAGTGAAATACATTCCGGATGAACCAGAGTCAAGTGAGATACATTCCGGGTGAACCGGAATCAAGTGAGATACATTCCGGATGAACCGGTAATCAAGTGAAATACATTCGGATGAACCGTACTCAAGTGAGATACATTCGGATGAACCTAATCAAGTGAAATACATTCCGGATGAACCTGCACTCAAGTGAGATACATTCCGGATGAACCGAATCAAGTGAAATACATTCGGATGAACCAGACTCAAGTGAGATACATTCCGGATGAACCGTAGTCGAGTGAACACGACTTGCACAACACGGCTATCACACGTAACATGGTCAAGTTTCATAACAACAAGCATAAGCAAGTTACACACAACTCAAGGTACTTTCATTTTATGTCAAAGTCCGGATTTTAACCCTAAAGTACTACGTACGTTAAGTCCTTTTAAAAGAGATACATTCCTTTTATACAAGTCACCCGATACCCGTAGTATAAAACTAGAGTGATTCACATTATTAAGTAAACTAACACTTTCTTTTTAAACTCAAGTACCAACATTCTTTCCTAAAGTTCCGGTTTTCCACATTACCAATGCTCAAGTTTCTCAATTTTAGAAAAGGTTTCGTAGTTCGTAGTTTTAATCCTTTAAAACATAATTCTCCTTTAAACGTTTTGAGAAACATATGTCTTATATGTGAGTAGGTTATTCTTGTTTATAATCAATCTTATTAAGCAGCCATGATCTAGGAAATGTAATATCATTTTGTCTCATCTTAGCTTCTATGCGGATGGAGGTTTCTACCGGTTTTAATACTTCTTTAGTCAATACATTTTCCTGTTATTAACGCCGCAGATGGTTTGTCGATACGCATTACGATTTCCGAAATCAGAAAAACATTCTTAAGCCGTTATACCTAACTTCCCATAAAGCTAGTATAACTCTTAAGCTTTCAAAACCCAAGTAATACTCATTCTTTCAAAACGATTCATAAATCTTTTGAAATACTTCAAGTTCTTTATTAACACATATCAAGCCAGTTATTATTCAAATTTACCTTTTAAAACCACCAAGATTTGCTTATCCACATAAAGCTATTATAACCGACTTCCCATAAAGCCGTTATAACACTTTATGTTTTAAACCAATCAAATACATTTAGCACGTGACGTCACCGTACTACATAGTTCACACATATCATGCTAGAAGAGATAGGAAGAGGTTCACATACCTCGCGACGATTATCGACAATAAGCAAAAAGCTCCAAGTACTACAACCTTGCTAGCCCTTTCCACTCCTCGAGTAGAATACGCTACTCTTAGTACTTTCACCTATAAAGGCCACAAACGTCTATTTAAATCTTAAACACAAGTTCCCATCTTTCTATAGAAAATTCGGCAGCACCTCCCCCCCCCCGCAACAGCGTAAATCTCCTCCTCTACTGAGGCCGGCTACCAAGCCAACCAGGGGGGGTTTTATACGTCTAACCGGGCGTGTACAATTTCTACTACACAACAAGCTACACAAGTCTCTTGTCAGATCTATGTAGTTCTGAGATTCTTTCTTTAAATTCAGGCTTAAGTCAAAAGACATTGCCGCAGTACTAAACTTAATTCTATATATAGTATACTTCAACTATATAATACAACAACATGTAATTTCCAATTACAAAAGGGGGACAATATTATTTACCTCGATAAGCCCAAAATTATCCGAGATAAAAGTCGATCCTGAGCAAGGTTTAGCTCCTACTCCGTGCGCTCCAAACAACCCTTAGAAGTTCTAACCAACTTCTACTTAAATACTTCAACCAACTATGAAGATTTCCTTAGGGTTTTGGTTTGAGACTAAAAGGACAAAAGGTAGTATTTCCGGACTCTACGTATAGAGGTATCTTTGGAAAACTAAAAGGTATAAGGCTAAGGTATTTTGGGCATTATAACAATACTTGGAGGAGTATTTCAATACCACAAAAGGGGGGTACCACACGAGAACAACACCCTAAGGGAGGGGGGGGTTCTCGGCTTAAGGCTCTCAAAGGGGGAGGGTTTCGGCCAACGGCCAATTTCACGGGGGGAGAGGGGCTCTTGGACGAGAGTCAACAAGAGGGAGGGGAGGGGTTTCTCAAGACTTAGGCAAGTGAAGAGTGGATGAAGAAGTCTTCAAAGAGAGGGGGTATTTATAGCAAAACCAAAAGCCAACCAATGGCCAAGATCAAGCCATGTGCAAGGCAAGTGTAAGGCCAAGATCAAGCCAAGTGCACCCACAAAACACTCCACAAAACACTCCACAAAACAAGCCACAAAACAAGGCACAAAAGAGGGAGCCAATCGGCCAAGGCCAACCAAGGCTCTTGGACGCCCAAATCGTCCAAGCCAATCCATTTGCTTCCAATGTGAGGGTGACACATGTCACCCTCCCGTTGGTCCAAAATGTTTCGTCACCCGGAAAAATCCGCAAAAATTATAAATGACATAGCCGGAATTTTCTCTACGAAAGCTGTGGAAACGTTTCGTCAGAAAACGACTCTAATCGGCACTTGTGCCCAAATTTCGAATCCAATGCCTACCTTAAGGCTCAAATTTTCTACGTACGTCCTTACGCACATACTCTGGAAATACGGGGTATAACATTGGCCATGCACCTGTCATCACAACATATAAACGATACCTTACGTGAGACCGTTCTAATTGAAACTAAATTGCAAAAATTAAAAGAAATAAAATAACCTTGGGTTGCCTCCCAAGTAGCGCTATCTTTAACGTCTTTTAGCCGGATGCAAGTTCTTTAATCAAGAGGCGTGGGGTAGATCAACCCCACAACCTATCTATTTCATCAACATTTTTCGCTTCCTCCTTCTGTTTTTCTTTTTCTCTTTTTTTTCAAGAGAAGGTTTAGCATTACTTACCTGTTTTGGCGGGCTTATTTCCCTTGCTTTTGCTTGTTATCACGACCCGAACCGGGGCCCGTGACTGGTGCCTTACCCCGGGCACCCTAGTGATACAACATCAGAGAAAATCAGCGGAAATAAAAACATGAACATAAAACAAGAGATATGATAAAAAAAACAGGCCAACCAAAACAGTTGCCTTCTTGCATATATACAGACCGAACGATTTACATCCTTTACAACCCCGCCACAACAAGATTACTGCACTTCTAAGAAAGTGACAACTATGACGACAGGCCCCGCCATACCACCAATGTACAAGAACCTCTGCACTGTGGTAACATACCACAAGATAAGCCTCCGAGAAACGGGCTTCCCAATACGTGAATCGTGATCCTATGGCGAGGATCCACAACGTACCTCTACTGCGACATTTAACGCAGCCCCGGGCGAGGTCGGCATAACAGTACCAAGTATGTGAAATCGAAATCAGTAAATGAAATCATGATCTATATAAAACAGAGACATGTATGATAGCCAAACTACGATTTACAACATAAAAGTAGTCATGTCAAGTCGTGACTCACACCTCAAGTCATCCTCACGCCCGTGGAACTCCTTCCTCACCGCTGCCAGCCTAGGTATAAATCGTATGATACGTATAACATGTCTCGCCCATCCCACGGGACTCGAGGTGGAATCGTGTGGAATACGTGTCTCGGCCCATCCCACGGGACTCGATAAGAATCGTGTGGAATACATGTCTCGACCCATCCCACGGGACTCGATAGGAATCGTATGGAATACATGTCTCGCCCATCCCACGGGACTCGATAGAATCGTATGGAATACATGTCTCGCCCATCCCACGGGACTCGATAGGAATCGTATGGAATACATGTCTCGCCCATCTCATGGGACTCGATAGAATCGTATGGAATACATGTCTCGCCCATCCCATGGACTCGATAGGAATCGTATGGAATACATGTCTCGCCCATCTCGTGGGACTCGATAGAATCGTATGGAATACATGTCTCGCCCATCTCATGGGACTCGATAGGAATCGTTCACAACCAATCAGCCGCCCCTCCATCGAGACGCGCGGTATAGAAATACAAGATTTGCACAACAAGGCTATCACACGCAAACATAGGCAAGTTACACACAACTCAAGGTACTTTCATTTTATGTCAAAGTCCGGGTTTTAACCCCAAAGTACTACATACGTTAAATTCTTTTAAAAGATACATTTCTTTTACAAAGGTCACCCGATACCCGTAGTATTAACATAGAGTGACTAACATTTATAAGTAAACCAAAACACTTTCCTTATTAAAATCAAGTAACAACATTCTTTTCCAAAAGTTCAAGTTTGCCTAATTTCAAATGCTCAAGTCTCTTATTTTCGAAAGATTCCATAGATCATAGTCTTAATCACTTAACGTAATCTCTTTTTAAAACAATTGAGTAACATATGCCTTATGTGTGAGTAGCTTGTTCTTGCTTATAACCACCTTATTACAGCAGCCATGATCTAGGAAATGTAATATAATTTTGTCTTATCTTAGCTTCTATGCAGATGGAGGTTTCTACTGGTTTTAATATAATTAATTAGTCAATACATTTTCCTTTACTAACGCTGCAATGGTTTGTTCGATACTTATTCTCCATTTCCGAAATCAGTAAAACATCAATCTTTAAAAACCAAGTACTCATTACTCATGAATGAGGTTTCACACTTTTTAACAAAATTCATATCAAGTCAATTAAGTCAAGTCTCTTATCTTTCAAGATCAAGTCTCTTAACTTCTAAAATCAATAAACCATTCTATTACTTACATAAAGTCGTTATAACTAACTTCCCATAAAGCTATTATAACACTATATGTTTTAAACCAACCAAAACTCGTTTAGCACACGTACGTCTACCGTACTACATAGTTCACAACAATCATGCTAGAAAAGATAGGAAGAGGTTCACATACCTCGTGACGATTATCGACAAATAGAAAAATGCTCCAAGTACTTCAACCCGTCGGCTACTCCTTAAGCCAAGTAGATCACGCCACACGTAGTACTCCACTCCTAAAATGGTCATAGTACTTCTATCAAACCTTTCTTACCATTGAAGACTTATACCAATAAAAGCCCTCTAATTCTACGGAAAATTGGCGTAAGACTTCCCGCTTTTACTCACTTTTCCATCTTTCTCCAAGGCCGAATAACCGTAATTATATGCCATAAATAAGGCGTAATAATTAAACAACATAAAAGGGGATTACACGCCCAAACGGTAACGCTGTTTACTATCACGCCTTCATAATAACAATAAGTAAAAGAAGGGATTACGCGCCCAACCGTAACGCGTTTACTATCACGCCTTCATAATAATACAATACAACAATTAAAAAGGGATCACACGCCCAAACGAACGCGATTGAACAATCTTCCCATAATGTAAATGTAAATACATCAAAGTAAATACCCAAAGTAAATACGCTTAAGTTGGGTCCTCGCCAACTTTGTCCATTTTACTTATCCAATTACTTCATTAGTCATCCAACTTATATTCCATCTTAATATAAGTTATAGTTACTTGTTAAATACTTCTTCACAAGTAAGGTACGTTTGATACGTTGGATACGTTTTTTACCATTTTAATGGCGAACGACCAATCCTTTCTTTTAACAAGTTAACAAGATCCAACTCTTCCAAACTTTTACTCCATATATTATATACTCCATAATATACTTATAATATATGTATAATAACCAATTCACAAAGAGGTTAAGGTTTACTACCTCAAATATCCCAAAAAAATATCCAAGTTCTTAAAGTCGCTCCAAGCAAGTCTTAGCTCCAAATCTTTACGTTCCAATCCGCTACAAGCAACCCATAGAAGCTCCTAACCAACTTCTCTTCAAGATTCAACTCCAAAAAGTGAAGAACACTTAGGGTTTCCAACTAGCAACTTTCGGCCAAGGCAACAAATAGAGGTTAGGGGTGTGAAATCTTTTCCAACTCTTGGTACACAATCTTCCTAACACCTTAGGGAAGAACACTTAAGAGTTTAAGAATTGTTGGACAAATTTTGCTCAAGAAATGGTGGCAAAGACGAGAGCTCTAGGTCAAGGGAGAAGGGAGGGAATTTCTTGTCTTGAAATGTCTAAGTGTGGAAAATTTCATCAACTAAGGGTGCATACATAGGACAACCAAGGGCTAGGATGAAGGAAAGTGTGTGGTTGAGATTGGGGACAAGTGTGTGTGGGTCCCACAAGCCACTTGTCCACACTAAAATATCTTGCAAGACAAGGCCACTTGTCTTGCCACTTGTCTAGCACATTTCGGCCATAAGGTCACCTAGGGGGGGTGACACGTGTCGCCCTCCTATTCGTCCAAAATATTTCATCTTCCGAAAATATCCATAATGGCCAAAATCTCGAAAACAAAGTGGGCCCCACAAAACCGTAAATTTCTCCCGTGGGCCCCACGTGACCAATTCCGGAAATAAAATCTCATAATTCTAATATAATTCAAGAAGCCCAAATACCAAATCTGGGAATCCAATTCCCATCAACGAACCTTTTTCCTTCACAAAACCCGGAAACTTTTCCGTCGAAAAAATCACATCTTTCTTTCTTTCCAAAATTTCTGTCGTATTCTCGTACGTACGTCCTCACATACATACCCTGGAACTACGGGGTATAACATTCTTCCCCCCTTAGAAACATTCGTCCCGAATGTTCCTTCTAAGTCTCCAAACGTACTTGCGTCGGTATAGTCTCCACTACTATACTTACAAAACCGATCATGCCACCAATGGCCAGAATATAACATGTGCGCAAAACTCAAATCCAAGCCAACGAGGAATCACCTCGACGATGTAAAAACAACACCAACTCTCGCTCCTGGTCCAAAGGATACTTCCTTCGCACCTTCACTTCACAAAAATGATCACTTCCATCTCTTAGCACACGTTCACTTCTTTCCTTACTTGTCGTACACTTCTCGAACACCCGAACTCTTTCCGATATCGTACCACACTTGACCATAGCTTCGGTTCCAAAACCTCGAGTCACTACCTCCAAACTTGGTCATCTCACTAGTTTCAATCACAAAGGCCATCCCCGCCTTCACGATCCGATTCTGGTCGAACGATCCACGAACCCGCACGATGGTTACCTAAACACGGCCTAGCACCTCGTGACCCTACCACCTGGCGGGACCACCTCGAACTGACCCCACCACATTCCGGGCTACGGGTTGACCCGCAATATAGCCTCAACCCGACCCACAATCGCGCCAAACTCTTGTTCCCCGATCCGGAACAACCTCACTAACCAAGTCACGAAAACCTAGTGGTCTTCTTAGCTCAACTACCCTCTTATAATTCACACCACTCAGGGACTTATCACACAATTATACCCCTCGTATACTATGCTCTCCGACAAAGGTCAATCGTAAACAAAATCTTTTACCCAACTTCCCCTTTACTAACCAGGCTTCTAATTCATAATTTAACAAAACGCTATTGGAACATAATACTTAGCACATCATCATATCAACAACGCATACCATTTCTGCAGAGGGTAAGAATATACCAGATCAATCGCTTCATTTTCCTTCGCCGCCTAATCATAATCACTGCCTGCGCATAGCATAGAAGGCGATGAACACGCCATCGACCGAGGTCGAGTCATTCTGTCTGCATACTTCATATTATGACAGTTCCTCTTAACATGGCCCTGAAGGCCGCAGGCAAAATAAGCACCGATAAAACGACATTCCCGATGGCGCCGCCACATCGTGCACCGAGGAAACATGAACCCGATCAATAGAACCGCAGATACCGAACTAAGCCACGAGCTCGACCAGCTCGAATACCGAACGTCACGAAGATCGCGGAGGACCACTCTGATCGGGCGAGGTGCATAACTACGCTACCGAGGCGGCCCGCCAAAGTTACCAAAGGACCTGCATTGCTCGCCTTCTCGCTGATCTCGGCCATTCCGTCGACCCATCCGCTCCCACATCCGGTCGTAAGCTGCATGCGGCAATGTCCGTGCGGTGAAGAGCTACACCCGAACAAGCCTCGCCAAGTAGTCGTCGAGCCGTGGCGTGACGGTGCACTCTGTCCTCCATATCAGCTACTAACGCAGGGACATACCGAGCCAATGAGTCGAACTCCACATTGTACTCCCGAACCGTACGCCCTCTCTGTCTCAGCATCAGAAATCTCTCGGCCCGCGTCCTCCTCATCTGCGGAGGCAAGAAGTGGCTGAGAAATGCCTCCGAGAACTCGTCCCAAATAGCTGGAGGCGCATGCTCCCCCCGGGACAGCTCCCACGAATCAAACCAGTCGACTGCAGTATCACGCAGCCGATGCGAACCTAAGACCACTGACTCGGTCTCCGAAGCCTTGATCACTCTCATGATCCGCTGTAACTGTCGGATGAACTCCTGCGGATCATCCTCAGGCCTCGACCCATAAAACTCTGGCGGGCTGCAACTCAGAAAGTCCCGCAGCCTCAAACTATCCGATCGCGGGTGAACTACGGGTACTACCGGTACCGGAATTGCTGCATCCAACCTATCCTCGTGCCTTGCCACTATCCTGGCCAATAACTGGGCCATCTCCTTGTAACCCATATCCTCAGTTCCTTGCCATGGTCCGGCGTCTCGTATCGTGGCCTCGAGAGACCGCCATTTACTCGCAGCCTCCTCTCGCGCCTTGCCTCTCCAGGCCCCGATCGCTGCGTAGAGGCATAACTGGCACATAAGAATACGTCAGAGGGAGTCCAACTTACAACACAGCTCTAAGGCACGATCTCAGAGTGAGAAGAATAGAAATCAATCCTAAATATCCTGCAGCCTCCTGATTATAGATGTGGTGCACAACACACCGATAATCAAGACTCTACTAGACACTTTCCGAGGATTAACTGCTCTGATACCACTTTTGTCACGACCCGAACCGGGGCCCGTGACTGGTGTCTTACCCCGGGCACCCTAGTGATACAACATCAGAGAAAATCAGCGGAAATAAAAACATGAACATGAAACAAGAGATATGATAAAAACAAAGCAACCAAAGCGGTTGCCTTCTTGCGTATATACAGAATCGACGAGCATGTTACATCATTTACAACCCGCCCACAACAAGATTACTGCACTCTAAGAAAGTGACAACAACTATGACGGGACAGTGGCCCCACCATACCCCGAATGTACAAGAACCTCTGCACTGTGGTAACATACCACAAGATAAGCCTCGGAGAAACGGGGCTTCCTAATACACTGAATCGTGATCCTATGGCGAGGATCCACAACCGATGTACTCTACCGCGCATGAACGCAGCCCCGGAGGTCGCATAACAGTACCAAGTATGTGAAATCAAATATCAGAATGAAATCACGATACTATATAAAGCAGAGACTTGTATGATAGCCAAACTACATTTTACAACTTAAAAGTAGTCATGTCAAGTCGTGACTCACACCGCGAAGTCATCCTCACGCCGTGGAACTCCTTCCTCACTGCCGGCAGTCTAGGTATAAATCGTATGATACGTATAACATGTCTCGGCCCATCCCATGGGACTCGAGGTGGAATCGTGTGAAATGCATGTCTCGGCCCATCCCATGGGACTCGATAAGAATCGTGTGGAATACATGTCTCGGCTCATCCCATGGGACTCGATAGGAATCGTATGGAATACATGTCTCGGCCCATCCCATGGGACTCGATAGGAATCGTATGGAATACATGTCTCGGCCCATCCCATGGGACTCGATAGGAATCGTATGGAATACATGACTCGGCACATCTCATGGGACTCGATAGGAATCGTATGGAATACATGTCTCGGCCCATCCCATGAGACTCGATAGGAATCGTATGGAATACATGTCTTGGCCCATCTCATGGGACTCGATAGGAATCGTATGGAATACATGTCTCGGCCCATCTCATGGGACTCGATAGGAATCGTTCACAACCAATCAGCCGGCCCTCCATCGAGAGACGCGGCGGTATAGAAATACAGTACTTGCACAACAAGGCTATCACACGCAAACATAGGCAAGTTACACACAACTCAAGGTACTTTCATTTTATGTCAAAGTCCGGGTTTTAACCCCAAAGTACTACATACGTTAAATTCTTTTAAAAGATTCATTTCTTTTACAAAGGTCACCCGATACCCGTAGTATTAACATAGAGTGACTAACATTTATAAGTAAACCAAAACACTTTCCTTATTAAAATCAAGTAACAACATTCTTTTCCAAAAGTTCAAGTTTGCCTAATTTCAAATGCTCAAGTCTCTTATTTTCGAAAGATTCCATAGATCATAGTCTTAATCACTTAACGTAATCTCTTTTTAAAACAATTGAGTAACATATGCCTTATGTGTGAGTAGCTTGTTCTTGCTTATAACCATCTTATTACAGCAGCCATGATCTAGGAAATGTAATACAATTTTGTCTTATCTTAGCTTCTATGCAGATGGAGGTTTCTACTGGTTTTAATATAATTAATTAGTCAATACATTTTCCTTTACTAACGCTGCAATGGTTTGTTCGATACTTATTCTCATTTCCGAAATCAGTAAAACATCAATCTTTAAAAACCAAGTACTCATTACTCACGAATGAGGTTTCACACTTTTTAACAAAATTCATATCAAGTCAATTAAGTCAAGTCTCTTATCTTTCAAGATCAAGTCTCTTAACTTCTAAAATCAATAAATCATTCTATTACTTACATAAAGTCGTTATAACTAACTTCCCATAAAGCTATTATAACACTATATGTTTTAAACCAACCAAAACTCGTTTAGCACACGTACGTCTACCGTACTACATAGTTCACAACAATCATGCTAGAAAATATAGGAAGAGGTTCACATACCTCGTGACGATTATCGACAAATAGCAAAACGCTCTGAGTACTTCAACCCGTCGGCTACTCCTTAAGCCAAGTAGATCACGCCACACGTAGTACTCCACTCCTAAAATGGTCATAGTACTTCTATCAAACCTTTCTTACCATTGAAGACTTATACCAATAAAAAGCCCTCTAATTCTACGGAAAATTGGGCAGCACTTCCCCCGTTTTTACTCACTTTTCCATCTTTCTCCAAGGCCTGAATAACCGTAATTATATGCCACAAATAAGGCGTAATAATTAAACAACATAAAGAAGGGGATTACACGCCCAAACGGTAACGCGGTTTACTATCACGCCTTCATAATAACAATAAGTAAAATAAGGGGATTACGCGCCCAACCGGTAACACGGTTTACTATCACGCCTTCATAATAATACAATACAACAATTAAAAAGGGGATCACACGCCCAAACGGAACGCGATTGAACAATCTTCCCTTAATGTAAATGTAAATACAGTCCAAAGTAAATACAGTCCAAAGTAAATACAGTCCTTAAGTTGGGGTCCTTGGCCAACTTTGTCCATTTTACTTATCCAATTACTTCATTAGTCATCCAACTTATATTCCATCTTAATATAAGTTATAGTTACTTGTTAAATACTTTTTCACAAGTAAGGTACGTTTGATACGTTGGATACGTTTTTTACCATTTTAATGGCGAACGGCCAATCCTTTCTTTTAACAAGTTAACAAGATCCAACTCTTCCAAACTTTTACTCCATATATTATATACTCCATAATATACTTATAATATATGTATAATAACCAATTCACAAAGAGGTTAAGGTTTACTACCTCAAATAGCCCAAAAAATATCCAAGTTCTTAAAGTCGCTCCAAGCAAGTCTTAGCTCCAAATCTTTACGTTCCAATCCGCTACAAGCAACCCATAGAAGCTCCTAACCAACTTCTCTTCAAGATTCAACTCCAAAAAGTGAAGAACACTTAGGGTTTCCAACTAGCAACTTTCGGCCAAGGCAACAAATAGAGGTTAGGGGTGTGAAATCTTTTCCAACTCTTGGTACACAATCTTCCTAACACCTTAGGGAAGAACACTTAAGAGTTTAAGAATTGTTGGACAAATTTTGCTCAAGAAATGGGGGCAAAGACGAGAGCTCTATGTCAAGGGAGAAGGGAGGGAATTTCTTGTCTTGAAATGTCTAAGTGTGGAAGATTTCATCAACTAAGGGTGCATATATAGGACAACCAAGGGCTAGGATGAAGGCAAGTGTGTGGTTGAGATTGGGGACAAGTGTGTGTGGGTCCCACAAGCCACTTGTCCACACTAAAATATCTTGCAAGACAAGGCCACTTGTCTTGCCACTTGTCTAGCACATTTCGGCCATAAGTCCACCTAGGGGGGTGACACGTGTCTCCCTCCTATTCGTCCAAAATATTTCATCTTCCGAAAATATCCATAATGGCCAAAATCTCGAAAACAAAGTGGGCCCCACAAAACCGTAAATTTCTCCCGTGGGCCCCACGTGACCAATTCCGGAAATAAAATCTCATAATTCTAATATAATTCAAGAAGCCCAAATACCAAATCTGGGAATCCAATTCCCATCAACGAACCTTTTTCATTCACAAAACCCGGAAACTTTTCCGTCGAAAAAATCACATCTTTCTTTCTTTCCAAATTTCTGTCGTATTCTCGTACGTACGTCCTCACATACATACCCTGGAACTACGGGGTATAACACTTGTGCTGGCTCAACCGATGTACTGACAGTGCTAATTGCAAAGCTCTTGCTCATGACTGGGGGTTCAATGATGTGTTTGAACACTTTGAACACCATATCTTCACTTTCCACTCTAAGTGTCAGCTCACCCTTCTCCACATCAATCAGGGCTCTCCCGGTTGCCAAAAATGGTCTTCCCAATATGATGGGGATCTCATCATCTTCCTCCATATCAAGGATGAGGAAGTCCACAGAAAAGAAGAATTTTCCCACCTTAACTAAGACATCTTCAATTGTTCCCCGATGCACTTTGCCCCATCTGCTAACTGCAAGCTCACAGTGGTTGGTTTGGCTTCACCTAACCCCAACCTCTTAAAAACAGACAAGGGCATAAGATTTTTGCTAGCCCTCAAATCACAAAGGGCCCTATTACATGTAACCCTGCCAACTGTGCAAGGCAATGTGAAGCTCCTTGGATCCTTGAGTTTAGGGGGCAATTTCTTCTGCAAGATGGCACTGCATTCCTCTGTCAGTGTCACTGTCTCATACTCCGCCAACTTCTTCTTCTTCCCCAGAATTTCCTTCATGAATTTAAAATAAGTGGGCATTTGCTCCAATTCCTCAATGAATGGAATGTTAATGTGTAGCTTTCTGAATATCTCCAAGAACTTGGAGAATTGTTTATCAACCACTTTCTTTTGCAACCTCTGCGGGAAAGGAATCCTCTCAGTGTATTCCTTCACTGGGACTGTTGGAGCTTTCTAACATCGGGCGATCTTCGTGAGCCTCTCCTCTCTCGCATCTACTGCTCAACCACGGGCTTGGGTGTAAGCCGTTTCTAATCGCTTTTCCATTCCTCACCGCACCGCTGGCATTCTCACGGGTTCATTTCTCATTGCTAGGCAAAGTGCCATGTGGCACATTGTTTGCCATCTTCGCCGATTGTCCCACTGCATCTCCAAATTCCCGATAGAGGATCTGTCTCATGAAGCGGAGTGCGTGAGTTGGTGAGTGTCAGTGGCCGCTTCTCAACTCATCCGTTTCTCTTGTTGGCGAGTGCACCAATTGTTGTGAAGATGAGGCCTGAGTGAATGGTTGCTGATTTTGGTACTGGCCTCGAAATTGGTTCTGGTGCCCTTGATCACCCCTCCATGAAAAGTTAGGGTGATTCCTCCACCCTGGATTGTAGGTATTTGAGTAGGGGTTGTTCTGGGGCCTTTGATAATTCCCTACTACTTGGCATTCTGCTTGCTCGATCGAGATGTTGTTAGGATCAGCTGATGGGCACCTATCAAAGGTATGTGGGCCTCCACACATCTCGCAACTCAATGGCATTTGGACTGCATTCACTGACACTGTGTTTTGTTGCAGTTGCTTGGTCAGGAGAGCAACTTGTGCATTTAATGTTGTGATGGCATCAATCTCATGGACTCCTATTGCTCTTCTACCACTCACCCCTCTGTCCTCTGTTACATGATTATTGGTGGCCATGTCTTTCAATAAATCATGAGCTTCGTGTGCTGTCTGTCTCATGAAAGATCCACATGCGGCTGCGTCAATGATAGCTCTGGTAGTCCCACTTAGCCCATTGTAGAAAATATGGACCAAATTCCACAACTCAATGCTATGATGTGGACACTTACTTTGCAAATCTTTAAATCTCTCCCAAGCCTCATAGAGTGACTCTCCATCAGCTTGATAAAAATTGTTCAACTCCCCTCTCAGCTTAGCGGCTTTGGACGGTGGAAAGAACTTTGCTAAAAACTTCTGTGCCAGCTCTTGCCATGTGAATATCGAATCTGTCGGCAAGGAATTCAACCAAACTTTCGCTCTATCCCTGAGTGAGAAGGGGAAAAGCCTGAATCGGATGACATCGTCAGTAACGTCATTGTACTTGAAAGTTGCACACAACTCCAAGAAGTTTGCTATGTGCATGTGAGGATCATCTGATGGCAACCCTCTGAACTGAACAGTATTCTGAACCATACTCAGGATCGCAGGCTTGATTTCAAAATTATTTGCTCCTATTATTGGGAGCCTGATGCAAGTTTGTGCTCCATTCACCCTTGGCAGCATATAATCTCCCAAGCTTCTCTCAGCTTAGACCTGGACCCTCTCTTCTACATCAATTGGCAATCTCCGAGGCATCCTTTAGTTAGGTTGATGATCACCTAACCCTTCGTTCATCTCATTGTTATTATGCAAGCCCCTCATCGCTATTAAGGCCAAACTTCGTTGGTTTCTCCTGTTCTGTTTGCAAGTCTTTTCAATTTT
This sequence comes from Przewalskia tangutica, assembly GCA_029844215.1. NCBI lineage: Eukaryota > Viridiplantae > Streptophyta > Magnoliopsida > Solanales > Solanaceae > Przewalskia > Przewalskia tangutica. The sequence continues at coordinate 123,589,661 of CM056719.1, forward strand.
CGGATTGAAGGGAACAAGTGTATCTGCTCCTCTTCTTCTTCGCATAAACTAGATGCCTGCAACAGATCAAAATCAACAAACGGATCACGGCACACTGGTTTCACGAATAAAAGAGAAAAATATAGTAATAATAAAAACACAAAAATAAAAACCAAATTAGAAATTAAGAATAGATAAAATTGATATTGAACTACGCCAATCTCCGGCAACGGCGCCAAAAACTTGATGCGCGATTTATGCACACACTAACGCAAGTACACGTGTCGTGACAAGTAATATAATCTAGAAGACCGAGTTATCGTCCTCAGGGATTAGTGTTCATTTCTCAAATTCTATTTTATGTTATCTATTTGGTAACCTATGATTGATAAATTGTTTATAACTATAATTAAGAATGCTAACTAGACTACTTTGTTTTACTTCAGTTATGGTGGAAATAGGGCTTCCAAATCTCCTCAACTATCCGCTCATCTTACTTGTTAATGCACTTAATTATTGTTCTTCTTCTATTTTGAGATAGCAGGTTAACTAAGCCGTTTTATACTCATGTTAAGGTAATATAAACACTCAACCCCAATATAGAACTTTTCTACTTTTCGGTGATAAGATTGACTATAAAACATGATTAAGAGCAAAAACCTATTAAACTACACAAGTATCGGGGTACTTTCGTCCACGATTTAACCTATGTTTATTCAACTATAGCATATTCACAATCTCCCCTTTCGGCTTTCGATTAGAAATCATACAGATTATGATAATTAGTGATCAATTAATTACCAAACATTCAAGACAATTATTAAATAAATCTCAACAATGATAAGAATAAACCAAAACATGCATTAATTTATAAGAATAAAGTTCAAGTGATTTGATATGGAAAACCCTAGATTAAGTTAGTTCCTAACCATAGACATGACAAGAACTAAACTAATATCCAACATAAACTATAAAGAAATAAAACAAGAAACAAAAATTTACTAAGAAGTGGTCTCCAATCTTGATCTTCAAGGTTGTGATGAATTGCAAGGGTTTGGAACCCTTACTTCTGACCTAAAGGCTGCTTTTTATAGCCTTCAATTCATTTTCCAGGTTTTCCTTCAGGCCTTGGCCCATTTCCATTCGAATTTGACAGTTTTCCCGCCTCGGCCCTGCAACTGGCGCCGCGGCGCCAAAACTGCTGCAAGTCTCTGAATTTTGGGCGCCGTGACGCTCTGACTCTGCTGGCTGGAGGCGCCGTGGCGCCGGCCTGTTTCGTGCACGGTTCGCCAAATTTCTCATTTTTTGAGCTCTGGAACCTCTGTTTCTACCCTTTTTTTGCTCCTTTTTTGCCAATGAGCCACTTTAAACCGATATGACTCAAAAGAAAGAAAATATATCCTAAGATGACATGTATTTGTACAAAAATGGGCAAAATACTAACTAAAAATGACTCAAAAGGTGTATATAAAATACACCGATCAGATTCCCTTGTATTCTGTTGCTTAGCATGCCCGCGAGTTGTCCTATTTGCGTTTCCAAATTCTTTAGGGACACTCTTGTCTCATCCATGAACTGAGTTTGGTGCCTAGTTAGCTTGAGTATGGCTGCTCGTAGCCCATCATGCTCTTCCTGTGGGGCATGGGGGTTACATTGTTGTTGATAGTTCTGTAACCCTTGATAGTGGTAATCCATGTTTGCAGGGTCCCTGAGATGAATCAAAATCAACAAACGGATCACGGCGCACGGTTCCACAATAAAATAAAATAAAAGAAAAATAAAAACCAAATTAGAAATTAAGAATAGAAAGATTGATATTGAACTACGTCAATCCCCGACAACGGCGCCAAAAACATGATGTGCGATTTATACACACGCTAAACGCAAGTGCATGTATCGTTACAAGTAATATAGTCTAGAAGACTGAGTTATCGTCCTCATAGATTAGTGCTCAATTACCAACTGTTATTCTATGGTATCTATTTGGTGATCGATGAGTTGATGATTTGTTTATATCTATGTTTATAGACGCTAACTAAATTACTTTACTTTACTTCATATATGGTGGAAATAGGGCTTTCAAATCTCCTCAACTATCCGCTCGCTTTTAATCGATAATGCAACAATTAAGGTTCTTCTTCTATGTTGAGATAGCAGGTTAACTAAGCCGTTTTATACTCCTGTTAAGGTAATATAAACACTCAACCCCAATGGAGAACCCTTCTATCTTTCGATGACAAGATTGACTACAAAAGAGGATTAAAAGCAATAACATATTAAGCTACCCAAGTATCGGGGTACTTTCGTCCACGATTTAAACCTATGTTTATTCAATTATAGCATATTCACAATCTCCCCTTTCGGATTTCGATTAGAACTCATATAAGTGATGATAACTAGTGATCAATTAATTATCAAGCAATCAAAACAATTATTGAATAAACCTTAACAATAATAAGAAGAAATCAAAACATGCATTAATTCATAAGAACGAGGTTCAAGTGATTCGACATGGAAAGCCCTAAATTAAGTTTAGTTACTAGCCATAGACATGCTAAGAACTAAAATAATATCCAACATATACTAGAAAGAAATAAAGTAAAGAACAAGAAATTACTCAAAAGTAAGTCTCCAATCTTGATCTAATGTTATGATGAATGGCAAGGTGTGGGAACCCCTCAAATCTGACCTAAAAGGTCCTTTTATATCACCCAAAATGTGCAAAACTTTTTCCTTCTTGGGTTTGGCCCAATCCTATTAGGATTTGACTAAATTCCCGCGTCTGCGCCACGGCCCTGCAACCGGCGCCGTGGCGCTAAACTTCGGCGAATCCGCTTCTGGCGCCATTGCCCATTGCCGATGGGTTGGCGCCACGGCGCTCTCGCCCGGGTTGCCAACTTTTCAGCTTTTTAAGCTCTGGAACCTCTGTTTCTGCCCTCTTTTCGCTCCTTTTCACCAATGTGCCACTTTAAACCACTGTGACTCAAAAGAAAGAAAATCTATCCTAACACGACACATATTTATTTGTACAAAAATGGACAAAAGACTAACTAAAAATGACTCAAAAGGTGTATATAAAATACACCGATCACGTAGCGGCCCTTGACCAGTTAGCGCCGCGGCGCTAGCCCGTCGTGGCTCGGTGTCGTGGACCTGTTATGGCGCCGCGACTCTTCCCTAATTTCTGTATTTTGCACATTTCTTCTTTTCTCATACCGTCGTGGGAGACTCATCAATTTGGCCAATTAATCGTCCATCCTTACATAACTTAAGAGCACTTAACATGTGTACTAACATCTCTTTCACTACATGAAATTTAGCGACATTCTACGACGTATGCATGTGTGTGAAAATAACATTTCTGACATGTGGGGCCCCATGTGTTCAAGTCATTCAGGACGGGATAAACTCAATCCCACTAGGTAAATTTCCAACAAAACTAAATAAGGAATGTTGACATAAGTAGCAAACCTATATGACATAAAACATTTAAGCTATCAACTCTTTAGGCTTAGGCCAAGTTCAACTTCCTCAAATAGTGGAGACAGGTTTTTCATACGATAAATTAAACAAATACTGTAAATAAGGTGCTCAGATACCAAACTGAACCAACCCCAATATAACCACAACAACATCACATGAACTCAAAAACAATTCAGGCAGAGGATTGAAGGATATTCAGAACCTACAATATAATTTTTTGCATATTTTCAACTTAAGAGAACACAGAATATCGAGCAAATCAAAGTTGTGTGACAAAATTCAAAAGACTTAACATGTTCACCTAATATTAGGCCAAGGCACATCATTTTAGAACGAATCAAATATAATTTTAGCCTAAGCAGACCTTAAGTTCATTTCAAACAGCCTATTTACAATCTTTTAATATATCAACAGTTCATGTAACTAGGTGTAACAGTCTATTTAATGCATCTTATATACCTGGTAAACTTATCCAATGGTCATATTAAGGCCCTTATCTACTGAATTAAATCCTACTCTTCCTTTAACTATGCAGATATGAAAAACAGAGAACATATGCATTGTAGAGTCATTGAACATATACAACTTGTTAAGACAAGGTATATTTTAACCATTAAGAGGTCCTAATAGTCATGACAGGGGTGTTTAAGAATCCATATCCATTTCTAGAACCAAAACTAAGCTAACTAATCCAAGTACCAACCTCTTTAGTTCATTTTCTAGGTCTTAAGCCAACATTAGATGATATGAAAGCCATGATAAGTTAACAAATTAACTAAGCATCATTCCAAACCACTAGTACATATTTTTAGACAAATATCATGATTTAAACAGTCTACACACAGCTAAAATGACTTCAAACTAACAAACCAGTCATTATATTAACTAAACATGCTTAACTAATCACAATAACATATAATACAAGTTAAAACGTGAATTAAATGTAAAGAACATAATAGAAATCGAATTACCTTATGTGGAGGCAGCTAAAAGGTTGAATGGAGGGCTTGATCTTCACTCGAACCTCGCAAACTCACAAATCACACGAAAAGGAAGGGTTTTATAATGTAATGATCAATTAAGCTAGGTTTGGGTTCCACCAAAGGGTTTGGATCCCAGCTTAAGAAAAATCAATCGATATTTGACTTGAAAATTGCTCTCATAAATATGAATGTCAAAGGTTCAAGTTCAGACCGTTAAAATGAAGTCAAAGGGTCTCAATTTATAGGACCTCTTAAACCCTAGTAGACTATTAAAACCGGTGTGGGAGAATAAGTTTTTTGGGGGGAAATCCATCCAAAAAGGTTCTCAACTAATGGAATTCGTCCATTCAAAATCAAATGAGACAAAAGCTATTAAGATTAGGAACTTACCCACTTGAAGAATCTTGAAAATCCACTCAAAAAGCTCTTCAAGCTGAAACCCTAAGCTCAAATATTAGAATAAAATGTCAATGCTCGAAATGGGATTTTAAGTCTTGGCCCAGCAGCCTCCTGTTTCGCGATCGTGGACCCCACTGTCGTGATCGAAGAACCCCTAAAGTTACCCATCACGATCGCATCCAAGGGCATCGCGATCGCAAAGCCCAAATCCCCATCATATCATGATCTCGACCTTGTGCCACGTGATCGCAAAGAACATCACCACAACAGAAAAATCTAGTGTGTTACAAATTTCGATTCGACCCTCGGGATTCATCCGGGTCCCCCGAACACAAATTAAATATACAAACGACTCCTAAAAAATACAACGAGTTTGATCGCGCCCTCGGAATCGTCATACGATGTCATCTTGACAAAAAATTGCACCAAAACACACTTTAAAGCTCTTAAAGCTAAAATTTCAATCAAACACTCAAAATGCCCTTGAGTGTTGTGGGAACCGAACAAACACTCGAAATGCTCTTGAGTGTCGCGTTAACCGAACCAAACATTCTAGAACTGATGGAATCGACAAAATATAGAAAATGACTCAAATTCCCTCAAAATTGACTTTAGTCAACTTAAGCTTATATCTTACTTAGACTTTCTATTTTTTCTCAATCTTACCCAAAACTCTCTCAAAACACCTGAAATACAGTGCACCTAAGTTATAAATCAATCCGATGAAACCATCAGAATTTGATTTCGGATGCATTTACTCAAAAGTCAATTCTTAGTTAAACTTTCCAAACATAACACTTCTAAAATATAAAACTTGGATTTTCTTCTGCTGTTCTCATTCGATTACCATGGGAATCGAGCCACCCATCCCCACACATCAAAATCACCATAACAAGGCTAGGAGAAATGGTGTTTTCGGGAAAATAAGCAAAATAACTAAAATGGCATAACGGGTCATTACATAATCCACCACTTAAACACATATTCATCCTCGAACATGAAAGAGAAAAGAAGTACCTGAATCTCTGAAAAGCTGAGGGTATCTAGTTTGCATGTCTATCACAGTCTCCCAAGTAGCCTCCTTGATAGATGATGTCTCCACTAAACCTTTACTTAAGTAACCTCCTTAGGTCTCACTCCTGAATCTACCTACCGAGAATAGCAACCAACTTCTTATTATAAGTTAATTTTTTATCCAACAATACTGAGTCCTATCGATTCATATGTGAACCACTGGATTGCTACCATTTAAGAATGAAATACCAAAATACAGGATGAACACCAACAAACCAGGAGGTAACGCCAAATCACATGTCACCTCACTAATATACTGAACAGTCTCGAATGGCCACAAAATCTAGGGCTCAACCCGACCCTCTTTCCAAATTTCTCATACCCTTCATAGACGAAACTCGCAATAGAAACTTCTCACCAACATGAACTCTAAGTCACAAACCTTCTAATCTTCAAAAACTTTTTTGCCTACTTTGAGCCGCAAGAATCCCTCATGGAACAACTTGACCTCTTCCCAAAGATTTACACCATAAGTCAGTACTCCAAGACCTAACCTCAAATTCACCGACCCGAAAAATGAGAGAACGACATCTCCTACCATACAATACCTCAAACTATGCTATCTCAACACTCGAGTGATAATTATTATTATTGCAAGGAGACATAACCAAAGGCAAGAACTGATCCTAATGACCATCAAAGTAAATCACACATATCTGCAACATATCATAAATGACCTGAATAATCCTCTTAGACTAACCAACTGTCTGAGGGAGAGACGATGTGCTAAACTATACCCCAGTGCCCAACTCCTTCTACAAGGATCCCTAGAAATGGAATATGAATTGTGTGCCTCTATTCAAAATGATAAAAATGGGTAATCCATGACATCCATTACCCCTCGAATGAAAATCCTAACCAATCCATCTAAATTACAATTAGTCTGAACCTATACAAAATGAGCCGACTTCATCAAAGAATCTACACTTATCCAAGCAGCACCAAACTTTCCCAAATCATATGGAAATCTTACCACAAGGCATGTAGCCATTTTCTTCTTTACTTTACCCATTAAATCTCATCAAATATTTCTTTCATTTTTCCCAAAAGTCTGATCCTCACACAGTTTATCTGGCTTAATTTAATCTACCCGATTTGAACACAACTATAACTCTGAACGGGATTTGTTAATTCCATAACTGTCACCATAATCACCACGATCCTTTTGTCGAATCTTAACCCCCAAACAATCATGTACCAGCAAAATAACCTCATTTCAAATTATCTTTCATCTATACCTCCTAAGTGAGTCACAACACCAATAATCCGTAAAATATGTTTTCACACACCAAGAGACTCACTCATGACTCTCTTCGACCAAAATGATTTTTGCCAATACTAAGCATTTCCGTCAAGATCCGACCCTTCTCAAGGACAATTGCACAAATTTCAAGTCTATTAACTTTGCCTCAATGATCTAAAACTCATGAGTCATCACACATCGTTCAAATCCTCTTAACCCTTCCATGACATCCCACGCGTATCATCTTTGTGGCTATCTTATCGTGCCAACTTGTACCTCCTCTAAAACATCACCAAGTAACTATGTGGACTATTAGAACATTCTGTTTAGCTACCATCGACGAAAATAACATCAACCCTCTTTGTAAATTCCAATAACAGTTAATAGATACGTCATAACTCTACTTCAAACAAAAACTCATCAATCCTCCATAAATGGATTACTAGAATAACTATACATCCTGTCACAACCCGACCCCGGGGCCGCGACTGGTGCCCTACCTGGGCACCCCGTTCAGGTATACATCAGAGAATAGCAGCGGAACATACACAACATACAACATGTTTAGACAATAACATCACAGGCTAGCCGATAAGGCCGTCTTCCATAAAATATGCATAATCAAAAGCAAATCAGATAACTCGGTTCTTACATTTCAAACTACAACATGTGACTACAGAACTCTAGGAATAACAACAGTGGCGGGACAGGGCCCCGCCAAACCCCTGAATGTACATAAATCTACAACATCAGGGAAAGACTGTACCAAAAAGACAAGCCTCCGGAGAAATGGAGCTTCTGACGTCTGATAAGTGATCCTAAGAATGAGGATCCACCACCTGCTTACCCCTACCTGCGGCATGAACGCAGCCCCCGAGGAAGGGGGTCAGTACACAATATGTACTAAGTATGTAAAACTGGAAAATACTGTAATTACATCATAAGTTTAAAACAAAACCGGAGACATGTATGATAATAAAATTACAGTACACAGTGTCTTACTAACAATGAGAGTAACTAAGAGTATACGTACAACATAAAAATAGGAAGCTCACGATCAAAGCAGGACCATCCGCCCGCAGTATCATTAAGCAATCCTACTCCTGGGACTATTTCACCCGCATAGGTCGTGTGGACCCGCATGAGGTATTCCTCGTGATAGTCAGACTACCGCACGGGACTATTTCACCCGCATAAGCCCATAAGGACTCGCATGAGGTATTCCTCGCATCATGGGTAGCAAATCCACTAAACAGTGGTATAACGCCTGGGGTTCACCCTAATTTATACTCTTACCCCAGGCGGTGGTATAACGTCTTGGGATTTACCCTCATTTATACTCTTACCCCGAGAAGGTGGTATAACGTCTTGGGGTTTACCCCTCATTTATACTCTTACCCTATCTCAACCGGCCATCATACATAACATAAGCCCTACCGGCTTATCATACATAACATAAGCACTACCGGCTTATTATACAATAAATAAGCAAGTTAATAAATCCCCCTAACTTCTTATTAGCTTTATTCATATACACTCTCATTTTAGTTTACTTAAGGCACTAGCATATCTTTTATAAAAATCCGGGAATTTAACCCAAGTACTACATACTTCCACTCTTTTAAAAAAATGACTCTTTTTCGTATAAAACTTCCAAGATACTATTAACCGTAGTATCAAGTCAAAATTACTTTTCAAGACAAGTCACAATACCTTTAGAAATAAAGTTAGGTTTCTAAATCAAGTGACTCCTTTTCTTATAAAACCTTAGGCAATTGATGCCTTAAAATCAAATTGCCTCTCATTAAATCAAGTCATTTATCTTTCCATAAAGCTAATATAACCAACTTCCCATAAAGTCGTTATAATCACTTTATACCTTAGCCAAATACAATTTCCTATCCAAGGGACTTATACGTTTAAAACGAAACAAACATCACATACTTTAAAACTCTTCAAGTCCCTTAACTTTAATAAAACTTAAGACATCTTCAATACTTTCAAAGAAGTGAGTTAATCTCCTAACTCACCCGACTTGGCTATTCATAAAACTAGTAAAGGATATCAAGGTCTTGTACGTCTACCGTACTATATACGTGCAACTAGTCATGCTCAAAAGATAGGAAAGTTCTACATACCTCTTCGGGTCGAACCACTTGCCAAGTACAAAATCCTGCCCGTAGTATGTCAACCTATAATATCCACAATACGTCTATTAACGCCTTACTTCAAACGTAGAATATTATAAGTGTAAAGTCGCTAAATTCTACGAAAAATCGGACAGCACCTCCTTTGTTTCTACTTACTTTGCCACCTTTTTCAAGGCCGAATTCAATAACCAAACACGCCACATTTAAGGCCCAATCAATGCAATGAACAATAGGGGATTACACGCCTACTAGACGTGTAAAATTCCGCCCCACAAAAGATATCAAACTAATACAACTACTAGTCCAATTCGGCCACTTTGAGTACAACAACACCAATTCTTATCCAATTTCCATTTCAATCCAAGTTGTTAGCATAACATGATATCAAGTCGCAATCGATTATAACTACTATAATCTTCAAGTAAGTAACATGCGACGATTCTAATAAACGACCAAATTGTGATCCAACTTCACAAGGCTTAAATGACATTTCGGATTTAAGGCTACAATCAATCCATAATACTTAAGAAACTTCAACACATATACTTCATGCTAGCAAACATGTAAAGCTAACAACAATATATAATCTTGTAACACTTAAGAGACAAGATTATTACCTTAACGATTCTTAGTCCAACTCCAAATCCGAAGTCGCTCCTTAGCCACTTAGAGCCTCTTCAAGACACTTCAATCCGCTACTTGAGACCCTTAGAACAACACTAACAAATTTCCTTCAATCTTTCAAACAAAACCTAGAAAAGCAACTAGGTTTTCACCTTGCGACTAATACGAAAACTATCTTTTTCCGGGATTTTTCTATTGAGATACACTCACAATACACTCATGAACCTTGGTTTAAAGTGTGGAGCTAAATGGACAACAAACAAATTTTTTTCTTTTCCAAGCCTTGTGAACCCGAGAGCAACTCAAAGGAGTTCTTGAATTTCTTGAAATTTTTTCTAAGTGTGGGACTTAGTCTTGCTACTAGTACTACTATATAGCACAATGGAGGGTCAAGATGTGTACAAATGTGAGGCTTGGATGAGTTTCAATTAAATATCAAGACTTGTGGACCCTTTGACTAAGTCAATTATCTCAAGCTCACTACTTGCAAGACTTGTCATCTTAAGCCTATGGTCAATGACCATTTTAGTCATGTCCCATTTCGTCCAAGGCAACCATAAGGGGGGGTGACATGTGTCACCCTCCCATTCATCACAATATTCGTTTTCCGACAATTTCATAATTCCGATAAATTTTTACAAGTCTCAATCTTAACATTAGGAAATCTCACGTACGTTTTTAAAACATGTCCTGTAAATACGGGGTGTAACATTCTTCCCCCCTTAGAAACATTCGTCCCCGAATATTCTTTCGGATTCAAACTTATAATTAGCGACATAGTTTCCTTTCACAACCCCGACATACCAATATGCCACACATGGCCACATAATAGCATTTAAGCAAAATAAATACTTCAATTAAAACTTGACAAGTAAGGGAAAACGAATTACCTGAAGGTGTAGGGAATAAGTGAGGATACTTCCTCAACATGTCCTCCTCCGCTTCCCAAGTCATCTCTCCTGCTATCATTCCTCCACAAGACTTTGACAAGCCACATCCTTGGTTCGCAATCGCTCGACCAGCGACGAGTATCGCCATGGGACTCTCCTCATACGATAACCCTCCGCACTGGACCTCACTAGCGTGGAAAACTCTCGCCGGATCTCCGATACACTTCCGCAACATAGAAACATGGAAGACCGGATGTACAAATTTCTAACTCGATGGCAGATCCAACTCATAGGAAACCTTGCCTACTCGACGGACGATCCGTAGGGCCCAATGTACCTTGGGCCAGTTTCTTCATCGAACCTCATCACACCCTTCATGGGCGACACCTTCAAAAGACCCAATCGCTCACCAAACTCCAAATGCCGACGTCGATTATCCGCGTAAGACTTCGCCGACTCAGCCGCTAACGGTCTCCTAGATAAGCTTCACCTTATCCACACCACAACCAAGTCCGACCAACTAATCGCACTCGCCACGCCGAACCAACCAATCGGCGATCTACATTTTCGCCATATAAAGCCTCGTATGGCGCCATCTCAGATATCTTGAAATGGTAGCCGTTGTTATAAGCAAACTCCACAAGAGGCAAATGATCCTCCCACTACCCTAAAATCAATCACGCAGCACGCAGATATCCTCGTTGTTCGGATAGTACGCTCTGCCGCCACCGAGGATGAAATGATGTCTTGAGACTCACCATGTCCCTAATCACTTCGGAAAGACCTCCGAAGTTAGCCAAATCGTGATCCCCTATTCGATATAATCGACATCGACACCGCAAATTTCACAATCTCTCCGATGTACACCGCATAGTCTCACCGATAACGCTGCCCCGATCGAAGGAAATGGGCTGATTTCACACCACAACAATAACCCAAATGGAGTCGCATTTCCGAGTACGAGGTAACCTCAGAACAAAGTCCATGTTGATCACCTCCCACTTCCAAGTCGGAATCTCAATAGCTCGCAATAATCCACCGGGCCTCGTGCTCGACATTGACCGGGCAATTAGACATCAGGTAACAAAACTCGCCACGCCCCGCTTCGTGCCATCCCACCAATACAAACATCCGAGGTCATGGTACATCTTGGTCGACTCGGATGAATAGAATAACGAGCACCGCGTGCTTCCCAAAATCTGTGACGAAGTCCTCGCTACATCGGAACACACAACCGCCTCAAATCTTAGCACCCCATCAGCGCCACTGAATAGACTCTTTCTTCCCAAAGAGTTGTATCTCGATACCGCATCAACACTGGGTCTCAAATCGCCTCTTCACCTCATCAACGATGGAAGACTCGCAACCTCACGAACCCGCATCGCACTATCGTCGGTATCGACCAATCGAACCCCAAGGCTCGCTAGTGGTGGATCTGACGACCATGTCCCGCCTCTCCGGGCCGCACGGCGCACTCCCATCGATCTACGGCTCAAGGCATCAAGAACTACGTTGGCTTTCCCGGATGGTATAGAATATCAACATCATAATCTTTCAACAACTCTAACCACCGCCTCGCCGCAAGTTCACTCCTCTCGCTCAAGATATACCGAGGCTCTTGTGGTCTGTATAAATATCCACATGAACCCCATACAAATAATGTCTCCAAATCTTCAAGGCATGAATAATCGCGCCAACTCTAAGTCGTGGGTGGTAATTCCTCTCATGCTTCAGAATCGCCGGGAAGCATAGGCTATAACCTTGCCGTGGCCGCATCAAAACACACCCTAGCCCGATACCCGAGGCATCACAATAGATCACGCACTGCCTAACCCTCGTGAAGAGTAAGAATCGGAGCCGTAGTCAACCTTTCCTTCAAAGAATCGAAACCCTTCTCGCAAGCCTTCGCCCATCGGAACTTGGCCGCCTCGAGTCACCCTAGTCAGCGGTTTGAAATCAAGCAACCGCTTCCACAAACCTACGATAATAACTCGCAAATTTCTAAGAAATCGCGCACTCGGTCGGAGTAGAGGTCTCGGCAAAGACTTGATCGCCTCAATCTTTGCCGATCCACTGAACACCATCACCCCACATGTGCCCTGTGAATGCCACAGAGGCCAACCAAAACTGACTCTTGGATTACTTGGCGAATAATCGCCGGCCCGAGGACCCAAGTACCGCCCTGCCGATTCGCATGCTCGCCCGTCTGCGAATAAACCATGATGTCATCAATGAATACTATCACAAATGTATCCAAAAATGACTTGAACACCCGGTTCATCAAATCCATAAATACCGTTGGAGCGTTGGAGCATTGGTCAAACCGAAAGACATAACCCTGAACTCATAGTGCCCATACCGGGTCCTGAATGCAGTCTTTGGGATATCTGCCTCTCGAACTCGCACCTGATGATAGCCAGACTGCAGGTCTATCTTGGAGAAACACCTCGCACCCTGCAAATGGTCAAACAAATCATCAATCCTAGGGAGGGGGTACCTATTCTTGATGGTTACCTTATTCAGCTGCCTGTAATCAACACACATACGCAGCGTCCCATCCTTCTTCTTCACAAACAAAACCGGCGCCCTAGGAGAAACACTAGGCTGATAAAGCCTTTTTCCAAAGAAATCTTTCACCGGTCCTTCACTCCTCAACTCAAGAAAGCCATCCTGTATGGCGAAATGGAAATAGGTCGAGTGTCTGGCAACGTGTCAATACAAAACTCAATCTCCCTCTCAGGAGGGTTACCCGGAAGATCGTCTGGGAACACATCTGGAAACTCCCTAACCATCGAATCGATCAAGAATCGCACTCACCAGACAAATACCCGAACCAGATGATAGATGTACCCTTTCTGCACCATCTTCCTAGCCTTGAGGTAAGAAATAAACCTACCCCTCGGCGACGCTGTGTTGCCTTTCCACTCGATAACTGGCTCGCCAGGAAATTGGAACCGAACCAACCTGTCCTTACAGTCAACGTTGGCATAACAAGAAGCAAACCAGTCCATACCCATAATGACATCAAAATATGTCATCTCCAACTCTATCAAGTCTGCAAGGGTCTGACGACTGTAAATAAACACCGGACAACCTCTATACACCCGCTCAGCTAACACCGAATCACCCACTGGCGTAGCTACCTCAAAAGGCTCTATCGACACCGGCTCTATCCCGATTCTACCCGTAATAAGAGGGGACACATAGGACAAGATAGAACCTGGATCTATCAAAGCATAAACATCACAGCATGAAATCAATAATGTATCTGTGACGACATCAGGGGAAGCCTCCTGATCCTGGCGGCTGGCTAATGAATATATGCGATTCTGTGGACCGCTAGAACTGGAACCACCACCACGACCTCTATCGCGCACGCCGCCCACGAGTACTCGCCCTCCGGCACATAACCACGTAAGGAGAGGAAGACCAAAGAATCGATCCCGCTGGCCGCACCGCACCACCCATGCCGCCTAGACGGACAATCTCTCCTCAAATGGCCTCGCTAGCCACAAGAGTAACAAGCTCCCGGCCATGCAACACTCGCCAGGTGAGACCTACCGACGAGCACACCGAGATGTGGGTTGTCTCGACGGTGACGGTTTATGCCTCCTCGAAACCTCAAGTCCCGAGCCCCGACTCGCCTCGAATGACTGGCTGATCAGACCTCCAGCCAGAAAACCGTGAAGGAGCACTCTGTGCTGGCTGGAATGTGGACCTAGTCTGCTGCTGAGGTTGTCCACCTCGAAATCGCCTGAGACCTCTGCCCCGCCTCGGGCTGGCCTGAGTCAATATGATCCTCCCTCGCTCTATCCTCTATCCCCTGCGCATACACCTGCATCCTGGCAATGTCCATACCGGGCTGAAGAGCCACCCCCAAGCATGCAGTAATTATATGACGGTCTAGCCCCATCACATAACGATGAACTCTATCCGTCATGTCAACTACAATGGTGTGCGCATGCCTGGCCAAGGAGTCAAACTCCAGTCTGTACTCCCTGATAGTCCTCCCATTCTGCCTCAAGGTCAAGAATCTATCAACACAGACTCTCCTCATCTCAGGAGGCAAAAAGTGATCCATGAAGGTCTCTGTAAACTCCTCCCAAACAGCTGGAAGAACATCCTCACCTCTCGACAGCTCCCATGACTCAAACCAGTTCAACGCAATATCGCCAGAACCAGAAGAGGCTAGCATAATGCACTGTCTCTCAAGCCCTAAGAACTCGTGATAGTCCGTCAGAATCGCCGAATGAACCCTCGCAGATCCTCCTCGCACTCGAATCATAAAACTCGCGGATGACAACCCGTAAAATCCCAAATCCGCAAACTCGGCCAGGGTTAGCCGCCGCTCACGCTTACGCCGCTACTATATCGTCAATAACCGGACCGCTTCCCATAGTCTCTATACTCGCCTCTGCCGTGAATCGAGGCTCGCACCGAACCTCTGGAGCTACCGCCGCTCTCGGCCTTCTAATACCGCCGCGTGGCTGAAATCGCCGACCCTCCTACTACCTCAGGCATAGTCTGTGCCTGAGTCCGAGTAACCCTCTGAGTACCGCTAGCAGCTCTTGTTGCTGCCTTGCCCTTCGCCCCGGCCGCTCCGCGAGGCATAATCGCTTTCATAAGAATAGGTCGAGAGGATTCAACCTAATAAGACATTTCATCGCACGATCTCGAGAGAGAAGAATGGAAACAAATCCTAAATGTCTGTGACCTCGATTATAGATGTGGTGCACAACACACCGATAATCAAGACTCTACTAGACACGACCGTAGACATTTTCTCGAGGACTAATCGCTCGATACCACTTTCGCTAACGCCACCGGGCCGCGATCGTGCCCTACCCGGGCACCTGCTCGTGTATACATCGAGAATAGCAATGAACATACACAACATACAACATGTTTAGACAATAACATCACAAAGCTAGCCGATAAGGCCGCTTCCATAAAATATGCATAATCAAAAGCAAAATGCATAACCTTGCTTACATTTCAAACCACAACATGTGACTACTGCACTCTGTAGAATAACAACGGTGGCGGACGGGGCCCCGCCATACCTCAATGTACATAAATCTACAACATCGTGGAAAGATCACTAAAAAGACAAGCCTCCGGAGAAATGGAGCTTCTGACGTCTGATAAGTGATCCTAAGAATGAGGATCCACCACCTGCTTACCCCTACCTGCGGCATGAACGCAGCCCCCGAGGAAGGGGGTCAGTACACAATATGTACTAAGTATGTAAAACTGGAAAAATACTGTAATTACATCATAAGTTTAAAACAAAACCGGAGACATGTATGATAATAAAATTACAGTACACAGTGCCTTACTAACAATGAGAGTAACTAATAGTATACGTAAAACATAAAAATAGGAAGCTCACGATCAAAGCAGGACCATCCGCCCGCAGTATCATTAAGCAATCCTACTCCTGGGACTATTTCACCCGCATAGGTCGTGTGGACCCGCATGAGGTATTCCTCGCATAGGCTGTACCCGCCCGCATAGGACTATTTCACCCGCATAAGCCCATAAGGACTCGCATGAGGTATTCCTCGCATCATGGGTAGCAAATCCACTAAACAGTGGTATAACGCCTGGGGTTCACCCTCATTTATACTCTTACCCCAAGCGGTGGTATAACGCCTTGGGATTTACCCCTCAGTTATACTCTTACCCTGGAGAAGGTGGTATAACGCCTTGGGGTTTACCTCGCTATACTCTTACCCTATCTCAACCTACCATCATACATAACATAAGCCCTACCGGCTTATCATACATAACATAAGCACTACCGGCTTATTATACAATAAATAAGCAAGTTAAGAAATCCCCCTAACTTCTTATTAGCCTTATTCATATACACTCTCATTTTAGTTTACTTAAGGCACTAGCATATCTTTTATAAAAATCCGGGAATTTAACCCAAGTACTACATACTTCCACTCTTTTAAAAAAATGACTTTTTTCGTATAAAACTTCCAAGATACTATTAACCGTAGTATCAAGTCAAAATTACTTTTCAAGACAAGTCACAATACCTTTAGAAATAAAGTTAGGTTTCTAAATCAAGTGACTTCTTTTCTTACAAAACCTTAGGCAATTGATGCCTTAAAATCAAATTGTCTTTCGTTAAATCAAGTCATTTATCTTTCCATAAAGCTAATATAACCAACTTCCCATAAAGTCGTTATAATCACTTTATACCTTAGCCAAATACAATTTCATATCCAAGGGACTTATACGTTTAAAACGAAACAAGCATCACATACTTTAAAACTCTTCAAGTCCCTTAACTTTAATAAAACTTAAGACATCCTTAATACTTTCAAAGAAGTGAGTTAATCTCCTAACTCACCCGACTTGGCTATTTATAAAACTAGTAAAGGATATCAAGGTCTTGTACGTCTACCGTATTATATACGTGCAACTAGTCATGCTCAAAAGATAGGAAAGTTCTACATACCTCTTCGGGTCGAACCACTTGCCAAGTACAAAATCCCGCCCGTAGTATGTCAACCTATAATATCCACAATACTTCTATTAACGCCTTACTTCATACGTAGAATATTATAAGTGTAAAGTTGCTAAATTCTACGGAAAATCGGACAGCACCTCCTTTGTTTCTACTTACTTTGCCACCTTTTCAAGGCCGAATTCAATAACCAAACACGCCACATTTAAGACCCAATCAATGCAATTAACAATAGGGGATTACACGCCTACTAGACGTGTAAAATTCCGCCCCACAAAAGATATCAAACTAATACAACTACTAGTCCAATTCGGCCACTTTGAGTACAACAACACCAATTCTTATCCAATTTCCATTTCAATCCAAGTTGTTAGCATAACATGATATCAAGTCGCAATCGATTATAACTACTATAATCTTCAAGTAAGTAACATGCGACGATTCTAATAAACGCCCAAATTGTGATCCAACTTCACAAGGCTTAAATGACATTTCGGATTTAAGGCTACAATCAATCCATAATACTTAAGAAACTTCAACACATATACTTCATGCTAGCAAACATGTAAAGCTAACAACAATATATAATCTTGTAACACTTAAGAGACAAGATTATTACCTCAACGATTCTTAGTCCAACTCCAAATCCGAAGTCGCTCCTTAGCCACTTAGAGCCTTTTCAAGACACTTCAATCCGCTACTTGAGACCCTTAGAACAACACCAACAAATTTCCTTCAATCTTCCAAACAAAACCTAGAAAAGCAACTAGGTTTTCACCTTGCGACTAATACGAAAACTATCTTTTTCCGGGATTTTTCTATTGAGATACACTCACAATACACTCATGAACCTTGGTTTAAAGTGTGGAGCTAAATGGACAACAAGCAATTTTTTTTCTTTTCCAAGCCTTGTGAACCCGAGAGCAACTCAAAGGAGTTCTTGAATTTCTTGAAATTTTTTCTAAGTGTGGAACTTAGTCTTGCTACTAGTACTACTATATAGCACAATGGAGGGTCAAGATGTGTACAAATGTGAGGCTTGGATGAGTTTCAATTAAATATCAAGACTTGTGGACCCTTTGACTAAGTCAATTATCTCAAGCTCACTACTTGCAAGACTTGTCATCTTAAGACTATGGTCAATGACCATTTTGGCCATGTCCCAGTTAGTCCAAGGCAACGATAAGGGGGGGTGACACGTGTCGCCCTCCCATTCGTCACAATATTCGTTTTCCGATAATTTCATAATTCCGATAAATTTTTACAAGTCTCAATCTTAACATTAGGAATTCTCACGTACGTTCTTAAAACATGTCCTGTAAATACGGGGTGTAACACATCCCTCTCGGTAATATGACCATATGCCACTAGGCTTTAAATGAACATTCCTGATCCAGTTAAAATGTACCATTCCCTGAATGTCATCAATAACCATACATTATATTTCCGAACCTTTATAAAATAGAGAGTAAGCCTTTTATAAATCTACGGTAACTCATGCTGACCTATTATTCCTAAATATTGTCCTTGTGATGTCGCTCCCAATCCCAAATGCTGAAATTTTCCCAAGTCGTCAACCAGGTACCAATGAACTATACCTTATGACTTTGAATTTTTAGGGAATCTAATTACATTGAACTCTCCCCCCTATTCTTTCACTAAACTCATTCATTATGTCGATACTCCAGCATAAGGCCTATGTCCCCATACTTCACCACTCACAACCATAAAATCCCTGTGTACAATACCTTATTACACCTTTAAAATTTCCAAGAGTATCAAAACTTACAATCCATGTGTCTTACCACACACGAATACTCTCAAGTAGTTCATATTTGAAATACTTAACCATAATATCTTACCATCACTTTGACACAAGCTACAAATGCAGACATAGTCTTACATCAAAATTATGACATCAACTTTCAATTGAAGAGATTTATTGTTATCAATCAACTCTAGCTTGTCAATTGAAAGATAAAATGTAATCACCCATCTTGGTACTACAGAAGTTACCTTCTCGTCAATCTTCAATCACAAAATCCCATTGACACGTACCATTCACTATGTCGAATTGTCCATAGAATTTATTCCTCCATCATACTTATTGCTTTTGCACCCAATCTAAATAATATAACATAACATCACTATAAAATGTACATGATTAAAGTAGTCAGGCTGCTTCAAATTCAAGTTTACGAACCTCAATTCTCCAAAATTTATAATAAGATGCTTGTATCTTAATTATTCAGTTTTTGTAATCCATTCAAAACCGCTTTTATCATTATTAACTAAAATTATCCAATCCCACTTGTGGGTGGATCGAAATATCATAAATCTTGAAATTAGCTACGTCAAACATGGAGCTAGTAGTAAACCACAATCTGGAGCGTTTAAAAGTTCCCTAACCTCACTCGAATCTTTAATTGAGTACTTCTCTAAACCAACCGCAAACATACATACCAATCTTCATGAAGCCTTTCTACCCGTAGTACCGACCAAACCTGATCATACCATCAAAGTTCATTATTGACATTGTAATACCTCAGACCACCGCCCAACTAGTCCATAAATAGTAGGGTGATACCCAACTTCTGCACATGAAATATTAACGATGCCCTTGTTATGGTTCACTTTTACGCGGAGGCATAAAAGCTACTATGAAGTTGTTGGTGCTCTGAGTCGGATAATATTTTTTAGAGTCGCCACCTAATTTATAGGTAAATTAGGAAAACCAAGTTGAAAAGGTTTATTCAAGTTAATGAAAAATTGTAACTAAACCAGAGTCGATGTAAGGGTTTTGGTGATTCCCCGGGAGAAGTATTAGACACCCCGATATTAAGGATTTATAGAATACGGTTGACCTTCGGGTTCTATAGAATGCTTAAATGATGTGAATTTCTTAAAAGAGTTTAAAATCTCCGCAAAATTCTTGTCATTTATTTATTTCAAAATGAAAGGTTTTTTGAAAATAAAAGATATAAAACTTCTGCCAAAAATGGTTTGCACAGGGGTAATTTAGTCAACTTATTTTCGGACTAAGAACACCCAAGAATCAACTTGACTAGAACTCAACTATTTAGTACAATAAGTTGTCAGACCCCAACCTTTTGGGTATGGCCGGTACCCAACACCCGAAGGTTAAGGTGAACTCAAAACTTGGGCTGATGAGGCCTCCAAATAACCTTAACAAGACAAGAATGTATAACAACCTGCAAGAAGAAGAGTCCCAACATAATATATACAGATAACTAAGGCTGAAAATGCCACAAGAAGAGTATCACCAACTAACAAGAGGGCGAAAAAGTCCACCACATACATATACACATCGAACACTAGTTTGCAAGCCTCTAAGAGTGCTATAATATACCAGGTAAGGACAGGCCCCCTCCATAGACAAAATATTAGAAATATGTATAGCAGTACCTAGTGACTTCTGTATAGAAACTCCGAGAGAGGGGAGTGCAACAATCATAATTGAACTAGGAAACCTACTAAGGAGGAACGCTGCCCTGTCTATCTATACTTGCGCGTATGAACACAGTACCCCAGAAAGGGACATCAATATGAAAGATGTACTTAATACGTAAGGCAGGTAATGTATGTATCAAAAGATATAACATAAGAGATATGCATAGATAAATAACATGAAACTTATAAAAACCTGTAAGGGCATACTCTATCACAATCATGAGTATATATGCATGTCTGTAAAAATCAAGTTGCTCAATGGGGCCATATAATATAGTATCAAGCCACTTTATGGGGGAAATCATATTATATAGAGTGTACCCGGCCTCTAAAGGACTCGGTCGTACCCAGCCTCGAAACTACTAGGTAATGTCGAAACCAACAGTAGTGGTGTGCACATATAAGTGTCGTACTTGGCTGACTATAGTGTGGCTTTGTAAGAAAATAGATACATATATATAAGTGAAATGCAAGACCTCAAAGACAAAAGTCAGAGTGACCATCGTTACCCTCCGACTATGTTATTGTCGCGACGTTCTTCAATCTCAATATAAACATTTCGAGGCATATATAATCCGAGTGATGCTATAGATAAGGTACATACAAGGATTATGATCAATTTCATCAAAGGGGTATAGTTATTGATTTCACAAGATGTAACTCAATTCCAAGAAGTGTTTACATTGATTCATGCCAAGAAGGAAAGTTGTCATACATACCTTGTCGATGAAGTTAGTTATGTTCTACGAAGCCTCACACGTGTTATGGATGATCATCTACATGAAACAAGGGATTTGTGTGAATATCAAGATTATATCTTATAAGAGATTTCATTTAGGCAATTCATCGAACAACTTGTGTAGAGAAAGTTCTTGAGTTATTCTATCATGGATTCTTACTCGAACCACCATCTTCCATAACTCTTTTACATAACTTCAGAACTTCACCAACATGATTCAACACTTATATTTACTCTTAATCTTTATCAAAAGACCCAAACAAGTTAACATAACTTCATACCATAAAAAGTGTTCTTCGAGATCATACCTACCATACTTCCATAATTCACAAGTTATTTTCACCAAAAAATTAAGATAAGTTAAGAGGAGCTAAATGACACATAATGGTGATGAAAACTTACCTTAACCAGCCAAAGAGTCTCCCACAACAAGCTTCAATTCAATATCAAAGAGGTCCACAACTTTGTCAAGCCAACTAATTAGAATTTCATGGTATTATCGATTCTTGGAAAGACAAATCACCTTAGATACATGTAAGGATGGTATTAAATGGTGGATAGGGCTTTGGAGAGTGTTTGGGAGTGTTTTGGAGCTTAAGGGGTTGAAAATGAAATTAGAAATGAAGTTGTCCAAACTTGACCTTAAATAAGACATCCCACTGACTCAGATATATGCAGCCGCATATGGTGGCAGTTGTTATACCCCGTAATTCCCTGGTATGTATGCGAGGACATACGTACGAGAATACGACAGAAATTTTGGAAAGAAAGAAAGACGTGAATTTTCGACGGAAAAGTTTCCGGTTTTTGTGAAGAAAAAGGTTCGTTAATGGGAATTGGATTCCCAGATTTGGTATTTGAACTTCTCGGATTATATTAGAATTTTGAGGTTTTATTTTCGGAAATGGTCACGTGGGGCCCATGGGAGAAATTTACGGTTTTGTGGGGCCCGCTTTGATTTGGAGATTTTTGAATTTCGATATTTTCTAAGACGAAATATTTTGATTTAATCGGGGCGACACGTGTCACCCCCTTGTGTGGCCATGTGGGACGAAATGGGGTGACAAGTGGCTAGCCACTTGTCACCTTCACACCTTGGCCGAAATGGCCTTACACTGGCACCCACTCGCCATGTGGTGTGGTGGGACCCACACACACATGGCCCAATATTGGCCATACACTTAGATGGATCTTGACCCTCCATTGTTCTATAAATAGACCCCTTGGTTGATGAATAAGTTCATCTCACTTGAAAGCTTCCAAGAGCAAAATACTCCCTCCCTCTTTGTGAGTTTCGTCCGCCCCCTCCCCTTTGTGTAGAATACCTTGGTGTATTGTGGTATAATACCAAATACACTAGCCTAGTATCCCTAGTAGTATTTCAAAGTTGTTTGAATACTAGGAGCCCGGAAATCCTATTTTTTTCCAAATCGCAAAACGAAACCCTAGAAAAATCTTCCTAGCTTGGTTGAAGTTTTTAGAGAAGTTGTTTGGAAACTTCTAAGGGTCGCTTGGAGCGGGTTGGAGCGTAAGGACTTGGAGCTAAACGTTGCTCAGGATCGACATTTAATCTTGGATAATTTTGGGCTTATCGAGGTAATGATTTATGCCCCCTATTGTAATTGGATATTACATGTTGTAGTAATGTATAGTTGAGTATACTATATATAGAATGAGTATTGAACTGTATTTACATAGGGCTGTATTTACAGTAGACTGTTGTATTATTGTGGAGTAGGATTGTATACGTCCGGTTAGACGTATAACCCTGGGTTGGCTTGGCAGCTACCGATAGAGAGAGATTTACGCGATGTGGGGAGGTTCTTAAATTTTCAGAGAAAGGAGTTGTTTACTTAGAATATGCTACGAAGAGAACTAGAGCTTGATAGTTGTATTGTGGCTTTTATAGGTGGATCTTCTACGCGCGACATACTTGACTTGGCTTGTGGATTAAGCCGAAGAGGTATGTGATTCTTCCTATACTCTTGAGCATGATTGTTGTAAACTATGTAGTACGGTAGACGTACATGTGTGAAGTGAGCTTTGTTTGTTTTAAACATAAAGTGTTATAATGGCTTTATGGGAAGTTGATTATAACGACTTTATGAAGATAAAAGAAAGGTTTGATTTTTGAAAGCTAAACGGTGTGATTTTTGAAAGTTAAGAGACTTGATCTTGAAAGATAAGAGACTTGACTTATAACGACTTGTTTTCGGAAAAAGAGAAGTAACTTGATTTAAGTATAGGTTACTTGTTTTGGAAAGAGTAAGTTATGTGGGTTTTAAAGAGTATACTTGATGTTGTTTAAAAGAAAATGCACTTGGTTTTAAAAGTATAGAGTACTTGATTTTAAAAATCTTATAAAGATTTTCGGAAGGTGTGGTAATTTGGTTTGAAAGGAAAACGTGTTTTTAATACTACGAGTATTGGTATCATGTGGCTTTTACGTAAAAAGAGGTCTTTTTGAAAGAATGAAAGTATGTAGTATTATTTTTGGGCTTGAAACCCGGATTTTTGGTTTAAAAGAATGTATGTTGAGATTGCCTATACTTGTTGTGGTAGTCTTTTGATGTGCAAGTGTTTTGTTGATGTGCTGCCGTGACTCTCTGGGAGGGCCGGTTATCTGATTGATTGTTGGACATACTGACGCGTTGGATTTTCCACGAGTATGCGTCCACTGTTGAGTATTATCTGGTTATTTCTTTGGGACATACAGACGCGTTGGATTCTCCACGAGTATGCGTCCACTTTGAGTATCATCTTGTTATTCCTTTGGACATGCTGACGCGATGGATGTTCCACGGGCATGCGTCCAGTAGGATGGTTTTATGGCCATGGCTTCCGAGGTGAGATGATGGGGCATGCGGTCATTGTGAGGTTCAGGTTGTTAGTCCATGGACCGCTAATCCATGAAGCTTGCCGCGGTGACGAACAATCACGGGCTTGATATGTACGCGTGGTTCTGCACACCGTAGATACTTGTTCCGTCATTTCTCGTATCGGAGCCTCCGGTAGATAGCTTCGAGATACTTGCCTGGCCATATCTCGTGAGACTACGGCCAGTGGCACGCTTAGCTTTGGTACTTGCCTCTCGCCAATGCGTGGCTAGCTTTTGATCCGTAATTAGCTTCCGCACTTCCACGTGAAGGAATATGACTAGCTTTGATCCGCATAGAGCGTTCTACTTGCCCGATCGGTTTGACGACGCAGCAGATCTAGTGTTCGAGTTCACATACGGGTGTTGTTTTTACATCATGTACCGCCGCATGAGGAATGAGTTCCACGCATGAGTGATATTACGGGCGTGAGACCCATAGTTATGTGTGAGTGATCATTTTGGGACGTCGCCCTTACTTGGCATAATCATTTACTTATTGCGAAACGGTTTTATAAAATGATGAAAATGTTATTTCTTTACGATTTTCGGCCACATACTTGGTACTGTCAGATCGACCTCCTTCGGGCCGAGCGTATAAAGAGGCCGAGCTCTACCACGAACAGACTAATCGTGGCTCTCCGTATGGCACGTCCGCCGTGGTGGATCGCAAGCAGCCCGCACCATTTGTCGGGTCTCCTGAGTCGCACTCGCGGCAAAGTGACAAAAGTGGTATCGAGCGATTAGTCTCTGAAAGTGTCTACTGCATCGTATCTAGTAGAGTCTTGATTATCGGTGTGTTGTGCACCACACCTATAATCGTGAGGCTATGGATATCTAGGATTGGTTTCTATTTCTTCTCACCCGAGATTGTGCCTTAGAGTCGTTGTAAGTTGGACTCCTCCGACGTAATTCTTTTGTACCGCTTATGCCTCGCGAAAGGGAACCAGGCCCGAGGCAAGGCAGCAGAGAGTCGCGAGCAGAACACGAGGAGTACGAGGCGCAGCCCGGCCAAGACTGAGATAGTACTTGACGCGAGTTTTGCGACACGACAAAGACCAAAGAGTTTAGAGTCGCAGCAGTTGGTCGCTGAGACTACAGCACTGAGCCTCCAAATCCACAAAGAGGAGTAGTAGAGTTGAGGCAAGGAGATGGCCCGATTATTGCCGTGATTGTGACCGCACATGAGAATAGGCGGACGCAGCAGCCCAAAGAGCACCGTGAGTTCACCCCGCATCGAGATAGTTTGAGGCTACGGACTTTCTCGAGTCAGAGCCCGCCAGAGTTCTACGGGTCGAGGCCTGAGGATGATCCGCAGGAGTTCATCCGACAGTTACAGAGGATCATGCGAGTGATCAAGGCTTCAGAGACCGAGTCGGTGGTCTTGGGTTCGCATCGGCTGCGAGATACTGCAGTCGACTGGTTTGATTCGTGGGAGTTGTCCCGGGGGGAGCATGCGCCTCCAGCTGTTTGGGGCGAGTTTTCGGAGGCATTTCTCAGTCATTTCTTGCCTCCGCAGATGAGGAGGGCACGGGCCGACAGATTTCTGATGCTGAGACAGAGTGGGCGTACGGTTCGGGAGTACAACGTGGAGTTCGACTCGTTGGCTCGATATGTCCCTGCGTTAGTGGCAGATATGGAGGATAGAGTACACCGCTATGTCACAGGGTTGGATGATTACTTAGCAGAGAGTTGTGCGGGTGTAGCTCTTCAGCCGGGCATGGACATTGCCCGCATGCAGGCTCATGCACTAGGGTGTGAGGCACGGAGAGACCGACGGATTGACCAATACCAGCAGAAGAAGGCAAGGACGGCAGGGTCCTTTGGTGACTATCACGGCGGACCACCGCAGCAGCAGACTAGTTATGCGCCTCGTCCAGTGCAGAGTGGTCCTCTACAGTCTTACGGAGCAGGTCAGGGCTCCAAGGGTTCAGGTTCTCAGATGAGTGAGAGTGTTGGTCGGTGGAAGCCACCCCAACCTCGGTGTGGCCAGTGTGGTAAAACCCATACGGGGGTGTGTCGCAGTTTTCAGAGGGTTTGTTTTACATGTGGCCAGCAGGGCCATTTAGCGAAGAATTGTCCGACCAGAGGTAGCGCGGATGTTGAGACTCGGCCTTCGGGATCTGTTGCGGGTTCTTCACCTTCGATAGCTGGGCAGGGTGTTCGTATACCGGCAGGCCAGGGCAGAGGCCGTGATGGAAGTTCCCAGTTCTAGCGGTCCTTGGAACCGCCTACTTGATACAGGTATATCCTTAACCCTCTAGAGACTAGTATGTGTGATAAGATGAGTATTTTTTTTTTGGGAGTGTGATTTTCAGATAGCATTATGTTGTTGTGATTAGAATGCAGGGTTAGTTGTAAGGGGGATAGTGGGTTGCATGGTGAGATTGTTCCTCGGGGAACAAGGTTTGACGCGTAAGGGGTCGGGTTGAGGCCAGATGGCGGGTCAACCCGCAGCCCGGAATAGGGTGGGGTCACGTCGTGGTGGTCCCGCTATGTGACAGGGTCGCGAGGGCGTTAGGCCCAAGTTAGGTAACCATCGTATGAGTTCGTGGATGTGTTCGACCAGTAGTCAGGCTGATGAGGTCAGCCCACCTCGTTTTTTTTAGTCTGGACTGTTTACTCGGCGGAGGGTTATGCGATATGTTATATATCGGGAAGGTTGTAAGGCTGCACGGGGTTCCTACTTTTTATGATAGGCGGAGCCGCCGCTATGTCTTTGTGTCCGGGTGTTACCAGGCAGGGTTGGAACTCAGGTGAGTCTTAGTATTGCATTTACCCTCGAGCCGGTGTTTTGATTTCAGGGGTAGCCGTGAGGATTATGTGCCTCTTGAGTAAGTGAGTTTTATGATAGCTACCATTACAGTATTCGGATGTCGCCTTACGAAGCCTTGTATGGGCGGAAGTGTAGGTTGCCGATCGATTGATTCAATGTTGGCGCGTTCGATAGTGGGTACATACTTGTTTCACAGGATGTGGGTAAGCGGCTTACCCGAGGAAGTTGTTAGCAAATGAGTCAACAGAAACGTGATATCGTTTGATCATGGGTGGGAGCTTTTTGAGATGTTAGAGGTGATTCCTCGTTGGCGTGAAATTGAGTTTTACGCACAGGTTACATTCTGGCCATTGGTGGCATGATTTGTTTTGTGAGTATAGTAGTGGAGACTATACCGACACACGTATGTTTAGAGACTTAGAAGGAACATTCGGGACGAATGTTTCTAAGGGGGGAAGAATGTTATACCCCGTAATTCCCTGGTATGTATGTGAGGACATACGTACGAGAATACGACAGAAATTTTGGAAAGAAAGAAAGACGTGAATTTTCGACGGAAAAGTTTCCGGTTTTTGTGAAGAAAAAGGTTCGTTAATGGGAATTGGATTCCCAGATTTGGTATTTGAACTTCTCGGATTATATTAGAATTTTGAGGTTTTATTTTCGGAAATGGTCACGTGGGGCCCACGGGAGAAATTTACGGTTTTGTGGGGCCCGCTTTGATTTGGAGATTTTTGGAATTTCGGATATTTTCGGAAGACGAAATATTTTGGACGAATCGGGGGGCGACACGTGTCACCCCCTTGTGTGGCCATGTGGGACGAAATGGGGTGACAAGTGGCTAGCCACTTGTCACCTTCACACCTTGGCCGAAATGGCCTTACACTTGGCACCCAATTTCGTTGGCCATGTGGTGTGGTGGGACCCACACACACATGGCCCAATCTTGGCCATACACTTAGATGGATCTTGACCCTCCATTGTTCTATAAATAGACCCCTTGGTTGATGAATAAGTTCATCTCACTTGAAAGCTTCCAAGAGCAAAATACTCCCTCCCTCTTTGTGAGTTTCGTCCGCCCCCTCCCCTTTGTGTAGAATACCTTGGTGTATTGTGGTATAATACCAAATACACTAGCCTAGTATCCCTAGTAGTATTTCAAAGTTGTTTGAATACTAGGAGCCCGGAAATCCTATTTTTTTCCAAATCGCAAAACGAAACCCTAGAAAAATCTTCCTAGCTTGGTTGAAGTTTTTAGAGAAGTTGTTTGGAAACTTCTAAGGGTCGCTTGGAGCGGGTTGGAGCGTAAGGACTTGGAGCTAAACGTTGCTCAGGATCGACATTTAATCTTGGATAATTTTGGGCTTATCGAGGTAATGATTTATGCCCCCTATTGTAATTGGATATGTTATACCCCGTATTTTCAGAGTATGTACGTGAGGACGTACGTAGAAAATTTGAGCCTTAAGTTAGGCAAGTTTCGAAATTTGTACACAACACCCGATTAGAGTCGTTTTTCGACGAAACGCTTTCAAGCTTTTGTTGGGAAAATTCGCTATGTCATTTATAATTTTTGCGGATTTTTCCGAGAGACGAACATTGTGGACCAACGGGAGGCGACATGTGTCACCCTCACATTGGAACAAATGGGCGCATGGTGGACTAAAAAGAGGGCTTTAGTTGGTAGGATATTTTTGTGCAAGTTGTGTGGTAGATGGATAAGGTACATGGTGGAAATCTAACCCTACACTTGCACCACACTTGTCTTCATTGGCCATTGGTCACATGGCTTGACCTATAAATACCCTTGCCTAGTGGCTCTGGCGAGAGCAACCCCCTAGCCTAGTTGTGCTAGTCAAAATACTACCCCCTTGGTAGAAATGTATTCTACAAGTATCGTTATAATGCCCAAAATACTTTAGCCAAATACCTTGTAGTACTTTCCAAAGTACTTTATACGGCCCTAAAATACTATTATACTTTCCTTTAGCCACTAAACGAAACCCTAAGGAAAATCTTCACCCGTAGTTGAAGTATTAAGTAGAAGTTGTGTAGACACTTCTAAGGGTTTCTGGAGCGCTTGGGAGCGCATTTGAGTAGAGCTAAACCTTGTTCAGAACGACATATAAACTCGGATAATTTTGGGCTTATCGAGGTAAACATTCTTGACCTTCGTTGTAATTGGAAATTACATGTTGTTGGAATATATAGTCAAGTATACTATATATAGAATCGAACATTATAAATGTGCGGCAATGTCTTTTGACTTAAGCCCAATTTAAAAGAGAATCGAATCAGAATTACATAGATCAGTATTACAGACTTGTGTAGCATTGCTATATTGTAGAATTGTACGCGCCTCGTCGACGTGTTAACCCCTCGTTGGCTTGGTAGCCACTTCGATAGAGAGGAGATTTACGCCGTTGCGGGGAGGTGTCAATTTTCGTAGAATATTCTACGCCGATCTAAAGATATTAATAAGGCGTTTGGCCTTTATAGGTGAAAGTACTAAGAGTAGCGTATTCTACTCGAGGAGTGGAAAGGGCCAGCGGTTGTAGTACTTGGAGCTTTTGCTTATTGTCGATAATCGTCGCGAGGTATGTGGACCTCTTCCTATCTCTCTAGCATGATATGTGTGAACTATGTAGTACGGTATACGTACATGTGCTAAATGTATTTGATTGATTTAAAACATAAAGTGTTATAACGGCTTTATGGGAAGTTGGTTATAATAGCTTTATGTGGATAAGCACATACTTTGTGGTTTTTAAAAAGGTAACTGATTTGAATAATAACCGGCTTGATATGTGTTAATAAAGACTTGAAGCATTTCAAAAGATTTATGAATCGTTTTGAAAGAATGAGTATTACTGGGGTTTTGAAAGCTTAAGAGTTATACTAGCTTTATGGGAAGTTAGGTATAACGGCTTAAGAATGTTTTACTGATTTCGGAAATCAGAATGTGTATCGACAAACCACTGCAGCGTTAATAAAAGGAAAATGTATTGACTAAAGAAGTATTATTAAAACCAAGAGAAACTTCCATCCGCATAAGCTAAGATGAGACAAAATGATATTACATTTCCTAGATCATGGTCGCTTAATAAGATTGATTATAAACAAAGAATACCTACTCACTTATAAGACATAGGTTTCTCAAAACGCTTAAAGGAGAATTATGTTTTAAAGGATTTAAAACTATGAACTACTAAACCTTTTTCTAAAATGAGAAACTTGAGCATTCAAATTAGGCAACTCAACGCTTGGAAAATAAGGTTGTCACTTGATTTTACAAAGGAAAGCATTTTGGTTTACTTAACAATGTTAGTCACTCCAATTTTATACTACGTATCGGGTGACCTTTGTAAAAGAAATGGATCTTAAAAGGAATTTAACGGACGTAGTACTCTAAGGTTAAAATCCGACGTTGACATAAAATGAAAGTACTTGAGTCGTGTGTAACTTGCTTATACTTGTTGTTATGAAACTTGACCATGTTACGTGTGATAGCCTTGTTGTGTAAGTACCGTGTTCTACTCGACTCACCGGCTCATCCGAATGTATATCACTTGACTACGTCATCCGAATGTATATCCTTGACACGGCTCATCCGGAATGTATTTCACTCGACTACGGCTCATCCGAATGTGTTTCACTTGATTACCGGCTCATCCGAATGTATTTCACTTGACACGGTTCATCCGAATGTATTTCACTTGATTACCGGCTCATCCGAATGTATTTCACTTGATTACGGTTCATCCGAATGTGTTTCACTTGACACGGCTCATCCGGAATGTATTTCACTCGAGGACCGGCTCATCCGAATGTATTTCACTTGAGGACCGGTTCATCCGAATGTATTTCACTGACTACCGGTTCATCCGGAATGTATTCCACCCTTTTCTATATCGGGTCCATAAGATGGGCCGAGACTCGCTATACGTATCACATGATTTGTACCTAGATCACCATGAGGAAGGAGTTCCACGTACGGAGGATGACTTTTAGTGGCGTGAGTCCCCGACTTGACACGATCGCTTCTATGTTGTGAATCGTAGTTTGGTTATCATACATGTCTCCCGCTTTATATAGACTATTATGATTTCATTTACTGATTTTACGCTTTCACATACTTGGTACTGTAGATCGACCTCCTTCGGGGCCGCGCTCACGCCGCAGTAAAAGGTACATCGGCCGATCCCCGCTTAGGATCACCTTTCAACAGATTGGGAAGCTCCGTTCCTTCGAGGCTTATCTTTGGTATGTTACCCGAGTCCGTAGATGCTTATACATTCGTGGTATGGCGGCCCCGTCCGTCATAGCCGCTGTAAAATCTTAGAGGTCATGAGTAATCGCTGGCGTGGTTTGTAAAAAGGATAACCGTCGTATTTACGTATATTATGATGAAGGCAACCGCTTTGGTTGGCTGCTTATTTATCTTTTCTCTTAATTCATGTTCATGTTTCTATTTCCACGATTTTCTCCGATGTTGTATCACTAGGGTGCCCGGTAGGCACTACCACGCCCGTTCGGTCGTGACAAAAGTGGTATCGCAGCGATTAGTCCTCTGAAAGTGTCTACGCATCGTGTCTAGTAGTCTTGATTATCGGTGTGTTGTGCACCACATCTATAATCGTGAGGTCGCAGGACATTTAGGATAGTTTCCATCCTTCTCATTCGAGATCGTGCCTTAGAGTGTGATAAATCGACCCTCCGACGTATTCCTTTCCTTACCGCTATGCCTCCGCAAGGCAACCCAGCCCAGTGGGCAAGGCAATGAGGGAGTCTTAGTGAGATACAGAGGAGTACGAGGCGCAGCCTGGCCAAGACTGAGACAAGATTCGACGGCGGTTTCGCGACGCCGCCAAAGACCAAAGAGAGTTTAGAGCCGCAGCGCTGGTCGCCGAGACTACAGACTGAGCCTCCATCCACACCGGAGCCACGAGACGGGTACATGCGAGATGGCGATCGCCGTGGTCGTGGGCCGATATGAGGATAGGCCGGACGCAGCAGCCCGAGAGCACCCGTAGTACACCCCGAGCGCATACTGAGGCTACGTGACTTCCCGAGTCAGAGCCTCCGTTGTTCTATGGATCGGAGCCGAGGACGACCTCGAGTTTATCCGACAACAGACGGATCATGAGTGATCGAGCCTCGAGGCGCAGTCGGTGGTATTGGTTCGCATCACCGCGTGATACCGCAGCTTGATCGTTTGATTCGTGAGCTGTCCCGGGAAGAGCATGCACTTCCAGCGGTTGGGACGAGTTCTCGAGGGCATTTCTTGCGCATTTCTTGCCCGCAGATGAGGAGGCTCGGGCCGGCAGATTTTTGACGCTGAGGCAGACGGCGGACGGTTAGAGAGTACAATGTGGAGTTCGACTCATTAGCTCGGTATGTTCCTCGTAGTAGCGGATATGGAGGACAGAGTACACCGCCACGCCACCAGTCGACGATTACTTGGCGAGGCTTGTACGGGTGTAGCTCTTCACCGCATGGACATTGCCCGCATGCAAGCTCATGCACTAGGATGTGAGGCACGGAGAGGTCGACGGAATGACCGAGATCGCAGAAGAGGCCGAGCAGCAGGTCCTTTGGTAACTTTCGAGGCGGACCGCCGCCAGAGCCTAGTTATGTACCTCCACCGACAGAGTGGTCCCCTCGCCTCGGACGCCCAGGTATTCGGGAGCTGGTCGAGCTCCAGGCTTCGTTCCGCTGTGTATACGTGAGTGCTAGCCGCCGGATTCATGCCCTCGGTGTGCACGATGTGGCAAACATCATCCCGGAATGTCGTCTTTTATCGGTGCTTGTTTCACTGCG